>CAWUFW010006309.1:0-600000 GCA_963921515.1 Calotriton arnoldi | reverse complement strand
GGCAGAGGGAGTCTCTGCCGTGCCTCCACCTGGCTGTGGAACACAGCTGGGTTGGAGAAACCTAACTGCGCATGTCTGTCTGGCTGGCCTAAGACAGCTGGCCAAACTGACATGTGCACTTGTAAGTGCACTCCACTCCTCCTCCCTGCCATGGCCTGGCCACTCCCTGAACACACTTGGCTCAGGCAGTTACTAAAAAATAAAATGATAATAAAATATCATTTTATTTTTCAGCTGCTGGCTCTGAGCCAGTGGGGCGACGCCCCTCCACCATTGCAGAGGAGCCGCTACTGAGTCTAAGCCTCTGCAGGCACCAGCCCCTGCTGAATACGGCCCTTAGAGCGACCTTCTATTGTCACATGGCTGAGTTAGGCCCGGGAAGAAACACTGCCATTTTACACGCACACATTTCTTAAGTTGCCTTCTTTTCCACATAATGACTTTTGACACATATTTGCTTGTGTAACAGTGCAGGATTAGTTTCTCTGAATCCACATTGCTTACAAATTACACTTCGTAAGTACACTATCACGAGTCACGACACCTTGAACATTTTGTACAAGGCCTGAACACACATTGTGCAAATGTTATTGTTTGTTATTCATCCATCAGGCGACATGGCTATCACAAGAGAATAAAAAATGTCAGCCTGGCTGAAGCCTCGACACGGAAGCATGGATACTGTTATTATAAATACACATGTATTTCCATGTGAAAATCAGAGGAGCACTCTGCTGTCATTGCGAGGTCACTGTTATTGGAGTCCCAGCCCAGCTGACTCCTGTTTACCCTCTGCGAGGAGGGATGTCCAATTTGTGACCAAGAATGGGACCTGCACACACTTACCGTCAGGTACTGGGGAGTTAGATCATCCAGTAGGGGAATCTTGGCAGACCACCGCCCCCCCCAGGAAACTAGGTTAGGGAGCACATAGGAGGAGTACACTATACACAGTACTTATATGCAGTACTTATATGCGACCGCCAGTAGATGATATATATATATATGTGTATATATTATCTACTGGCGGTCGCCAGTAGATAGTTATAGTTAAAACCTATTATCCATAGGAAATCCGCGACATTCTATTTGAAATAACGTTGGCGCCGGTTGACGAATCTTCGCGAAAGTTTCTAACTTGTTGGGGCGCTCCGGTCCGCTCCTATCCTGAAAGTCTCGGGGTGATACGTCAAGCGGGGGCCGAGAAAAAGGGGGTCCCAAACGCGTTTTCCCCATTCATTTTTCCATAGGAACCTTTAGTCGCAGCTACAGCCCGAACTGCTGAACGGAATTACACCAAATTTGGCAAAGAGGTAGCCCTTGGTTCAGTGTCGTGCCTTTTGCTTAAATGGTGTAAATCCATTCAGTAGTTCCTGAGAAAATCAAAAGTAAAGTCACATATATATCTGGGCGGAGCCTAACCACACATGTCATCGTGAGATCTGATTGGCTGTCAGCACTTCATCCTGGAATTGCTGGCAGCCATCTTGGGACCAATATAAATGATAGTACCTCATTGAAATGCATTGTAGTGAATAGAAGATTTTGAGGGTCACCAAAAGGAGAACTATAAAGGGTGATAACAGGCTTTAGTTACATTAGAATTTATTTGTTGATGGTACCATACTAATTTTAGGAATTGTGGTGTATTCTAAGGTGATTTTACCATGTGAAAAACCTTCTGCTGGGATATCATGAATCATGTTTGAGAGAACACTATTTTCTCATGCTTGTCCCATGGAGGTTTGGAAGGTGCTCCAGAAGCTAAAATGAGAGCATATTTTCTGTAAATTCACATTATCTTTCTCACTCATGTGAGAATGAAGTCTGACATTCTCAGTAAAACATGTACATCCAACAAGGGCAGAGACTGTCAGTTGATTCCTTTGTGTTCTACTGCAGCTTCCCAGAGTGTTCTAAAGAACAACTAGAGTGCTAACAGCCTTACTTATGACAAAAGTATGGCAAACCTGAAGCCATTTTGATTGGAATAAACTGGTAACACTTAAACAATTTAATTTAAAAAGGAACAAAATGATGGGGTTCATTTTGTCATAGAAATTATGGTTAGTGCTGTAGAAAGAAAAATTAGGACATGTTTCAAGTGTGATCTCAAATATCTTCCTGTTATATTTCAACAGGAGCAGCCTGCCAGTTGATGCCTTTGTGTTCTACTGCAGCTTCCCAGAGTGCTCTAAAGAACAACTAGAGCGCTAACAGCCTTACTTATGACAAAAGTATGGCACACCTGAAGCCATCTTGATTGGAATAAACTGGTAACACTTAAAACATTTAATTTAAAAAGGAACAAAATGATGGGGTTCATTTTGTCATAGAAATTATGGTTAGTGCTGTAGATTGAAAAATTAGGACATATTTCAAGTGTGATCTCAAATATCTTCCTGTTATATTTCAACAGGAGCAGCCTGCCAGTTGATGCCTTTGTGTTCTACTGCAGCTTCCCAGAGTGTTCTAAAGAACAACTAGAGCGCTAACAGCCTTACTTATGACAAAAGTATGGCACACCTGAAGCCATCTTGATTGGAATAAACCAGTAACACTTAAAACATTTAATTTAAAAAGGAACAAAATGAGGGGTTCTTTTGAAATAGAAATTATGGTTAGTGCTGCAGAAAGAAAAATTAGGGCATGTTTTAAGTGAGATCTCAAATCCTCTTCTATTTCATTAGAAAATTCTGACATGCAGACTGAAACAATCACTTTCAATACCAGCAGCAGACTACCAGTTAACTCCCTGGTGAGCAGTAGCTTTACTCCAGTGATCTAATGAGCAACTAGAGTGCTAACATTCTGAATTTATGGCAGATGTGAGACACATCTGAATGCCTTCTTGATGGAATCAAAGTAAAAAACTGAAAGCATTTCCTACTGAGGAGACTGCAGTAAATGAAGAAATTAGGAAACTTCATAACAAAGAAGTCTTCCAAGATGGCCACCAGTGAAAAAAGAGCCCAAATGTAGCACAAATATTACCCAGATGTAGCCCACATATAGCCCAATGACAAAAGTGTGCAAAACTCTTTTTATTTTTAGTTTTTTGCAGTTTTATGTAGTGCAGACTGGTCAGGTATTGGAGCATTGCATCTTAAAACATGACCCCCTACACTACAAAAACACCACTGCACTACCTTAAACCCTAAAACACTACCCCCAGCACAACCCCTACACTACACAAGCACCACTGCACTATCCTAAACCCTAAAACACTACCCCCAGCACGACCCCCTACACTACCCAAACACCACTGCACTAACCTAAATCCTAAAACACTACCACCAGCATGACCCCCTACACTACCCAAACACCACTGCACTACCCTAAAACATGACCCCTACACTACACAAACACCACTGCACTACCCTAAACCCTAAAACACTACCCCCAGCATGACCTCCTACACTACACAAGCACCACTGCACTACCCTAAACCCTAAAACACTACCCCCAGCACGACCCCCTACACTACACAAACACCACTGCACTACCCTAAACCCTAAAACACTACCCCCAGCACGACCCCTACACTACCCAAACACCACTGCACTAACCTAAATCCTAAAACACTACCCCCAGCACGACCCCTACACTACCCAAACAGCACTGCACTACCCTAAAACATGACCCCCTACACTACACAAACACCACTGCACTACCCTAAACCCTAAAACACTACCCCCAGCACGACCCCCTACACTACACAAGCACCACTGCACTACCCTAAACCCTAAAACACTACCCCCAGCATGACCCCCTACACTGCCCGAACACCACTGCACTACCCTAAACCCTGAAACACCAGCCCCTGCATGACCCCTACACTGCCCGAACACCACTGCACTGCCCTAAACCCTGAAACACCACCCCTAGCATGACCCCCTACACTGCCCGAACACCACTGCACTGCCCTAATCCCTGAAACACCACCCCCTTCACGACCCCCTACACTGCCCGAACACCACTGCACTGCCCTAAACCCTGAAACACCACCCCCAGCATGACCCCCTACACTGCCCGAACACCACTGCACTGCCCTAAACCCTGAAACACTACCCCCAGCAAGACCCCCTACACTGCCCGAACACCACTGCACTGCCCTAAACCTGAAACATCACCCCCAGCAAGACCCCCTACACTGCCCGAACACCACTGACCTAAACCCTGAAACACCACCCCCAGCACGACCCCCTACACTGCCCGAACACCACTGCACTGCCCTAAACCCTGAAACACTACCCCCAGCATGACCCCTACACTGCCCGAACACCACTGCTCTGCCCAAAACCCTGAAACACCAGCCCCAGCATGACCCCCTCCACTGCCCGAACACCACTGCACTGCCCTAAACCTTGAAACACCAGCCCCTGCACGACCCCCTACACTGCCCGAACACCACTGCACTACCCTAAACCCTGAAACATCACCCCCAGCACGACCCCCTACACTGCCCGAGCACCACTGCACTGCCCTAAACCCTGAAACACCAGCCCCCGCACGACCGCCTACACTGCCCGAACACCACTGCACTGCCCTAAACCCTGAAACACCAGCCCCAGCACGACCCCCTACACTGCCCGAACACCACTGTACTGCCCTAAACCGTGAAACACCAACCTCAGCACGACCCCCTACACTGCCTGAACACCACTGCACTGCCCTGAACCCTGAAACACCAGCCCCAGCACAACACCCTACACTGCCCGAACACCACTGCACTGCCCTAAACCCTGAAACACCACCCCGTGCATGACCCCCTACACTGCCCGAACACCACTGCACTGCCCTAAACCCTGAAACACCACCCCCAGCGCGACCCCTACACTGCCCGAACACCACTGCACTAAACCCTGAAACACCACCCCCTGCACAACCCCCTACACTGCTCGAACACTACTGCACTGCCCTAAACCCAGAAACACCATCCCCAGCACGACCCCCTATACTGCACGAACACCACTGCACTGCCCTAAACCCTGAAACACTACCCCCAGCAAGACCCCTACACTGCCCGAACACCACTGCACTGCCCCTAAACCCTGAAACATCACCCCCAGCAAGACCCCCTACACTGCCCGAACACCACTGCCCTAATCCCTGAAACACCATCCCCAGCAAGACCCCTACACTGCCCGAACACCACTGCACTGCCCTAAACCCTGAAACACCAGCCCCAGCACGACCCCTACACTGCCCGAACACCACTGCACTGCCCTAAACCCTGAAACACCACCCCTGCATGACCCCCTACACTGCCCGAACACCACTGTACTGCCCTAAACCCTGAAACCCCACCCCCAGCATGACCCCCTACACTGCCAGAACACCACTGCACTGCCCTAAACCCTGAAACACCACCCCCTGCATGACCCCCTACACTGCCCGAACACTACTGCACTGCCCTAAACCCTGAAACACCACCCCCAGCACGACCCCCTACACTGCACGAACACCACTGCACCGCCCTAAACCCTGAAACACTACCCCCAGCAAGACCCCTACACTGCCCGAACACCACTGCACTGCCCTAAACCCTGAAACATCACCCCCAGCAAGACCCCCTACACTGCCCGAACACCACTGCCCTAAACCCTGAAACACCACCCCCAGCAAGACCCCTACACTGCCCGAACACCACTGCACTGCCCTAAACCCTGAAACACCACCCCCAGCAAGACCCCCTACACTGCCCGAACACCACAGCACTGCCCTAAACCCTGAAACACCACCCCCAGCACGACCCCCTACACTGCCCGAACACCACTGCTCTGCCCAAAACCCTGAAACACCAGCCCCAGCACGACCCCCTACACTGCCCGAACACCACTGCACTGCTCTAAACCCTGAAACACCACCCCCTGCATGACCCCCTACACTGCCCGAACACCACTGTACTGCCCTAAACCCTGAAACCCCACCCCCAGCATGACCCCTACACTGCCAGAACACCACTGCACTGCCCTAAACCCTGAAACACCACCCCCTGCATGACCCCTACACTGCCCGAACACTACTGCACTGCCCTAAACCTGAAACACCACCCCCAGCACGACCCCCTACACTGCACGAACACCACTGCACCGCCCTAAACCCTGAAACACTACCCCCAGCAAGACCCCCTACACTGCCCGAACACCACTGCACTGCCCTAAACCCTGAAACATCACCCCCAGCAAGACCCCCTACACTGCCCGAACACCACTGCCCTAAACCCTGAAACACCACCCCCAGCAAGACCCACTGCACTGCCCTAAACCCTGAAACACCACCCCCAGCAAGACCCCCTACACTGCCCGAACACCACTGCACTGCCCTAAACCCTGAAACACCACCCCAGCACGACCCCTACACTGCCCGAACACCACTGCTCTGCCCAAAACCCTGAAACACCAGCCCCAGCACGACCCCCTACACTGCCCGAACACCACTGCACTGCCCTAAACCCTGAAACACCACCCTCAGCATGACCCCTACACTGCCCGAACACCACTGCACTGCCCTAAACCCTGAAACACCAGCCCCAGCACGACCCCGTACACTGCCCGCACACCACTGCACTGCCCTAAACCCTGAAACACCAGCCCCAGCACAACCCCGTACACTGCCCGAACACCACTGCACTGCCCTAAACCCTGAAACACCAGCCCCAGCACGACCGCCTACACTGCCCGAAAACTACTGTTCTGCCCTGACACTGAAACACCACCCCCAGCAAGACTACCTACACTGGCCGAACACCACTGCACTGCCCTAAACCCTGAAACACCACCCCCTGCACGACCCCCTACACTGCCCAAACACTACTGCACTGCCCTAAACCCTGAAACACCACCCCTCAGCACGACACCCTACACTGCCCGAACACCACTGCACTGCCCTAAACCCTGAAACACCACCCCAGCATGACCCCCTACACTGCCCGAACACCACTGCACTAAACCCTGAAACACCACCCCCTGCACGACCCCCTACACTGCCGGAACACCACTGCACTGCCCTAAACCCTGAAACACCACCCCAGCACGACCCCTGCACTGCCCTAACACCACTGCACTGCCCTAAACCCTGAAACATCAACCCCAGCACAACCCCTACACTGCCTGAGCACCATTGCTCTGCCCTAAACCCTGAAACACTAGCCCCAGCACGACCCCCTACACTGCCCGAACACCACTGCACTAAACCTTGAAACACCACCCCCAGCACGACCCCCTACACTGCCCGAACACCACTGCACTGCCCTAAACCCTGAAACACCAGCCCCAGCAAGACCACCTACACTGCCCGAACACCACTGCATTGCCCTAGACTCTGAAACACCAGCCCCAGCAAGACCCCCTACACTGCCCGAACACCACTGCACTGCCCTAAACCCTGAAACACCAGCCCCAGCACGACCCCCTACACTGCCCGAACACCACTGCACTGCCCTAAACCCTGAAACACCAGCCCCAGCACGACCCCCTACACTGCCCGAACACCACTGCACTGCCCTAAACCCTGAAACACCAGCCCCAGCACCACCCCTACAATGCCCGAACACCACTGTACCGCCCTAAACCCTGAAACACCACCCCCTGCACCGCCACCCCTACACTGCCCGAACACCACTGCACTGCCCTAAACCCTGAAACACCACCCCTGCACGACCCCCTACTCTGCCCGAACACCACTGCACTGCCCTAAACCCTGAAACACCACCCCTACACTGCCCGAACACCACTGCACTGCCCTAAACCCTGAAACACCACCCCCTGCACCGCCCCTACACTGCCCGAACACCACTGCACTGCCCTAAACCCTGAAACACCACCCCCAGCATGACCCCCTTTACTGCTCGAACACCACTGCACTGCCCCAAACCCTGAAACACCACCCCCAGCATGACCCCCTACACTGCCCGAACACCACTGCCCTAAACCCTGAAACACCACCCCTGCACGACCCCCTACACTGCCCGAACACCACTGCACTGCCCTAAACCCTGAAACACCACCCCCTGCATGACCCCCTACACTGCCCGAACACCAGTGCACTGCCCTAAACCCTGAAACACCACCCCCAGCACGACCCCCTACACTGCCCGAACACCACTGCACTTCCCTAAACCCTAGAACACTACCCCCAGCATGACCCCCTACACTACCCGAACACCACTGCACTACCCTAAACCCTAAAATTCTCCCCCCAGCACGACCCCCTACAATACCCGAACACGACTGCACTGCCCTAAACCCTAAAACACTCCCCCCAGCACGACCCCCTACACTGCCCGAACACCACTGTACTGCCCTAAACCCTGAAACCCCACCCCCAGCACGACCCTCTTCACTACCTAAACACAACTGCACAATTTGTTACAGGCGTTGCAACGCAGGCCTGTGGTGCTTACTGGAAGTACCTGGTGGGCTGGTTGGGCCCCAGGGACTCTCAGGATTCAAGGTGACCTAATCCCCCAACTTAAAACGCGCCACGGGGCGCGTTTGCACAGTGGTGAAGGGAGGGGCGGGGCCTCAGGTGACATGTGCGCAAACACGCCCTGTGGTGCGTTTTAAGTTGGGGAGTTAATTCCCTTTGAATCCTGGGGGCCAACTAGCCCACCAGGTACCTTCAGTAAGCACAACAGAGGTGCGTTGCAGAGAGGTGAAAAAAGGTGCGTGGCCTCGGAACGCCTCTCTGCAACTTAGCTCTGTGGTCCTAACTGTAGGTACCTGGGGGCTAGTTGGGCCCCAGGGACCCTCAGGATTCAAGGGGACTTAATCCCGCAACTTAAAACGCGCCACGGGGCGCGTTTGCACACATGTCACCTCAGGCCCCCTCCCTTCACCACTGTGCAAACGCGCACTGGCTCTGGTTAGTCAGAGTCAGTTACCACCAGTACCCGTCTGAAAAAGTTGTGGGCACAGGATGATTTTGCAACAAGGCCTCTTTCTGCTCCTCTGTTGGTTCTTTCTGCACATCTTTTGCTTCTTTCTGTGCGTTTTTCTTCTTTCTTCACATGTCCTACCTCTGTTGGCATAGTTAGAAACTAGCATTTAAAAAACCTTTGAAATTCACTTAAAAACCATAGTTTTCAGGCACGTTATAGTTAGAAATCAGCATTTAAAAAACCTTTGAAATTCACTGAAAAAACCATAGGTTTCAGGCACGTTATAGTTAGAAATTAGCATTTAAAAAACCTTTGAAATTCACTGAAAAAACCATAGGTTTCAGGCACGTTATAGTTAGAAATTAGCATTTAAAAACCTTTGAAATTCACTGAAAAAACCATAGGTTTCAGACACGTTATAGTTAGAAATTAGCATTTATAAAACCTTTGAAATTCACTGAAAAAACCATAGGTTTTAGGGACAGTTATAGTTAGTTGGACATTGCACTCGTACAAAACCCGTGAAATTCCCCTGTTATAGTTAGTTCAGCTAACTATAACTCGCGCCCCGCAATGCACTGCTGATGACGTCACATATTACATCACTCATGACATGGTCAGTGACATCACTGATGACATCACTGATGACATCTCAAATGACATCACTGATGACATCATCCATGTGATAATTTCATGCATCTTCTCACACCCTAATATAACTTTTGATACACCCACTCTAAATTTCAGACTGCCATTCTCAAAACCATAGACACTCCAACACCAAAAACTACATACCCACTCACTGATTCTTAGGTCTACACACACATCCACTCACTCACCTGTACAGTCACTCATACTTACAGTCACTCAGTACAGGACTATCATATGCACTCATACACCTATATAAACACTCACACACCGCCACTCATCCATAGAGGTACTCACACACCTAGTCAGTCATGCAAAAAATTTATCACACACCCATTTACTCACCTATACAGTTATACACACACCAGCTCACTTACTCATACAAATACTAGCACATTCTTACGCTCTTATACAATAACTGATACAAGCACACACGCATCCATACAGCCACTCTCACAATAACACACTCTCACTTATAGCCATTTAAATACTCTAACACACATATATACTGCCTTTTACATATGTAGTTACTCGCACATGTACCACTGAGATATACATTCACTCACTAACACACCCATACACACACTCACCCACCCAAGCAGTCCATCACAGATGCACTCTTGAAATCAGGCACCCAGTGAATCACCCACTCACACATCTATGTATAGAGTCACACACACCCCACCCACACAAACACTCAGGCAGCCATACAGATACTCAGAGAACCAATCAATAACCCATATAGACACTCATGTAGCTATTCGCAAATCCATGCATCCACTTACACACCAACAAACAGACGGACACAGACATTCACACAGTTTAGTCACTAACCCATGCATTCAGTAAGATACGTTTAATCACTCACTTGTAGAGTCAGTCACTCACGTACTAAATCATCCATTCAGACACTTATACACCCACTCATTCTTCAATACGCCTTTCCCTATATATATTAAACATATTTAAACTTTACAGAAACACACAGTCACTGGATGATGTCATCAGTGATGTCATCAGTGATGTCATTTGAGATGTCATCAGTGATGTCACTGACCATGTCATGAGTGATGTAATATGTGACGTCATCAGCAGTGCATTGCGGGGCGCGAGTTATAGTTAGCTGAACTAACTATAACAGGGAATTTCACGGGTTTTGTATGAGTGCAATGTCCAACTAACTATAACTGTCCCTAAAACCTATGGTTTTTTCAGTGAATTTCAAAGGTTTTATAAATGCTAATTTCTAACTATAACGTGTCTGAAACCTATGGTTTTTTCAGTGAATATATATATATATATATATCCAACCAAAATTCCCGAAACCGGGATTCTTCCCGCACTCACAGTTATCCACAATAATTTAGTCCAATCTGTTATGCTTTTCCATGGGGTGTTTATTTACAGCATGCCAGCAACCCCTACGCGTTTCGGTCTCAGCCAAGAACTTGCTCACGGGGACAAAACAACACAAAGGAGGAGTACACTATACACAGTACTTATATGCAGTACTTATATGCGACCGCCAGTAGATGATATATATATATATATATATATATATATATATATATATATATATATATATATATATATTTATATGACCAAACAATCCAGCTTCCACAGACACATCCATGGACGAAGGCACGGACACGAGGTAGTAAAGATGAGGCAAATATTTATTGCTCAGGTCCACCCTCAACCCCTGAGGTAAGAGAGACGCGTTTCGGATTACAAGAATCCTTTGTCAATCTGATTTGACGCCATTATTTTCAAAGTATAAATAGCTCTTCCCATTACAGGCATCAATAAACATAAACAACATACTATTAATCACCACGCTTTTGCTGTATACATTTCGAGTAGTAAATACACACTTTGTTTTCAGTAATAGTATTGTTTGAAAACATTTTATACTATATCGATTGCACAATGCAAAACAGTAGTATTAACAAAGTTAGCCTTTACCATTTCCAGCGTGAATAAGTGCATGTTTAAAAATAATGCCCCTCATCAAAGATGGGAGTAATGTGAGCATTAAATAATGTGCAGCCAAAGTCTCTTCACTAATCGCCATGTTAAAAAATACACAAAAATAAAGAACACAAATGTTATATATTTACAGCTGCTGCCCCTTCACCTGATTGTCCAATAAGAAACAGACAAACAACCAAAGATTGCTCACTCGAACTAATGGTGTGATCACCTTTCTTCCGTCTCCATATGACCTCTGCTGCAAAGTCCTGCGAACTCGTGCCAAGTTGCCAGAGCCACCGTAGCTAATAAGACAATCCAGAGTTAATAAATCTACATGATGTCATTGGCAAGTCGGGGGCTAAATAATCCACAAAATGTCAACATTCCGACTTAAATGTCAGCACCCGGGCATGCTCAAAAAGTCCACCAGGACTACATATCCCACAAAGCCCCTGGATTGACTCATAAAAAGCGAAGTGCACACATTGTTAAAATATTATTGCAGAGCTCCAAAGTGAGAAAAAGAGTGAGCAAGGCCGATGGCAATAATGTCAATGTCTGATATGGTAGGCAGCAAAAAATATAATTTTGTCAGGCACATGAACCGGGGTTGAAGGGGACCGATGCTTAAAGATAAGTACGCCTGAACTAACCTCACCGCTCAAGCATAGGCTTTCGCAGTGCCCAGACACCAACAGGCAACAGTTTCATGGGTAAGGCATTTCTTGCTTAGGAACACAAGGACTCCGTGCTGGCAGTCGCTCAAACCGCACCGCTACGGGACCCGGGCCCTCCACCGCTGTCATCCTCAGTCCCCGTCCTGACTGCCAAGTTGGGCGCTTTCCCAATAGTACTCCAGTACTCCTCCAAACAACTTGCGGTCCGAAGGGAAAGCCACAAAACGTCTGGTGTTCCGTGAGCAGCGCCAAGACCGCCAGCACTGTAATCAAATGACCAAACAATTCAGCTTCCACAGACACATCCATGGACGAAGGGACGGACACGAGGTAGTAAAGATGAGGCAAATATTTATTGCTCAGGTCCACCCTCAACCCCTGAGGAAAGAGAGACGCGTTTCGGATTACAAGAATCCTTTGTCAATCTGATTTGGCGCCATTATTTTCAAAGTATAAATAGCTCTTCCCATTACAGGCATCAATAAACATAAACAACATACTATTAATCACCACGCTTTTGCTGTATACATTTCGAGTAGTAAATACACACTTTGTTTTCAGTAATAGTATTGTTTGAAAACATTTTATACTATATCGATTGCACAATGCAAAACAGTAGTATTAACAAAGTTAGCCTTTACCATTTCCAGCGTGAATAAGTGCATGTTTAAAAATAATGCCCTTCATCAAAGATGGGAGTAATGTGAGCATTAAATAATGTGCAGCCAAAGTCTCTTCACTAATCGCCATGTTAAAAAATACACAAAAATAAAGAACACAAATGTTATATGTTTACAGCTGCTGCCGAAACCGGGATTCTTCCCGCACTCACAGTTATCCACAATAATTTAGTCCAATCTGTTATGCTTTTCCATGGGGTGTTTATTTACAGCATGCCAGCAACCCCTACGCGTTTCGGTCTCAGCCGAGAACTTGCTCACGGGGACAAAACAACACAAAGGAGGAGTACACTATACACAGTACTTATATGCAGTACTTATATGCGACCGCCAGTAGATGATATATATATATATATATATATATATATATATATATATATATATATATATATATATATATGTATATTATCTACTGGCGGTCGCCAGTAGATAGTTATAGTTAAAACCTATTATCCATAGGAAATCCGCGACATTCTATTTGAAATAACGTTGGCGCCGGTTGACGAATCTTCGCGAATGTTTCCAACTTGTTGGGGCGCTCCGGTCCGCTCCTATCCTGAAAGTCTCGGGGTGATACGTCAAGCGGGGGCCGAGAAAAAGGGGGTCCCAAAACGTGTTTTCCCCATTCATTTTTCCATAGGAACCTTTAGTCGCAGCTACAGCCCGAACTGCTGAACGGAATTACACCAAATTTGGCAAAGAGGTAGCCCTTGGTTCAGTGTCGTGCCTTTTGCTTAAATGGTGTAAATCCGTTCAGTAGTTCCTGAGAAAATCAAAAGTAAAGTCACATATATATCTGGGCGGAGCCTAACCACACATGTCATCATGAGATCTGATTGGCTGTCAGCACTTCATCCTGGAATTGCTGGCAGCCATCTTGGGACCAATATAAATGATAGTACCTCATTGAAATGCATTGTAGTGAATAGAAGATTTTGAGGGTCACCAAAAGGAGAACTATAAAGGGTGATAACAGGCTTTAGTTACATTAGAATTTGTTTGTTGATGGTACCATACTAATTTTAGGAATTGTGGTGTATTCTAAGGTGATTTTACCATGTGAAAAACCTTCTGCTGGGATATCATGAATCATGTTTGAGAGAACTATTT
The DNA here is from genome assembly GCA_963921515.1 of Calotriton arnoldi. Lineage (NCBI taxonomy): Eukaryota > Metazoa > Chordata > Amphibia > Caudata > Salamandridae > Calotriton > Calotriton arnoldi. The sequence continues at coordinate 586,027 of CAWUFW010006309.1, read as the reverse complement.
TCACATGCTTGTCCCATACAGTTTTGGAAGGTGCCCCAGAAGCTAAAATGAGAGCATATTTTCTGTAAATTCACATTATCTTTCTCAGTCATGTGAGAATGAAGTCTGACATTCTCAGTAAAACATGTACATCCAACAAGGGCAGAGACTGTCAGTTGATTCCTTTGTGTTCTACTGCAGCTTCCCAGAGTGTTCTAAAGAACAACTAGAGTGCTAACAGCCTTACTTATGACAAAAGTATGGCACACCTGAAGCCATCTTGATTGGAATAAACTGGTAACACTTAAACAATTTAATTTAAAAAGGAACAAAATGATGGGGTTCATTTTGTCATAGAAATTATGGTTAGTGCTGTAGAAAGAAAAATTAGGAGATGTTTTAAGTGAGATCTCAAATATCTTCCTGTTATATTTCAACAGGAGCAGCCTGTCAGTTGATGCCTTTGTGTTCTACTGCAGCTTCCCAGAGTGTTCTAAAGAACAACTAGAGCTCTAACAGTCTTACTTATGACAAAAGTATGGCACACCTGAAGCCATCTTGATTGGAATAAACTGGTAACACTTAAACAATTTAATTTAAAAAGGAACAAAATGATGGGGTTCATTTTGTCATAGAAATTATGGTTAGTGCTGTAGAAAGAAAAATTAGGACATGTTTCAAATGTGATCTCAAATATCTTCCTGTTATATTTCAACAGGAGCAGCCTGCCAGTTGATGCCTTTGTGTTCTACTGCAGCTTCCCAGAGTGTTCTAAAGAACAACTAGAGTGCTAACAGCCTTACTTATGACAAAAGTATGGCACACCTGAAGCCATCTTGATTGGAATAAACTGGTAACACTTAAAACATTTAATTTAAAAAGGAACAAAATGATGGGGTTCATTTTGTCATAGAAATTATGGTTAGTGCTGTAGAAAGAAAAATTAGGACATATTTCAAGTGTGATCTCAAATATCTTCCTGTTATATTTCAGCAGGAGCAGCCTGCCAGTTGATGCCTTTGTGTTCTACTGCAGCTTCCCAGAGTGTTCTAAAGAACAACTAGAGCGCTAACAGCCTTACTTATGACAAAAGTATGGCACACCTGAAGCCATCTTGATTGGAATAAACCAGTAACACTTAAAACATTTAATTTAAAAAGGAACAAAATGAGGGTTCTATTTGAAATAGAAATTATGGTTAGTGCTGCAGAAAGAAAAATTAGGGCATGTTTTAAGTGAGATCTCAAATCCTCTTCTATTTCATTAGAAAATTCTGACATGCAGACTGAAACAATCACTTTCAATACCAGCAGCAGACTACCAGTTAACTCCCTGGTGAGCAGTAGCTTTACTCCAGTGATCTAATGAGCAACTAGAGTGCTAACATTCTGAATTTATGGCAGATGTGAGACATCTGAATGCCTTCTTGATGGAATCAAAGTAAAAAACTGAAAGCATTTCCTACTGAGGAGACTGCAGTAAATGAAGAAATTAGGAAACTTCATAACAAAGAAGTCTTCCAAGATGGCCACCAGTGAAAAAAGAGCCCAAATGTAGCACAAATATTACCCAGATGTAGCCCACATATAGCCCAATGACAAAAGTGTGCAAAACACTTTTTATTTTTAGTTTTTTTGCAGTTTTATGTAGTGCAGACTGGTCAGGTATTGGAGCATTGCATCTTAAAACATGACCCCCTACACTACAAAAACACCACTGCACTACCTTAAACCCTAAAACACTACCCCCAGCACGACCCCCTACACTACACAAGCACCACTGCACTATCCTAAACCCTAAAACACTACCCCAGCACGACCCCCTACACTACCCAAACACCACTGCACTAACCTAAATCCTAAAACACTACCACCAGCACGACCCCCTACACTACCCAAACACCACTGCACTACCCTAAAACATGACCCCCTATACTACACAAACACCACTGCACTACCCTAAACCCTAAAACACTACCCCCAGCACGACCTCCTACACTACACAAGCACCACTGCACTACCCTAAACCCTAAAACACTACCCCCAGCACGACCCCCTACACTACACAAACACCACTGCACTACCCTAAACCCTAAAACACTACCCCCAGCACGACCCCCTACACTACCCAAACACCACTGCACTACCCTAAAACATGACCCCCTACACTACACAAACACCACTGCACTACCCTAAACCCTAAAACACTACCCCCAGCACGACCCCTACACTACACAAGAACCACTGCACTTCCCTAAACCCTAAAACACTACCCCCAGCACGACCCCCTACACTGCCCGAACACCACTGCACTGCCCTAAACCCTGAAACACCAGCCCCTGCATGACCCCCTACACTGCCCGAACACCACTGCACTGCCCTAAACCCTGAAACACCACCCCTAGCACGACCCCCTACACTGCCCGAACACCACTGCACTGCCCTAAACCCTGAAACACCACCCCCTTCATGACCCCCTACACTGCCCGAACACCACTGCACTGCCCTAAACCCTGAAACACCACCCCCAGCATGACCCCCTACACTGCCCGAACACCACTGCACTGCCCTAAACCCTGAAACACTACCCCCAGCATGACCCCTACACTGCCCGAACACCACTGCACTGCCCTAAACCCTTAAACACTACCCCCAGCAAGACCCCCTACACTGCCCGAACACCACTGCACTGCCCTAAACCCTGAAACATCACCCCCAGGCAGACGCCCTACACTGCCCGAACACCACTGACCTAAACCCTGAAACACCACCCCCAGCACGACCCCCTACACTGCCCGAACACCACTGCACTGCCCTAAACCCTGAAACACTACCCCCAGCATGACCCCCTACACTGCCCGAACACCACTGCTCTGCCCAAAACCCTGAAACACCAGCCCCAGCACGACCCCCTACACTGCCCGAACACCACTGCACTGCCCTAAACCTTGAAACAACAGCCCCTGCACGACCCCCTACACTGCCCGAACACCACTGCACTACCCTAAACCCTGAAACATCACCCCCAGCACGACCCCCTACACTGCCCGAGCACCACTGCACTGCCCTAAACCCTGAAACACCAGCCCCAGCATGACCCCCTACACTGCCCGAACACCACTGCACTGCCCTAAACCCTGAAACACCAGCCCCAGCACGACCCCCTACACTGCCCGAACACCACTGCACTGCCCTAAACCGTGAAACACCAGCCTCAGCACGACCCCCTACACTGCCTGAACACCACTGCACTGCCCTGAACCCTGAAACACCAGCCCCAGCACAACACCCTACACTGCCTGAACACCACTGCACTGCCCTAAACCCTGAAACACCACCCCGTGCATGACCCCCTACACTGCCCGAACACCACTGCACTGCCCTAAACCCTGAAACACCACCCCCAGCGCGACCCCCTACACTGCCCGAACACCACTGCACTAAACCCTGAAACACCACCCCTGCACAACCCCCTACACTGCTCGAACACTACTGCACTGCCCTAAACCCAGAAACACCATCCCCAGCACGACCCCCTATACTGCACGAACACCACTGCACTGCCCTAAGCCCTGAAACACTACCCCCAGCAAGACCCCCTACACTGCCCGAACACCACTGCACTGCCCTAAACCCTGAAACACCAGCCCCAGCACGACCCCCTACACTGCCCGAACACCACTGCACTGCCCTAAACCCTGAAACACCACCCCCTGCACGAACCCCTACACTGCCCGAACACCACTGTACTGCCCTAAACCCTGAAACCCCACCCCCAGCATGACCCCCTACACTGCCAGAACACCACTGCACTGCCCTAAACCCTGAAACACCACCCCCTGCATGACCCCCTACACTGCCTGAACACTACTGCACTGCCCTAAACCCTGAAACACCACCCCCAGCACGACCCCCTACACTGCACGAACACCACTGCACCACCCTAAACCCTGAAACACTACCCCCAGCAAGACCCCCTACACTGCCCGAACACCACTGCACTGCCCTAAACCCTGAAACATCACCCCCAGCAAGACCCCCTACACTGCCCGAACACCACTGCCCTAAACCCTGAAACACCACCCCCAGCAAGACCCCCTACACTGCCCGAACACCACTGCACTGCCCTAAACCCTGAAACACCACCCCCAGCAAGACCCCCTACACTGCCCGAACACCACTGCACTGCCCTAAACCCTGAAACACCACCCCCTACACTGCCCGAACACCACTGCTCTGCCCAAAACCCTGAAACACCAGCCCCAGCACGACCCACTACACTGCCCGAACACCACTGCACTGCCCTAAACCCTGAAACACCAGCCCCAGCACGACCCCCTACACTGCCCGAACACCACTGCACTGCCCTAAACCCTGAAACACCACCCTCAGCATGACCCCCTACACTGCCCGAACACCACTGCACTGCCCTAAACCCTGAAACACCAGCCCCAGCACGACCCCGTACACTGCCCGCACACCACTGCACTGCCCTAAACCCTGAAACACCAGCCCCAGCACAACCCCGTACACTGCCCGCACACCACTGCACTGCCCTAAACACTGAAACACCAGCCCCAGCAAGACTACCTACACTGGCCAAACACCACTGCACTGCCCTAAACCCTGAAACACCACCCCCTGCACGACCCCCTACACTGCCCAAACACTACTGCACTGCCCTAAACCCTGAAACACCACCCCTCAGCACGACACCCTACACTGCCCGAACACCACTGCACTGCCCTAAACCCTGAAACACCACCCCAGCACGACCCCCTACACTGCCCGAACACCACTGCACTAAACCCTGAAACACCACCCCTGCACGACCCCCTACACTGCCGGAACACCACTGCACTGCCCTAAACCCTGAAACACCACCCCCAGCACGACCCCCTACACTGCCCTAACACCACTGCACTACCCTAAACCCTGAAACATCACCCCCAGCACAACCCCCTACACTGCCCGAACACCACTGCACAGCCCTAAACCCTGAAACACCAGCCCCAGCAAGACCACCTACACTGCCCGAACACCACTGCACTGCCCTAGACTCTGAAACACCAGCCCCAGCAAGACCCCCTACACTGCCCGAACACCTCTGCACTACCCTAAACCCTGAAACACCAGCCCCAGCATGACCCCCTACACTGCCCGAACACCACTGCACTGCCCTAAACCCTGAAACACCAGCCCCAGCACGACCCCCTACACTGCCCGAACACCACTGCACTGCCCTAAACCCTGAAACACCAGCCCCAGCACAACCCCTACACTGCCCGAACACCACTGCACTGCCCTAAACCCTGAAACACCAGCCCCACCCCCTACAATGCCCGAACACCACTGTACTGCCCTAAACCCTGAAACACCACCCCCTGCACCGCCCCTACACTGCCCGAACACCACTGCACTGCCCTAAACCCTGAAACACCACCCCTGCACGACCCCCTACACTGCCCGAACATCACTGCACTGCCCTAAACCCTGAAACACCACCCCCAGCACGACCCCCTACACTGCCCGAACACCACTGCACTGCCCTAAACCCTAGAACACTACCCCCAGCATGACCCCCTACACTACCCGAACACCACTGCACTACCCTAAACCCTAAGATACTCCCCCAGCACGACCCCCTACACTACCCGAACACGACTGCACTGCCCTAAACCCTAAAACACTCCCCCAGCACGACCCCCTACACTACCCGAACACCACTGCACTGCCCTAAACCCTAAAACACTCCCCCAGCACGACCCCCTACACTACCTAAACACCACTGCACTGCCCTAAACCCTAAAACACTACCCCCCGCATGACCCCCTACACTACCCAAATACCAATGCACTACCCTAATCCCTAAAACACTACCCCCACACAACCCCTACACTACCCAAAGACCACTGCACTACCCTAAACTCTAAAACAATACCCCCGCACGACTCCCTACACTACCCAAAGACCACTGCACTACCCTAAACCCTAAAACACGACCTCCTACACTACACAAACACCACTGCACTACCCTAAACCCTAAAAACTACCCCCAGCACGAACCCCTACACTACCCAAACACCACTGCACTACCCTAAACCATAAAACACTACCCCCAGCAGTACCCCCTACGCTACCCAAACACCACTGCACTACCCTAAACCCTAAAACACTACCCCCAGCAGTACCCCCTACACTACCCAAACACCATTGCACTACCCTAAACCCTAAAACACTACCCCAGCAGTATCCCCTACACTACCCAAACACCACTGCACTACCCTACACCCTAAAACCCTAAAACACTAACCCCAGCACGACCCCCTACACTACCCAAACACCACTGTACTACCCTAAAACACTCCCCCAGCACGACTCCCTACACTACCCAAACACCACTGCACTACCCTAAACCCTAAATCTACCCCCAGCATGACCCCCTACACTACACAAACACCACTGCACTACCCTAAACCCTAAAACACTACCCCCAGCACGACCCTCTTCACTACCTAAACACAACTGCACAATTTGTTACAGGCATTGCAACGCAGGCCTGTGGTGCTTACTGGAAGTACCTGGTGGGCTGGTTGGGCCCCAGGGACTCTCAGGATTCAAGGTGACCTAATCCCCCAACTTAAAACGCGCCACGGGGCGCGTTTGCACAGTGGTGAAGGGAGGGGCGGGGCCTCAGGTGACATGTGCGCAAACACACCCTGTGGTGCGTTTTAAGTTGGGGAGTTAATTCCCTTTGAATCCTGGGGGCCAACTAGCCCACCAGGTACCTTCAGTAAGCACAACAGAGGTGCGTTGCAGAGAGGTGAAAAAGGTGCGTGGCCTCGGAACGCCTCTCTGCAACTCAGCTCTGTGGTCCTAACTGTAGGTACCTGGGGGCTAGTTGGGCCCCAGGGACCCTCAGGATTCAAGGGGACTTAATCCCGCAACTTAAAACGCGCCAAGGGCGCGTTTGCACACATGTCACCTCAGGCCCCCTCCCTTCACCACTGTGCAAACGCGCACTGGCTCTGGTTAGTCAGAGTCAGTTACCACCAGTACCCGTCTGAAAAAGTTGTGGGCACAGGATGATTTTGCAACAAGGCCTCTTTCTGCTCCTCTGTTGGTTCTTTCTGCACATCTTTTGCTTCTTTCTGTGCGTTTTTCTTCTTTCTTCACATGTCCTACCTCTGTTGGCATAGTTAGAAACTAGCATTTAAAAAACCTTTGAAATTCACTTAAAAAATCATAGTTTTCAGGCACGTTATAGTTAGAAATTAGCATTTAAAAAACCTTTGAAATTCACTGAAAAAACCATAGGTTTCAGGCACGTTATAGTTAGAAATTAGCATTTAAAAAACCTTTGAAATTCACTGAAAAAACCATAGGTTTCAGGCACGTTATAGTTAGAAATTAGCATTTAAAAAACCTTTGAAATTCACTGAAAAAACCATAGGTTTCAGACACGTTATAGTTAGAAATTAGCATTTAAAAAACCTTTGAAATTCACTGAAAAAACCATAGGTTTTAGGGACAGTTATAGTTAGTTGGACATTGCACTCGTACAAAACCCGTGAAATTCCCCTGTTATAGTTAGTTCAGCTAACTATAACTCGCGCCCCGCAATGCACTGCTGATGACGTCACATATTACATCACTCATGACATGGTCAGTGACATCACTGATGACATCACTGATGACATCTCAAATGACATCACTGATGACATCATCCATGTGATAATTTCATGCATCTTCTCACACCCTAATATAACTTTTGATACACCCACTCTAAATTACAGACTGCCATTCTCAAAACCATAGACACTCCAACACCAAAAACTACATACCCACTCACTGATTCTTAGGTCTACACACACATCCACTCACTCACCTGTACAGTCACTCATACTTACAGTCACTCAGTACAGGACTATCATATGCACTCATACACCTATATAAACACTCACACACCGCCACTCATCCATAGAGGTACTCACACACCTAGTCAGTCATGCAAAACATTAATCACACACCCATTTACTCACATATACAGTTATACACACACCAGCTCACTTACTCATACAAATACTAGCACATTCTTACGCTCTTATACAATAACTGATACAAGCACACACGCATCCATACAGCCACTCTCACAATCACACACTCTCACTTATAGCCTTTTAAATACTCTAACACACATATATACTGCCTTTTACATATGTAGTTACTCGCACATGTACCACTGAGATATACATTCACTCACTAACACACCCATACACACTCACCCACCCAAGCAGTCCATCACAGATGCACTCTTGAAATCATGCACCCAGTGAATCACCCACTCACACATCTATGTATAGAGTCACACACACCCCACCCACACAAACACTCAGGCAGCCATACAGATACTCAGAGAACCAATCAATAACCCATATAGACACTCATGTAGCTATTCGCAAATCCATGCATCCACTTACACACCAACAAACAGACGGATAAAGACATTCACACAGTTTAGTCACTAACCCATGCATTCAGTAAGATATGTTTAATCACTCACTTGTAGAGTCAGTCACTCACGTACTAAATCATCCATTCAGACACTTATACACCCACTCATTCTTCAATACGCCTTTCCCTATATATATTAAACATATTTAAACTTTACAGAAACACACAGTCACTGGATGATGTCATCAGTGATGTCATCAGTGATGTCATTTGAGATGTCATCAGTGATGTCATCAGTGATGTCACTGACCATGTCATGAGTGATGTAATATGTGACGTCATCAGCAGTGCATTGCGGGGCGCGAGTTATAGTTAGCTGAACTAACTATAACAGGGGAATTTCACGGGTTTTGTACGAGTGCAATGTCCAACTAACTATAACTGTCCCTAAAACCTATGGTTTTTCAGTGAATATATATATATATATACACATATATATATATATATATATATATATATATATATACACATATATATATATATATATATATACACATATATATATATATATATATATATATATATATATATATATATATATATATATATATGAGCTTGCAAATCCTGAGCCAAGTTCCCTACGAACAGAAAATCAGGTACAGACCACAAATAGCTTTCAGTGAGATGAGTGCTTTATTGACCAAAGTTTATTGAAACTGCATGACGCGTTTCGACCGGGTTGCCCCGGTCTTGATCACATGACGTGCCAGGGTATTGATGTGTCTTAAATAGTAACGTGCTATACAATTAGCCACTCCTCCTGTGGTGACAGACATAGAAAGCATACTATATAGTGCCAAAATGGGCATTTGAAACAAGTACATATTAGTGCAACTAAATGCCTAATGTAATGGCATAAATAGTAAATGCTATTCAATTCCTTAACATAAAGCCAAGTGGCCAAACATTGTATGGGTAATAAGTAGTAACAGTACAATTCAGATTCATAACATCTCTGTTACTGCAAAATACCATTAAAAATTACAAAGCCTGCCATGAGGAGTTGGGGTGCTAAAATAAATGTGCTAGTGCAGTATAAAGGGCTGTGCGTGACACATAAAATTGTAGCTATTCAAACATCATAGCTTCAAAGATACAGGATTGAGGCAGCCGGTAATTTCTAAAAAGTGAATATCTAAAGTGCACATCACTAGCATAAAATGCATGAAATACCTAAAACTAATAGGGATGACACTTAAAACGAGAAACCATGTAGTAAGAGACATGTGGCATGGGTAACCATGCCAGACTGCATTAATGTAAATACATTGACGCTATGGTAGGTGCTGACATAAAGTGCAAGGTTAAATCCAGCATGGAAAAAATGTGCCAATACGCAGTTACAGTACCAGGAAATAGCAGCATAATGAGTGGTAGAAAAAATGTGCAAATACGCAGTTACAGTACCAGGAAATAGCAGCATAATGAGTGGTAGATAAAACATCAATGATATAGGTATAAATACAGCTATACATATAAATATACTCAACAACCAAAGAAAAGCCTTCATGAAACCGACCAAAACCGAGTCATAAAATTCCCATAAAACCAGTTAAAACCTGAAATATTGGCTAAAACAAGGTAAAACGGGGGTTAATAGCACGGTCCCATTAGTCGGATCAAAAAACAGCCCCTTGGTTAAAAAATATATATGCATGTTTCACTACAGGTCATTTCATTGTACATAACCAATCCTGACAAGTTCTTACATAGATGCCCGGGTGGATACAAAACACTAGCATGATTTTAACCTTTTACAAAAAATTGTGCATGTCCTCACCCGTATTTAATCCATTTGGCATCTTAGTGTCAAGTGTCAAGATGTAATTAGTCTCTAATTGGCGCAACTTCTTTTCTCTGTTTCCACCTCTGGGCAATTTAGGGACAGCATCAATAACAAAATAAGTTAAATCTTTTAAGTTATTGTTGTGTACTAGATTAAAGTGTCGAGCAACAGGGTAGTTGTGATCCGTATTGACAATGGCACGCAAATGTTGCAGGATACGGTTAAATACCTGTAGCTTCGTGCTCCCCACATATTTGAGATGACAAGTACATTCTAGTACATAAACCGCAAAATCAGTGCGGCATGTGTACATGCCTGCGATCTTAACAGGTGTTGGATCAAATGCGTCTATATATTCTTGTTTGTTTATGCCAAATTTACAGGCTCAACAAACACTGCATTTATAAAAACCTGTTCTGTTGGATAGCCAAGTAGTGGGTGTCATATATATATAGATGTGTATATATATATATATGACTGTAGTGTTGAACTGCTCAAGACTTTGTGGCACAGCGCTCGATATGCTGATTGAGCCTGCTTTGGTGAGTCACATCCTATTTAAGGAAATGAAAATGTTTTAAATACCAAACGAACATTTGAACTTACCATAAGGAAACTTTCATGCTCACATTGGGGACCCCGTGTCCCATAAAGCATTGAAATTGATTGCACTGAGCATACGCCCACTGGTGGCTTGTATTTAAATAAATTAACCGGAAATACGATCAGTGTGAGCCTCAAATGGAATGTTTGTAGCAGCCCAGGAAGAAGGGGTCAAGTACCTTGAAACGCGTTGGCGAAAACAATATTGAAGTGAAGCATCAATGCAGGCTGCATTTTAAGCCAGATGGCAGAGAGCTGTTGAGTGACCTCCCCTTGCTTGAGAGACTTTGGTTGAAAATATTTACACGGCGACCCGACGTGGGGAGAAGCACCATCGCCAAGCTGGGAGAAAATGAATATCCAGCTGGCTGAGGCTGTAGTGTTGAACTGCTCAAGACTTTGTGGCACAGCGCTTGATATGCTGATTGAGCCTGCTTTGGTGAGTCACAACCTACTTAAGGAAATGAAAATGCTTTAAATACCAAACGAACATTTGAACTTACCATAAGGAAACTTTCATGCTCACATTGGGGACCCCGTGTCCCATAAGGCATTGAAACTGATTGCACTGAGCATACGCCCACTGGTGGCTTGTATTTAAATAAATGAACCGGAAATACGATCAGTGTGAGCCTCAAATGGAATGTTTGTAGCAGCCCAGGAAGAAGAGGTCAAGTACCTTGAAACGCGTTGGCGAAAACAATATTGAAGTGAAGCATCAAGCCAGGCTGCATTTTAAGCCAGATGGCAGAGCGCTGTTGAGTGACCTCCCGTTGCTTGTGGGCACTTTGATTGAAAATATTTACACGGCGGCCTGCCGTGGGGAGGAGCACCATCGCCAAGCTGGGAGAAAATGAATATCCAGCTGGCTGAGGCTGTAGTGTTGAACTGCTCAAGACTTTGTGGCACAGCGCTCGATATGCTGATTGAGCCTGCTTTGGTGAGTCACAACCTACTTAAGGAAATGAAAATTCTTTAAATACCAAACGAACATTTGATCTTACCATAAGGAAACTTTCATGCTCACATTGGGGACCCCGTGTCCCATAAGGCATTGAAACTGTTTGCACTGAGCATACTCCCACTGGTGGCTTGTATTTAAATAAATTAACCGGAAATACGATCAGTGTGAGCCTCAAATGGAATGTTTGTAGCAGCCCAGGAAGAAGGGGTCAAGTACCTTGAAACGCGTTGGCGAAAACAATATTGAAGTGAAGCATCAAGGCAGGCTGCATTTTAAGCCACATGGCAGAGCGCTGTTGAGTGACCTCCCGTTGCTTGAGAGACTTTGGTTGAAAATATTTACACGGCGACCCCCCGTGGGGAGAAGCACCATCGCCAAGCTGGGAGAAAATGAATATCCAGCTGGCTGAGGCTGTAGTGTTGAACTGCTCAAGACTTTGTGGCACAGCGCTCGATATGCTGATTGAGCCTGCTTTGGTGAGTCACAACCTACTGAAGGAAATGAAAATGCTTTAAATACCAAACGAACATTTGAACTTACCATAAGGAAACTTTCATGCTCACATTGGGGACCCCGTGTCCCAAAAGGCATTGAAACTGATTGCACTGAGCATACGCCCACTGGTGGCTTGTATTTAAATAAATTAACCGGAAATACGATCAGTGTGAGCCTCAAATGGAATGTTTGTAGCAGCCCAGGAAGAAGGGGTCAAGTACCTTGAAACGCGTTGGCGAAAACAATATTGAAGTGAAGCATCAAGGCAGGCTGCATTTTAAGCCACATGGCAGAGCGCTTTTAAGTGACCTCCCATTCATTGAGGGCACTATGGTTGAAAAGAAAATTATATATATATATATATATATATATATATCCTGCAGAACATCCAGTACGGAGGATTTATGATGTTCAATAAATCCCTTTTTCTTTAATTGGGACGTTTCTGGAGTTTGTGACCTGAGAGCGCGTTGTACTGGATGTTCTGCAGGATTTGAATGCCGGTATTGCTCTGCCGGCGCATGCGCCACCCCCCAAGGGCTTTGGTTTCCAGAAGGAGTTCTTGTTGTCTGGAATATATATATAAAATTATATATATATATATATATATATATATATATATATATATATATATATATATATAAATATATATATATACCTACTGGCAGTTATAGTTAGGACGTAGTTTCCATAGGACTTACCTATAACTTTGGTGTCGTTTGACCAATCTTCATGAAATTCATTACATTTTCCCAAAAAAGTGTCAAGATAGGTTCTGGTTGTAATGAAAAGTTTGGGGGTGATCGGTACAGTGGGGACCGAGAATTTTGGGCACGGAATAAGGGTGCGTTTGTAATGTTAATTCCCATAGGAACTTTTAGCCACAACTACAGCCCGAACCGCTGAACGGACTTACACCAAGTTTGGCAGGGGGGTAGATGTCAATGCCTTTTGCTTATTTGGTGTAAATCCATTCAGTAGTTTTTGAAAAATTTAAGCTGAAAATTATAGTGATATCTCTGGCCGCGGATATTTCGCAACAGTTTCGTGTTTACTCCCGAATGCATGCGCTAACGGGAATGCTCTGATTGGCTGGACGCTACCTAAACAGAAAGTTGCAGCCACCATTTTATTGCTCGGGAACGATTCCTGGGGATGAACATTTCTCAAAAAGCTAACATAAGGGGTCAGAGTAGAGGAACTCTGACCCCATGTTTGAGAAATGGGGGTGTTAGTGACACAAATTATATGCCCAAAATAGGTTTTTTTAATCCCGCGTGATATACGCGAAGACGCCGCAACCGCCAGTGCAACCCCCCGTGTGCCATTGAGGGGACATCGCGACAATCAACTTTGTCGAGCATATTGCTGGAAATATTAAAAAATATTTCAGTGAATCATTAATACGCATTGTTATAGAGATATTGAGATTTTGATAAATGTTTTTATAGAGTTATTTATATAGTGAGTTTTCTACTGTGATGGTTAGAATTAATTATTTATAATTTTTGAATGTGGTGCTTTTGCTTTCTGCTTTCGCGATGTGACCACGGGTATCGCGACGACCAGCGTCATCGCGAGCTCCGGCCTCACCGCGAAAACGGAAAATAGGTATTATGTATGGTTGTTCTAGAAATACACTAGAAAAACATCAGTTTGAAGTGTACAGTAATAAACCCCTAGTGAGTAAAATACTGTAATATATGTGCATATATGTGTTTTCACTTTATAGAAAAGGCGCGACCATCGCGATTAACGGCGACGTCTCGAATAACCGCGAAAACGGAAAATAGGTCTAAAAGATGGTTTTTAAAGAAACTTAGTAAAAAATATGAGTCTAAACATTCTTTGAAAGAAGTATGTATATAGTAATATGTGTAGGGCAATATTCACAATGGATTTTTTTACATATTGTTTTTGGGTGTGTTGGTGGTCATTAAATGTCTGCTTTTGTTTTCCGTTTTCACGACATGTCCGTGAGGATCGCGACATCATCACAAAGATCCCCAAAAACTAAAGGACAAAAAACCCTTTAGAAAAATACTTCACAATATTTCAGGTACTAGGGTGGCTCTGACAAGAGCTGTTGTGCTGGTTGTGTGTATATGGCTGCTATACATAAGAACGGATGCAGTTTCACGTTACTTAGAAACACCCTGTTACTTTAATCTGTAAAGTGCACTCCATCATTTCTATAAATGCCATGCATGTCAAAACGCAGATTGTTGTTCTATATACAGCCCAACACAATGGTCTCTGAGGAATGCAGAAACAGTTTTATTAACATGTTTCCTGGCTTTGTCAATCTGTGGACAGAATTGATTTGACCACTTCAATTTCTGTGTTTGGCATATATTAAAGTACACCAAAACAGTGTGAGGGAAAAGCGACATCAGTTCTGCAAAGGTTTTTTTCATAAGGATTTCCAGCCCTACTCCAGTCAATGTGCCTAGGTCATTGCCACCACAGTGCACAATCATGAGATGAGAGGCTTGAGAATCCACAATGGATGTAACCAAAGCCAGCAGCTGATAAAACTTTAACTCTCTCTGGCCAAACCAAGTAATCTGCACATTTGGCAAACCCAAGTCCCTGTCAATGCCCGTCTTTTTTGCAGCCTCTTTAGCCCAATAGATATAGCTGTGGCCCACAATCCATACTCTAAGCATTTTGAAGTGAAGGAGCAATAGTAGTCAGGAGAAGGCTGGAGCTGAATGAGGTAGTTTTTCAAAGAAAAAGCAGCTACAAAGGAGGTGTTTAAAATATATATATATATATATATATATATATATATATATATTTCATTGGATGCTGTCAGCATGAAAGTGAATAAGATTAGGTAGTGTGTTGGATGCCTTAGCAAGACGTTTTATTATTGGCTGTTGTTTTAAACAAGAAATGCAATACAGACATGGATATGCTATTGAATCTGTAGAGTAAAGCACACCTGCTGTATCTTATTTGGAAGCAGCATGTTCCTTCTAGAATGTGCTGTTAACTTGTGACCTACTGTTTCCACTGGATTGCTAGGTACACTGACCTAAGAGTGTATTGGTTGGAAGGGTGTTAAAGAAACAAATGTTTTTTAAAAAGTTGAGGAGTGATGACACAATTTAAGTAATGGCAAGTTTTAATTTCCAACTCATGACTATGTAATAAACTGTTGTGTAGTGTGTAAATTTCACAAAAATGAACCTAGATATATAGGTCTGAACTCCTGGATTTTTTTGCGATTTCTCCACGATCATCGTGAAAACACTGCGAAAACGTGTCGACAGGAACCTCGTTTTGAAAGAGAGGGAAAGGGTTAACAGATGCTAACCATTCACAGGTGGAGATGCAGTAGTCTAAAATGAAAGTTATGATTTAGTTTGCTCCCTTTCCCAGGATGATAGACTGGAAAGTTGAAGAGGTTGCCATTTTAGAGTTGCTTTGTATGAGAGTGGTGTACCGTTCTTGTGCTTAGTTTTTACAGATCCTAACAGTGTCAAAAGTATCCACACAACAATATAATCTACAAACTCAATTTACTGGTATGTATGTAACTTTTTAATCCTTTAAACAACTACATTAGAGATAAAGATGTATATGGGAGTTTGATAAAAAAAAGAGTATCACAGTGATGTGAAAAAATATATGAGATGAACTGCATCTATTAGAGTGTATGGGCCTGATTCACAGAACTAACTTACGACAAAATCCTAAACTTACTACCATTTTGGTATTCACAGAATGAACTTACTCATTTTGGTATTCACAGAATTAACTTACTCATTTTGGCATTCACAGAATGAACTTACTCATTTTGGTATTCACAGAATGAACTTACTACCATTTTGGTATTCACAGAATGAACTTACTCATTTTGGTATTCACAGAATGAACTTACTACCATTTTGGTATTCACAGAATGAACTTACTACCATTTTGGTATTACAGAATGAACTTACTACCATTTTGGTATTCACAGAATGAACTTACTACCATTTTGGTATTCACAGAATGAACTTACTACCATTTTGGTATTCACAGAAGGCACTTACTCATTTTGGTATTCACAGAATGAACTTACTACCATTTTGGTATTCACAGAATGAACTTACTACCATTTTGGTATTCACAGAATGCACTTACTCATTTTGGTATTCACAGAAGGCACTTACTCATCAATGAGTAAGTGCCTTCTGTGAATACCAAAATGTGTAAGTTACACAAAATGAGTAAGTTACACAAAATGAGTAAGTTACACAAAATGTGTAAGTTCACACAAAATGTGTAAGTGCCTTCTGTGAATACCAAAATGAGTAAGTTCATTCTGTGAATACCAAAATGAGTAAGTTCATTCTGTGAATACCAAAATGAGTAAGTTCATTCTGTGAATACCAAAATGGTAGTAAGTTTAGGATTTTGTCGTAAGTTAGTTCTGTGAATCGGGCCCTATGTGTTTATGAGGTTAGTGGTGAATGTTTTGGAAAGTAAGAGAAAAATGAATATGTGCCTCTTTATTACATGTATTTATTATTGAAAAATAAAAGTATAGTCTTGTGGGAAGTTGCAATGAGGAACTAAGAATGTTTTAAATGTCTGAACATTATGTGCAGAATAGATACATCAGTTATTTGCATTCTGAGAGTTGTAGTAGTTTGAGTAACATTATTAAACAGAAATAGTGTAGTTAGAATAATACACAGGATGGCAATGACACAGTACTCTCCTTAATCCTGCAGGCCCTTCATGATCAAAGACTGGAAACGCAGTAGCATTATGCACAGGCTAGGGCAGACAATGTCAGTATCCAGCAGGCACTCAATGAAGTGACAACTAAGGTCGGGACAATAACGAAAGACATATTTGAATTACAACAAAGGGTTGCTGAAACTGAAGAAGTCACTACTCTAACAGCCGGTTCTGTGCAAACGCATGATGTTTAGATATTTGCCATGCAGGCTAAGACAGAAGATTTGGAGAATCGGCAACGCCGTAACAATTTAATATTGTTTGGGTTCCCGGAGGGTAAAGAGGGATCGGACCCTCGTGTGTATGTAGTCCAGCTATTTCAAAAGGCTTTACCTGATCTCACGGATTGGGATCAGGATTGACAACTACAATGCGCGCATAGACTACCACTTGGATTGCACAAGCAGGGATCCCGCTATCCACGACCCTTGCTGATTTTCTTTGGCAATTTCGGACTCAGGCAAGCAATATCCTTGAAAGCCCGCCCTAGCTCTCCTGTTAATGTCGATTATTTATCTATCTTTGTGAGATCAGATTTGTACAGAGCAACCATGTATAGGCGCTGGAAATTAAGACAGCTTATAGACCCGCTGAAGGCTGAAGGGGCGCAGGTCTTCTACAGGAGATGGCACGATTAAAGGTCATCAAAGGAGGGCACTCCTGATTTTTCATTATTGAACAGGAGGCTAAGCAAGCGTTAAGTAAATGGCAACTTGAGGCAGCAGGGGAAAAGACTTAAGAGTTTGGATTTCCAAGGCATTGACTATGTAAAAAATTAACTCACTTTTACATTAATGGCGACTAATGCTACTGATTCTCTGATTTTTTTCTTTTTCTTTTTTCTCTCTTGTCTTTTATTTCTTTAGTTAATAGATACATTGGCCAATGGCGGTGTGCGGGGGCTACCGGGGGTGCACTGTCTCCTCGCAGCTGCCAATTCATCGACAGCTTACAAAGGGGAAGATTCCTCCTTTACGATACAGGGAGGGGGTGGGCAGTGAGAGGGGTGGGTGGTATGGGGGGCTGGGGGGAAGGCAGAAGAAAATGTCAGCAGGGGGCACAGAAGCACTTGGAGAAGGTGGCAGTAGATTGCATTAGGGAGTATAGTACTCAAAACAGAGCGAACAGGCACAATAGGAGGGATAGCAGAGAGACTATACTATATAGGAGTCTCGGAGACACGAATAACATCCATCATGGTGCAGACTAGGTATATGGCCTGGAATGTATCAGGCCTAAATAATTGAATTAAGAGACAACTTGTCCAGGACGAGCTAAAAATGTATAGACCTCAGATTGTTCTGCTTCCAGAGACACACTTAGCCTATAAAGATCGTGGTCTTCTCAAACACTTGGGGTATCAGACAATTGTGTGTACAACCCAGAGCGCCTCTATAAGGGGCACAGCCATATTAGTGGACAAGAAGTTTGAATGTAGAACTATTTAGACCCTGGCCGACCAATGGGGAAGGTGGGCATTAGCGCAGCTTGAGATAAAGGGAAGGAAATATATCTTTTGTTTAATATATGGCCCTAATGTGATGATTCCACTATTTTAGATTTTTTAAATACAGAGCTGCTAGACTGGCAGGGGCAGTGCTTGATCATGGGGGACTTTAATTGTGTTGTAGACAATTCCATTGATTCAAAAAGTAGAGCAGTTACCTCTAGAATGGGGAAGGTGAGGACTGCAATATTAGAAATGGGGGGGGTTGCATTTAAGCCTGGGCGTAGTTCGCGAAGTAGCGCTACGCGAAGCTACGCAAAGTGCAGTTCGCACTACGCGAACTACGCGTAGCACTACGCGAACTGCGTAGTGCACTGTTCGCAATGATTGAACAGTGTCGGATGCTTGTCCGCACTGTGCAATCATTGAAAACGGCATCTTGCACAGTGCAAGCTGTCTTTTACTGCCGCTCGAGTAGATTTTTACTCGGCGGCAGCTTCTCAACGCGAACTGGTAGTTTCTCATCGCGAGCGGTCGCGAGCATACGCGACCACTCGCAATGAGAAACCTGACCTCCCTGCGTTGAGAATCTCGCCGGGATGTCATTTTGCTTGCTCGCGGTCGCCAACTTGACGTTGAGGACCGCGAGCAAGCAAAAAATGACCGCTGCACTACGCTACGCTACGCTACGCTTGTTTGCACTGTGCTACGTGCAATTCGCGTTGTGCGAAGTAGCGCAAACTTCGCAAACTACGCGAGCGTAGCGTAGTGCTTTGCCCAGGGTTAGTTGCATTGCATAAGGGATGCTTGGCGGCAACTTTATCCAACCACCCCAGGCTATACGTATTATTCTGCCCCACATAGGCAATATTCTAGAATCGATATGGCATGGGTCTCGGATAATATTATGTTATCAGCTGATATGATAGTGTGTCCTAGGATCACCTCCGACCATAATCCTATTTTACTGTCTTTTCAGGTCGAAGCCGATCGTAAAGCAGTTAGGTCTTTTTCATTTCCACGCTAGCTACTTACATATAGTAGGCATTTGCCCATTATTAATAAACAATTAGAGGACTTCTTAATGGATAACATGGGGACGGCATCCCCTCTAGTTGTCTGGGACGCGATGAAGGCGTTTATTAGAGGGGTCACCCAACAATACATCTGGCAGCAGAACAAAGAGCGGAAAACTTTATGCAGAGAAGCCACTCAAGCACTGCTCGTTGTTGAAATTCAACATGCAGATGCGGTCCAGCGAGGTGCTGGATCAAGATCAACGGTAAATCTCCCTGTTAGATGCAAGGACAGCTATGAGTCGGTCATTAAGGGAGAAAACTGCTGCGAGTTATAATAAGGACCGGTTTTTACAATATGAATATGGGGAACAAATTGGGAAGGTGCTTGCTCATCAAGCAGCAGACAACAGGATTCAAACCCAGATAAAGGCTATAAAAGGGACAAATGGTATCTTACATACATATCCGCAGGCAATTCTGGATCAGTTCTCCAGGTTTTATCAAAAGCTTTATGCGCAACCTACACTACCAGAGGAGGAAGACTTACAGCAGTACCTCTGGGGTAGCTGCCTTCCGGTCCTGAGTGAGGAAGACTCGGTCTTATTGGAAAAGGAAATTTGTTATGACGAAATAACTGAGGCAATATCTTCCCTTCCCTCTGGGAAGGCTGCAGGGGAGGATTCTATACCTGCCAAGTTTTATAAAACCTTTAAGAGCCTTATAGTCACGCTTTTAGGGGTGGTTATACAATGTATTGGCTTTAGTGGGAGGATCCCTGAGTCTTGGAATATGACAAATGTAGTCTTTTAAAAATAAAAAAAAAAGACAAGCCATCAGAGGAGTGCGGCTCTTATCGGCCGATTTCTCTTATTAACTCAGATGCAAAGATTTTTCTAAAATCTTGGCTACTCGTTTGGCCCAAATAATGCCTGGATTAGTATCCAGCCAGCAGCATGGTTTTATCCAGGAAAGGGATACTACTGCTCAAATCAACACGGCAGTGGGGGCCTTTGACCTAGCTAGGAAGTCAGCAATAAATCTGGGCATGGTCCTTTTAGACGTCGAAAAGGCTTTTGACGGGTGGTCTGGGACTATTTGTGGGCTACACTTGCAGCATTTGGTTTTCGAGAGAAATTTAGTCAATGGGTACAGGCTCTGTATAATAAACCTCAAGCAAAATTGCTGTATGCAGGATTACAATCACTATCGCTCCCTATATTAAGTAGTACCAGACAGGGATGCCCTCTCTCTCCCCTGCTGTTTGCTCTGTATATTGAGCCATTCATTCGGGCATTACATTCTAATTTACAAATTACACCATTGACATCAGGAGCAAGCCAGCTTAAGGTAACTGCTTATGTGGACGTTATTGCCGTCTTTACCACCGACCCAGCAATGGCAATAAGTCTTATCAAAGATGAAGCGAGCAAATTTGGTCTTTTGTCAGGCTATAAGTTGAATGTTAAAAAGAAACAAGTGATCCTTAATTTTCGACCCGACAGATCCATAGCAGGTGTGTGCTCTATAGCCACGTACCTGGGGGTGCGTATCTCGGCAC
This sequence comes from Calotriton arnoldi, assembly GCA_963921515.1. Lineage (NCBI taxonomy): Eukaryota > Metazoa > Chordata > Amphibia > Caudata > Salamandridae > Calotriton > Calotriton arnoldi. The sequence goes on along the minus strand of CAWUFW010006309.1, from coordinate 564,926 downwards.
AGATTGAACGTATAACTACTCTGAACTATGAGCCCCTGCTGGAAGTCACAGCTAAGCGATTGCAAAGTTGGCATAAGCTCCCAATTGGTCTAGTAGGGAGGTGCAATATTATAAAAATGAAGGTACTTCCCAAGTTTTTATACCTATTTCGGTCAATTTCTCTCTGTCTCTCCAATTCCACTTTTAGGAAACTAGAAGGCATGTTAGGTAGAATTATTTGGGGGTACAAAAAAGCACGACGGGCAATAGATTTACTGAAGCTCCTGTATAATCAGGGTGGGCTTGACTTTCCGGATTTTAAAACGTATTACTGGGCAGCATTTGCCGGACGTTTCCACAATCTCCTAGATCCCGAAAATCAAATTGTTTTTCACCATTTGGTTTTGGGATCTGAATATCAAATGTTTTTATATAAAACTAACAACCCCAATTATTTCAAAAGGGTTAGGTTTAAGACCATCAGAGATAGTGTGCATATATGGCGAGCAATGTCTGTTAAATGTACCCTGTCGTTTTTTCATGGCAAGCTCCCACTATTGGGCAAACCCATGCTTCCGGAGGTATTTCAAGATACCATCAGTAGATGCTGGGCTAGGCATGGGATTCAATGTCGGGGGGATCTGTACGACTGTAATAGCTTCAGCACATTCGAGAACTTAAAGCTTCTTTTCAATCTTCCTGGCCAAATGTTTTTTAAGTATCTTCAGATTAGGGATTACTTTGTGAAACACCTAGCCTTAACAACAGTGTCTGGTTCAGAGATATGGGACTGCTTGCATGCGGAAAAGTCGAAATCAGTAATTACTGTTATGTATCAGTGCTTTGGGGGTAAATGTTACTTCTACAACCATCAATAAAGCACTAGGAACTATAGATGGGCCAATCCATTCTGTTAGCTTGAGACTACAGCAATTTCGTACAACCTGCATGCTTTATTATACCCCAGAGAAGATCGCTAGTTGGGCTCAGGAGGGTCAAGGAGAGGATCGGAAAAAATGCCCCAAATGTGGTGTATATGCTGCAAGCATAGTACATATGTTTGCTACCTGTCCAGAGCTATAAACTTTTTGGCAGAGGATAGGCCAGGTAATGAGGCAACGATTACGGGTAGATTCCCCCCTACAGTCATTGAAATTATGTTGGGCTATAAAGAAGAGAGTCAAGGATTGAAACGGCTTATTGCAATCCTACTGGTTGCTGCCCGACTCACCATTGCCAGGGCTTGGATTTCTTCTAAACCTCCTTCTATAGGCGAATGGTGGGCTATAGTAAGGTAAACTTACGAAATGGAGAAAGCTTTAGCTCGGGCAAGAGGAACTCACTCTCTGATGAAACTAGAGACTATTTTGGGGCATTTGGCATTAGATACATAAGACTAATAGATTAGACTGAGTGACTGCGTAGTATGTAATTTGAAGGGGAGCCTCCCGGAAGTAGGAATTTAGATGCTAGTCCCAAGTTCATAATTATTATTAACGGTATTGTCGGTATTGAATTGTCTTAGGAATGTTTACATATGTGTGGGGATGTGCCTCTAATGTGTTTTTTATTTTTTCCTTCTTTGTTGGTATGGTATAAGATACCTCAAGTATAATTTGTAATGAAGTTCCCTTGCTGACAATAAAAACATTATTTTTTAAAGAAATAAAAAAAGGAATAGTGTAGTAAAAAATAAAAGATGAGAACATGTTGTCCGCATGTATATGAATTAGAAAGAAGTAATACTTGTTAGTTATGTATTGGGAAGTGTTTGTCAATGTGGTTTTTAACTCATATGACCGCTTTGCACATGCTTAGATGGTGAGATATGGTTTTTGTGCTTGCACATAGCTATATATACGGTGGGACTTTTGAGTTTACTTAAAGATGCAGAGAGGTATATTTTTTTGGATAGATGTCTTGAAGGCGTACATCTATTAAGAAATCGCATATATGTATGCATGGTGATCTATGTTTAGTAAGGCTGATGACAATTTCATGTATATGGGGAGGGTAGTGTTTTTTCTTTAAACATGGTTTGCTTAAAATTGAGGAGGATTATTAGTGCAGAATGTCTTGAGAGTTGGACTCATTTTCACTGCATAACACATATGTAAACATATATAAACATTCAATTGAGTTCATCAGTGGTTACAACTAAATAGTTGTGAATTAATGCCGTATATCAGCCTACCACATTTACATACAATCCTTTCACGGACTCAATTTCTCTGCATATTTCATATGTGGCCGTTCAATAAAGTTTTTCAATGATTTCAACTACATAGTTATGAAATTCCGCTGTATATCGGCATATCCACCAGCCTGTGTCCCATGCCTGTCCCGCTTAGTCAAATCTTTAATTTGAACAGATACATTGACAATTCATTCATGTTCCAATGGCATTAATTCACAACTATTTAGTTGTAACCACTGATGAACTCAATTGAATGTTTATATATGTTTACATATGTGTTATTCAGTGAAAATGAGTCCATTGAAGGATCGCATTATAAGTTTAGTATAACACTGTTCCAATATGGCGGACATGATTACTCTGTACCATAGTCCATCACTGATTACCATGCATACCACGTGACAGTCTTTACTTTTTACACTTTATATATATATATATATATATATATATATATATATATATATATATATATATATATATATATACATCCACACCTCAGCGGCTGATCCAAGGTCTCTTGACACGGCGGGCGACACGGCAGGGTAGCCACCCCTGAATATCCAAACACTATCCAGTTGTCAATTCTTTTTGCAAGAAAACACCGGAGCCGTGGCCTCAATTCCATAAAGTGTTTATTTACACAACGTCTAGGTCCCGACGCGTTTCGGAGTTAACAACACTCCTTTCTCACGGGCAGTGAATAGTGCATTTTCACTTTCTTTTAAAGAGACATAGTGCTCAGTTTGCACAATAAACATAAACAACATACTTCTGTTGGTCATTTGCATGGTTTCCCTCTTTGTGTGTGTTTGGTCCCAATAGGTACTTTGTTGCCCAACTACACTTACGCACAAATACAATACAATACATGGGGAATCCTTAGCTTGAGTAGCGTGCGGGCACACCTGTTTGTTCGTGCGAATACCCTAAAAATAGAAGGTCTATTTTATTGGTCAAAGAATACCTGTTGCCAACCAATGAACCTGATATATAACACTAAATCGTGTGTTAGATTCTGGTTCTGTTTGGCATGGACTTTCGTGAATATAAAAAAATATATATATATATTACCTACTGGCGGTCGCCAGTAGGTAGTTATAGTTAGGACCTAGTTTCCATTGGAAAAGCGTTTTTTGATTTGCCAATATCTTTGGCGCCGTTTGACGAATCTTCGTGAAAGTTTCCAAAAAATAGGGCTGGACCGCTCAGTTTGTGTGTTGAAAGTTTCGGGGTGATTCGTCAAGCAGGGGCTGAGAAAAAATGGGGGCCCCAAAGCGTGTTTTCTCCATGTTATTTTCCATAGTAAACTTTATTACAGGCTACAGCCCGACCTGCTGAACGGAATTACATCAAATTTGGCAAAAAGGAAGGTCTTGGTTTAGAGTGCGCCCTTTTTTTAAATGGTGTAAATCCGTTCAGTAGTTCCAGAGAAATTTAAAAAAGAAAAATATCGATATCTGAGCACCAAGGAGGGTTCGCGCCCCCTCCCGGGCCCGAGCTTCACTCTGATTGGCTGCCAACACTCCAAACCAGGAAGTGTTGGCAGCCATCTTGTGACTCTGTAACCGAGTCACAAGAAAAAGGGTGAAACAAAGATAAAAAACATGAAAAGGGGGCAGGGTACAAACACCCTGACCCCCTAGGCCTGCTCAGAGGGTCCCACAAGGACCCCCAGGGCCAAAAAAAGTATTTTTTTAAATAAGAAATTGGCCAAATTCGCGCTGAGGTCGCGAATCCGGCCGAGAAAATTTAAAAAAACGAAGAGCGGGCTCCTGCGCTTCGTTGTATTTAAGCCCCCAGGTGGGCCAGGTCCCGGGGGCATGCCTAATTATGTTGTGGGGGCACGAGGACCCCCACAGCCCCGGGGACCGCCACCTCCCTGGGGCATTATGCAAAAAGTGTGGGGGAGCCTGCGGCCCCCCCAAGCACGGGAAACGCCACCTCCTGGGGCTTTTTTATAATTAGGGTGGGGGGCCTCGCGGGCCCCCCCAAGCCCGGGAGACCGCCACCACCACCTCCCCGGGGCACTAAATATTGAAATTGGGGGGGTCTGTTTTGGACCCCCAAGCCCCTGGGACCACCACCTTCCCGGGGCTTTGAAAATGAAGGGAGAGGGGCCGCGCAGCCCCCCTCCTGGAGCCCTCGATGGCCCTGAGGACCGCCACCCCCCAGGGCCGGCTCCTGCAATGTCCCGGGGTGCCCACCCCCTGGACATTGCTGTTTGCTATGACAGGGCGGAAGCACGGCTCCCGCCCTGCCATAGTAAACTCTGCTTTGCTTCATTGAAGCGAGAGCAAGAAAACTTGCTCTCGCTTCAATGAAGCAAAGCAGAATTGCTTTTGAGCAAGGGGAGCTGCATGTCAGCAGCTCCCCTTGCTCAAAAGCAATGCCGGCTCCCGCAGGAGGCGGGGAGCCGGTGGGACTGTGGGGGCATTGGGGCTCCCCCCACGGTCCCAAGCACAGAGGCCAGGCCCCGGGGGATAGTGTCCCAGGGGCCAAAAGTGACCCGGGAGGGGGGCCACGTGGCCCCCCTCCCCTCTAATAAAAAATACATTTAAAAATAAAAAGACAAAAAGGCCGGCCCCGGGGATGGGGTTCCTGGGGCCATAATTGGCCTGATGAGGGGGGCCACGCGGCCCCCCTCCACATAGATAGATAAATAAAATTAAAAAAATTCTGGCCATGCCCCGGGGGATGGGGTCCCCGGGGCCGAAATTGGCCTCGGGAGGGGGGCCACGCGGCCCCCTTCCCATTTAAAAAAAAAAAAAAATTAACAAATAGGGGTCAGGCCCTGGGGGATGGGGTCCCCAGGGCCCAAAAAATGTTAAAGAAAGGGGGCCACACAGCCCCACTTGTAAAAAAAAATTAAACGGTATCTTGCGGGAGGCCACGCCCCCTTTCTCCACCACTCTGCAAACGCGCCCCCTGGCGCGTTGTTAGATGGGGAATTAATTCCCCTTGAATACTGAGGGTCCCTGGGAGACAACTAGCCCACCAGGTACCTCTAATATGCGCCACAGAGCTGCATTGCAGAGAGGTGGTCCGAGCCACACCCCTTTTTACACCACTCTGCAAACGCGCTTCTTGGAGCACTGTTGGTGGGGCGATGAGGTCCTCTTGTGTCCTGAGGACCTCAGGACACAAGTGGACTTCATCCCCCGAGCAGCAGTGCGCCAAGAGGTGCATTTGCAGAGTGGTGTAAAAAGGTGGCGTGGCCTCGGACCACCTCTCTGCAATCCAGCTCTGTGGCACATATTGGAGGTACCTGGTGGGCTAGTTGGCCCCCAGGGACCCTCAGTATTGAAGGGGAATTAATTCCCCAACTAACAATGCGCCAGGGGGCCCATTTGCAGAGTGGTGGAGAAAGGGGGCGCGGCCTTTGTCTACCTCGCAGCAATCCCACTGCATGAGGCTTACTAGAGGTAAGAGGTAGGCTAGTTGGCCCCTAAAGGACCCCCAGCAGTGAAGGGGACTTCAATCGCCATCCAAGAGCGAGCCAGGGAGCGCATTTGTAGAGTGGTGGGCAAAGGGGGCGTGGCCTGGTACGAGTACTTACCAATGCTGCTGTGTGGGACTTACTGGAGGTAATAGGAGGGGAAGTTGGCCCCCAAGGATGTCCTTGGGGGCCAACTACCCCTCTTGTTACCTCCAGTAAGTCCCACATAGTGGGATTGCTAAGATGTCTTCGGAGGCCATGCCCCCCTTTCTCCACCACTCTGCAAACGCGCCTCCTCGCAGACTACGGGATGGGGGATGAAGTCCAATTTAGTCCTGAGGGAGTTTGGGGGCCAAGAAGCCCTCCTTGTACCTCCTGTAAGTCCTACGCAGCGGAATTCCTGAGCGCTGGTCGGAGGCCCAGCACCCTTTCTCCACCACTCTGCAAACATGACTACTACTTAAAGAAGCATCTTTCTGCACCTCTGACTTAGAGGTAGTTTTAATCCCCCTGCCCTATTATGTACTAGGGCCTTCCAGAGGAGGTCATGCTAATCACAGGGGTACCCCAACGCATTGTGTTCCCTAGTGTATGTAGGTGTTTTCACTGTATTCTAAGTGTCTTTTAGCATAGCACTGGCTCTAGGCCTGGTTAGTCAGAGTCAGTTACCACCAGTACTCGTCAGCAAAAAGTAGGGGGCACAGGAGGACTTTCTGCTCCTCTGTTGGCTCTTTCCGCACATCTCTTGCTTCTTCCTGCACTTTTCTTCGTCTTTCTGGACTTCTGTTGCCTCTTTCTGCATTTGTCTTGCTTCCTTCTGTGCCTTTGTTCCTCTTTCTTCACATGTCCTACCTCTGTAGGCATAGTTAGAAATTAGCATTTAAAAAACCTTTGAAATTCACTGAAAAAAACATAGGTTTCAGGGACGTTATATTTAGAAATTAGCATTTAAAAAACCTTTGAAATTCACTGAAAAAACCATAGGTTTCAGGCACGTTATAGTTAGAAATTAGCATTTAAAAAACCTTAGAAAATCACTGAAAAAACCAGAGGTTTTAGGGACGTTATAGTTAGTTGGATATTTCACTCATACAAAACCAGTGAAATTCGGCCGTTATAGTTAGTTCAGCTAACTATAACTCGCACCCCGCAATGCACTGCTGATGACGTCACATATTACATCATTCATGACATGGTCTGTGACATCACTGATGACATCTCAAATGACATCACTGATGACATCACTGATGACATCATCCACGTGATAATCTGATGCACCTCCTCACACCCGAATATAACCTTTGATACACCCACTCTAAAATACAGAGTACCATTTTCGAAACCATAGACACACCAACACCAGTTACTACATACTCACTCACTGATTCCTAGGTCTACACACACATCCACTCATTCACCCATACAGTCACTCATACATGCAGTCACTCATCAATACAGCACTATCATATGCACTCATACACCTATACAGACACTCACACACCGCCACTCACCCATACAGTTACTTACACACCTAGTCAGTCATGTAAAGAATCAATCACACTCCCATTTACTCACCTATACAGTTGTACACAGACCACCTCACCTATTCATACAGATACTAACACATACTTACTCTCTTATACAATCGCTGACACAAGCACACACTCATCCATACAGCCACTCTCACTATCACTCATTTTCACATATAGTCATTTATATACTCCAACACTCACATATACTGCCTTTCACATATGTAGTTACTCACACATATACCACTGTTACATCCATTCACTCACCAACACAGCCATACGCACACTCACTCACCCATACAGCCCTTCACAGACACACTCTTGAACCCATACACCCAGTGAATCTATGCACAAAGTCACACCCCCCCACCCACCCACACAAACACTCAGGCACCCATGCAGATACTCAGGCAACCAATCAATAACCCATATAGACACTCATGTAGCTACTCACCAATCCATGCAGCAGCTTACACAACAACAGACACACTGATACAGACATTCACACAGTTTAGTCACTAACCCATGCATTCAGTAAGACACATTTAATCACTCACTTATACAGTCACGCACCTACTAAATCCTCCATCCAGACACTTATACACCCACTCATTCTTCAATACACCTTGGCATATATATAAAACATATTAAAACTTTATAGAAACACACAGTCACTGGATGATGTCATCAGTGATGTCATTTGAGATGTCATCAGTGATGTCATCAGTGATGTCACTGACCATGTCATGAATGATGTAATATGTGACGTCATCAGCAGTGCATTGCGGGGGCGCGAGTTATAGTTAGCTGAACTAACTATAACAGCCGAATTTCACTGGTTTTGTACGAGTGAAATGTCCAACTAACTATAACGTCCCTGAAACCTCTGTTTTTTTCAGTGAATTTCTAAGGTTTAATGCTAATTTCTAACTATAACGTGCCTGAAACCTATGGTTTTTTCAGTGAATATATATATATATATATATATATATATATATATATATATATATATATATATATATATATATTGTATTTCAATTGCCCGAAAGCTTCAAAGGACGCACTCCCAGCAACTGTAGCAACAGCTTTATTCATGGAACAACCGGCATCTCCACTCCAGACAGAAATTCCTGCCGACGCGTTTCAAGGACTCAGCCTCTTCTTCATGGGCAGCTCTAACAAACACACAGATGTCTCCAATCAACCTTATAAGAACATGCTGGACCCCCAGTGGGTCATGCGCAGTGCGTCTGTGTAGTACAGTGCATGCTGGGACCTTAAGTCCCTATTGGAGAATATTGTTCCTCACAATGAGTTCCGTGCGTAGTTAAAATTAAAGAGCATTCTTCTGCCTTCAGTAGGCTCCAAAGTGACATGCAGGCTGTAATTTGACCTCAGTTGCTGTGCTGATCGCGGCTTTTGTAAAGTTACGAGCACCTCGCAGCCCCTCCTTTGCAATCCTGAAGACGGTGCATCCTTTCACGGCAGGGCCGCCGTGCACTATTTTGTATTTCAATTGCCCGAAAGCTTCAAAGGACGCACTCCCAGCAACTGTAGCAACAGCTTTATTCATGGAACAACCGGCATCTCCACTCCAGACAGAAATTCAGGCCGACGCGTTTCAAGGACTCAGCCTCTTCTTCATGGGCAGCTCTAACAAACTCACAGATGTCTCCAATCAACCTTATAAGAACATGCTGGACCCCCAGTGGGTCATGCGCAGTGCGTCTGTGTAGTACAGTGCATGCTGGGACCTTAAGTCCCTATTGGAGAATATTGTTCCTGACAGTGAGTTCCGTGCGTAGGCTGAGTCCTTGAAACGCGTCGGCATGAATTTCTGTCTGGAGTGGAGATGCCGGTTGTTCCATGATTAAAGCTGTTGCTACATTTGCTCGGAGTGCGTCCTTTGAAGCTTTCGGGCAATTGAAATACAATATATATATATATATATATATATATATATATATATATATATATATATATATAAATACTGCTTCAGCACAGAGGTGGTATTCTTCATTCTTTTCACTGTCCTCATATTGCTAATCACTTTCATTTGCTTCTGTCTATTAATCATTGCAGCACATATATTCTATACTAGAATCACAATGGTTCAATAAGAATTGAAATGCCCTCTTTGCGTATTTCTTATGTATCTACCTGAGTATGCACGAGCGAAAAAGTTCTAGATCTGTTTCCATGATTCCTTGGGGAGTAAGGGTTGTCATGTTCTGAGGTTGTCAAAAGCACTGGTCCCCTAACTAGACTTAGGAGTACTCATGGGAAGCACTGTGAGCTAGCAGGACTATCTGCCAACATATCCTGAGGGGATGTATGGAATGAGTCTAGCACCTTCCCACAGTATATGTTGTCCAATCAAACATACAGTTCTTACTGAGAAAGTAGAAACCGTAGGTTATGGCACCCCCAATGTTGGTTCTTATTTAATGGATCACCTTGGTAGTTCTCTCTTGTATATCCAGAGACCCTTACACACCTCCTAACTGGAGACGTAATTGGTGGTAGGGTTTATCCTCTTCAGCTGAGTATGTCATACCTATGTATTTGCTGTAGGTTGTTGTTCAAACTTGCACCACTCAAAGGACCTTCCCATTGTGTTACCCTCTCTGAATTCCATATATAATTATGCCTGGTACAGATGACCCTAACACGATTAACACTAGTGAAAAATGCATACATGCGGTTACTCAAAAGCTGCTACAACATGGTCTCGCACTTACGAGTGTGGATGTTACCTTCATGGTTGAGGGTCACGAAGCATATAGGACAGAGGTATTCTATTCATGGGTTACATTCCCAGCAGCAGATGGCGAGACATGGTTGTTTCACAACTACACACAAGCTGAAGTCCCAAACAATGGGAAACAGCCTTTACAACGAGGATTTTACTAAGTTTTGCCTTTACCATGCATTTTTTACCATGCATGTTTTTACCATGTGTATGCCTTTACAATGCAAGCATTTACCACTCATTTAAGGTACGTTGGAGGGGTGTGGGGTCTCCCCACAAATACATTGTTTTTATATATAAAAACAATCTGTGGTAATGGCATGCATTGTAAAAGCATATGTATGGTAAAAAAAAGGTGGGATTAAAAATGCGTGGTAAAAGCATGCAATGTATTTACCTGGGTGTTCTGTCATACAACCCAAACAACTACATACCATATGAAGAAAGAGAAATAACTTTAACATACCAAGAACACACAAATTGGTTTTATGGCACCCTACTACACACAACAGAGAACTTTAGACTTGGTCCTGTTGTAGGGATTCTGCACATATACAGAGCTATGCACAGGATTATCGGACCTCGGAATATAGTGGTGATCCAACCATAAACCTTAGCACCTAAAACCCCAACCCGACTAGCCTTAGCGTCTCATTAGCAACAAGGTTACCAATGGTTAGACAACCCAGAACACGGTATCTCTCTCTCAGGACTCGCAGTAGCAAGAACACCCTTTCATCACTCACTCATACCTGTCCACAACGTGCGTAAGAAGAGACACTGTATAGTTTAAAATGTTTATTTCAACTAACGTGATCTCAGATACAGTACACGTGTCAGTACTATCAGCATAATGCATAAGAATAATATAAGCAGCATAGTTACAACACCATAGAATACAAACGGGGAAAGCATTTCATAAAGCAGTGGATATAGGGCTAAATGACCTTACCACCCTCCCCGTGCTAGTAGCTAATTTATTATAAAAATAGAAGACCTCTGGGCATTGTCTAGCGAACCCTCAGTGTCTAGATGCCAAGTCTACATCAGCAGACAATCACAGCACATCTCCCTGGACAGGTATTTCTCCAAGTGTGTCTAAAGCGTGAAAAGCGCAATATTAAAAGCACACAAATTTCTCCATGGCAGCTGTACATAGTGTTATGTCTAGGTGCGAGGGACTGGCCAGATCAGCAAGAACAAGGGACGTTGTTTTTCGACCTTGTACATGTTGTGCAGACGTAGCCCAAAGGGAACAGGAGAAAAGGTGAAAGACAGAAAATGTAGACAGTTCTAAAATAACTTTGCAGGAGCAGAGGCTGATGGAACAACGGCTTAGAGTAACGTGCGCAAAAAAAGGCATCATGGCAGCCAGGCCTAAGTCAACGCAGCAAAGCAGACCAGGAGGCCACAAACCACATGACACCCTCCCCTGGGCAGTCCATCGGTCAATACCAAGGACGAAGGCAGAGTTCAAAGCAACTGAGCAGAACCGAAACGTCCACAGTGGATGCAGTCCCCATGAAGGACAACGAATGGGAGAGGGGAAGAGAAAGAAAAAAAAATGTTGGAGATGAAAAAATACAGTCAGCGAGGCAGGTCACAGAGAGCGAAGGCCATGTTAATCCATCAGAGCGTGAGTGCAGAAAAACGCCACACCCTCTAAGAGGACATCATTGGAATCGTCAGAAAACAGTGACGCCATCCAGTCTAATAAATCAAAACTGCAGGCATGCTCTTCACAGGAGGGAGCATCAAATAGCAATGCGGGACAACTTGCATGGTACTCAATAAAACTTTGTCGTAGGAGATTCTGAGCAGCCGCCCAGATATCCCATTGTGCCAAAATCCCCAGTGCAGCCGCACGCGTCATGCAGCCTGCAGCGGAACAGTCCTGTTCATGGGCCTCTAAGGGACCCACCAACCGAACAAAATCCGGAACAGACATCGACCTATTGGAGAGGCAATAATCCATGGTCCAGGAGAAAGGACAGCGGATGCAAGACAGCACCGGTTGCACGCAAGTGAAATACGCAAAGCGAAAAGAAAGTGTATAGGACACACTCAGCGTCGCCAACGGCAGGACGCCGAAGCCAGCGAGGATGCGCTCACGGAGCAGCTGGAGCCGACCTGGGTCGAGAAGGGCCCATCGGGGAGCAGCCATTGCGCAGAAAACAGACCAACAGCAGTACACCAGCCGCCAAAGCGAGGATTAATGGGAAGCCACCAAAGACACTGGAAAAAATAGAATGAATAAAAGCCGGTATCACACCAAAAATAGTTTGAAAAGAGGTCACAAGGCCGGAACCCACAACCTTAAAAAAGTGTACCAGACCCTCAGTGCGAGATGCATTAAAAACACGGTGAATCAGTTCACCGAAATGTTGTGGGAGGTTAGTGTTCAAAAGGGCCTGTATTTCACTGTGGGTACTTGCTACCTGGAGAATGAATGTCTCCCGGGCGGACGTGAGCATAACCTCCTGATTCAATAATAGCGCCTTTATTCTGCTCAATTTATTGAAATCCGCCTTCAGAGTAGGAATGGAAGGCCAAACGGAACTATCTATGATGTTGTGCGGGGGAGGAAAAAGCACATTTTTGCAGCAGACAACCCTGTGGGAAACTGTAACAATATACGGTATGCCGGCCAGCATGCCACAGCAGTTTTGGTTATTCAAAAGCAGATAGCTACCATTCGAAAGGACAGTGAAAGTAGAAGAAATAGCCGGAGCAGGAATACCCTTTAACACACAAGCAAGATTCGGAGCCAAAATGTTACAAGCCCCGTGCAATTTAATGTGTTTGCAAATAAGGGAATGACCCACAGTGGAATCGCAAGACTCCCCCGTGAGAAAAACTTCCTTTTCGTCTCTAAGGCATTTATACATGAAAAGCAGGGACCAAAGTTCATGCAGGAAGGCACTTCCCAAGGGCTGGAAACGGCCCACAGGATAATGCTTCATGCACAAGCTAAATTCAAATAAAGAAAAAGGCAAGGCGATAACTCCATGAACTAGCCACACAGCAGAATCCAATTCCGCCACAGAGAATGGTAAGGGCTCCACTTTCTCGATATGTAACAGAGTGTATGCTGCATCCTTCATGGACATGAACTGCTGTTTGTCAGTTAAATTAAAAGGCAGAAATAAGGCTGTGGTGTTCAAAAAATGCCAAGGAACTTTACCCAACTTAAGTGTTTGCAAAGTCCACGCAAACTGCATAACTGAACGTAATTGATTCTGACCATGGTACAACACAGAAACATCATCTTGTACAATATCAACAACAGAGGACACAATATTCTCTAACGTGTAAATGCGGGAAGACAGGGTATTAATACTATTGTCAACAACAGCAAGCACCTTTTCCAAATTTGCTTGGTCTGTTTCGCGTAGATGGGAAACAGCTTCCATTTGCAAGAGCTTCCAGAGTTCATTATAAGCTTCATAAATGAATCTCTTAGGTCGTGGACCACGGGGTCCCAGAATAAAGTCGGACAGATCAATGTTGCCTGATAGGAGGGATAAATGTTGTTTAACAGATTCTAGGGAAGAGTGCTGCAACCACTGTTTACATAATTTACCAACAGAGGGGCCGATTCCGATCTCGGTCGGAGGCGCACCCAATACCATTCGGTCGGGAAAAAAGCCATGCGAAAGCCTGTTTCCCGACCGATCCGTACAGCACACCGAACGAGTAAGTACGATGCGCACAACAGCAAAGAATCCGGCCGAGCCGTACTCACCCAAACCAGGTCCTGTTCTCCGACCGAGGCGAATCCGGAAACGCCGAATCGAGTCGCACGGAAGGGAAAATGCAGCCCCGTCCGGCCGGACAAGTACGATGCGCTTTCCGTACGCGCCGAACCCGTCGCTACGCACGGCACGTCAAAGCATCCGGGAGAGGCGCACATAAGCTCCGAATCGCGCCACAACACGATCCACGGCTACGAGACGAACACAGCACCGACGAGGACGACGCGAAGCGACGAGGACGAAGCCAAGCGACGAGGACGACGCGAAGCAACGAGAAGGACGAACGACACGAACCAACCATGAATCCCTTCGTCCCGATCATACCAATATTCTACATCTACTACCGGAACAGGCACGGACGCGTACGGCGCAGAAGGTAAGTCAGACACCAACCACAAAACACATACAACACGTACACCACACATCACACACATACACTGGGAATCTGAATATACTTACACCAGCAACAGCAGCACCATAGGGGCGGGATGCCCATCACCAATGCCACATATGCACACAGGGGCCTGAATGCGCGCCACCACCCCAACCCAGGGGGCTGGATGCCAACCACCACAACCACCCTTAGCCAGGGGGTGCCAGATGCCCACCACCACTACCACCCTTAGCCAGGGGGCTGGATGCCTACCACTACTACCACCCTCACCCAGGGCGGGCTGGATGCCTACCACCACCCTTAGCCAGGGGGCTGGATGCCTACCACTACTACCACCCTTAGCCAGGCGGGGCAGGATGCCCACCACTACTACCACCCCCACCCAGGGGGCTGGATGCCTACCACTACTACTACCCTCAACCAGGGGGGCTGGATGCCTACCACTACTACCACCCTCACCCAGGGGGGTAGGATGCCCACCACTACTACCACCCCCACCCAGGGGGCAGGATGCCTACCACTACTACCACCCTCACCCAGGGGGCAGGATGCCCACCACTACTACCACCCTTAGCCAGGGGGGCTGGATGCCTACCACCACCCTTAGCCAGGGGGGCTGGATGCCTACCACTACTACCACCCCCACCCAGGGGGCAGGATGCCTACCACTACTACCACCCTCACCCAGGGGGGCAGGATGCCCACCACTACTACCACCCTCACCCAGGGGGGCAGGATGCCCACCACTACCACCACCCTTAGCCAGGGGGCAGGATGCCCACCACTACTACCACCCTCACCCAGGGGGGCAGGATGCCCACCACTACTACCACCCTTAGCCAGGGGGCTGGATGCCTACCACCACCCTTAGCCAGGGGGGCTGGATGCCTACCACTACTACCACCCCCACCCAGGGGGCAGGATGCCTACCACTACTACCACCCTCACCCAGGGGGGCAGGATGCCCACCACTACTACCACCCTCACCCAGGGGGGCAGGATGCCCACCACTACTACCACCCTTAGCCAGGGGGCAGGATGCCCACCACTACTACCACCCTTAGCCAGGGGGCTGGATGCCTACCACCACCCTTAGCCAGGGGGGCTGGATGCCTACCACTACTACCACCCTCACCCAGGGGGGCAGGATGCCCACCACTACTACCACCCTTAGCCAGGGGGTGCCAGATGCCCACCACCACTACCACCCTTAGCCAGGGGGGCTGGATGCCTACCACTACTACCACCCTCACCCAGGGCGGGCTGGATGCCTACCACCACCCTTAGCCAGGGGGGCTGGATGCCTACCACTACTACCACCCCCACCCAGGGGGCAGGATGCCTACCACTACTACCACCCTCACCCAGGGGGCAGGATGCCCACCACTACTTCCACCCCCACCCAGGGGGGCAGGATGCCCACCACTACTACCACCCTTAGCCAGGGGGCTGGATGCCTACCACCACCCTTAGCCAGGGGGCTGGATGCCTACCACTACTACCACCCCCACCCAGGGGGCAGGATGCCTACCACTACTACCACCCTCACCCAGGGGGGCAGGATGCCCACCACTACTACCACCCTTAGCCAGGGGGGCAGGATGCCCACCACTACTACCACCCTTAGCCAGGGGGGCTGGATGCCTACCACCACCCTTAGCCAGGGGGGCTGGATGCCTACCACTACTACCACCCTCACCCAGGGGGGCAGGATGCCCACCACTACTACCACCCTTAGCCAGGGGGCAGGATGCCTACCACTACTACCACCCTCACCCAGGGGGGCAGGATGCCCACCACTACTACCACCCTCACCCAGGGGGCAGGATGCCCACCACTACTACCACCCTTAGCCAGGGGGCTGGATGCCTACCACCACCCTTAGCCAGGGGGCTGGATGCCTACCACCACCCTTAGCCAGGGGGGCTGGATGCCTACCACTACTACCACCCTCACCCAGGGGGCAGGATGCCCACCACTACTACCACCCTTAGCCAGGGGGCAGGATGCCTACCACTACTACCACCCTCACCCAGGGGGGCAGGATGCCCACCACTACTACCACCCTCACCCAGGGGGCAGGATGCCCACCACTACTACCACCCTTAGCCAGGGGGCTGGATGCCTACCACCACCCTTAGCCAGGGGGCTGGATGCCTACCACTACTACCACCCCCACCCAGGGGGCAGGATGCCCACCACTACTACCACCCTCACCCAGGGGGCAGGATGCCCACCACTACTACCACCCTTAGCCAGGGGGCAGGATGCCCACCACTACTACCACCCTTAGCCAGGGGGCAGGATGCCTACCACTACTACCACCCCCACTCATAGGATGGACAATGCATGACACAACAAGCACACCACAACCTAGGGAATGCAAGATTAAGACATCCCCCCACCACCATGACAAGCGTGTGAGCAGGCTGTGTCAAATGCCTACAACACCGAACATGACATTGAACATACAATGTGACCCCCTAGCACATGTGCCACACATATATGTGTGTGGCACCCACAATGCAAGCAGCCCATGACCATTGTGGCAATGGGGCCTAAACCCCCATCATCACAGTGACCAAAAGGCAAGTGTGGGGTCCATAGCTGAAGCACATTTTGACCATTGTGGCAATGGGGTCTAAACCCCCATCATCACAGTGACCAAAAGGCAAGTGTGGGGTCCATAGCTGAAGCACATTTTGACCATTGTGGCAATGGGGTCTAAACCCCCATCATCACAGTGACCAAAAGGTAAGTGTGGGGTCCATAGCTGAAGCACAGTTTGACCATTGTGGCAATGGGGTCTAAACCCCCATCATCACAGTGACCAAAAGGCAAGTGTGGGGTCCATAGCTGAAGCACATTTTGACCATTGTGGCAATGGGGTCTAAACCCCCATCATCACAGTGACCAAAAGGCAAGTGTGGGGTCCATAGCTGAAGCACATTTTGACCATTGTGGCAATGGGGTCTAAACCCCCATCATCACAGTGACCAAAAGGTAAGTGTGGGGTCCATAGCTGAAGCACAGTTTGACCATTGTGGCAATGGGGTCTAAACCCCCATCATCACAGTGACCAAAAGGCAAGTGTGGGGTCCATAGCTGAAGCACATTTTGACCATTGTGGCAATGGGGTCTACACCCTCATCATCACAGTGACCAAAAGGTAATTGTTGACAAAGAAAGAGCTGCAACTGCCAAACTGCATGGATCATTCCTGGTCACAGAACCAAAAACTCATCTGTGGCAAAGTAGTGTATGTGTCCCATTGCAACATAAATTGGGGGAGCCAAATACTGCAGTGCAAATGAAACATTCCTTTGGCCATGTGCAGACAAACAACACCCATGGGGGCTGAGACCGTCAACAGTCATCAATGACACAATGACAGAAGTGACCATCAGAATGCAGAACCACATATTTGCACCAATGGGCACACAAATGCAGATACCCTGTGGAGACAGCAGATGTGAGGTGAACAGATACCATACCATGGCAGCAATGGGACACACAAACCATGATCACTGTGCTGACCGATGACCTAGGAGTCCCAGGGACAGCAGGGGAAACACACCAAACAACATACAGCCAATGGCACACCCAAGATATGCCAATGCAGTGGTGCAGATGCACAAACACAAACAGGCAGACCAACACTGTCATCATACACAGCAGGTGAGGGGTGGGGGTGCCATTGTCCCCAGGCAACAACACAACACATGAGGAGAGCTGAATACCAATCATACAGATGTGCATACACTGCCACACTAAGGTAACTCATGGATCCAAATCCCCTATGTGGGCAAGCAGGCATTGACAGGTGAGAGGGAGCACAAAACACACATGTCACACAGGCACGTAGGAACAACAACTGACACAGCAAGTCACAGACACACCACAGCACCACCCCCAGGGCCCCCACAATGTGGTGACCCTGGGCTGAATAAAAATACCACTGTGATGACAAAGCTAAATGTCGTTCACACTGTGAACCACAGTCAGGTGTCCTGAGCAACTAACTACCATCACACCTACACAAGCACAAATCAATCAGCATGGCCAGTAAGCCAAGGCCAACATGGAGGCAGGGGACTAGCCGGGCAACAACTCTCATCTGCACACACTCAAGACCACACCCCTCGACCTCCAACAATGTGCAGCAGTGAAGTACACATGCACTGGTGACATTGCACATGCACCCATGACTATTCCAGGGTGGTGGGTGGGAACCAAGGTGTAGAAACACATCACACATGGACACTCAACAAGACTCCTGAATGTCTGACACACTGCACACTACGCTGTACATGGACATGACGGCAATACCACACCGACCAATGGGATCCCAGCCACAGTCACACACCAATGAAGAAGCCAAGGTCACCCACAAAGAACACACATAGACAACAACCAACATTGCAGCCCGGACCCTAAGGAGTGCCAGCAGTCACACACACAACGTGTCACAATCACTGAAAGATAACACAAACTGGAAATCACATGACAGGGGCAAACAACAAGTGCCAAAGGGAAACCTGACTGTGACCCATCTGCGTCAGCACACAAACTCTGCCCTGACAGCAAACACACCTATGGGTGACACCCTGATGACCAGTAATGTGCCATGCACCCACATCACAGAGAACACAGGGAGAAGACTTTGGGGGAACATAGCTCAAGTCAGCAAGCATCACAAACAGGTACAACACTAGGGATCACAGCATGCGCAGATGAATGGAAGTGAACACACAGACATGCACATACAACACACACCTTGGGCGCAGGCAATGTCACACGTGTACACACTGCCATGAGGGGACTCCACTCCTGTGTGAGGAAAGCTGTGCCATATGTTGCCTCAGTAGGGCCCCATCATGTCAGCTGAGCACTTGGTCACACAATCAACAATTAGCACCAAATGAGGGCTCCCATCACATCAGCCTGGTCATGGATGTGCCAACGGAATCATCAGCACAGATCCAACACACTTGTATAGCAATGTTGCACTGACTACACGGATGAGTCCCTCCCCATTGATGCCCAAACCTGCATGTCCACTGGAGATGGCAACACGCTCAGGGAAGTAGACAAATGCAACGATGGCAGGCACAACAGATGTGCAGGGGTGGAAGCCACAGATATGAAATTGCCAATGTCAGTAGGAAACCCATTGCCAAATACTGAACACATGACACCCTCAGATGCTGCTATTGATGACATGGATACACCACATGATAGGACACATTCCCCCTGGACCACATGGGTTCCTGCACAGTAACACTTCATAATCATGAGACCAGATATCACCATCACTGCAGCAAGGGCATGGTTAGCTGCACCAACAACATGTACATCTGAAGCATGAGCACTAGAGAAAAGAAAGTTGCTTTATTCAGCATATGTGTTGAGGCCAAACGAAGTCCTGAAAAAGAGCAAAGGCCAATGGCCAGTCCATTGTCAAAGTTCAAACAGGGTGACACTGGCAGATGTCACCCTACGCATGCCTGCACAATACCAGGGACAATCCACTAGGAGGGGCAACCGGGGGGCAGGCCAGGCACCGCAGGGACAGGATCAGGGCTCACCAGGGGGAGTCAGGGAAGGGGTGGTGGGTGCTGGAGAGCCACTGACAACTGCAGTGGAGGTGTCTGACATGGTGTGTGCCGGCACAACTGGGGGCATGACACAGATGTCGTGGGTGCCGGCACAACTGCAGTGGACCCTGCAGATGGGGTGGACAGGTCCGCCACTGCAGTGTCCAAGTCAGACAGGGCGGTAGTGGACTCCACTGCAGTGCCTACCTCCAGGGGAGGAGAATGGGGAACAGGCAAGGTGGGTTGGACAGAGGGGGGACACCCTCACCACATCAGTGGCACAGACAAGCGCAGCGGGGGGTGTGGTGCTGGGAGAGCAAGTGGCAGGGGGAGAAGGCCGGAGCATCTTGGGGATGGTATATCTGTGGGTGGGGGAACCTGGGGCAGGGTGTGGTGGGGGCACCTGTGCAGTGGGGGCCTGAGGGATGGAGGACGGAGACCTTGTGCCTGAGCTGCAGGGCGGTGGCGGGGTCTTGCTCTTAGCACTCCGGGGGACTTGCGGGTGGGGGCCTCAGTCCGTCTGCGCCTGGGGGAGGGTGTCCGGGGCGAGGGGCACTCTGCTCCGTGTGGGTGGGCTTCCTCTTCCCCGGGATGCTGGAGCAGCTTCATCGGTGGGGAAGAGGCCGAGGTCACAGAGGAAGAGCTGCTGTGACTTTGGGGTTGCAGGTGAGGCAAGGGAGGGTGCTTTGGAGGGAGAGGGAACTGAGGACTGCGCAGTGCATGTGGATGCGTGTGTGTGTTCCAGGGCCCCATCCCCTGTGAGTCTGGCTTCAGTCCCCTGAATGTGCTTGCGTGTGCGTTTTGTCATTGGCGTGTGTGTCAGTGTGCTGGATGTGTGTGTGCTGGTGTGTGCCAGTGTGTGTGTGCCTGGGATGGGTAAGGTGCTGGGGAGTGTGGATGGAGCAGAGGCAGGAGGGGTGAGGGACCGTTTGAGGAGGGACACTGCTGCCGTCAGGGAGGAGTCCATGGACCTATTGCCCCTCTGTAGGTCAGACATGCCCGATGAGATGCCCTCCATGAACGACACCAGCTGAGTCAACAGCGCGGTGTGCGCATGGAGGACACTCAGCATGGCTGTCTGCCCTACATGGAGCTGGCGAAGGAGGTACACAGACTCCTCACTCAGGGCAGCAGGGGACACAGGGGCAGGGGTGCGGTGCCTGGCCCAAAGGAGACACGCTCCCGGACATGGGAGCCTCCACGGACCTGGGGAATGGGAGCCGATGGGAGGGCGGTGGTGGTGCTGGTGGTGGCGGGGACAGCAACACTAGCTGGGGTGTGGTGGCTGCTGACACCCGCCTCCACAAGGGAGTCATCCTCCGAGTTGCTCTGGTCCTCAGCTGAGGTGGATGCTGCTGAGGACTCCTCGGTGTGGCTCCCTCGCCCTCCGTGCCACTGGGTCCCTCCGACCACTCCTCGGCTGCTGACCCAGTCTGGCTCTCCGGCTCCTCCTGGTCCGTGGAGCTGTCCCCTTCCGTGGCCGTGGATGTATCTGCAAACAATGGGGAAACAGACAGACATCAGTCACCTGCACATAACGCACACACCACTGTGAGCACAGCACATCACAGAGCAAGCCCTGGCATCATTAGTTGTACATTGCTAAAAGTGCACTAATTGAACAGGAGAAGTCAATTGTCAGTCTGATGCCAAGCATGGCACTCACATCCCACATGGCCTTGCACCCATCTGTCTGGTGTCTGTTGGATTGCAACACCCCAGTGTTGACACATGCACCAAGTACACAGTAGTTGGACAGTGCAGAGAACACGGTGTGGACACATCACAGCTCTTGCCACTGAGTCAGTACAGGTTTACGGATGTAAGGGATGCCCAGAGTCAAATAGGAAATGCATGTGATGCATACCAGCGACAGACACCATGATGCACCCATGTCCTGATAGCCAGCGCCACTATGGTGTGCATGTAGCACATGTCACTCCCCTGCAGGATCACCAATCAGTAGACACATGCCATGGCGGAGGCATGACTGCAAAGTCATACATCACTGTCTCAGTGATGTATGACTTTGCAGCCAGACAACAACACTCTGCACTGTGTCACAATAGTAGGTCATGGGGAATGCAAGTCCTGGAGCTGCACAAGTGCACATGTACATCCCCCACAACACATCCTCTTAACCCTCATCTGTCCAGGTCATACCTATTGGACATATGGGAGACCTGTGACACTACCCTCTGAACCTGAGCCCCTCACACTCTGCTGTGCATGGGGAACAGCTGCCTGAACTTCACATTTACATGCCCCAGTCTGCATGGGCAGCTGATCAGACACCTATGTGTCACACAAGTATCGTCTCCTATGGTCACATCTCCAGTGGCATGCTGAGCCCCTACCAAGAAACTCCACAGCAGTCCTGGCGACTAATCCACAGCACACTGACACAGAGGCAGACACCTGAGGGGCAAATCACTGTGCACAATGTGTCCTCTGATACACGGGAGTGGGAGTACAGAGTGTATTGTATGGCCTGGAGTAGGCATGACTGTCCAGCCCCACATGAATGAGGGATGAGCCCTGGACTGTAGGCAGCTGGCTAAGTATGTGTGACACACGTCATATACATACTCCTGGGGCCCAAACATTGTTCCCACCCGCAGCATGGGTGTGTGCCAGGTACCCCAGCCACATGTGGTGGATCAGCTCAGCAATTGGACCACAGATCAAAGTAACACGCTGAATACATGTCAGAATACAGGCATTGTGTAAGCAATGGACCCACCCATGATGCCCACCACAGAGTCAGGGAAACAGATGCTGTCTCCCACCTTGAGTCAAGCAAACTGCAAGGACACAGTCCTAAGTGACAGAATTCCCTGCATGTAAGGGCCACACCTGGGTATCAGATGAGGAGTGGGCAGTGCACAATAGAGGGACATGGCTCCTGGACAACATGACTGCTGTACTGTGGCAGTTCAACCTGGCCCGAGGAGGGCACATAACATGTTAGACAGAGTACACAGTGCAGTCTTTGACTCACCCCCTCCTTGCTGCTCTCTGGCCTTCAGCTGACCATCCAGGTCTGGAAAGACCACCGCCAGGATCCTGAGCATGTGGGGGTCAGGGTCCGTGTTCCGCCCTCCTGCGAGGAGGCGACAGCTTCAGCTGGACCCGTGCAATCCTCCGGGTCCAGCCCCGAAGGTCCTGCCACCTCTTTTGGCAGTTGCGGATCCGGCGCTTGTAGACCCCCACGGACCGGACAGCCCGGACGATGTCCTTCCAGATCTCATGCTTCCGATGGGCAGAAGCCTGTCAGGATGACAAAGTGATAAGGCCATTACTACACATGCAACATATCCGTGCATGACACAGTTGCATATACATGTCGCAATCACAGGGGCACATGGTGTACCCAGGCAGTGCACGGCTGCCCATGGACAGTTTTCCAGAAGTCACTACATGGTATCATAGCATGGGGAGTAAAACCCTGTTCAGAAGCACTGTCACTGCACCATACCTGTCCAGTGCAAGTCACTACACACTATGGGGGTGACAACTACTCAGTGAGCCTGCTAGCCAGTGGTGTGCTGACTCTCAGCCTTGCTAGTCAGACAAAATGCACATTCAGAAAGGCAGTGCACAGAACACTCACCTGCTCCCCTGGTGTCCCATACAGCTTGCTGTACTGTGGAAGTAGGCTGTCCAGCAGGGCCTGGTTCTCTTCAAGGCTGAAGGCTGGGGCTCTCTCCACAGTACGTGCCATTGCAGGGTCCAGAGGGGCAGAGACAGCAGCAGTGCAGTGGCAGATGTCGTCCTGGAGCATGTAGTGCAGGCAAGTGGGCTCTCAGGGGAACATGCAGCAATATATATGTGCTGGAGAGGCAGATACTGTCCCTTGTGTCCAAAGTGATAGGTCCAAGTCGTTTGCATCTTCTGAATATGGCCAATCCATGGAATAGCAGCACCAAAACACGCCCACAGCATCCTTCAAATCTTCAACTTCATGACATACATGATTTTGCAACATTGTTGTGGGTGACCAACTGATTTTCCAGCAACCGACTCGTTCGAATATTCGAAAACGCGTCCGTTGCCAGGCAAGCCCATTGTCAATGGGTGCGCACCGATCGGTCCATTGCTGTTCAACGCGCACAGGGGTACAACGCGTACCCGCACACATTGAATGCAATGGGCCGGCCGGAGGCACCGATCGGTCCATTGCTGTTCAACGCGCACAGGGGTACAACGCATACCCGCACACATTGAATGCAATGGGCCGGCCGGAGGCACCGATCGGTCCATTGCAGTACAACGCATCACTGTACATGTGACTGGCATATGTCAGCATGCCTGTCTCAGATGGACATATGCCAGCCACAGATAGCTCCCAGGGAGTGAGGGGCACACCTACATCACGACAGCCTGTCCAAACCTTATCATAAGGCATGTAAGGCTGCATTTCCTATTGTGTGTATGTTGGTGTACATGTTGTCCTGTGGGTGTCACCTGTGGGCAGCCACCCCCAGGCTGTGCACGTGTTCATGGGGACAGGATCATGGGTGTTACGTGTACGTGACCACTGTGATGTGCAACTGTTCATATCTGTGCATGTGCCATGGTCACATTTCACAGTGGTGTTTGTGTATGTCATGTCACATACCCCGTGAGTCCCATGTGGGACGGTATGTTTGAGCCAGGGTGTCCCAGTGGCACAATAGTGATGGCCCTCCACAGTCTTTGTGCATGTAGTGTTTGCAATGTCTCTGATTTCATGTGCACAATGGGAGACAGTCTCCACATCCACGTTGTGTGTGCATGGACTCTGATGTTGTGCGTGTGTGTCACAGACGTCCATGGCTCTCCTGCCATGGCAAGTGTGGCCACTACCTGTGGGGGTCATGTTTGTTTTGTTGTGGTGTACACATGATACTCCAGGTGATGCCAGTGTCCATGTGGCATTACAGGGTCCCTGGGAATGTGCCTGTCGTTGAGCTGTGGTGCCTGGGGCACATCTGTCCTCACATGTCACTGGGGGGTGACTGTGACACAGCATCATGATATCCAATGGGCCAAACAGGGACAAATTGATGCCACCTGTAGGACCGTGTTGACAGATGTTGGCCATGTATGTACCATAAATGTCGTTCCGGTACTGCACACTTCATGTAGTTGTGCCTCATGATGATGTATGTTGGGATCTTGAGTGTGTTCAATGCCGCATATGTGGGGTGACTGACGATCTTGCTTACTTCTCCTCTGCACTGCAGGGCTCCTGCTGTCCATCGGCCATTCCCAGACCTGGCAACGATGGTGGAACGGGACAGCATCCGACGGTACCGCTTCACCAGGCAGCTGATTGAGGATTTTGCAGTGCAGTTGTCCCCACATTTGCAGCCTGGCCGGCCGTATCCTACAGCGCTGACCCCCAAGGTGAAGGTGATGGCAGCCCTACACTTCTTTGCCACCGGTACCTTCCAACATACTGTGGCGTCTGCTGGTGGGATGTCACAGACCATGTTCAGCCGTGTGCTCCGCGATGTTTTGGCGGCAATGTTGCTCTTCCTGAACCGGTACATCTATTTCCCTAGACTGCGACGACTCACTGACGTGAAGAGTGACTTTTATGCCCTGGGGAGGATGCCGCATGTCATTGGCTCCATTGATGGGACACATGTGGCTTTGGTACCACCACAGGCCCAGGAGCAGGCCTACAGGAACCGCAAGCACTACCACTCGGTCAATGCACTGGTGGTGTGTCTTGCAGACATGACCATCACACACGTGTGTGCCCGTTTCCCTGGTTCAGCACACGATGCCTTTGTGATGAGGAGTAGTCGCATCCCCAGGTTGATGGCACAGATGCAGAACCAGCGTGCCTGGCTTGTCGGTGTGTACTGACTTTGTGCCATTGTGTGTGATCTGATCTGTAGTATTCCGCCCACTTTTCCAAGTCAGCTGATGTGCACTTGTCTGTCCGTAGGTGACTCGGGATACCCCAACATGCCATGGTTGCTGACACCCCTCAGGAACCCTGTGACACCTGCCCAGATGCGCTACAATGAGGCACATGGTCGGACCAGGAGAGTGATTGAGCGGACCTTTGGTCTCCTGAAGAGCCGCTTCCGCTGCCTGGACAAGACCGGAGGGTCCCTCCCATATGCCCCTGCGAAAGTGTGCAAGATTATCATCGTCTGCTGCATGCTCCACAACCTGGCAGTGCGGAAGGAGTTGCCTCTCATCCAGGATGACGATGACCAACATCCGCCACCTGTGGAGGATCCTGGCCTGGACCACGATGCCAGTGACGATGATGATGATGATGGTGATGGTGATGTCCGCACACAGCTCATCACCAACTTCTTTAGCTGAATGTGAGTATCCTGAGGTGTCATGTCAATGATGTGAGTTGGCATGATGTGTGGGTGGTGCTCTGGTGCTGTTGGAGTGTGTCCATGGGCTACTTGACAGGATGTGTGTTGCGATGTGTGGTGACAGGTGGGCTGTACTCCCCAACAGTGTTGACATGCTAACTTGGTTCTGGGTGGGTATCTTGTAACATGTATTGTGCATGAGTTTTGCTGTTCTGTCCTGTACTGCATTGCTTTTGACTGTGTGTCATTTCTGTCCTTCACAGGGTACTTTCAGATTCGTTTGGTCAACTGTGTCCACCGACGACGTGATTGCACATCCAGGCTGGTAGCTGTTGTGTCCCTACAGGTGATGTGCGTCACACCCATGGACTTCCTTCTGTCTACAGTTGTTGACTGTGTGCCCGCTACCAGGTGGGGTTACCTTGCATCTGTAGTGGTTACGGCATGTTGCTACTGTGTAATAAACCTGTGCTTCACTTAGTGATGTGCGTTGTCTGTGGTCACACATTTGACTGCCATTTGCTTACTGCACCTGTGGGCTACTTGACTACAACTGGGAATGGGTGTGGTGTCTGTGCATTGCAACCGTCTTCCCTGGCAACATCAGTGTAGGCAATGAGTCAGATGGCCTAGGTGTGTATGTGTTGTGTAGCCCTGGTGGTGTGTCTCCCTCATATGTGTCACGTTGCCTGTACTCACATGCCTGTGTTGTCCTTGCTGTTGCAGTTCGCATACACTGTGTAATTTTGCAGTTCATCATCCCCATAACAGCACCCACGTTGGAATCACGACAGAGGCAAGTATGGTGTATTAGTGTGTTTATTGTGATAATAGTGCATAGGATGGATTGTGCTGTACATGAATCTTGCAATCCCAAGTTCCTAGATGAATAGAAAGTCCAGGTAGACAGGATCCCCAGTATCGGGGCCACAGTTGTCTGACACATTGTTCCAACTTGTACTCCCCATGCAATGTGTGGGAGTAGTGTTGCCATCAACAGGGTGAACAGTCTGTGCACAAAGGCGAAAATCCAGAACAGGTTCAGGCTTCCTGGGAGTTGCGCTTGGCCATCAGCCTCTCACTTTCCCCTCCTCGGACGACCCCTCTTCTTGGGGGGGCCCTCAAGTGCAGGCTGCTGCGGTGCAGGGGACTCTCCGCCAGAGTCCTCCTCCCTCCCTGTGGCAGTTGCAGTTTGTTCGGTACCAGATGTTGTTGGCACACAGGGAGGTGTGGACTGGTTGCTGTTCATCTGGCGGAGGCATTGTAAAATGTCCCTGTGCACCGCCGTCATCTCATGTAGTACATCCCACTTGGACTCCACGCGGGTCATGTGGGAGTCCACACGTGACATGTGGGAGTCCACACGTGACATGTGTGACTCCACTTGGGACATGTGGGAGTCCAAGCGGGCATGATGGGCAGCCTGCTGCTGTTTGATGTCTCTGAGGAGCCCCACTACCTGGCTGAGCTCTCCGGTGCTGGACTGGTACGCATCAGCTATGCGTACCAGTTGTGGGTCTTCATGCACACCAGCAACGTCTGCAAGCAGCGACCTCTGTCTCCCACCCCTCCCACCACCCCTGCTGACATGTGCAGTGTGTGCAGTTGCACGCACAGATAACCCTGGTCCACCTTGGGGGTTGGTGGTGGTGGTGGTGTCCATGGCCCCAGGTTGGTCCAGGGTCACTGCGCTGGTGTTGTTCCTTATTCTGTCCATGTCGGCAGGGATGGTATTCGTGGTGACAGTCGTTGGAGGGGTGGGTGCAGGGGGTGCAGCTGGTGGACCTGCTGGTGCTGCAGCTGGTGGTCCTGCTGGTGCAGCATGTTGACTTGCACCGGATGTGCCAGGTTGTTCATCGTCCGAGGAGGACAGAGGCTGTACGACGCCAGTGAGCTCGGCATCCTCTTGAGCCTGGGACTGGGACTCCTCAGCGTCTGCTGCTGTGTCCCTATCATCACCTGTTTTTGGGAGACACAAACAATGTATGTCATGTTTCTGCAGGCATCAGTGGTTGACACACCTGACAGTTGTGACTGTGCCTCGGGGTGCGGGCCTGTACATTGTATTGTCCTAAGTCGTCACAGTCAGGGGTTGATATTGGTGTGGCACATTGTCCTGCATTATTTGGGCATTTCTATGTGTTCTCTGGGGTGTGAACATGGTCTGCATTGATTGTGTTTGGTTGACAGCCAGACCTCCTTCCCACCCACCCACCCACCCAGTCAGTTATCCCACCATGGAACGTGCTTGCATTGCAGGGAGTGTAAGTTGTCTCTCAGGATGTCAGTCAGTGGTGTCCTGCTGTTTGTTGGTGCACAGTTGGCAGCAGGGCCTTGTGCTCCCCACAGCAGTAGCCAGTGTCAGCCATCTTGTGAGTCCTTCTCCACTCCCTGTGATGTGAGCATGGTTCAGGGTGGTGTTGATGGGCCAGTTGTGAGGCTGAGCAATGTCTGTGACTACGACTCCCATCATGCTATTGCCTCCACCCCCTTCCCAGCATGCCCATGCTTCCTTCCTTTTGACTCTGCTTCCCTGTGGGGTGGGGTGGCTGTGCTGACAGGATGGCTGGGAGTGTTGTCCTGGCAGTTGTTTGGCTAAGAGTCCCAAGAGTGTCCCTGTGCTTCACACAACATAACCCAGGGTGGTGGTGCTTTGTGGGATCTTGTGTTAGGATGGAGGGCATTGCATTCTACCAGGTGGGTACTGTGGAGTTTGTGTTGGGGGGTGAGGGGAGGTGCTGGTGACTATAGTCAGTGCTGCAAGTCCCCCTTCCCACCCAGCCAGCCAGCCAGATATCCCACCATGGAACGTGCTTGCATTGCAGGGAGTGTAAGTTGTCTCTCAGGATGTCAGTCAGTGGTGTCCTGCTGTTTGTTGGTGCACAGTTGCCAGCAGGGCCTTGTGCTCCCCACAGCAGTAGCCAGTGTCAGCCATCTTGTGAGTCCTTCTCCACTCCCTGTGATGTGAGCATGGTTCAGGGTGGTGTTGATGGGACAGTTGTGGGGTGAGCTATGTCTGTGACTACGACTCCCATCATGCTATTGCCTCCACCCCCTTCCCAGCATGCCCATGCTTCCTTCCTTTTGACTCTGCTTCCCTGTGGGGTGGGGTGGCTGTGCTGACAGGATGGCTGGGAGTGTTGTCCTGGCAGTTGTTTGGCTAAGAGTCCCAAGAGTGTCCCTGTGCTTCACACAACATAACCCAGGGTGGTGGTGCTTTGTGGGATCTTGTGTTAGGATGGAGGGCATTGCATTCTACCAGGTGGGTACTGTGGAGTTTGTGTTGGGGGGTGTGAGGGGAGGTGCTGGTGACTATAGTCAGTGCTGCAAGTCCCCCTTCCCACCCAGCCAGCCAGCCAGATATCCCACCATGGAACGTGCTTGCATTGCAGGGAGTGGAAGTTGTCTCTCAGGATGTCAGTCAGTGGTGTCCTGCTGTTTGTTGGTGCACAGTTGGCAGCAGGGCCTTGTGCTCCCCACAGCAGTAGCCAGTGTCAGCCATCTTGTGAGTCCTTCTCCACTCCCTGTGATGTGAGCATGGTTCAGGGTGGTGTTGATGGGACAGTTGTGGGGGGGCAATATGTGTGACTGCGACTCCCATGATGCTATTGGCTACACTGACTTGGCCAGCATACACAGAATTCCTTCCTTTGAGTGGTCTTCACTGTGTGTTGGTGTTGTTGTGGTGGCTACATGTGTGGATGTGTGTGTTAGTTCTATTTGTGCCACTGCCTAGCTGTAGTTGTGGTTGTGTTTGTACATGTGTTGGCACAGTTGGATGTGACTTTTTTGATGGCATGTGTTGTGTTTATCTGACTGACATACACATTTTGGGATGATTCTGTTCTAGTTGCTGTGTAATTGCTATGTGTGCATGGTTTGACTCTCCCCTTGACAGTGATGTGTGTGTTTTGTGGCAGTTTATTGTGTACATTTGTTGTGTACTCACTCAGGCTCTGGGATGTCCTCTAGTCCATATATGCTCACTGGCGGTAGGATGGCCCGCACCTTCTCCTCCCAGGGCCTGAGGTATATTGGCTTGGCAGGAGGGCCACTGCCGGTGTGTTGGCTGTTGATGTAGTCTTGCTTCAGCAGTTTCCGTACCCTCCTGCGCACGTCATACCACCTGTTCTGGATGTCGGTCTTTGTGCGCCGACATGGTGATTGGGCGTTCACCCTGTTGATGATCCTCTCCCACATCTTGGTTTTCTGCGACATGGGGGTCTGTTGGACCAATGTGCCAAACAGCTGTGGCTCTACCCTGAGGATCTCGTCTACCAGGACTTCCAATTCACAATCTAGGAACTTGTGATTCTTCTTGGGGGCATGGTGATGGGTGGTGATGGTGGGTGATGTGTGTGTTGGTGTGCAGGTGAGGGTGTGTGGGTGTGTGTTGTGCTGGGTGTATGTGAGGTAGGTATTTGTTGGTGTGCTGCTGGTGTGTGGCTTGTGTGAGGGATGAGCTGTGGGTGTGTGGTTGCTTTCTCTTGGGTGCTGGCAGTGGAATGGCATTTGCAAACGCTCATGGTAGTGATTTGTGTCCTTTATATAGGTGGAGTTGTGGGTGTGTCTTTGTTCTCTGTCCCCACCCCCCAGTATTTATTGGCTTGGTAATTGCTTGTTTGGGCTTTTTTTGGTTGATTTTTCCTTTGTGCTGTTTGTGTATGTTGGAAACGTTCTTGTGACCGAGTCGGACCCTGCATTGGTCTCGTACGGTGTTTTCCGTTTCGTTCACGCTGTGTTTGTGCAGTTTTGTATGCTGCGTACGCGTCGGTCGCGGTGTATTGTGTTGCTTCGGCTCGGTTTTGTATGCGTGTCGGTCGTACGGCTTGTCCTCCGTCCGACTCGGTCGTGTTTTTCGCGCCTTGCATCGTACTTTGCGGGTTGGAGTTGGCGGGTACGATTCGGTCGGATTTGTTCCGGGTGCGTGTCGGTCGGTTGGATTCGCGTGTTTTTCCGGCCGGATTGCTATTTTCCGAGCGGCTCGGTCGGTCGGCTTGGTTTCCTGACGTGTCGGTCGGATTTATCGCGGCTTGCATCGTACTTGGCGTGTCGGGCGCCACTGGTACGTGTCGGTCGGTATTTTTTCCGGATCCGAGTCGGTCGGTGCTTTTTCCGGCCCGAATCGGAATCGACCCCAGAATATGTTGTAACAGTACGGGAGTTAGAAAACCTAGGATCTGGTCTATCCTGTTTGTATCCAGGGACTCAGTCATGAAAACGCAATTGGCACGCATTAGATGATATGGGCCAAGCCAACCAGGGTGACTGAACAAGCGTAGAAACATTAAACGAATTGTTCTGAAACAAAGCTTGCAAAGTGGCAAGGGACATATTAGAGTGCAAGCTTTCGCTGTGAGTGGAAGACAACGATGGAATGGAAGGCGCGTTTAATTGTTTAGTTGTAGCCAAACCCCAACACGTAGTCTGATAGATGGAAGTATTCAGAAACACCATTTGGGCCGGGATAAGGCAAGCACGGTGCAAGGCTTCAGTGCCTTGCACCTGCCATGGTTTTGAGCCCCATATTGATTTCAAATCCACTGTGTCCTTCCAGTACTCATAACCACCCACAGCTAAGGCGCTCAAAAAGGAACCCGAATATAGCAATTTGGTGTGGGTCAACATGATTTTCTGAGTGGATGGTGCGTTTAACTTAAAATAATAGGACCCAGGGTTCAATCTATCAAAATTTGAAAAATAAGCAAATTTATTTCTAAGAGTCTGGGAGCTACCAGGTAAAGGTGTTGGACAATGCTCCCACTGGGTGTAGTTAAAAGGACCACGCAGTGCACTTGGTTTATGGACAAAGTGGTTGCCCCAATGCTGGAAGCAATACAAATCAGCATAATTTGCAGAATTCATGTACAAATCTTCAGCATTAAAGGAAGCATAATATTTTAAATCAGCAAACAATGCTTCAACGGCATGCACATCCCAATCGTCAGAATGAATATTACTTTTTACGACATCACCCATCGAAACTCGAAGGACATTTGGTACATTAATAATTTCTGTCGGTCCATGAATCTGAAAATTTACCGCATCCCATACGATGCCATCAGCAAATGGAAAAGCTGAAATGTTCACAAATGTGTGGTCACGCTTCATGATGTGAGATGAGGAATGTGGTGCCAAAGTTCCAGCGACACTGTTCACAGCAGAGCGTTCTGGTAAATAGTGACCATTGATGAGTAGAAAAACACTGTGACAAAGCCAATGGACATGAACA
Organism: Calotriton arnoldi; assembly: GCA_963921515.1. Taxonomy (NCBI): domain Eukaryota; kingdom Metazoa; phylum Chordata; class Amphibia; order Caudata; family Salamandridae; genus Calotriton; species Calotriton arnoldi. The sequence continues at coordinate 532,723 of CAWUFW010006309.1, read as the reverse complement.
AAAAAATTAGGAACAACACCAACCAGATGTATGTCCAGGGGGAATCAAAAACTTGTCTCTGAACCAGGATACAAAAATACTGAACTTGGACGGGACAATAGATGAGGTGGAATCTGAATCAAAAGAATAACTCGTTGGGCTCAGTGGCGTTGTTGGTAAGTGTGCCACTGACTCGTTATCGGGATAGGTATACTCATTCTCGTCGTTGCCGGGGGAAACCGGGTGTTCGAGTGAGCTTTCAGGCAAATCATCCATCTCAACGGCAACATCAGTGACCGTTCGGGCAGGAGGGCCACGAACACTTGTCCGGTAAATGGCAGGGCAAGAGACCGCTGGTGTAACGCTATTCAGGATTGGCCAGATGTTGTAGCTTGACATTTTCCACTGAGATGTATCTGTTCTCCTTGCGACCAGGAAGTGGTGGTAGGATTACTGTACGTGTTCCCTTCAAGCCCAGGACTGGAACCGGTGCACGATAAGAGGGGCCAAATTCTTTTTTGTTCTCCACCTTCTCTCGAACCAGATCTCCAATCTTCGGAAGCCAGCCGGCCACCGGAATCTGCAGTGCAGGGTCTGTGGCTGAAGGTAAATGTGCGATTGCAAGTTTGTCTCGGGCTTCTTGTAAGTCCTGCAACATAGTAGAATGGTTATCTATATCAAAGATGGCGGATTGCGCCGCCATGTCTAGACCATCAAGGTCAGGCACAAACATCCGAATGCCAAAGAGCATTTCGTATGGGGTCCGCCCACCCAGAGGTCTTCTAGGGAGATTATTAAGTGCACGTTGTACGGTATACAAGTGGGCCAGCCAGTTCCTGCCAGTACCTAAGACTCTAGCTGTTAAGGATTGCTTTAAGTCACGGTTCATTCGTTCAACGATCAAGTTGCCCTCAGGCCGATACGGAGACGAAAATTTCACCCGCACCCCCAGTGAACCCATTGCGTCCTTGTAAGCCTTCGAGGCAAACGCTGGACCTTGATCAGAATGGAAGGTGCCACAGGCGAAAATTCCCACAAAGACACGCAAATCCCTGATGACATTTCGAGCGTCAGCACTCCGTTGTGGCCAGACCCAGATGAAACGTGTGCACGAGTCCACTGCCACTAAGATATATTTATAGGCAGTGTCTGAAGAAAATGGACCGCAGTGATCCAGGTAAACACACCCAAAGGGTCTGTTAGAGATGCAGAGCGGGGTCTGTGGTGGTCTTGTAACCGTAGAAGGCTTAATCTGTTGACAAACGTCACAAGAAAGCACATAAGTACGGGTGTCTTTGTATAAACCACACCACCAGTAACGCTGCTGCAAGATGGAAACGGTCGCAGACACTCCAGCATGAGCCGAAGCCATGCCTTCGTGTGCAGCCGTTATCAAGGAAAGTCTGTGGTCCGCGTTGGGGATCAGCCGATCGCCAACATCGGGTATTGTTACATAAGGAGCCTGTTCGGGACCTAGCTGATAAGAATATTTGGAAGGAAGACCCCTAGGATAATTAGCACCTTCTTTTGTTGCAGCAATAGCTGCTAAAATATCAGTATCTATTTTAGACATGGATCTAGTAACTGCTGCTACTGAACACGTGACTACTGCTGATTTGGCTGCTTCGTCTGCCAAACCGTTACCAACAGCGTGTGCGCCCACCCGCTGATGGCCAAGTGTGTGAACCACCTGTGTGAGGGGCAGACGTTGTTGCAAATCTGCCACCCGTACCCAAAGCATTTTATGCTTAATTGTGCTACCTTTGGCGTCTCTATAGTCGTTTTGCGACCAAAAGAACAGATTGTCATTATAAGATTGAACACAGTAATAAGAATCGCATAAAATCAGAGTGGTCACATCCGGATTAGTGAACTCAAGTGCGAGCACCAATGCACGCAGCTCGGCCAATTGTGCAATACTGTCCCCGAGTGCCTGAGTGTGCACCACAGTAGATTTGAACTTTCCGTTCACAAAGGTACCTGCAACAATAGCACATGCGGCTGAATAAGCATGCTTGGAACCCGTGGCCGGTTGTGCCGAACCATCGGTGTAGATCACACATTCGTAATCCTCAAGCGGTAGCAATGACAGAGGAGGTGGATGAACGAATTCATACTGTAAAAACTCCTGAGTCTGTAGAGAAGAATCAAAGATGAAAGTGACATCCAGAGACGTCAAAGAGGTTGCCCATTGAATCCAACGGGGGTGCAAAGCTTTAGAATTCGGAACACTTGCCTTTGTCACTGCCTCTAGAGCAGGATATGGTGTTACCACCAGAATGCGTTTTCCTGTGCCAGTGCGCGTTCCTTAAGAATCGCCATTTGCACTGCTGTTAAAACTTTTTCCACAGAGGAAAAGCGCATTTCCGCGGAAGTGTAAAGATGTGACTTGTATGCGATTGAACTGTGTCACCTTCGTTGAAGGTTAAGTACGTGAAACCCACTGCCCCTGGAATTATTCTAATCACCAGGTTTGTGTGGTTATCACGAGTCAACAAGTATTTAGACTCAAGAAGGTCTGTCTGCAAAGACTGCAGAATGGAGGTATGCTCCGGAAGCCAGCATGACTTCGAAAAGTTAGGTTGTATCAAGGCATACAGTGGCTTGATACGCTGGGCATATTCGGGAATGTAAGTACGCCCAAAGTTCAGAAAACCCAGCAAAGACTGAAGTTTTTTCAGAGTAGTAGGAGGGCACAAAAGTGCACATTTCTCTAGGAAATGGGGGGCTAAGCCCTTACCTTCATTGTTGAGCTCATAGCCCAAGAACAAAATGGTAAATTCAGCAATGTGAGATTTGGCAAAGTTAAACTTATAACCTAAAACCGCAAATTCTAGAATAATGCGGTCCACTCGGGAAAGATGCAGGAATAGTTCGTCGTCCGTCAGATAAATGTCATCGACGTACGAACATGCATCTGGGTCTATGCCATCTAACAAAGAGACAACACGGGCAGCGAATACGCCTGGACTGTTCTGGTAGCCCATAGGTAAACGCCGGAATTTGAATAATTTACCACCGGATGTAAAAGCGCTCCATTGGCTACTTTCCGGGGCTAAGTTGTGCGTGTAGAATCCATTGGAGAGGTCAAGTGTCGTTTTACTGTCTACAAGCGCAGAACTATGTGTGTTTTGCACCGCAAAGGTCCGACAATGAGAGTTCAAATGTCGGTAACCCCGAAACCGGTCCTAGGATGCTTGTTTCCAGTCCAGGGAGGACCTGGATTGGCAGTTCGGGCTGGACTGTTCCCATGAGGCACAGGGTCAAGACTGATTTGCATATGGCTGGGTTCAAACTGGAATGGCATGGTGAGCAAAAAAACGATGGATTTAGGCCCAGATCTCTGTACTGGGGTGAATGTATGACATTGTTCTGCATTCTGTCCATCAACTGTTGTTTTTGCGGTAATCCAAAACCAAGCGGTACGATCCATCGGGTTTAGAAACCGCGAAAAGGGGATTATTCATTGGTGATACACATGTTTCAATCACTCCCTGATATTCTAACTGAGTCAGAATTTCGGAAACGGGGCCTTTTGCTTCCCATTTAATGGGATATTGGGGCTGTGGCTGTGGCAGCGACCGCAAAGGTATTTCATGGGGGGGAGAGTCCTCATCCCAGCCCATGTGATTGCGGTATAACGCTGGAGCCAGGGACACAGCCCACTCAGCTGCAAGAGCCTCCGCTTTGTCCTTTGGGACATGTCGAGAAAAGCTCGGAAGGATTACCTCCTCCCCTTTACACGCAGCAAGTACGAATGTGGGCGGCCAATCCGCCTCTGCCAACAAAATGTCGTACGAAGAGGTCAGATTTTCCCAAGAAATCCCTTTAATTACACGCTGTATATCACCTTCAATTTGAATGACAATATTAAATAGTCTGTCAGGGGGTGCCACTCTGGTGTCTGCTGTCTCAACAGTAATGAATGTTTCAGTTGCTGTCGCCTCCACATGAGGACGTAGCGCCTCCCGCACTATGGTAACTTCCGCGGCGCTGTCTAGGAGGGTCACTGCTCACGTCCAATTCAGGAGTCTCGTTCTCACCGTCTGTGGCATATCTTGCTGTTACAGCGGCAACTTTCTTCTTCTGAAATTGCGGGCGAGAACGTTGAAATTCTTCTGCTTTCCCTCTGACCGGTTGTCGAGGTTGGTCTCGTCCCTGGGGAGCCTCTCGACCCCTTCCTCTATCCTGGCGATCTCCTCCACCGGCCTGCGAAGTTGTCTGTGCCTGTGAAGAAAGAGGAGAACGCGTATCAGGGATCTGAAACCTATCCGGAGATTTAATTCTCGCCCTATCGCGCAAATCATAAGTGCGTTCAGAAGAGACGGAACGCGGGGATGCGCCTCTCGACCCCGGTTTCTTTTGTTGCTTACCCTGTTTTTTCAACCTCCAGCTCTTTTTAGTAAAGACTGGTTTCTCATCTTTCTCAGATTGAGTTTTTGGTTGTTGTTGTTGCGATTGTTGTTGCGATTTAGCAAAAGGCTTAACTCCCAGGCTATTTCTGCCAATAGTTTTGTAAGCCTGGGCTATAATTTTCGGTAATTCGCGCGGCCTGTCCGGTTCTGGGACTAAAGCCAAAGCATTAGCTACTTGAAAGTTCACTGCATCGCCCTTGACATTCGCAAGGATCAACTCAGCTACTACGTCGAACACTCCCACCCGTCTCATCCCTAATTCCACAGCCGCTTCAGGGCCATGCTCATCCTGCACTCGTTTAATTACAGAGGGGAGTACCGTCATGGAGGGGGTGCCGAAACACTTCGCATATACTGCTGCGAATACCCTACCCCAGTTGTTGCATTCTGCCAACTCGGGGACTAAGTCTTTTGGCAAACTAATCGTTAAAATCCTGTGTTTATCCACGGGAGAGGTGTTAGGAAAAACTGCCTCCAGCTGGTCAAATTTTTCTGCAAGCCAAGAAGGAAAATCATCCTTATTTTGTGGGCGCTTGACAGGACTTATGGTCACACCTCCTGCACCAGCTGGATGGGCCGCAACTCCAGGTGGGGCTCCCTGGATGTTGCCTGTAACATACTGCACTAAGGCTCGATGCACTCGTATCAAAGACGAATGCATATCATGCAATTCAGCTATGGGTACCAACATATAACGTGGATGTGGGGTATACCCGGCCAAAACAGGCCAAGTGGCCCCTTCAATTGATAAGGGACCTAAACGAACCATGGTAACCGGTTGGGGGAGGGCGCCATCAAACCAAACACGGTGTTGCCAAGCCGTGAGCGGTACTTCAATATTCCTATACGGTCTATAGTGATTAGGAACTACGGTGGCTTCATATTCATGGAACATATGGTCAGTCCCATCCACCGCCGGAAAGGTGACCCAAGAGTAAAACACCTCAAAGTGGTAAGCTGGAGCTGCTTGTACCACAAAGATCAAATCGACACCCGCGTCAGGCACTCCATAGACTGTTAAGTGAGCCCGGAGCGCTGCGCGGCTATGTGCCGCAATTTGAACAGCCATTTTAGGCTGGAAGTAGTCGACAATCTAAAATGAGGCAGCACAAATAGGGTTTTAGTTAAGAAACCTTTTAACAACTTCAAGCTTGAAAGAACCTATAAAAACGACAATATAGGAGGTATCACCGTCACACACGCTTCCGGAAGCGTCTGTGAGGGGAGTTGTGGACAAGCACAAATACTACTCAAGCGTCTCGCAGATAAGCTGCCCCACTCGTTGGTCGCGCCATGTTGTAGGGATTCTGCACATATACAGAGCTATGCACAGGATGATAGGACCTCGGAATATAGTGGTGATCCAACCATAAACCTTAGCACCTAAAACCCCAACCCGACTAGCCTTAGCGTCTCATTAGCAACAAGGTTACCAATGATTAGACAACCCAGAACACGGTATCTCTCTCTCAGGACTCGCAGTAGAAAGAACACCCTTTCATCACTCACTCATACCTATCCACAACGTGCGTAAGAAGAGACACTGTATAGTTTAAAATGTTTATTTCAACTAACGTGCTCTCAGATACAGTACACGTGTCAGTACTATCAGCATAATGCATAAGAATAATATAAGCAGCATAGTTACAACACCATAGAATACAAACGGGGAAAGCATTTCATAAAGCAGTGGATATAGGGCTAAATGACCTTACCACCCTCCCCGTGCTAGTAGCTAATTTATTATAAAAATAGAAGACCTCTGGGCATTGTCTAGCGAACCCCCATACCTCAGTGTCTAGATGCCAAGTCTACATCAGCAGACAATCACAGCTCATCTCCCTGGAAAGGTATTTCTCCAAGTGTGTCTAAAGCGTGAAAAGCGCAATATTAAAAGCACACAAATTTCTCCATGGCAGCTGTACATAGTGTTATGTCTAGGTGCGAGGAACTGGCCAGATCAGCAAGAACAAGGGACGTTGTTTTTCGACCTTGTACATGTTGTGCAGACGTAGCCCAAAGGGAACAGGAGAAAAGGTGAAAGACAGAAAATGCAGACAGTTCTAAAATAACTTGGCAGGAGCAGAGGCTGATAGAACAACGGCTTAGAGTAACGTGCGCAAAAAAAGGCATCATGGCAGCCAGGCCTAAGTCAACGCAGCAAAGCAGACCAGGAGGCCACAAACCACATGACAGTCCCCTTAGCACTGAGGGAGCAACATGTCTAGTCTTAACCGGATACACACCGCATCCTGATGTCGATATTTTGACAAAAGTACGAGTGTGTGGATTATATAAACATCTAATAACAATATACAGATGTTTGACACAGTTCATTATGTGAACATTGACATTAAATCCTTCGAGGACTGATCAAGCTGCACAACCACAATTGGCTACACCAGGCATTAGCCCACAAACACTTAATGCAGTCATGGGTAAGGTTCCCATCAGATGGGAGGAGATTCCGTTCTGAATTGCACAAAAAACAAGTCAGCTTGAAGCAGTGTTTCCCCACACAGGACCGCAGGAAAAACACAGGATTGTAAATATATGCTTGCCAAAGGGGATGGCTCTCCGGGTGGAAAACCACTTGGGGTACAATATTTGCTGAAAAATATACCAGAAACACATGGTACCCCTTTATTAGCTGTTTTGTAAGAGGTGCCTAAACAGATTCAAAATGAGTACGGGACAGCAATTGCCCTGGTTTTGGGAATTAAAACTGATGGGCAATTTTGCTATGGTATCTGCCATTATGTTAAGTAACATCAAAGGGGAGGCAACAGCGTTGGCTATACACCGCCATCTACGGGATTTAGCTCTGGGACAATAGGAGCGCTAATTGCCCAAATTTATCAAAGAAACCTATGCAACACTAGGTAGAGATAATTTGGGAGCCAAACCAGGTAAACCACAACTAAAGAGTAGTTCTGAAAAAGACAACTGAAAGCAAACACCTGAGTATTCCACAAAGAAGAAGTGGGATAATAAGAAAAATAAAGACAAAATTAAATCACGGGTAGGTCTCCTCAACGGGAAGCCACAGAGAAACACTATAATCTGCTTAACTGTGATAATATTAGACAGCCTGACAGGTATCAGGATACTGATACACGTTTATCTCATTCCTTTCAGGAGTCATCTGAATAACAATCGGAGAAAGGTGAATGGTCAGAGTTTAGATCGGAGGAGTAACTGAGACTGAAGAAGGAATCACAATGCTCATCTGACTACATAATTTAACAAAAAGAAAAACTGAAAATATCCAAACCTCACTTCAAATAAAGAAGGTAGCTGGACTTAAGGCAAGCATGTCACAGATATTGATGACACTGCTTCTAAACAGGCAGTGGGCTCTGACCATGCTGGACATCATGACAGAGGCCACAATAGTTTGTCAGAACCTGATGGATTGTCTGGTGGTGGTAGCGCTGAGTGATTATATCCAGGTGAAAACACTGGAGTGTACTGTGTCGGCTATACGAGATGCAACTCCAGATGGGGGGGGCATACGAAGACCCATTAAAGTTCTCTTTTGGGAGAACCTGTCATTTGGCTTTGACATTCTTCTGGCCAAAAAGGATTGGCCATCAGGATTCGTCATGGACTGCCCAAACATAGAAATGGTAATTTATCCTGCCTTCTCCAACCTCGTTCCAGAACACATAAAATATTCATATGCTAAGGAGTGAGCATTAGCGCAAGCTCCGGCATTTTACCGCAGCTACGTGGGGTAGTATTAGGCCTGGGTGGAGTTCGCGGAGTTCGGCTATGTGGAACTCCATGAAGTGAGAAAAAATTTCACAGAGTTCCGCAAGCAGTAGAGTACGGGACGAGCTGCCATTCGTTCTGATCTTCCTGCCACTCGGGTAGGAATTCCACCCGAACGGCAGCTTACCAACTTACCATTGGTGAGCGGGAGCACAGAAAACACTCAGCTCCGCTATGCGGAGCAAAGGTTTCTGCACTCCCTGAACACACTTGGCTCAGGCAGTTACTAAAAAATAAAATGATAATAAAATGTAATTTTATTTTTCAGTTGCTGGCTCTGAGCCAGTGGGGCGACACCCCTCCACCATTGCAGAGGAGCCGCAGCTGGGTCTAGACCTCTGCAGGCACCAGGCCCTGCTGAATACTGCCCTTAGCACAACCATCTATTGTCACATGGCTGGGTTAGGCCCAGGAAGAAACACTGCCATTTTACATGCACACGTTTCTTAAGTTGCCTTTTTTTCTACACAATGACTTTTGACAGATATTTGCTTGCATAACAGTGCAGGATTAGTTTCTCTGAATCCACATTGCTGACAAATTACACTTCGTAAGTACACTATCATGACACCTTGAACATTTAGTACAAGGACTCAACACACATTGTGCAAATGTTATTGTTTGTTATTCATCCATGAGGCGACATGGCTATCACAAGAGAATAAACAATGTCAGCTTGGCTAAAGCTTTGACACCGAAGCATGGATACTGTTATTATAAACTCTAAAAACAATGAGAGGGACCCCTGGTACTCCAAAGGAATAGGGTTCTATTGTCAAGTCAAAAATAACAATTCATCCTTTGGTAAACCATCTATAGTCCACTGTTCACATTCATCCAATCATACCACTCACTACAAAGCCAAACTCAGAGTGGGAAGTATAGTCATCAACTCAAAAATAGTGTGCCAACACGCAAAAGCAGTAATAGAATTTGTACATATCAATTTATTAAAATTATATAAAACAATTTATCAAGATTAAAAACATGAATCACCAAAATTCTAATCACATATATTTCATATCTATGTGCAAAAGAAGCAGTACTGGTAATATGTAGCAATTTTTTTTTTTTTTGCCACGGGGCTCAGTATCAGTAAGGAAATAAAACAGGTAGAAAAAGGAAAGAAGAGAGTATTAAAAGACAGTACACTTTGTCATCACGAAACCATATCCGTGTTCAAATGACGTTACAGCTGGGATCCAATATATTGAAAAGTAATAAATATCTATTGTGCCAACCAACAACATGGATTATGTATCAAGGCGTCAACGCGTTTCGATAGTGTTATCCTGGTTAAACCATCTTTATCAAGGGTGTGAATTTTAACTCTCAACCGGTGTACGTGAAGTCAATCAATGCAGTACACCCGGTTGTATACTGCTGCTTGTAGGAGCACAAAACAGGTGTTTCCTTAAGGTTACACTAAGTTGTAGTCCCTTATTAGTCACACACAAAGCTCTTAGAGATGATGAGTCTTTCAGGTTTTGATCTGTAGTTAGTACAGGTATACCCACTGTTACTTCCTTTTGGGTATATTAAGTGGTGATACCACAATGATCCTCACAAAGGCTCTTATTGACGATTAATCTTAAAACTGTCCCATATTGGACGACATATAATTTATAAAATCTCCTCCAGTAGAATTAGATTCTAGAACACTTTGATCCAGGGAACTTTAAAGTACTAGTTCAAGTTAGCGCCCTTCATCAATTGGGTCCTAATGCCTGGAGTCCGGCGCTGTTCTGCGTCCGGTCTTTGCTTGTTCAGGAATTAAAACTGTTACTATAAATACATACAAATTTCAATGTTAAAATCAGAGGAGCACTCTGCTGTCATTGTCGGAGTCTCAGCCCAGCTGATTCCTGTTTACCGTCTGCGAGGAGGGATGTCCATTTTGTGACCAAGAATGTGACCTGCACACACTTACCTTCAGGTAATGGGTAATTAGCTCATCCAGTAGAGGATTCTTGGCAGAACAGCCCCCCTAGGCAACAAGGTTAGGGAGCACATAGGAGTACACTGTACAGCACAATGGTGGAATTGTTCACTCTTTTCACTGTCCTCATATTGCTAATCACTTTCATTTGCTTCTGTCTATTAATCATTGCTGCACATATATTCTATGCAAGAATCACAATGTACACGTTGCAGGGAATTCTATGGGTGATGAAGACGTAAAGGAAACAGTGCAAACTGCTGCGTTCACTGCAATTACTCATTCAAGTATGAGGATAGACAGAGATATAATGACAGCTGTCAACACTGCGCGCAATGACACGCACCTTCCGAAAGTCTGTCCACTCAAGTATTCCTACAAGTTAGATGCACAAAATATACCATTTGCTCACATTCCTGGAATGAGGGCTGGAGTAATATCAAATTCAGACAGCAGGTTCGGTTTAATTCTTGCTGCACATGAGGGTCTAGCATTTGCACATGCAGGGGTGGGTGCTTTCACGATTGCAGCAGCGCTACTGGTGGCCAGGTCTCTATAAACAGGCTAAGCACTTTTTCCTTAAATACGACATCTGCTAGCAGATGAAGGGTTCCACTGTGGCATGTCCACTACAGACACCTCTACTAATTTCCAACAAGCCTCTGGCTTGCGTTTATCTGGACCATTGAGCACCTTTTTCATCAGATGGGGCTTACAAGTATATATTGATTGCAGTGGATTCCTGCTCTTGATTCCTATGGGTATGGCCACAGCGGTCGAATGACGCCAGAACTGTTATAAAGGATCTGTGAGTCTTTATTTGGACATACGCAGTTGGCACACTACAGTCCAACCAAGGTCGGCCTTCATCTCCGGGGCTTACAAAGATGCCATGGGTGTGACCCTGTGTTATTCCTACTCATACCATCCCAAGGAAAATGTGGTAATGTAGAGAAATAACAGGACTTAAAGCAGTCTTTAACAGCTAGGATTTTAGGCTCACGTTGCAGTTGGGTTAATCATCTATATGGGGTCCACAGGGCGCTTATCAATCTGCCTAGAAAATCCCTGGGTGGTCGGACCCCCAATGAGATCCTGTTTGGGGTACAAATGTGGATCCCAGACCTTGACAATACCAGCACAGTGACGGCTGAAACACCATTTGACAAAAATGAACATCTGGCTGTTTTGCAGGAACTGAACAGCTTCCAGGACAAACAAAGCAACTTCCAAGTAAAACACAACACCACTGGTAAAGTGAAGGAAGTGTTGGCAGCTCCTAGTTGGATCCCGAAGATTGGGGATCTCATCAGGGATAAAATTGTGGACAAAAAAGATTTCATCCTGTACCAGTCCTGGCCGTTGAAGGTACCAGAACTGTACTTCTTTCGCCCCTTGCTGGGTGCGGAAACAAGAGATTTGTCTCCATTGATCTGATAAATCCACATTATGTGGCCAATTCTCAACAGTGGGCCAAGTGGGCTCCTGGGTAGTTACCTGATTCCTCTCACTACTATACAGGAAGTTCTATGGAAGCCTTAATCACTGAAGGAACCTCCTCTCCCCCAGCTTAGGATAGCAGAAAACAACAATTGACTTGTACAGAAACATAGATTTCAATTCAGAATCCTGACACGAATAATGTTTACATCAACGTACCACAGATCGAGTCATCTCCCGGTTCAACAAAACCTTCAGAGCTGCCAAAAATAGATCGAACTGCCTCTGGCTACTTCATCGACTTTGATGACTTTTCCTCAGATTTATCTGATCCACCAGCACCTCAACCTCTACCGTTTTGGATGAGACTGCGTGTACTGTTTTCAATCTTTGGCTAAAAAAGACATACTTTGTTCCTCCATGGCTACATCTTTGGAATACAATTGTGCAGCTTTTGCTGGTTCTTTGAATTGGTTTTGTGACAGTCTTTATCTTGCTTCTAAATGGACACTATCTCTGAGACCGCTCTGCTGTATAACTGGTGAGCTTGGTTCCGAAACCACATTCTTCATCACACAAAGCACGAAGAGACCTTTTCCTGGTGAACATTTCAGCTGTTCCAGTTCCTGATGGGATTATTTGGGATATGATATAATATGATGTGTATGGTCCTACAGAATTTTTACAAATGTCATATTTATTTAAATTATCATTGAATGACATCATCACCCCTAGTACTGCCTCTGATAATTGGACCATTGATAAGGTGGAAGTTCTTTCTCCTACCTTTCCGCCAAGTCCTGGAAGATCATGCAATCCATGTCACTGACCCAGTTCAAGAAGGACCTCAAGACCTGGCTCTTCGAATGATCCTACACCCAGAGGGACCAACAGCCCCCCCCCCCAGCACCTTGAGACCCTCACGGGTGAGTAGCCACGCTTTGCAATCCCCTGATTGACTGATTGATTGATACAGTGCATGAAATACTAGAGGATCTTGAGCATTCTACTGTTTTTCCTTCTGACAATCTTCACCAAGGCACATCTAATTTTGATTAAATATTTTGTTTCCAACATTATGGTCATCGTTTCCAGCATAAAGCAAGTATTCCACATGCTGTGTTTAATTACACACAATGGGAACATTACACTACACCACCACAGGGTAGTTCAAAAACATTTGCACAGAAGTTTGCTTATTTTTCTGGTTATGATACATTTGACCCAGTGCCCACACATGGGTCTGACATTTGGAGGGACACTATCAATGTTAAATCTATTTGGGGGAACAAAAGATTGGCAGGTTCAGGGAAACAAGGCTTTGTTGAGAGTATGCCTTATACCACATCAAATGATTTTCCTGAACAAAATTGTGCGGCACACGTCATGTCTTGCTTTAACGAAAATCAATGATTTGAATACACCACACATTCCCACATTGGCATGTTTTAAAAATTGGCAACGGTTTACAAAATACAAGGAAGAAACAATAGATACCATGCTACACAGTGGCACATACAATTCATCAGACAGTAATTGGAGGGGATGGCCAGTTTGGCCATTAGATACTAATGGATGTCAAGCATGGTTCCTGGGCAACACCAAGGGTTGTCAGATCAGCAGGCCTGACCTGCGTAACTTACAGGCAGAACACTCTGGGGTGGTGACCATGTTCAGTGTTGGAAAATGATGCCTTGCTTGGCTAAAAACCTCAACATTGTCTCACGTGAAACAACATTTGCCATTTCTATCTGATGACCTGGAACTATCGGACTTCTTGTTAGGTCCTAGAAAACCATGTCAAAAAAACTTATTGTAGGCAATATACAATAAAATATGGAAAGTTTCTCAGCAGAGGCTGCTGAAAGACTGCGAGAAATTGACAGGGCCAATTTAAAAAAAGCTCTACCAATGGTTGACAGCAGTATGACAACGTTGTTCTCTAGAATGTATTCCTTAGGGAACATAGTGTTGTCAGCAATTGACATAAAAACATTTTCAATACACTTCCCCTTTTTGGTTTGCCTGCTGTATTGAAAGTTTCGGGGTGATCCATTAAGCTGGAGCAGAGAAAAAAAGGGGTCTTTAAACACATTTTCCCCATTTTATGGCTATGGGAATTTTTCATTTTTTGAACATGACTACAGCCCGAACTTATTAGCTGCCAACACTTCAACTAGAAAGTGTTAGCAGCCATCTTGGGACTCGACTTGAAGGTGAGTCCCACATAAAAAGTAAAAAATAATGAAAAGGGGGCAGGGTAGGAATACCTTGACCCCCCAGATATGGTGGGGGATCCCGCAGGGACCATGCTGGGGTTTAAAAGCATGTTTTTTAAATTTTGCCACAAATACGCAAATGGATCCGCAAATCAGGAGCAAAGTTTGAAAAAAAAACACACGGGCTCCCATGCGTCTTTTTCATTAAGCACCCAGGCAGGCCAAATCCTGGGAGCATTTTTTATAATAATATGAGTGTGCCCATACGGCACCCCCCACGTCCCAGGGACCACCACCTCCCCGTGGCAACCAAGTAAACTGATGTGGGGGAGGCCCTTGTGGCTTATACACAGCCCCCCTGCAGCCCCGGCAGTGGACCCCCACAGCCCCAGTAACCACCACCACCTCCCCGGGGCATTTACCAGAAAAATGTGGGGGCCCGTGCAGTCTCCCCACAGCCCCAGGGACCGCCACCTCCTGGGGATCAAATCATATAATGAAGGTGGTCCGTTGTGGAAACCTGGAGACCACCACCTCGCTGGGCCTCCTGGAGCCAAAGATGGCTCTGGGGACCACCAACCCTAGGACCAGCTCCAGCAATGTCCCAGGGTGCCCAGCCCGGGACATTGCAGTTTGATATGGCTATGCCATAGCAAACTCTGCTCTGCTTTGAGTAAGGGAGAACATGTAAAATGTCACGCTTACTCAAAGCAGAGCAGAATTGAGGCTCCCACGTGGTCCCCAACAGATAAGAGTGGGTGCCCTGGGTGGGACCAGGGCAGCCACAGTAAAGGCTTTTAATTAAAAAAAGAAGGGGCTGGCCCCGGGGGATGGGGTCCCCAGGGCTGAAATCAGGCCTGGAGGGGGGTCATGCGGCCTCCCTCTCTGTTTTTCTAAAACAAAAAGGGGCAGGCCCCGAGAGATGGGGTCCCCAGAGCAGAAACAGCCTGGGGTGGGGTGCCTCGTGCCCCCCCCCTTCCCTTTTACAAAAAAAGAAATAAAAAAAATAGAAAGGCTGGCCTGAGGGATGGGGTCCCCGAGGCCGATTTCGGACCAGAAGGGGGGCCGCGTGGCCCCCATCCCTTTAATAAAGAAAAATTAAACAAAAGAAATGCTGGGCCTGGAGGATGGGGTCTCTGGGGCTGAAATCGTGCCGGGAGGAGGGCCATGTGGCAGGGCAGGAGAAGGGGCCGACAGGGCCAATTGAAGGAGGGTACAAGCTCTCATGAATGTAGCTGTGAACAGCTTGGGTCGTTGGGTAGAGAGGATCACTCTAGGTCATGGAGGTCATCCAGCTGCAAGTGCTTTGTTCTGGCAGGGCAGAGTCACGTCGACACAAGTGTCGAACCTCTTCCACTGCGGTCTTGGGGTTCTTTTGCACTAGTGAGTCATTTCAACACAATTGTTGGTCCTCAGCTATCACGGTTTGTGTGCTGGCAGGTGCCGGGGACCAGAGCCTCTAGCCCAAAGGGAGTTTCTTCGAGATTGGTTAAAGGCTGGAAGGTCTCCTGGGTTTCTTAGCAGGCTTGCAGTGTTTTTGGAAGAGCAGCAGGCCTGCTGTCGAACTGGCTACAGGTGGCGGGGTTCTTGCCGAGTTCTGTCTGCAGTGATTCAGTTCCTGGCCCGGCAGCGGTCTTCTTCCATCTTCTTCTTTGGTTCATCGAATCTAAGGAGCAAGGTTAAGGGGAGCCCTTAAATACTAACTTTAAGGGAGATACTGAGGTTTGGGGCAGGAGCCAATGGTTACTGACCCCTGGGGTGCCCCCCTCCCTTTGGTGGGGAAGGGCATATCCCTGTTCCTATTGGGCCTGATTTTCCAATTCAAGATGGGAATTTCTAAGAGAGGGGTTCACCTCAGCTCCTGGCGACCCTAGGAGTGTGCCAGGCTAAGACTCCTACTCTACTTAATAATTTTCCAGCCTGTCATAAATGAGGCCTGGACAGGGGGCGGGCATCTCCACTAGTTGGAGCTGCCCAAATCAGCTCATCATATGGTGGGAGCCTTTGAGGCTCACTGCCAAGTGTTGCAGTTCCTGTCAGGGAAGGTGTGAAGCACCTCCACCCAGAGCATGCTTTGTTTCTGACCTCCGAGAGCACAAAGGCTCTCACTCGTTGAGGTCAGAAACCTGTCTGGTGGTGGCTGGCTGGCGGGGACCATTCAGCCAATACACTAGAAGTTGCTCGTTTTACAGGGGGCATCTCTAAGATGCCCTCTAACTGCATTTTATAATAAATCTAACACTGGCATTAGTGTGTGTTTAGTATGCTGAGAAGGTTGGTACCAAATTTTCCAGTTTTCAGTAAAGCCACCATGGAGCTGTGGAGTTTGTAATGACCAACTCCCACCCCATGTATTCAACATGGCTTCACTGCACTTACAATGTCTGTGAATGGAACAGACACTGTAAGGGCATATTGCTCTTGCAGCTATGCCATCACCTGTGGGATGGTGTACCATGCCTTAGGGCGGTGAGGCCTGCTAGAGGGGTGACTTACCCATGCCATAGGCCATGGTGGTGGGCATGGCATACAGGGATCTGTGTCATGTTTTCTCTTCAGTCTGGTATGCACCAAAACATGCAACCTGCAATGGCAGTGCGTGGGTGTTAAGGTGACGGGTCTCTGAGGGTGGCATAATACATCATGCAGCCCTCAGAGGCCCTTTCTGGGCATAAGGCCCTTGGTACCAGGGGTACCTTTTAGAAAAGACTTACATATGCCCCAGAGGTGTGCCAATTGTGGAACAAAGGTACAGTTTTGGGAAAGAACACAGGTGCTGAGGCCTGGTAAGCAGGGAGCCAGCATGCAACCTGCAATGGCAGTGCGTGGGTGTTAAGGTGACGGGTCTCTGAGGGTGGCATAATACATCATGCAGCCCTCAGAGGCCCTTTCTGGGCATAAGGCCCTTGGTACCAGGGGTACCTTTTAGAAAAGACTTACATATGCCCCAGAGGTGTGCCAATTGTGGAACAAAGGTACAGTTTTGGGAAAGAACACAGGTGCTGAGGCCTGGTAAGCAGGGAGCCAGCATGCATTCAGTCAGGTGAGCATCAGAAATCTGGCAAAACGTGGGGTGGTTACTGCAACAGAAACCCACTTTCCTACAGTCACCCTGACAGGCATTGAGGCTTTTGCTTGAGAAGAGTCTACACCCCCCTCAATTAAAAATCCATTTTCTTATATTGGTGCTCTGTGGTGGGATTCAATAGTTGTTGTTGTGCAGTGTCACTCTGTGATTTTGTGTAACACTAAAATCCCAGAAGCCTTAGTGTGCCCTTAAAAGGCATTTATTGGTTTATTTTGATGCCCTTGGTCCCCATTGATCCCCAGTTAAGGAAAGGAAGTTCTTTTATTGCCAATTATTTACAATCTTTGCAATATATGCAAACATAAATAAAATTACCATTCGATCAGTTATGACGATGGTTGCATTAAAACATTAACCTTATGTATGAACACATTTTCCCATAGACGGAGAATGGGCAAAACCCTTTGATACATCTGGCCCTAAGAGAAGGCTGCAATGTGGGTGGCAGCGAGTCAAGTTAAAATTAGTTAATTATGTTAAAATTAGCTTCAAAATGTTCATTGCGGCTTGCTCGTACTGAGGCAGAGGCTGCTGCCAGCTTAAAGAAATTCATTGGTTTTAGTTTGAAGGACCCAGTGTTTGCTGTGTGAGTAGCTTTGCATGATAGCTGAGTGCTATGAATATTTAAAATTGCCATAACTGCAGGCGGCAAGATCTGATCTGGAGAGCCCTTAAAGCTGGATGTAACAGTTTTTACCTTAACAGTAAGAGGGCGGGATACCCAGTTTTAAACTACCAATTTACTTGGCAAATGGGCTCCTTTGCCAGGCCTAAACCTTCCCTTTTAATATGTATAAGTCATTCCTAAGGTAGGCCCTAGACAGCCCTTAGGCCAGGGTGACGTGTATTTAGAAAGTTGGACATGTACTTTTAGGTTTTACATGTCCTGGTAGTGAAAAACTCTTAAATTATTTTCACTACTGTAAGGCCTACCTCTCTCATGTGATAACATTGGGCTACCTTATTACTTTTAATAAGTGATAACTTTTGATTGAAACAGGTAGACTTTTCATGTTTGGTCTCGAAAAAATTGTAATCTAAGATCATCCTTAAGTGCAAAAATGGATATTAAGTCATGAATCTGAAAATTCCACATATAGAATGTTGTCAAAACTGCTTTTGTGCCAAGTTACCATGATTAAGCACAGGTTAATTGAGTGACTTTTTGCGGTTCAGCCTGACAGGGATTGTGGCTGTACGCACTCAGTCAAGTAAGCATCAGAAATCTGGCAAAACGTGGGGCGGTTACTGCAACAGAAACCCACTTTCCTACATTCACCCTGACAGGGATTGTGGCTTTTGCTAGAGAAGGGTCTTCAACCCCCCTCAATCAAAAACCCAATTTCCTACATTAGTGCTCAGTGATAGGATTCAGTACTTGTATTTGTCCAGTGCCACTCAGTGATTTTGTGTAACATTATAACCTCAATGTGCCCTGAAAAGGAATGTATTTATTTATTTTGTTCCCTGCAGATGGGCATGCACCGAATTTAGCACTAGCTTAACATATGCGGTCGAAGTCAATCTTCTGTCCAAGCTGAGCGGAGGGATGGCAAGATATGCTGCAAACCAACTCCCTATGCCTTTAGCTTTCGCGCACTGTGGTGCCAATATACAAAACCCTTTTGTGGTTGCAAACCCAGAATCCTGTGATTTCCAAACCCACGGGGATTTCTACTACAATATGACTTTTCTTAATGTACAAGGCCCATTTATGATTAGAAAAATATTTGCTGACTCATAAAACGGATTTTGCAATCCTTTCCAAATTGTAAATAAGAGGGGCGAGAAATGGGAATCTCACTTCTCTTTCTGTTTCAAAATGTATCAATGGTTTATGAAAGCAATGGCAATTACAAACAACTGATGATTTACCAGACAGTGAGATGGAGTGGTGGTGGATTCACAGTGCAACTTCTTCCCCTTTGAAAATCGTGTCGGCAGCCACATCTGGATCCCTAAGGCACTGCCTACTCAATCTGATGTCTTCCCAAGCAGGAATATTTTTTTTTAAAGCAGCACCTGTACTTTTAATGGACTTGGGCTGTTGGACTCCATCACTGGAATGGCAGCCAGTAGCAAGGGGTCACAAACTGCTATATGCCGAATTAATACTTATTAAGCAGGTCATTTTCCAAATTTCTGTGAATGGACAATTTGTGATGTGGCCTGTTAGCACATAGGTCGCACTGCAAATGACATTACATTCGCAAACCAGTTTGTGTGCAAATCGCAAATCCCTGGTTTGCAAATGGGAACGATAAACCTGACCCCAAAGCTATTTATTTGTGGTGCTGCTACAAACTTGGGGGCAGATTTACGTTCCTGGCGCATCCCTGCAAATCAGCAGGGATGCGCCAGGAAGATGCGTGACGCAAGTTTACCCTTGCGCCACCACAGATGCGCCGCATTTACAATGCGGCGCATCATGGCGCAAGGATAAACAGATGCGTGACGCATCTGTCGGCGGAAGGGTGGCGCAGTACTGGAGTCGTGTCGCAAGTGCAACGTAACTCCAGTACTGCTTAGGGGTGCCCTATACCTAACATGCTGCGTCACTCCTTACGCCTGCTTGAAGCAGGCGTAAGGATTTGATGCAGCAGGGACGTAAAAGTGACTCAGTGAAATCTTGTAGATTTCACTGCGTCACTTTGCGGGGCTTCACTGCGCAGGAACGCCCCCTGCGCCGGCACGCCCACATGAAACCTGACGCAGGTTTCATGTGGCGCAGAGCTTTACAACGTGACGCATCTCCCTAGATGCGTCACGTTGTAAATCCCCCGCAGCATGGCGCATGATTTGCGCCGCCGCTGCGTCACAAAAGTGACGCAACGGCGGCGCAAAAGTGGCGTAAGGGGCTTGTAAATCTGCCCCTTAGTATAATGTGAGGATTCCAGTTGAATGGCCTGCATAAGCACATTGGTGTGCCCGTTAGAATCCTACGAGCAGATCCTAACACTAAGGGCCAGATTTATCAACACTTTGCACTGGTGCAAAGTCACCGAATGTGACCAAGACCAGTGCGATGTGTTTTTCACTTTCCAATACAAAAACTTTATTTAGGCTTGTAAGTTGCGTAAAAGTAAAACAAAGTAGTGGTATGCGCGCTGCTCTGTGATATGTTGTGTCATGAGATGTCGAATGAGTGACGAATTGGCATTCCCATGCTGCCACCCCTGGTTTTTGACGTAAAGCCCTATCTACTAACATTTATCGTCAGGCTTTGCTCTAAAAAAATATGGCTCCTTGAGGCCGGCACAAAATAAGAGAAACGTTAATATTTTCTCCAAACTGTTCAAATTTGCATGTGAGCTGCACCCTACATTAATCATTCAACTTGGGAAACGTTTTAAATCAAGTCTGAGCATAGTATTTTGTACTGGAAGGATATCCTTCCAGTACAAAACCAATGCTTGAAATCGTGCTCACACATAGAGCAAGACAGCCTACTTGTCAGCTAGCACTTGGTAAGTGTGCAGCAGCAGCACCATATCTTTGTAGATATGGCGTTTCCTGCTCTCTCTCATGCAACGCATCACAGCAACTGTTGTTGCTCTGCTACTTGGTTTCAAATACTATTAAACGTCCCTAAGGAACCTCTCAATTTCAAAAATATTCATACATTTTTTTCAGCAATTGTGCACAAACAACAGAAAAATTCCACAGGCTAGGAAAACCTGTGTTAATTTATTTAGGTTTCAAAACCTTAAGTTTAAAGCTATGTTGAGGATGGCTAGTAAAGTAAAATCCAACTGCACTTTCTGACTTTTTATAAAAATGCCATGTGCTCCTATCGTTGTTTCTATTAAAGCTGTGGATGAGAATGAGAAATTTATATACTAGTGTATATAAAATGTTATTTGAACACATTTATTTTTTTCAATAAATTTCATGCGTAAAAACTTCTAAGAAACTATTTAAACCATGCCCGTAGCATTTCATATCCATTGCAATTTTAACATTAGGCGAATAATCCAAAACATTATTAACATGGATTTCAGCGTAAGAATGCAAGCAGTAATCCTCTTTTTTATGAACTACCTCATGGTGTGTATTAAATTCTGGTTTCTATTTTTACTGCATCTCATTATCGATGCCGTTTTCTTAGAAGACGCAACCTATCTTGAGATAAAAATGAACGTCTGCTCTCTCTTTCACACATAGGGGAAATAATTATAAGCCTATTATTCAGTTCTTTTCAGCTCCATACATTCAGATGGCACAGTGCCGCAAATAGCATACTTAATGCTCCTACCTTTTTTACCTCAGGCAGGGTAACCTCAGTATGTTGTTTATGTATGTTTATGTATGTTTTACAGTTTCCAGTTGGTGGAACCAAGGAGCATTTTTATGAGAGTCCTGCCCCGCCGTTGTGTCACAAATTTTGACACGACAGCGGTGCAGGCAGTACTCCGTATCTAAAAGTCGATGCATGAGGCCATATGCATCAATTCTTGTAGGCTGCATCCAAAAATACCTGCACCAGAACCGGCTGCGCCATGGATGGACTAAAATATGCAAGGTAGGCATTTCTCCGTAAAATCCTTCGTAAAACAAATGCAGTGATATTTGTGTTTTTCCAATTAGTGACGCATCTTCTGCAAGCATCGCTCAGAGCCTGAAATGCGTCAAAATTCCTGTGCATCGGCAACCCAGGTAGAGAAAATAATGCAGTGGCTGTGGAACATAAAGACAAGACACACAAAACAGTTTAGCAAGCTTTACTACACTATGGAGGTGATCATTCTGCAGCTGGGATTTGCAAGGAGACCCCTCACAATGGAGGCAGTGCAGGAGAAGGAATCAAGTATTTCGCTAGCGGATTACCCTCATCGACCTCAAGGAGGATGAGCTCATCATATACTACAGACGCAGGAGGGAGTCCATAATAGCGCTAACCAGATTGCGCCAAGCCTGCAGCCACCAACTGTCAGGCCCACCAACATCCCTCCGCAGGTCAAGCTTTTAGCAGTCCTCCACATGCTGCCATCTGGTTAATTCCAGATCACAATAGCCAGAATGGCAGGAATATTGCAGCTATCCTTTTCTCCCTTCCTACCCTCTGTCCTGGATACTATAATCCGCTTCACACCCCAGTAACTCCTCTTTCCCAAAACACAACAACAGCAACTGGAGACCAAGCAAGGTTTCTATGATATTCCAGGATTTCCACATGTGCTAGGTGCCATGGATTTCACACGTGTGCAACTGGTTCCGCCTGCTGAAACATCACACCTGTACACGAACTGAAAGCAGAACTACTCAATCAACGTCCAGGCCATCGTGGACCATATGGGATGTTCACCAATGTGCTGGACAAAATGCTGAGGGAGTGAGCATAATGCCTACATCTTCAGGCACTGCATCATCAATGAGCGCTTTCTGAATTGTGGATATGGGAATGGCCTACTTGTTGGTAAGCAAATTTGAAGTACATAACACACCCAGTAACAGTTAAAAATGTATGACACAATACCCATCTCCATCTCTTTGGAGGGAGGTAGGTCCATATGTATGAGGGGTGTGCCACATACATGCACCATGCATCATGGTACATGTGTAATGCAAACCCCCAAGTCACATATGTTAAGACATGCAAGGCCACTTTGTGTGCCTTTAAATGGCCTAAATGCACAGAACAAGACAATGCTGTGCAAAGTGCAGTGAAGCATCACTGTGTGCAAGGGTGGGGTTCCATGGGCATTGTGAGGGTGTTTCCATGCAACTTTCATGGTTCATGAGTCATACCATGTATCCCACATCAGGTAAACATAGAATTGTGATGAATAAATTGTTCTCCCCAGGTGATGTGTAACAAGGAAATAACAAAAAAGCCATCCAAGTCTGTCGCACTTCCTATGTGTGCTGCATTCTTTGGCACAGATACATAGACGATAGGGCCTATGAGGGTACATCATGTGCCGGAAGGTGGCCCCTCCTGCATAAACACAAACCTGCATGCTATGCAGGCACATGAGCACCAGTGTGCAAGTGTGCCTGTGTTTGTTCTAGGCAGCACATTGTGTACCAGTGTAAGGTGAAATCTCAGGACTGTGCTGTATGACCTAAATACTGGGCATCAATCCCTTTCTCAGTGATGCAGCGCAGTCCAGACAGGTGACTTGCTGCACTGCACAGTGCCACTTTACTGAATATCTGGGTACTAGGGTCATGTGCACATAGTGGGAGCAATATACTGCAACGTGTAGACAATGATGTACCGCATTGACATGCACGTACTAACCTGTCAATGGCAGTAGCAATTGAATGTCAGTAAGTAGCAAAGTCACATGTCACGCTGTGTGGATGGATGGAACCACATCAACTGCACTGTGTAACGATTCACCAATTAAACCATGTGCCATGACAAACAAGCCAAATTTAGTACAAAGGTAACACAAGGTATAAGTGGGAGATGAGTGTCTCCTCAATGATGCACCTATTCTTTGTATCAGTCAAAGATCAACAAGGTCAGTGCTGTGAAAACAAGTATTCTGGAAATGAGCAAGTGTGCAACACGTTGCAGTATACTTGTATGTTGACCAAAGTTTCAGGAGCAGTATGTGGAAAGTCCATGTGTGGCATACCCTGTCAGTGGAGACACCGACATGTGCAAATATCATTACTGGATAACATTGTGACACCAACAGTACTAAACACATATATGTCGCAGCAATACTAACAGTCTACATGCACACACATGTAGGTTGACAGCCGCATTGACTTATTTAACCAATGTGATGGCTTACCTGTCCTGTGGAGTAAATAACCCAAATGAAAAGCATATGAATCCAGCAATGTGAAACTCACAAAGACAAACACAATGCTTGCAAACTTGTCATACATCAGTCATAAACATAGAAAAAAATCCATCCTAGACAAGGCACCACAGTGTACTACAAATATCTATCTCAACATTCATGTGGCACAGCAATGAGTAGAAAGTTCAAGGCATAGAAGTACACAGTCCCCTACAAGTTAGGGTCATAAACACACATGTGAACAACCAATATATTTTGTCTACTTTTGTAGTAGACAGCTTCTTGTAAATACATCAGTGTGTCCCACTTAAAGCTGGGCCACATTACAATACATATGTGTCAATTAAAGTGCCCCATGACAACTTCTCTGGCTAATACAATAGTTGAAACGTGACAATAATCCATGTGACATGTTTGAACTGCACCAAATGTATGCACCTAAAACACATGGTGAAGTAAGTTAACCTTAAAAAGGCAGTGCCAATGTCATGTAGGTCACCAACAATATCAGTGGTTTAACATGGACATATGCATGTGTGAATGTAAAAAATGCTGATAATGTCATTACCAACCTTGGGAGGATCTATTAGCTTAAGAGCAGATCTATAATCTGTCACTTTACACATGTAGTGGATGCACATAACATTTAGGGGTGTATTCACAAGAACGTGTGCTAAACATCTCCAAAAAATGTTAACGCAACTTTACACATCGCAGCCTATCACGGGAAAATAACCCCGTGTTAACCTGGAATTCACAACACGGCGGTACCATGCGATAGTCCGCCAAAAATGCGGCCAATGTCCGCGATACAACCACCTCGACGGAGATAAAAACACAAACACAACACAAAAAAACGTCCGATGAGCCCATTCGCGATGAGGAAAGCAGCGATAAGCACCTCCAGGCCCGCGACACACACACGGCAGGCGGGAATAAGCACAACAAAAGCAGGAAAAAGAAAGACAAACCAAACAGAAAACAACAGCCAAACACAATGGAGGCAACCGGAGCCAGTATACAACCCCACAAGCCCCATTGGCAACAAAACATTGTACATGGCAGGCCATCATGGACAAGGTGAATGCAGCCAGAGAGCGAAGGAGTACAATGGAAGAAAACCAGAACAGCCGGAATGATGCAAAACGCACCAACAAGCAGAAATACGCCAACAACAAGAAGGCAGCAATGCACACCGGAGGTGGGAGTCCAGCGCCACACCAGGAGCTGGATGACATGGAAGAAATGGTGTCCACCACATCAGTATGGAGATGGTGGCAGGACTCGGGGACCGGAAACTTCCCAAAACAACAGACACCACAGCAACAGGGAGTGGAACGACCAGGGACTGGGGGGGTGGGGGGAGATGGGCACAATGGCACACATGCACAATTAAGCACAGCACAACTGCAGACAAACTATGCCCAAGAGTAACAACACCAACCAAGAGCACAAGTCACAGAACCCGGCAATATCACACCACTGAACAAGCACAGAAGTGAAAACCACACTGCCTGAAAGGGAGAAGGGTGAGCCAAATCAGAGCTGAAGGGACATCTCACACACAATGCAGCACACACACATAGGAAGCAGAGCACCCCAACATCGAACACAATGTGGTACGAACAGCAACATTTGCACAACCGAACACAGGACACAAGTGCACCCGCTTGTGGCCGGTAAATGGCCATACGCATCTGGCAAAGCACGAAACAGGGACATGATAATGCACAAGTACCAACCCACAGCCCTGATGGGGTAGCAATGCACGTATGGCAGGGATCCAGAGAGTCCGTGACACACACATTGGCATACAAATCAAGACACAACACAGTTGGAGACAAGTGAAAGTGCGGAAACTTTATCAACAAGTGCGTGTCAGTACGGCCAAGAGAAGTGCCACAAAATGCAGACCAATGCAGCAGCATGTCTGAATGAGGAACGTAGGAAAGCGCCCATGTCCACCCCGGGGGAGTCCATCACCAACACAAGTCAGTGCCAACCCGCGTTGGTTGTCCACGCATGGATCAGGAGTCCAGGCCAATGCAGCCATGTCCACTGTCCTCTTGGGACATGTGACCAGATTCCCAACATGCAACCAGGCGTCGGGACACATGCAATGGGTCACATCCAGTTGTGGCTGCAGGTACCTTGTCACTCGTCCATGAACGCGAGTGCAGCAGCGTAGGCCAACATCTACAATGAGAGATTGTTGTCCACCACATCTGACATGTCGTCGACGTACTCCATCAGCTGACCCGGACAGATGTGCTGACTCCAACCCCTGGCCCCAATGTGCACCAAAGCTCAATCGGGTAGCGGCTCAATGTGCTCACTGCACATAACGACTCGTGCAATCTCCCAGGTCCAGTTGCCAGCATGCATGCCAAACATCCATGCATGCCATAAACGGGCATCACGGTGACACTCGTCGAAATCCAGGTCAGCTACAGTCACGTTGGAGAGGCAGACATCCATGGTCCACTCGAATATGCACGAGCGACAATGCAACACAGGCTGAACGCAGGTGACGTTCGCAAAGCGGAAGCTCAGTTGGTAACTTATCCGCTGCACTGCCAACGGTAGTGCCCCTAGTACATGCATCAGATGTGCACGGTACAGGTCCATGTGACTGGAGTCGAGCATGTGTCCGGGATGGTCTGCCATTGCGCCAGTGGCTCTGCTTGTATTGGCACTGGCTTGCCCTGCACCAGTCCTGTGGATGAAATGGCACAGCTCGGAGCAATGAGCAGTGTCTGTGTGCAACGGGTGCAGGCCTGGGGTGGGGTGGGAGTACGTGTGAAGGCCATCTCATGCACGCTAACTACGACCAAGGACTTCTGCGTGTGGGATGTGTACACGTTGGGCTCACGTCGGGCAGTGCGTAGTGTGGGAGTCGCAAGTAAATGCTATCGTATCTGTCAGGGGGTGCTGGCCACATGCAAGTCCCAGCTCGGAGCTGCAGATGTGCCATCCACCTGATAGTACAGACAAAGGACCCTTCACCCCTATAGTAACTTCACCATCTGCATGCATTCAGGAGATGTACAGAGGCCTGTTGTGGGTGTGGTGGGATGTCTTTGACCCTGGGAATCATGGACGATATGCCCAGCACATGGCACATGAGCGGCCTCACTGTGTGTTACATAACATAACATAACATAACAGGTGTATTTGTAAAGCGCACGATTATCCGTAGGTGTCCTGGCGCTGAATAACAGCTGTTTATTGTTACCCAACTCAATGGTAATCATTTTATCGACCTCAGATGGATGAAAGGCTGAGTGGACCCGCCGGGATTTGAACCTGTGACCATGAGGTCGAACACAGGCCCCTGCAGTGGCTGCTTTAGTCCACTGAGCCACCAGACCCGGGTTGCGGGTTTACGTTGCCTCACAGCTGCTCCTCCCTCCCACGAGCCCCCATACTTGTGTGCGCTGCACGGTTGTATCACGTGCACTCCTACGGCACACCATTGTCATGCCTGTCTGCGCATGTCCAGCGGCATGCCAAAAACACTGTGACCCTGGCCTTTGAAGGTATGCCGCCACGTGAGTGTAGGCCAATGGTCCGGACAGGGCGGACACAGGTGTACAGTCCATGGCTGGCTGTGATAGCGCTGCGAATGAGGCTAGGCAACTGACTCATGCAGCCGCAGGACTCATACACATAACACCTGGCATGCATGTGCCAAGACCCCGAGCGGTCTTGCGCTCCTACATTTCCCCGTACGTGCGGGCCCGCCCTCCTGGTGCATGCTACATTGCAACATCGACTACTGTGGCCCTGGTGGTGACAACACCCCAACACAGAGACACACTTACCGCACATCCTGCCCAAGGCCAGGTCCGAGCCACGCCCTGCTCCCCCTGCTGAATCAGCACACTCCTGCGCTGACCTGACGTGCGCCGGGCCAGCACACGCCGCTTGTGCATGCAGGGGGGGGCGGGCGAAGCTACATGTTCAGGGTCACTGCCAACGCTGAGGTGACATGGTATCGTCCGCTTAAGACAGCACACTGTGATGTTGCAGGGCCCGTGCCCATCATGCTGACACAATGACCACACGGACACACTTTCTCAGATGGTGTGAATGGCTACGGGCACGTGCGCCCAGCCACATTTATTAGCAGGCACACATATTGAGTGACACCTGTGTTGGATGTGTGTGGGATGTGTGCACACCAGCCGGCAAGGGCTGCCTGGTGCAGTCAGAAATCGACAACAGTGCACATCGTAAAGGACGCAACCATTCAACCGTAAAGGCCCCATGAATTGTGCTGCACATAGTTAGTGGCCCCGGATGCACAGCGTCCTGCACGGGCCTACCGCCACAAGCCGCTGAATTGCGGGCTACTGGGGCAGGGTCACGAGAGCAGGGCAGGTTCCAGTAGATGACAAAGGGGCTTGTCGCGGAGTGTCTCGGTGGACAGTGGAAGGTGTACCCCCAGGGCATGAGGCAGAGGGCAGAACCACGCTGAAACAGTCACTATGTTGGAGATGAATGGAACAGACACATGTCGGACACCAATCCGGTCCAGCCAGATGAAGATGCAGAAAACCACCAGGCCATGGACTCAGACACCACCAAAGTCCCACCAGAAAGTGCCCATGAGTCATTGCGCACAGAGTTAGTGGCACCAGTGCTGTTAGGAAATGCCGCCTGCGATGAGGCGTGTCCAATGGTGTGGACTACTCCACATCTTACCTAAGACACAGTTCCACATGTGTGACCTACTGGACCGCAGTGTAGGCCTGAGGCAGCGGTCAGCACGGGCCATTCACCGAGTGTTGCTGGCTTAGGTTGGATGGCCCCACCGGCCTGCGTAGTTCAGGTTCAGTGGCACCACGGGATGCGGACTTGCAGTGAATAGGGTTGATGGCACCAGGTCGGTTGTTGATAGTGTTCGATCACCTCCGTGACTCTGATCCGGCTTTCGTCCGGACTGAGCCTCATCTTCCTCTTACTCCTCTCCGTGCGTTCACTGGTGTGGACTCTGCCATTCATGATTCGCGACTAGGTGCTGGATGTGGGACCTACTGGTCCGCAGGGTAGGCCTGAGCCCTCATCCACGTGTCGCCAGCTTGCGTTGAACAGGGTTAGTGGCACCACGTGTCGCCGGCTTGCGTTGAACAGGGTTAGTGGCACCACGTGTCGCAGGCTTGCGATATGGAATTATGCCTCACTGATCGAAGGGAGTCTGGTGCTGTGGCCACTGCCATGGACTTGGGGTCACGGCCATTCAAGACTCAGGACACAGTTCCATATGTGGGACCGACTGGAGCGCAGTGTAGGCCTGAGCCCTCATCCACGTGTCACCGGCTTGCGTTGCACAGGATTAGTGGCACCACGTGTCGCAGGCTTGCGATATGGAATTATGCCTCACTGATCGAAGGGAGTCTGGTGCTGTGGCCGCTGCCACGGACTTGGGGTCACTGCCATTCAAGACTCAGGACACAGTTCCACATGTTGGACCTACTGGGCCGAAGAGGACGTCGGTGGAGTATGTAAATGAGAAAGGAGTAATGTGGGCCAGCGTCGGGGGGGCCAGCGATGGTCTGCAGAGGCTGCAGAGGTCGCGGGACTGGTGCTTGGAGCTTGCACCGGCACGTGGTAGGCCCTCTTTGACACACGCCGGTGTAGGCAGGTGAGCGGAGCCTTGTTTGTGCGCTGGGGCTGGCATGACAGGTCAGGGGACCAGCGGTCCGGGGTGCAGCAGGCGCACAGGGGCGCAGGCCCAGCCACGCTCGGCTCAGGACTCGTGGCGGGCCGAGAGGCGCTGCACTGGCAGACGCGTTGTCCATTCCGAATGAGAACCACGCCCAGTGCGACAGGCTTTTTGTTCACACCCCTACGCAGGCCTGGCGTACGCAGGTCCAACCCACTACGCACGCGCATGCAGGGGGGACGTAATGTGCGACATTTCCACGTTCTGCCCCACAGCCTGTGGGGACATGGTAGCGTCCACTGGCCACTACACTCCATGCACCAGCAGTTGATCTCCACATGGCCATTTCCGTGGTTTGCACTCTGTGGTCTGTCCGGCACCTCCACGCCACACCTGGCATTGGGTAAGATCACATTTCTTGGTCACTTGCCGCTCTCGCACATGCCTGCTCCATGCCTCTCCTCACATCCTGCTATTGTGTGTGTGTGTGGTGCCATGCCGTGGCTGGGTTGTGGGCATGGCAAGGCCAGATTCCCAATGGAGTCGTGTTGTCGTGTCTGGTCGGTTGGCATGTTGTGTGTCATGTTGAATGTAGTTGTGCTGCGTGCCCATTGCCAGTATCGTGAGTTGCATGACTGTGGGCTGGAGGTGTGTGGTGTGTTCATTTTGGACTTACCAACGGGCACTGCATTTCCATGGGTGCCATCCTGGGAGCGCTGGGTGATGATGGACTGTCGGGAGATGTGAGAATCATGCACTCTGCCTGGGGAGTTGGCCACGACATTGTTGAGGAGTCCCGGGCAGTCCACTGTTGCCTGCACATTCATGATATGCGTGTGCTTTCTGTTGTGGTAGTTGTGTGCAGTGTCAGCAGGGGGCACGAGGGGTACATGTGTGCAGTTGATTGGCCCTGACACATGAGGGAATCCAGCTATAGTGTAGGGGCCTTGCTTGGTCTCCAGCAGCTCCTGCGCAGTGTGGGTGAAGTGGAGGTGCTGGGGTACCAGACTGTTGTTGGCATCCAGGACAGGTGTGATGACCTTGTATGGTGCTGGCTGTGTGACTCCTCTGACTCTGGCAGTTGTGGGTTGGATGGTACCAGGTCAGGATGCGGGGGATGGTTATCCTTTTAGGCCTGTAATGGGGAATGTCCTCCTCTGGTGTTGGGTCTGGGTGGCAGGTGCGTTTCTGGTGGGTCCGCTGCCTTTGTCGCTGCTTCTGTGGTGTTCCCGGGGGGGAGCCGGGACGGGTCCTGGGGGTGGTGGCGGGCCTGGGGTGGGTGGGAATGGGTGTTGTGTCCCTCATGGGTCTCGGAGCTGCATGATCATTGTCTCCATGGCATCTGTGGGTCTTCAGATGTGGCTCTTGGCTGGACTCCCTTTCATGCTGCAGGTAGTCGTCCTACTTAACACCAGCAGAAGGCAGGTGTTAAATCCCTGCTGCTACCGCGGCTTATCGCCTGTTTTTGGTTCGCATCGCAGATCTGGCAGTTCGTTGTGAAAGTGGTGTTGTGGTTTTTTCGTGTTTTTGCACGGGAACGCCTACTCTGCATCTCATTAGGGTTAGTTGGTGGTGTCCACCGTGGAGATACATTTTGGGGCAGTTGTCGCGGGAATACTGGCGATGTCTGCAGTTTGCACCCGCTTGTGAATGGGGTGTTAAATCTATCTCCACTTTTGATGGGTTAAGGTGGGGATAAATCGGCGGTAGGTCCTTGTGAATATGCCCCTTAGTGAACTGGAACATCTCTAAACACCCATGACGGTAAGTTACTGAATAAATATGAAAGTCAGGATTTTGAAGTATCCAGTGTGTCAGTCCCTGCTAATCATTTGCCATTACACAGAGAAATGGAACAGACATGTGTAAATCAATGGTCAACTTTCTAAGTAACACATATTGTGAAATAATGTAAGAAATGTCTATGAGTATTTCAGTAGACATAGCCCACATGTACCAGAATGTAGCTGTAAGAGAGGGCACAATTATTGACAGTTGTAACTTCTTTGTAACTTTCATCTGGCCAAGGATATGGTCTCCAGCCCTGGGTCATGACCCCCAATTGCACATCCCCACACTGAGCTGGAACAAAAGTACAACCAGACACTGGTCAAGGCCTAGAACATTAAGGAATGAAGATCCTTTAGTGTGCTGAAGTCCCGTATCAGATGCCTTTACGTGTCAGGGGAAAGATTGCTATACTCTACCCCCCTGGTCTGCAAGGTCATCCTAGTATGTGCCATTCTTTACAACATCTGTGTAAGTACAAATGTCCCACGGGACATGGACCATGATGAGCAGGACCCAATGGAGGCGGATGAGAAACAGGCGGATGAAGGAGAGATCCAACATCCAGTGGCGGGTAGTCTGCGATGCAACCACATTGTGCAAAATGTATTTGCTTAAAATACATGTACTTTGATGGACAGAATGTCAGAACATAAGAGAAAGGTACAACATGGAAACAAATGTTTGGATCCCTTAATTGTGTTGGCTTCTATGTCACAGTACCTGTAAACATCAACTCACCCACATCTCGTCAACAAGAACTAGGGCTCAAATTGTAATAATCATGTCATCAGTCCTATTGAGCAACATGGGCCCATGCTTCTCATCTATCAAATCCACATATACAGAAATGCAATGTGAAGCAGTGTACTGCATAAAAGGGACAGGTCAGACATCCCACAATTCCAATTCCAAATAGTTACCTCTTGCACTTGAGCGCGCAGATCTGTACAGCTAGCAGTCTTGCTATTTTGTGCTGCAGCAAAGTTTATAACTTGTCACTCAGTGAAGTATGGAAGACACACCACCACATACCTGAGAAAAACCTCACATTGTAGTGTTTCTCACCAATGAGTTACCATGTAGCATGCCTGCATTTTGCTTGAACCAATGTTGCTGCAGATACTATCATAGATAATGAGTGAAACTAGTCATGGACAAATGCCTAGTGTCATGCGAACATGTAAGAGGTTTCACATGTAAAGAACGCTTACATGCATGTGTGGCTTTCCACCAAACACAGCATATGCGATCTATGTCATGGCTACATTGTCACATATACCACATCATGCTATAATACATGTAGGACACATATCCCATGCATTATACAGCAAGGCAATGAAGAACAAAGGTTTGTAAAATAAAATATGAGCAGATAACATTGTACAGTGATTACATAGTGAGAGAAGTATGACATTGAATATGTAACATGCAAACATCTGAAAAATACTGAGATGTTGAAAGTGTGATTTCTATTGTATCAAAAATCTGTAAAAACTGTACGTACATACACACTAACTCATTGCACATGGTCGGATGGAGGGTTTATGATATGAACTTAACTTTGCATGCATGGCAAGAGTTGTTTACCTCTGACCTGAGTGTACAAGTGCATAGTTGAGTAGCTCACGATTCTTGTATCATCTGTAAGGGGAAATGTGAGTTGAATGTGTGCCATTGCATATGCACATGTCAGGGAATGCTCTATACTTGGAGCAGGAGGTATTCACAAAGGCCAGCTCTCAAAGTAGATGTACTGCTACTAAGGTTGACAGGAGTAAAACAGAGATCATTTGTGTATGGCAGCATTGTGTTACATGAACATCACCAATTAAAATCACTATTTGACCATGTTTCACTGCAGTGATGCATAAAGGCTCACTCACCTATTCCAAAGGTCTGTTGCTGAGTGACACACTCATTCCACACCTACATCATGTTTTCAGAAATATGTGTGCATTAAAACACCTTGTGCGGAACACGTGTGCCTGGGCAAGACATGCACAACATAAAGTTTGCAATGTATAACAGTATGCGCATGCTAAGATTATGTGTGCTGCTACAGTGTATTCAGTTACAGACCTTTTGCCACTTTCCAAAGCGAGTGCAGTACCAAACTGTGCGATGACTGAGTGAATGTCCTGCAATTCATGATGTTTGTTACCGTGTAACAACTGTGGATTACAATATACTCCATATATATACATAATCTCCTGTGAATGTAAACAGAGGGGCATATAATGGGCATGGCCACACTTTGCAGCACAGATGGTCTTCCAACGCCACAGCTATCTTTGCAAGCACATACCATATGTAACAAAACACTTAAAAATGTTGACTCTTGCCCTGTGCCTGTACAGATTTGGCTACCTAGGACAAACGCATTCACACTTGCACCATGATTCAAGGATGCAACTGTTACATATAGTAATTTATGTGACCGTGATGGTGCGTCTTACTGATAACAAATATTTGCTGTGAGCAGATCACGACAAAGCAGCCAACATTTCCAGCACCTTGAGATACTCAAGGATGAATTGATGCATGTTATTTATCGTTGATTGATTGATTTAACCATAGTGCACCATCTATGTGTGGTGCTGTACAAAGGACACAAGTAAAAATCAAGTGATGATAAGATGTTAAGCTCTAACTCCGTGTAATGTCACTTCTGTAAAGGTCCTACTTACTGACCCATTGATAGGTTTGCCTGGTGCCATCTGTTTGTAAAAGCACATATTACCATCTGATGTAAATGGCTACCTACATGGAAAGGTCAAGGAACCTCTCTCTGGTGCAGAGTAAGGCAATGCAGTGAATTGCTATATATAGTGGCACTTGTGAATAATGGCACTTGTCTGGGCTACTCAAGCTGTACTTGAAATACTCTAAACATATGAGCTAAACACATTAACCATGGTGCATTGTGCATGCAACACACATATTGTTTCACACATAAAGCCCAGACTGTTGATGTGTCTGGACCCCAACATTACATGGTTGAAGTTACCTAGTTTAGTATGGCAATTAATATATGCTAGTCAATCACAGGTGTCATATAGGGGTAACACCATACCTATCATATCTATCCAGTAAATCTGTAAGCTGGATGCCACATACACTGTACACTGGCTGAACCAGACATTTTCGGTGCTTCCTTGAGTGTGTATTGCATCCGTAACACATCTTATGTCAAGAGTCCAGACAGATGGTTGGAATGTAGATATTGTACATAATAGGTAATACAATAGTGTTGCCCGTAAGCATAGTAATGCTAGATATTAGGCGCAAAATATGAGTACTCTGCAGCTAGCTACGTTCACCCATTCATACTACAAACCGCCAGAGGAATTACAAATTGGTAATGTCTCTACACATAACAATAATAATGTGTTTTCCAAATAAATATATTGTCACTCAATATGTCATCACTGAGAAGGCAAAAACACAAAAATAGGCACAATATGACCACTGAAATATCACATTTCTGAAAATATTAAACCTGCCAGAAAGACAGTTGCAAGGAAAGTGAGTCAAAGGTGCTTTTTTCTGCATTGTGCAGTTCACTACAGTGTATCCCAGACATTAGACCAGTTGTGTGGGTCAGAACTTGTGCATTGATCCATTAGCGCATCGCATTGCACCCATTGCAGAGATCGTGACCTGTGTATCGACATCAATGAGTTGAAAACCACGCCTTGTGACTAATGCATTGTGCGTTAATCACGCATTGGATATTTCAGTACAGATCTGTAGAAAAAAACTATGGGGCATATTATCAAGCGGCAGCGATAATTATCGCTGGCCGCTCTTAGCGAGGTTTTCCTTATCGCCGGCTATCGCTGGCAATTATCGCCATGCTATCGTTGTATTAACAACGCATAGCGCAATGGCGATAATTTCCTAGCGTTAGCGGTATGTTTCGATGGAACATCGCTGGTTTTCCAGCGATGTTCCATGGAAAACGGCGAGTAACCTGCTGATACGACCCACAGGGTCGTATCAGCAGGATCCACCTCCTATGTGTAACATAGGTAAGTCGAGATTGTAGCAGACGTTAGATTTTAGGCAAAACGGCCGTTTTCGCCAAAATCTAAGGTCTGCTATAATCCTGTGGGCTGCCTTGTAAATATCGCGATGTACACATCGGCGATATTTACAACGTAGCCCATCTGGGGTACGCTCAGTAACGCCCACCTTGCATCTCATTAGAGATGCAAGGATGGGCGTTGGGGGAAAGGGCGATAGTGCAAGGTTTCACGCGATAGCGTGACCTAGTTGATTGGGCGATAGGATTATCGCCGCTTTTCGTCCGAAAACGGACGCTAAAGCGGCGATAATTGCCTATCGCCTCCTTGTTAATATGCCCCCATGAGTTTGTTTAAAACCTGCGGAATACACCCCAGAAAGTGATGCAATGGGTGTCGCAGGCTAAAAACTTGGAAGTGTGAATTTGCTTTCACTTTCCCCTACCCTCTGTTAGTCTGTGCTTGGTGTTGAAGGTGTTTGGAGAGTGTGTAAGAGTTATTTGAGCGTTGTGGTCTTGTCAGTGTGTGTTGTCTCCATAGTTTGTCTCTGTCTCATACTTAATTGGTCCTGTGTCATTGTTTTGTCTAAATTGTTGTAATGGTACTGTTGGGTATAAGTAATTTGGGGGTTTGTCTGTCGGGGTAGTTAGAGTTTGTAAAGGGGTAAATTTGGGATTTATTTTTTTAATTTTTTAATTTTTGGGGAAGGCTTGGGAGATGTCTGGGAGGGGTCGAAATTTTTTCAGAGGTCAAGTTTGGAGGGCTCATATGGTTAATTGTCCACTGCATTCCAAGGATGCTTGTGGCTGGTGGCAGGATAAGGCAGGCCTACCCTGCCAAGGAGAAGAGAGCAGATGGGAATGGGTGTGCTGGCACCATGAGCAAACCTTCAAGATAGCCCGAATAACCCACCAGATGAAGCATCGATAGGCAGACGTTATCTCACAAGAGGGCGATGTCATCGACTTGCTGGGGCTTGAGATTGTTGGACCCGCCTGGTATATATGTATGTTCCGTCTGCATTTTGTGAGGTACCTTTATCAGAAATGGAAAGCATAAACATAGATTGTACTACTTTTGTCATTGTATTCAAAATTGCAATGATGAATATCTGAATAATGTAAGGTAAGAAATTGATGCAAAGTAAAGGAACCCGGGGGCCTCATTTATGGGGATTTGCCGTAGGTCAACACAGCAAGTCCCCTTGCTACCCTGCCCTATGCCAAAATGTAAGGGCAGGAATACACAGTATTGTTTCAATACTGTAGATTCCTGTCCTTTCACCCTGCACTGGCGCCATTTAGGCAGCCTAGCCCCAATGCAGGCACCCTTGCACCATGGTGCAAGGGTGCCTGGGTTGTCAGCAGGATTGTGTTAGTTCTGGAAGGAGCACCTTCATGCACAAAAACATTCCTGGGAGTCTTTTACCTCTATCTATGTGTGCTCTGTCTATGTGTGCTGCAGAATGCATCACACATTGAAAGAGGAAAAGATGAGGAGAAATAAAGTTATTGATCCTGGTAGTGTCTCCCCTGGGGGGCGCGTAAGGTTTAGGCGCATCCCCAGGTTTGAATGTTTTTGTTCATCTCAGGAACCATCAGAATCCATGTGTGTTGCTTGGGAATAACCACACCAAGGCCCATGGAATAGCGCCTTAGTGCAGAGTAAGGCAAAGTAGAAATTTACGCTGCCTTGCATTACTCCATATTAATGAGGCCATTCAAAGCCACGCAAAGTGGCTTTGCATGACCTCATTATGATTGTGTAATATGCGGTGCTGAGCATCACAAAAATTGATGCTATGGCGGAGCATGGGGCTCATGAATGTGCCCCTTAGTTAGTCCCATGTCACCAATATGTCATGGTATACTGGAATATGCCATTATGCTGCCCAGCATCACTCAATCCATCATTTCCTTGACGCATGCTTCAGGCATTTTTTTTTTTAACACAAATTTTTATTGAGATTTGCAAATGATTCAAATACATTACATAGACCGGAGTTATTTTGAACATTCTTATGACTTAGGGTACATGCTTGTTTCTTATTTCCAAATACAGGTTACATTGCTTACGTTGTAATGACACTTATAATTTGTATCTATGTTAACGATACTACTATGTACCAGTTACATTACAACAATTATTATCCATGTGTTAAGTTTCCTTTCATAACTCCCCATACCCTTTTCCCACTATGGAACCACCCCTAAAAAAACAACCCTCCCAAAAAAGAACAAATAAACTTTGCAGCTGTGTTCTAGGTACCTCAACGCTAATACATAGTACTATGAGGTAATCGTGTCCGATATCGGAGGAAAGGGCAGAGAGAGGGGGACACAGGGGAGGCGGGGGGGGAAAGGGGGAGAGGAGGGGGGGAGACGGGGGCAACCCGGAAATCAGAATTGTCGTCGTATTGATAATCAGATATCATCATTATGGTCCTCCAGTGTGTCCCGGGGGCCCTCCAACATCTCTTCTGTGTCTGCTTTGAAATGTTCTACTAGTTGTGCCCATTCCAGGGAGATAGGTCGTTTTCTCAGCCCTCTATATTCCTTGCATTGAAGCGCTTCCCTTTCCGCCACGGCCCATCTGAGAACTTCCTCCCTCCATTTACCTTTGCCCGGTGCCGTGCGGGATTTCCAGCGCTGGGTAATCAATCTTTTTGTAAGCATCAGGGCTAATTCCGCAAAGCAGCGCAGTAGCTTCGCCTTCTTAGGGAGAGGGAATAGGCCCAGAAGGCAGGCCTCTATAGTGTTCCAGGGGGAGTGCTCCGTTAATAATGATAGGCTCTGCGTAACCTCTGTCCAAAACCCTCCCAATATAGGACAGGACCACAAAATTTGAATAAAGTCAGCATCTTGATTAGGACATCTTGGATAGCCAGAAGAGGCAGTAGGGAACATTTTCTGTATTGCCCTCGGGGTGAGATAAGCCCTGTGTAGTATTAATAATTGTATTGTTATCAATCGGAAATTACGGGAGACCCGTCTAGGAAGCTCTAGCATTAAGGCCCATTCTCTATCAACCAATTCCCTTACTAGGGCCGTTTCCCATTTTCGTTGAAGAGACAGTAGTGGAGTACCCAGATGTTCCCGGAGCCCACGGTACAGCCATCTAACAAGGTGGGGGCCATGTCCCATTATGTGAATGGACTTCAACAATTGAAAGGTGGGAGGTTCCTTCTGATCCACTAACCAATATTTCCGGATGAATTGCGTGTTTGCTGCATGTGTGAGAAAGAGGGTTTCTGGTACAGCATAAGTGCGTACAAATTGATCATGGGTCATCA
This sequence comes from Calotriton arnoldi, assembly GCA_963921515.1. Lineage (NCBI taxonomy): Eukaryota > Metazoa > Chordata > Amphibia > Caudata > Salamandridae > Calotriton > Calotriton arnoldi. The sequence goes on along the minus strand of CAWUFW010006309.1, from coordinate 494,332 downwards.
GGTTGCCATCCAAGAATAAATCACCGACCGTTTCTGTACCGTTCTGGGTCCAACTCTGCAGCCGAGCCGTTGATAATATTCCTCGTCTAGTGGGTAGGCCACAAAGCGGGATATTTGGGGCATACGGGAAAGATATTTTTGCATATTTTTATGCCTGTTTCCAATAATGCATTGCTATATGCAAGAGAAAGGGGGGATCCCGCAGTTTGTCAACCCCAGGACATAGCTGTGTCTGTAGGGTACCACGGCACAAACGATGAGGGGTATAGCCTATTTCGAATAAATTATGGTCCGCCAGCCAATATGCTAACCATTGTAGTTGCCCTACTATACAGTAGGCCTTAAAATCGGGAGCCCCCATACCGCCAGCGGTACTCGGAAGCTGCATTTTGGCCAATGCTAGCCTGTGTCTACCCGTTCCCCACAGTAAGGACGCCAACGAAGTATCCAGTGTTTTAAAAATCCATGCCGGGAGAATCACCGGGAGGTTCACAAAGTGATATAGGAGTCTGGGTAACATGACCATTTTAGACACGGCCAAACGACCCGCCACTGTCAAGGGTAAGGTATTCCAAAATGAGATCTGGGAACGGAGGGAGTTAATAGTTCTAACCACATTCCCATCTATAGTATCAGCACTGGTCCTGTAGACGTGTATTCCTAGATATTTGAAAGTCGTGGGTTCCACCTTATTTTGTAATTGGCCAAACTGTAGATGGGGACCATTATACGTATCGTAAAAGGAGTATGCCACCGATTTTGAGGCGTTAAGGCATAATCCAGATATTTCCCCCAACCATGAAAACAATGCTGCTATTTCATGCATATTTTCGTTCAAATCTTTAAAATATAACAACATGTCATCTGCATAGAGTGACACAGAATGGACTGTTCCAGCCATCGGAATGCTATATGGGGTCATAATATGGCGCAGGTGATGTGCTAGGGGCTCCAATGCTAGTACAAACAATAAGGGCGACAAGGGGCACCCTTGGCGTGTACCACGATAAACATAATATGTGGGTGAGATAGTGGACCCAGCCTTGGCACGGGCTGAAGGGTTAGTGTAGAGCAATTTTACCCAATTTCAATATGTCGGGGGAAGTCCAAATTTAGCCAACACGGCCAGCATATATGGCCAACTCAGAGTATCAAAAGCTTGGCGTACATCTAATGATAAACATCCAGCTAACGGTGAATCAAAGCATGCAGGCGGCGAATATTTAGTGAGGTGCTGCGGTTGGGTATAAACCCACATTGATCTATGTGCACTAATTTGGGAAGTAGGGGAGTAATAGAGATGCCAAAATTTTACTAAGTATTTTGCATTCATTGTTAAGGATTGATAGGGGCCTATAGGACGTAAGTTCAGTCGGTACTTTGTCAGGCTTCAACAAGTATGTGACTAATGCTTCCCAAGTGGTGGGAGGTAATGAACCTTCAGTGAGCGAGGTCATATAGAGCTGTAGCAACTTGGGAACTAATGTTGCTTCAAATGTTGAAAAACATTCAACAGGGAGCCCATCCGAGCCCGGAGTTTTATTACGGGCTAATGCCTTTATAGCCATACGGCTCTCTGCTGGAGTGATCGGAGCCGCCAACTCCTCGATGTGTGAGTCTGAAATAGTGGGGAGTTCTACATCTGCAAGAAAGCAAGTGATTGTTTCTGACATGTCTAGGGGGAGAGCAGTGTACATGTTAGTGTAGTATTCTTGGAAGGTGTGATTAATGTCAGCTTGGGAGGTGATCAATGTGCGTTGGGCATTATTTATCGCCAGTATGAGGGTGGGAGTTGTTTGAGGTTTAATCAATCGCGCTAACAGCGTGCCAGCTCTATCAGCTTCAGCGTGCGTGCGAAGTGTGTACGCTTGCATGTCAATCATCCTTAGACGTTCCAGTAATTCCGCATACTGTATCCTGGCCTCTTGTAAGTCCTCTGCCTCCTCCTCGTTTACTTGGGCTGCTACCTCCTTTGCTTGCAAAACACCTTCTAGGTCCAATATATCTCTAATTGTCTCACTCCTGATCCCCACCAAGGACCCTATAGCAACCCCCCGTATCGTTACCTTAAAGGCCTCCCATTCTAAGGACCTGGTCGAGGCTGTGCCCTCATTCTCTGTAAAAAATGTGGTTATGGCTGGTCAATGTGGCTCAAAACACCTGATCTTCTAAATGAAGAGGCTGCAATCGCCATGTGGGGATTGGTGCGGGAGAACGGCCCCAATTTAGCATCAATTCTATGGGGTTATGATCCGATATGGTCTTGCCCAAATAGTTACATTGCTTAATGGTTGGGGACAAGTCTGGTGTACATAGGAAGTGGTCCAGCCGAGTATGTAACTTGTGCGGGTGGGAATAAAAGGAATATTCCCGCATGTTAACATGCAGGGACCTCCAGACATCAAGTAAATCCCATCCCTGTGCCCATCGCATTAAAGCAGACGCTTGCGAATGAGCGTTAGTGTTCGGCAAGGGGGGATGAGAGCGGTCTATGCAGACATCGAACACTGCATTCAGGTCCCCCCTAACATCCAGGGGTACTGCGACCAGTCCGAGAGCGCCCGGGAGACTCGTGAGAAAAAAGCCTCTTGGTCCACATTTGGAGCATAAATGGAGCCTAACACCACTTGCCTACCATCCAATGCCCCCCGTAAAAACACATATCGTCCTTGGTCATCTATCTTACTTTCACTGAGGGAGAAGGGATTCCCGCCCGTATCCAAATTACAGCCCCTCTAGAGATGGCGGAATAGGCCATTGCATGAAATTGACCCCTCCAGCGTCTCTGTAACTTCATAGTTTCTGAGGGCAGTAGGTGTGTCTCCTGGAGATATACTATTTGGGCTTTTCGGCGATGTAATTGTGCAGCTATTCTATGCCGCTTGTGCATCATTCTCATTCCCCGAACGTTCCAGGATATAATAGTATAAGATTTGGCAGTTGACATCATCAGGGCACATTAAGTAGGCCCCACCTAACCCACCCCCGCCCCCACGAACCCCACCCACCCACACCCCACCCCAACATCGGATTGTGCGGCAATAATACAAACAATGCAACTTTTATCCCAATACCAACTTCGCTTGACCAAACTCTGTACGAAACATCAACATAATACACTTTAAACAGTGGCTGTCGCTTTTGGGGGAGGTTGCATATACCATTCCTATCAAAAACAATGTCCTATGAATGAAATCGCCCAGAACGGGCCGGGCTACGGAACTCACCAAACCCTCCCTTTCACTTATTTGGAAACAATACAATTATACTGCATAGTAACGTAGATACTGGCTAATACGATTTTGGGAGTCAGCATTATGGCTTACATGGGAAGCTGATACCTCACAACCAAACTATTTGGGGACCATAATCTATTTTATGCACAAACAGGTCATCCGAAAGGATAATTGCTGAGCTGCGTGGACTCCGACGGGAACAGTGCGACACTTCCGCCCGAGTCTGAGTCCGAATTGACCTCTTCGGAAGGACTTGTGCTGATAGGTGGACGAGAGACACGGAGGGCTGTGGCCGTACGGAGGGACTCCTGCCTACACTCCATTATTTGCTGATTAGGCAGAGGACTGGATCCTGTGCTCTGTGTGAGGAGACCCCTTCCGCGTCTCCGGGGGGCACGTTGTGATTTCGGCTGTGAGGAGTCCAGACATCTAGCAGGCAGCGGATCCGGGAAATTTCTGTCCAACCAATCCCAGGCACTGTCCGGCGTGTCGAAAAATGCAGAACGCTGGTTATATATGATTTTCAGTTTTGCTGGAAACAGTAATGTAAATTTGAGGCCTGCCGCTCGGACCCGAGCCTTAACCTCCATGAATGAAAAACGTTTACGCTGCACAGCTAGTGTGCAGTCGGGGAAGATCGAAATTTTAGCATTATCCACATGCAGCAGCCCATTGTCTCTCGCCGCCTGCAATAAATGGTCTCGAGTTCTATAGTTCAGAATCCTAGCCAATATTGGGCGGGGGTTCGCACCAGGCATAGGCCGACGTGGAGGGACTCGATGAGCACGTTCAACAGTAAAATGCGCGGACAGACCAGCAGAGGCCACACTAGTTTGCAACCAGTTCTCTATGAAGGTCGTCGGGTTAGAGCCCTCTGATCCCTCCGGGAATCCAACTATTCTGAGGTTATTTCGTCGAGCCCGGCCGTCTGCATCATCCGCCCGAGCTTGTAGTGATTCAAGTTGCTGGCGCATTTGACTTAATTGCTCATCATGATTGTGCACTTGTGGTACTTCCGTTTCTAATGTTTGTTCTGTAGTTTTAACTTTATCAGCTAATTTTCTATGGTCGTCTTTAAGTAAGTTGAGGTCTACCGAGATCGTGCCCAATTGATTTTCCAATGCGGACCTCGAGTCCCGTATCTCCTTCAAGATCATATCCAATTTATCCACTGGGGGATTAGAGACCGCTCCGTCCTCTGCTTACTGTGAACGTCCGGGTGAGTGCTCCGAGGTCGGTGAGAGAGACCCCGCCCTCCCGGATCTGGAGGTCGTTCTCGGCTTACCTCTGCCCATGATTACTTGTGAGTTGAGTGACCGAGTGGTATCCGAGTATACGAGTGGGTAACCCAATGAGCACCACAGTTATTTACTCAGTGTATGGTCAAGTGGGGTCAGGGCCTATGGTGAACACCAATGATAGCAAATCAGTGTCTCATTCCAAATTGAGAAGCTGCAATTTAGCCCATGTTGGTGTGGGTCTGCTTCACGCAGCAAGGTCTACCCCAACGTCCAGTGCCTGAGCCGTGTCACTCCGCCAGTGGTGGCCACCGAGGAGGGCGCTACAAACCGTTTAAGCTTTCAATGCCTAGCGTTCTCACCAACTGTAGGGCGCCCCATTGGTTATATGTGTCTCATATGACCATTGTCATGCCTCAACATCATCCCATTGAGCCCTTCCACAAGCGGATCTTGTTTGCACTTGGTGATGTCTCAGGGCTCACGCTGCTTCTCTACAGATCGTACTGTCTTGGGCCTTTGCCAGGATGTGACGAGGCGCGCCTGCTCTGCCCCAAACAGTGAGGTTAACATGGAGGAAATGTACTCACAGTCCATAGCGATGAGGGTATTTGCGCTGGTGATCAGCTATAGCCGTGGAACTGCCTCATGCAAGGAACTCCAGCACAGGTAGGGAAGGGCCCCCCCCCCCCAGGCGGTAGGAGCGGAAAAAGCCAACGGCCACCACGTATGGGCTTCACCTGCCCGTGTCTGCAACACTATGTACCTTCATGTAAATGACCCAGTTGGCGCCAAATCGTTGAGGGTATCAACAGCCCCCGGCAGCAGGCCCCGGGTGTGTGTCAGGGTTCAAACAGGGGGAGGGCTCCTCCGATACACCTCGGCCAGACTTCGTCCAGGCGCCCACTGCAGTCAGGACTTCAGCTTCCTCAGCGGTCACCGACAGGCTCCTCACTGCCCCCCAGCTGCATACACTATGGGGAGGCCGGCAGAAGAGGGGAAGCAGCCTCGGGGATTCCCACATCAACGCCGCAACGATGATCCCGGGTCCCGGGCCCCAGCCGGAAGCTCAGCTCTTCTAAGGGCAGCGCACGGTGATCCGGTTCACGGCAGGGTGCCCATGGCAGGTTTCGGCTCCAGACTTCTGCCACCGGGCCCCCCACAGCAGCAGCGCACTCCCAGCTGCCACCCTGAAGGGACGAATGTCACGGGGGAGGGGGAACCCGGTAACACAGGCAGACTCTGTCCGCTCAGTGGCGCACACTGCTTCTCATAAGGACGGCACAGCACCACCCTGGGTGCATCGTAATGTCAGGGGGGGTGCCTCAGTTCACTCCGGGCGACGCAGGGTGCAGCCGAGCAGACCAGGGCTTTCTATGGGTGATGAGTCCAGGCTCCAGATGTCGGGCCCAGGTCCGGGGTCTCGCGCCGACGCGCCAGCCGCCTCCAAGTCACTCTGGTCCAGCCACGTCTCAGGACAGACCGCTGCATCGTAGGCTCCTCCCACCACCTAGGCTGCATGTCGCACCGGAGTCCATTGCAGAGGAAAACTCGGTCTCCCGGTCATCCCAGCCACTCAGAGCAGTCATGGTAGCATTCTATTTGCGGGCAGCTATTCCCTTGCGTCTTCGCCAGTAGTCGGAAGTGGCAGGGTATGTCGGATTTTGTCCGGAGAAGCTGCCCTGGCCCGGAGCATGTCGCTTAAGCGACCACCATCTTGGGCTGCAAGCCACGCCCCCCCGAAACATGCTTCAGGCATGTCATGGTGGGTACATCCAAAGTTCAGCATCCAGCCAGGTCAGACATTTTTCGAGACCAAAGTATCTCCAAACAGAGTCCACAGGGGATATATGTCATGTGATATGTTGAGATGAGGAGTAGTCCAGTGAAAGGAGTATTCCAGTGAAGAGGAGGTCCAAATTGCAATTAGGGAATTTAGGTCTCATAAACAGTCCACAAATTAACAGGTAGGCATACAAAAAGGGGAAAGTACAATGTGAAAAGGGTTGTGATATGATGATAAACACAGGACCAATGAGAAACTGGCCAAGAGGCACAGGCAAATGTTACTGGGCACTTTTTAGCCAGAAATTGGTGAAGTCCACAACTTCCTCTGCTGTGTATTGTGCCTCCCCTGTGGGTGGTGGTGTTTGTGTGGGAGGGATCCAAGGCACACACACATCAGGGGCAGAAGAAGTAACTCCTCTGTCCCCTCAGCATTTGTCTGTGCCAGCAAGGAAGACAGCACGGCACTGACAAGGGCCTGGTGACTTGTCAAGAACGTCGCTGTGGAAGGCACCCATTGTTGCACTATAGGAGCCTTGCTTGCGCTCCATTGATTGGAGGATGGTATGGGTTACCCCCAGCTGGATGGCTACCTCACTTGTGTCACATTGTCAGGGCTGTTGTTGTTGCCTCTGCCTCATGAAACCAGAAATGTCAGCTAGGGACTGTTCCATTCTATGGAACGAAGGTCAGGTGCCTTTGATTGCCTCAGAGGTGTCCTTATTGGGACTGGGGCACCCACAGACTCCCTCTAGGGTGCCTGTGATGATCTCCATCACTACCCACACCTCATCTACCACCTGCTGCTAAGCTCCTACCGCTCACCTTTGAAAGTCAACTGGGGAGTTCCCGGAGTCCAGAGCCGGGCAGGCAAATGGGGCATGCCCTGTGGTAGGCGGTTCATCTGGAGACCCAGCGACGCTGTCATCCCTTGCAGAGACCGGACAAGGTGTTTCAATGGAGTCCAGGAGTTGCTGGAAAATGTCATCATCCATGGGAGTTAGGATTTCATTGCCAGCAGGTTGGTCATCCAGGACAGGCTGGTGGTCAGGAGGTGTTGTTTCTCCTCTGAAATAAAATTGCAAAATGTTAATGGTGATCTATGCTAGATCTTGACATGAGTAATTTTGGCTGAAATACAGTGTTGGACCTGAACCTTTTGGCAGGGTTATCCCCAGACTTTTTTGCTTTCTCCTCCTATTTTCTGACCCTCATTTAGTTGGCTTTAGGACTTTGGGCTCTTTGCCACTGCCAGTCAGTGTTAAAGTGCATGTGCTCTCTCCTTTAAATCTCGTATGATTGGTTTACACCTGTTTGGCAAATTTGATTTACTTGTGAGTCTCTTGTGAAGTGGCATACTATATAGCCAGGGATTGTAAATTAAATGCTACTAGTGGGCCTGCAGCACTGCGTGTGCCACCCACTGAAGTAACCTTTCACATCTGTCCCAGACCTGCCATGCAGGGCCTGCGTGCGTGGTTTACTGCCACTTTAACTTGGCATTAAAAAACTACTTGCCAAGCCTTAATCTCCCCTTTCATTACACACAGGTTACCCCTAAGATAGGCCCTTGTTTGCCCTATGAGCAGGGTGCTGTGCAAGTAAAAGGTAGGACATGTGCCTTTATTGTGTGGCATGTCCTGGTAGTGACAAACACACTTTTTTATTTCTCACTGCTACGAGGCATACTCCTCTCATAGGCTAGCATTGGGAATTCCCTTATATATTCATAATTGGTAATTCCTGATCTGAAAGGAGTAGTGTTGCCATGTTTGGTATGTTTAGAATAATAGTGATAAATCTTGCTTACTGGTATAGTTGGATTTTACATTACTATTTTAGAAATGCCACTTTTAGAAAGTGCAAACCAAATATGTTCCTGGAGGATTTATTTCAACTTAATCATATTCTTTATGTTGGTCATATTGCACAATTTTATGGAGATGTATATAGTATATTTATACTATGCTTTTTCTTACAGATTTTTTAAATATATTGTGATTATAGTGTATGGGAGATTATTTGTTGGTGTCCTGAAGAAGGTGGAAAAAATTGGGGAAGCCCACTGAAATACGTCGATGCCTCTAAGTTGCCAAATCTGCCCCAGTTTTCTCGATATAATAGAATTTCATTTATGTAGTGGATCAGATATCAAGCATAATATTTAAAGCAGATTGGTAGTCGCTAAATAGACAAGTGTTTGTTGTCTCCCTTTATGTTGAGATATTACTATATAATTGTTTTTTCATGGCATTTTAAATTTGTCATTGTTGTACAATGTTTTAATATGTATGATGGTGATCTGATACACAGATTGTCTGATCGGATTTTATATGTTAGTCCTGGCATCCTTGGAGTGCTTTCCCCCGTCATTTTGCCTCTACCTCTGGTATTTTTGATGCTATGCTGGACTTCATTTTCATTTATGTACTCTGAGTACTTTACCACTGCTGAACAGTGCTAAAGTGCAAGCTCCCTGGGTAAATTGGAATTCTGATTGGTTCTCCATGATTGGCATATTTGATTGACTGGTAAGTCCCCAGTAAAGTGCACTATGTGTGTCCAGGGCCTGAACTCAGATTTTAGTAGTGGGCCTGCAGCACTGCTTGTGCCACCTACAAGAGTAGCCCTCTCAACTTGTCTCAGGCCTGCCATTGCAGTGTCAGTGAGTGCAGTTTTTAACTGCCATGTCAACCTGGCAAATGCTCCCACTTGCCAGGCCCTAACCGTCTCTTTTGCTACATATTAAGGCCCGGCGGAGCAGGCGTAGTACCTCTACGTGGAGTTCCACGGAGTTGGAAAACAACTCCGTGGAACTTCGCTCTGCTCCGCTACACTCCCTCCCCCTCCCAAAGTAATTATAATGTTTAAAAAAGGCACTTACCTGCCGTGGCTGCCTCCTTCTTGCCATGGCCGCTCTCCTTCCTCGTCCTTGCCGTCTTGCACACACCGAGATGTACAATGTAGGGGTTATCTAAGAAGAAGGACGGCGAGGAAGAGGAAGGAGAGCAGCCATGGCGAGGAGGAGGCAGCCACGGCAGGTAAGTGCCTTTTTTAAACATTATAATTACTTTGGGAGGGTGGAGGGGCCGACTAATTCCGCTCCGCCACGGAGTCGGAGTTTTACCTAAGCTCTGCATTCGCAAAGGAACGCGGAGTAGGCAAAACTCTGGAAACACCGCTGGCGGAGCGGAGTTACTCACCCGGGGTTACTACATATAAGGCCCCCCTAAGGTAGGACCAAGGTATTCCAATGTGCAGGCTGTAGTGTATGTGAAATGTAGGACATGTGCTGGTGTGTTTTACATGTCCTGATAGTGGAATACTGCCAATTTAATTTGTTTCTCTATTGCAATGACTAGATCTCCCTTAGGCTTTCATTGGAGCTGCCTTGTAATATATTACAAGTGTGACTTTCAATTTGGAACAGCTAGAGATTTATAGTGTAGGCTCTTTGAGTTCAGAATTTAAAAACACCCCTTTTAGTGAAGGTGGTTTTTAAATTGTGTATTTGAAAATGCCACTTTCAGAAAGTGGCCATTTTCTTGTTTATCCATTCTGCGCCTCTGCTTGCCTGTAGAATCAACATCTGGTTTAGACTGACGGGCCTGTTTGTGCATTAACTCTAGACAGTCACACAAAGGGAGTTGAGATAAGTCCTGCATATTCTGATTGCCCATCACCAGGCTGATGGGCCTTCATGAGCTAGAGTAGTGGGAGGAGTTGTCACTGTCACCTGAATAGGGCTGTGCCTGGCCTCTCACAATGCTGTATCCACCCCCCTGGAGTGTGTCTGGAGCCACGACCAGGCAGGATAAGAACTTCTGCACTACAAAGACAATCCTTTGAAGAATGCCTACTTCAAAGGTCAAAAGGGGTATAAATATTGAGCCTAAAGCCCCAGACTTTCAGGACACTTCTGGATCAAGAGGAGACTCTGCCAAGGAGAAGAGCTGAAGAACTGTAAGAAGGAGTACTGCCCTTTTGCTGTGTGTTACTTTGCTGGGTTGGCCTGCAGTTGCTGCTTCTGCTTAGGAGAGGAAAAGGACTGGACTTTACTGTGTATCCTGCTTGTGAAGTTTCCCCAAGGGCTTGTGTGTGCTTGCCTACTGGGAAGAAGTCTCAGGGCCTTCAAAGACTTCACCAGCAGAGTTACTGAACTCCACTGCTGGGAGTTCTGACCTGCCAAGGGTTGCCAATTCCAGTTCTGGGCCCTTGGAGATTGTTCCTGCTGCAAACAGATACAAAAGTCTTCAAAATCGATGCTACACCCTTACAGTGCCTGTTTTTTCTGATGCAGCAGAAACGTTTCCACGCACCACCACTGTGCAGCCAAAGAAATCGACGCAGCGCCTGCCCGCGACCTAAGATACCTCTGCAGCCCGAGTTCAATGCACCGTGTCTCAGAAGTCCGAAACTGCTGCATTGACTTCGACGCAGGCCCTGCTGTGCGGCAGAAACAATCGACGCACCGTGGGACCGTGGCTGACGAAATTGATGCAGCACCTGTTTGCCGCCACCGCATTGACCTCGTCTGAATTTCCACGCAACCCACCTGTGCACCAAGATTTTCTACTGCATCACCATTGACCAGAACAGTCTTGGATTTTGATGCATTGCTTCCCCTTACAGTCCAGATCCGATGGATGCAACACTTCTCCTGAGTGCAGCAGAACTGAAAGCATTGCCTCCCCAGGGACTCGGCAATCGACGCATCGCTGTGTTTTCCGATGCTTCCCTCCTCTGCAGCTGTTTTTCTTTGTGTATTTCTTTGTGGAGTTCTATGGACAGAATTGCTTGATACCTTTAAAAAGTCATATTTTGAGTTCTATATGTTCGTTTGTTGTTGTTTTGGTCTTGTTTGGTTTAGATAAAGATACTTTATTTTTCTAAACTGGTGTGGTGTCAATTTGTAGTGTTTTCACTGTGTTACTGTGTGTGATATGAACAGATACTTTACACATTGCCTCTGAGATAGGCCTGACTGCACGTGGCAAGCTACCAACTACCAAGGGAGTGAGCAGGGGTTATCTTGGGTGCGTAACCCCCATTTCTAACATTATACAGAAAAAATACAATGTATATGAAATATTTTATTATAAACTATGAGTTTTCCCATATGGTTGTAGTACTGGTTGTTTGAAGTTTTGTGTGTCTCATATGAAGGTCCTTGAAGGTAGTGATTGAATGGTTGTTGATGTATTGATAAAACAGTTCTTAATTGATATAGGGAGATTTGATCTAGCAGTTCTATAGCAGTGCCTTGTGCCTCTGTTTGTGGAGCCCTCTCTCTTATTTTACCAGCTGGAGAGACTGCCACTCTGCTCAAGTAAGCTAGTGTGCTGGCCTGCTGTCTGCCTCCATGCTCTGCGTGCATCCCAGTGCTCTCCAGGGACTGATGGTATGCACCCTGTTGGTACTGGCACTTTTTGGTTGGCTGAAGCAATACCCCAGCCAGGCAGAACATACCACTCCCGTCAGGGGCGGGTGATTACACACACTGTATAACCTGCGCTCACCATTGGGTAGCTTGGCACTCAGCAATCAAGCTTACCACAGAGACAATGTGTAAAGCATTGGCACAGCACTCACTCATGATAAATAACTTGAGCGTCACAAAAGAGACCTCACGCATGATGTATGTTAATAACGTTTGTATTAAAAACACTTAATAACACACATGATTATCAACACAACATGAACATCATGTATTTCTGGGCTTCTTACTAGCAGTTCTAGGCCCAACCGTGTTCGAATGACATAAGCAATATGCAGACTTGGGAAAGGTCCTAATCTACACCCACCTCCTCTACAGTACCCTTATGCGGTGCAACAAGTTGTACAATCCAGGCCCACCCTAGCAATTCTTATAAATCAATAGTACACAGTTAGAGGGTACACCCTGGGTCACAATGACATCAGAAATATGTACAAATACTGAATTATACCACTTTTTACCAGCACCACAGGCCAAGGCCACGCGGGTAAAACCAATGTCAAATGTAATGCTCTTCTAGCAAGAAATCACCATGTATCAGGCAAACTGCCAGCCAGTATTGTGAATCACAGACGCTCCACCAACTGTCACTCCCACACACTCACTCTGCAATGATACGCAGTGCAACGGATATCAGGCAAGTCTGTATGGAACACGCTCGCACACATATACACTCAGCACTCTAATGAGGTGCAACTGATACCCAGCAGGCCACTTGATTACACACTGCAGACCCCCTTGGCCCCCAAGACTCCCTCCAACTCACACCGACTATCCTACTCCCGCTGATTGGAGACACCCAGTCCTCACCCCCAGCCACTAGGCTGCATGCAGCCGAAGTCCTTCTTAGTCGGGGTCCCAGGGAAGCAGGTAGTGGTAAGTAGCAAAGTGAATTAGTTCACCCACAGGATGCAGAGCAGAAATGGGCTGAGGAAAATGGTCACACCACAGGGGTCCACAAAGGCCTTCCAGCACCAGCCCAGTTCTGTGAAGCACAGGGGGTCATGCACTCCCGCTTCAAGTCATTCTCAGAAGCATTTCTTCAGCCCAGTCAATCACTTTCACCACCCAGGCCTGAGCCGAGCCAAACAGTACTAGGTGGCACACAGTATCATCGGGGATGGCCAGGTGTGGAGAGGGCAGTTGGTCCATCACGCTGAGGGCCATGAAAGATAACAATGGTGGAATGGAGAATGGAGGGGGTGTCTCAAAAGAAGGAGGCACCCTGTGAGGTACACGTTCATCAGAGTCACACCCAGGGAGTCCAGGCACAACGTCTGGTGCACAATTATACGGGTTGCACCAGACCATTCCGGTCACACACAATGAAGAGTTGCAAATTCTGCACCTCCCTGGACATGAGGCACTGTCACCAGTACACCTCGATATTGGCCGCTCCAGACAAATCTGGTCACACACACAATGAAGTGTTGCAAATTCCGAACCTCTCTGCAAATGACACACACCATCTGGTGCATGTGGATATTGGTCGCACCAGACAGTTTTGGTCACACACACAGGCACAAGTTAAGCAATGCCTCATGAGGTAGAATGAGGCACTACTACGGTTACATCCCCAACTCCAAGGGTTGCAACCTGTGAATCGGACACCACACACAATGAGCATGCAGTCAGCATGTTGCACGAGAGAGATGTGGCACGATCAAACAAGCGGGCCACATCGGATCCCAGAACCGGTCAATCTGCTCACCAACAACAAGATGCTTATGCGTGCCAAGGTCCCACCGATGCAGTTGCCACATGCCTTAGATGCAAGCAAATATTCCGGGCTCCACACAAGGCAATCAGGTCTCCAGGCACGATTCTTAGTTCCATGCCCACGCCGCACTACCAGTTGGATTCCAGCAGACAATGTGGGCACTTGAGAGGGCATGACAGAAGTCAGCCTTTCATTTTGGCTTAGCCCTGGCATTTAAAGCTCTGCCTTTCTAATGAAACGGGTAGAGGAAAGTGAGGCTTGAAACATATTGCCAGATGTATTAACCTCTATCCAAGTCCATATAAGTTTCTGAAAAGGTACACTGCAAGAAGGCCGTAGATAGTGAGGTGTGTGCTTTAAACTGAAAGCGTATTTTGTCAAGTTTGAATGTCTGACTGCTACCATATCTTGGGTATGTCTCTACTTGTACGTGTACTTGAACTTTCCTTCAATATGGTGACAAGAGAAATGGGCATTACGTTAAAGATCAAAAGGGATTTTTTTTGTCGGGGGGACGCTTTGATATATGCTTCATTTGAACTTCCTTTGTGAGACACTCAGTAATTCATTTCCTGAGAGGTGAAAAGTCTTCATTGAAAGTTGATGGTTGCTATCTGTGTTTTTGCCTAGATGATGACCTATTAATCAATAAGGTTGAAACGCCGTTGACACCTTCCTTTTGGCAAAATCAAGAGGAAGCATATGCTGTGTTTGGTTTTTGTCATTTGACAAACCTATTTTCATAATTTTTTTCTCTTTGCCATTGTTCTTTTGTTTACACCTAAGTTTGTCTTCTCTTGATTGTATATGTTCGTGTAACCTTATGAGCACCAGTTCATTCTTGTTTAATATTTTTTTGTGTATTTTGTCTTCATTTATTAACAAACTTTCCTTTGATAAATGATTGTGGGTACTGTATTATATTTTATTCTTTTGAAAAATTATAATTTCATCCATTGAGTTGTTGTGGGTTATAATTGTTTTTCCTTGTTTTAATTATTCCCTGAACCTTTGTTGCTTTTCTACCGCTCTCCAGGTGTCACAGGTAGATGGTGTGGGTCCCTTGTAGGAGTTCTTTGACTTCCCTGAGACTGCTGAAAGAACAGGGGGCAAGCTCTACAAGCCCTTGGAGAGCACAGCTAAGGGTACCACACAGCTGCAGGTAGTTGGCCCATACCAGCCACTATTCAGAAAGGGCACCTGGTCCCTTTCAATGGCAGTAATCCTCCTTGTGCACAATAGAGTCCTCTGGCAGTGTGCACCACATAGTTCCAGGTTCTCCAGTCCCACATCCCTACAAGCGTATCTCACCCTTTGCTGAATCATGGCACCAGTAGTTATACTGGAGTGTGCCTTTGAAGTTGGGGGTGGTTAAAAAGGTTGCCCTTTGAGCCACAGATGTCTCCTGTAACGTTCCGTCCTGTCTGCCATGAGGCCGTAGAAAGCAGATCTTAATCTTTAGTGGGACCATGATCTGGCTCCACAGGCCAAGTGTCAAAATCTCCTTTTCCAATTTCTCCAGCAAGGCCCACATATGGCAGAGGTATGTCCATCCAGTTTCATGCCCAATGTTTTATAGCTGTCACAGGGAATGCCCAGATGTGCTCATCGAACCTCCAGTGTGGACTGGAGTCAAGAACTAAGGCACACAAAGAGTTTTAGAGCATAGAAATGGCCAGTTTCTAGAGGTGGCATTTTTACGTGAATCATGACAAAGCCACCTTCACCACTGGCAGAGGGATGTCGCTGCAAGTCCAATGATAGGAAACATCATGAGGCTGCTCCACTGCAATCCACAATTGCAGCCTGAAGTAATTTCACCCATTGCCACATGTTAGCCTGTGGAAAGAGCAAACCTCATAGGTAGTGAAAACACACATGAGTATTCTTCACTATCTGTGCAAGGACACATGCGTACCTGCCCTGCCTTTCACCTACCACTCGCTTAACCCTTTAAGATGTACTTTCATGGTACTTGGGTGGTAGTGAAAGGTCCTCTCAGGATGGTTAGTGACTTAAACAGGCCAATCTGAGTAGACATGCAAAGCGTACTACAGCCTACAATGGCAGGCTGGACACATACTTAAGAACAATGTAGGTGCCAAGCACACACCGGCCTGCAGTGGCAGGCTGGACAAATATTTAGGGACACCATTGGTTCAAAGCGCATGCCATCCTGCAATGGCAGGCTGGACATGTATTTAAACTCACCATCAGTGCAAGTGCGCAAAGCAGCCTGCAATGGCAGACTGCACACATGTTTAGAACATACCCGACGGCCAAGGCGGACCTGACCTATGCTTTGGAACCCTCAGGTGAGCACCACCTTTGAATTTAGGGAGGACGTGCACACTTTTCATTACAGTGGTGCCCCAGACCCTAAGGCCCTAACCAGAGAATCAGCCCCAACTGGGAAATGTCCCGGGGGAGAGCCGACCCCCTAGGTAGGGAAACCCACATGGGAGTTCGGCCCTAATGGGGCAGTGCACACGCAGATGTACCTGCCTGGCCAGCCACCTACGTTGGTACGGTGGTAGTGAAAGGCCCCCACAGGGTTGGCTATGGAGTGAGACTGGCCAACCTGAGCATGAGACATTTTGACAGGCTATTCAGGTGGGTGGCACAATCAGTGTGGCATCCCCCTATTAGCCAGTGTCACACCCGCCCTGGCTATGTGGTGTACCTTTTTACAGGGCACTCACAGGTACAACACCTCATGGACAGCACTTCATTTACCTTGTGACTTGCGCTACGTTTTTGCTTGTGGCCAGCCCTTCATTTGGCTGGGGATCGGTGCTTCATCTACCAGAAACAGCGCGTTCTGTCCACCTGAAAGGCCAGTATTGTAGTGGGGAACTTGAACTCAGGACCGGAGTTCCTGCCCCCTCCACCCTCAGAATGCACTGACCGAGTTTGCAGGCCGCTCTCCTGGAAAAGACAACGTTCAAACCCTGGACTGCTCACCACCTACTAGGCTGGGCTCTCTGTACACTGCTGTAGTCTAGTTGATGTGAACAATGCATGCAGCCTCGGAAGGAATCCCCCTGATCAGTGCAGCAGCTTCCTCGCCCTGTCCTCGTGTCCAGAGCTACCAGAGGGGCGTCAAAGTCCGGTGCAGTGAGTAAAGGAGCGATATGCCAGGTAACACTGGGACCCACCTTCCCTGTGGAGGGGGGAAAGCGCCACAGCCTACGCCAAGGAATGTGCCTGCGTGGATTAAGGATAAACCCCTAGTTCCCTTGATCACACTGCCTCGCAAAAGAAACTCTTGGAACAAGGATAGTCATGACTCGCTCGCAGGCGGCAGAGCGGGAACCACAAGAAGTACTTTGAACAGCCGTAGCCACACTATCTTTGCATGCAGCTGACCATAACATTGCTGTTTCCCCTGCTCCAAGGTGGTAGAAGTCTGCCTGTGTTGATCTCTGCCCAGGATCCTGGGGAGTGTCATTTTGCTTGCATTTGATAGGATATTTCCCCAACCTATGGCTTGCGGCATGTTTACTGTATCAAGGGTAATAGTTGCGCAGGTGCCTCTGCGCCCTACACTTGGAGCCTAATTACTGTATACAGTTTAATAGGAGCACAGGTGCTCCGTGTCTTATGGTTTCATGATGCTCCATGTGCTGTGTCTCTAAATAGCATTACAGTGTTTGCACTCATGTAATGATTTATGTGTTTCATTTTCATAATCTGCTGCATTTCATGCCCTAAGGATTCACTGATGGGATGGTGTATGTCGTTTTGATTCTTGCATTGTCAGGATAACGAGTACTATCTCAGGATTGGCATAGTATGCTCAGCATTTATGATTTATGTTGTTTTAGTCCTGTTTTATGTATAAAATACCATATATTTTTTTTTAATTAAGCCTGTGTGGAGTCTCTTTTGTGGTGTATTCACAGTGTTTCTGTGTGAGAGTGTTGCACAAACACTTTACACATTGCCTCTGATGATAACCCTGCCTGTGCTGCACCAAGCTACCAGTGGGTGAGCATAGGTTATCTTTGGTGTGTAACTGACTTGCCCTGCCAAGAGTTTTAGGTTCTACCTGGCTTAGGTGCATACCCTAGCCATCCAGAAACCGCATTTCTAACATACATTATTTATTAACATTAACTTCCTTTCTAACATTGATGTGCATGACATATGTTAGACGTAGAAATTGAGGGCAAGTTGCAGTGTAGTTGCCTTTCAGATGGCAATATCTCTACATTGTTCTCACGCAGTGCTTAATTTGTAAAATATGAAGTCCAGGTGCTCAAATGTTTGTTGGAGGCCACAACCACGTTCCCCCAGCTCCACCCACTTCCTCTACTAGCTCCACCCACTTCCTCTATTGGCTCCACCCACACCATCAACTGGCACCCAAGCCATAAACCATGAAAATGTCACCCAGAAGCCCTCAGGCCAGAACGCATGGAAATGTAGCACATAAGCACCCATGCCATAAACCATGGAAATGTCACACATAAGTAAGCACCCAAGCCATAAAGTGTGGAAATCTCACACTTAAGCCCTCATACCAGAAAGCATGGAAATGTCACACATAAGCACCCAGGCCAGAAAGCATGCCATAATCTGTGGAAATGTCACACACAAGCATCCAGGCCAGGGCTAAGCCATAAACCGTGGAAATGTCACACATAAGCATCCATGATCCAGGCCATAAACCATGGAAATGTCACATATAGGCATCCAGCCGGGGTGTGTACATATATCCCCATTATTGTAATGGGGCCTTCCCTTCCCCCTTGAAAACATTCTTTTATGTAAAAATATCAGTTTTTTTGTCCCAGTCCTTCGGATCTACATATTTTTGTTTTTTTGTTTCTGTTTGGAACAGCTTGGCTCTCTCTTGTGTGTCTGTTCCTTGTATTGCGCATTAACTGAACATCAGCTCTATATTGTACACTCTAGATATATTGGTTGAGCCAATATCCCTCCTGGGGATGGGAGAATTTCGACTTGAGGATCCCTAGCGGTCTTAAGTTCAAGAATCACCCGATCCCACGGTGTACTAGTTGTCCCTCGCTGTTCCTGCAATGTCTAAAGACTTTCTCCTAGTGTGTCCCTTCCTCCCAGGATCTGCCTTCTCTGTCAATCGCTGCAAGTGAAGCCAAATTACAGTTAATGTCAATGCTAGCCTGCTGGTGGGGCTTCAGATGTTTCTGGGTTTTAAGATCAGCGTATGGTCAATGCTAGCCCATACCAAGGGATACACACCCATCTGGGGGCTCACAATCAAACAGTATTCAATGCTAGCCCTTAACAATAGATCTAGGGATATGCAGAACACGGTTCTTGTATCCTAGCAGAGCTGGGCACCCGCTGGGTATGTATATGTCAGAGTTAACACACAATGACAACAACAAAAATGTTATGAAGAAGACCTACTGTTATAAAACACTGGATACATTAAGGTTTTAGTTTCAGATAATAAAACCAAAATGTCACACTAATAAAAACATGAAATGGGATGGTGGGGTATGTAGAGTGAGAGGCCATCCTTTGCTTCGCCTGTGAGAGGGGTGCCACCTTACCTAATGTTTATGCTGCGCTTAGCTGAAGCTCGAGAGAGGCCTGCACCACAGGAAATGAATGAAACAGAAGAATTTCTTTGCTGACCACGTTCTTCTCTCACCAGTCCCCACCACAGACCTTGCCCTTCTATTTCCCCTTCCCTCCCCCTACTCGGGCTAATTTCTGATCTGTAAGGCTGTTTCAATGCAGGACCTCTGGGAGGGGTACTTGAGGATCTGGGGTGGTGGTGTTTGCGTACCTCATGCTGTGGCAGTTATGGCAGGCCTGTTGTCATTCTAAGCATGACAATGAGCCGTTTAGCATCGTACTAGCACTCTGTGAACTGTATCAACATGTGCTGCTCACTCTGAAAGGCAGCAACATTTTAGGTTTAGCAGCCGCGCCCATCCTGGCAGGTGGGGGTACTTCATCAATAGAAAACAAACCAGCTGCCATAGGGCCCTATTGCCTAACCGCCCTGCCCGTCAACCTTCCCTTCAAGAGTCCCCCATTCATCCTCAGGTGGTCTATGAATATTCGTTAGACACAGGCGTCAAAGGGTCCCGGGGCATATTTGTTTTAGGGGGCCCAGTTATTGCGTTACACGCACCACTGCCTCTCCCTCACTTTGTATTTTATTCATTTAGTAGCGCCACTTCTTTGCAGCTAAGTCACATACAATCATATATATTCAAATTACATCCCACAAAGCTAGCTGTTTAGTGTATCTCTATTCTGCACACGTGCTGTAACATCATTTTTTCCCGAGACTACACTTTGTCAACGACACCGCTGAAGACACCTCTTTAAAGAACTTTACGTCATGGTGCAGTAAGCACACTCTTTCGCTCAACCCCACTTCCGCTCATTGACACTGCCTTCAGCTATGTTCGACCAAATTCCCAAATACAAACAAATGTCTAATCACAATTTGGTTACACATTGGATTAGGAAGAAGGCTTTGCTGGCTGGCACCCATCGGCCTAACTGAACTAAATGCCATAGAAAGAAGTGATGGTAATTTGTAAAAAACGGTTTATGATAGCTGTGGGGTTGTCTCCTCTTAGCTGCAATACCCTTGTGGCTCACTGTGGTGCGTTTGTTATGGCGTGGCACGCACAGCCTGCCATTAACATTTTGCAATGGAAAAGCATCATAGAGGCGGTGTGACTCACACAGCGGTCCGAAATAAATCCCTGCTCTGTGTCCAATCCT
The DNA here is from genome assembly GCA_963921515.1 of Calotriton arnoldi. Classification (NCBI taxonomy): domain Eukaryota; kingdom Metazoa; phylum Chordata; class Amphibia; order Caudata; family Salamandridae; genus Calotriton; species Calotriton arnoldi. The sequence goes on along the minus strand of CAWUFW010006309.1, from coordinate 474,118 downwards.
CCCTTTCACCAGGTTCATTCCACCTCTGAGAAAATCCTACATGGGTGGTGTTGCGGCGCAGGCGGCACAGCTATAATATATATTGCAGTTTATCCATTCTCCCCTCTGCCATGGTAAGCTATGAAGAATCCCACCTCTTTGCGACATTATATTACTCATTTGCCATAAAATGTAAAACAGCAATCTGCAAAACACAGAGGGGGATATTCTCAAGAACGTGCGATAAACATCGCCAAAATAGGTTAACGCAAGTTTACATATCGCCGTCTATTGCGGGAAAATAACCCCGTGTTAACGTGGCATTCACAACACGGTGGTAACATGCGATAGTACCCTATAACGCGGCAAATGTCCGTGATAACACTACCGGGACGGCGATGAAAATCCAAACGCGAACGCGAAAAAAGTTGCGATGGGCCCAACCGCGATAGAAAATCCAGTGAGAAGCAGCGCCATAAAACACGTGTCTAAATGTAGTTTGTTTAGTGGGGGTCACCACCATGGGATAGGGAGCTGAAGAAACTGCACCTGAGTTATATGGAGGTACCCGGAGCACAGAAGAAATGTATCCAAGATCACACGTGTCTGCAGACAGCGATCAATGGAGTAGCCTCTGACTCGTTTGTGAGACGGAGTTCTTACAGGTGGGATAAAAAAACAAACTCACATTAAGACAAACGCCCACCAGTAATTCAGCACAGAAACCAAGACATAAAGGGCCACCTTCAAAACGAATATTTTAAGAGGGTCTCTCACTGAGGCAGACCTGGCCATTGATGATGTTCACCCGGCACCCACCCATCACCCTCGGACTAGGAAATCTACTCGATTGCTGGGTCTCAGCAGGGCTTTAAGTGGGATGAAAAAACTGGGGGGTCTCTCAAGGAGGCGTGCCTAATGTAATTAAGGGCATGGCTTAAAAACACATAAGCTAAAAATCTGTGCTTAGCATAGTGTGCCGCCCGACTTGTATTTTGCTGTTTCTGTCATTGCACCCAGATACATGATACAACAAGTAACATCATACCTACAACAAGTCAGGACTACTGGCTTTGTCAATGGTTGTTAGTTACATAAGATAAATAAGCAGCAACTATGGCTTGTTTATAATGTTGAAAACGCTTCCACTTAACCCCTTGCATGCGTCGGACGGTGGGCGTGTGCGTCGGACAGCCGGGAGCCGTCCGATCTGCGTACGCGTGGAATTTTCCCGCACCGCGGGGAAATTCCGGCCGCGCCCAAAGGGTTAAAGCCCTGGTGACGCCAAGACAATGTTGCTGCTCCTGAGTTTCAAAAAGAGAAGGGAAATCCAGAGAGAAAATGACTCTCTTTAAAGAATTTCCCTTCCCCTACAAGCTCACCTGGCATGACGTCATGCCGTAACTTCTCCACTAGTGAGAAGTGAGCAGTGTGAGCATACGCACATCGATGTGCCTGCTGTCACTGCAGTCCGGAAAAAAACGGGCCAGCTGGGCCAGGGCACAAAACAGAGCCCGATAGAGACTCGTTTCGAGGCCCCCTTTAAAAAACTGCCGGTGCTCAGCACCGGTGAGACCCAGCCCACTTAAAGCCCTGGGGCTTGCAGTAAGTTTGGAAATGTTCTAAACGCGGAATGGTTCTTAAGGCACGAATTATTTGCACAACATAAAGATTTGTTACATTTAAAATAACAGGATTGGGGAATGTTGGATTCGAACCCGTGGCCTCACTGTGACCTGCGGAGCACTGACCCTTATCCCACGGAGGCATTATTACACGGGGTTCCAGAAACTGAATATCCCCATTGTCACCCCCATAGAGATGCGACTGCAGTCTCACAGCGACAATTATTATTAAAACAGCAGTGAACATTATACGCACTTATTCACATAACTTACTGGGTTTAGCAGCGACTGCGCTTCAGAAAAGGGGAGAGGGGGAGAGAGAGAGTGTGTGAGAGAGAAATAGAGACAGAGGGTTGTGTGCAAGAGAAAGCATGTTTGTGCGAGAAAGGTTTGTATGCGAGGGAGTTGTATGTGTGTGCGCAAGAGTTGTATATGTGTGTGCGAGAGTGGTATGTGTGCGAGAGAGCGGTATGTGTGTGCGAGAGAGTGGTAAGTGTGTTTGCGAGAGAGTGGTAAGTGTGTGTGCGAGAGTGTTGTGTATGTGCGAGAGCAGAGTGTGTGCGTGCGCGAGACAGGTGTGTGTGTATGAGAAGTGTAAGGGTGTGTATGATTGAGGCGTGTATGTGAGAGAGATATGCGTGTGTGAGAGAGAGAGGCCTATGTGTGTGCAGGAGAGGTGTGCTCATCACCACCGGCATTTTAATAAAACAGCTGAACTGAGTTGCACAATATTTAATTTGACATAAGGTTGGAGGGGCTGTTAAGTGCTACAAAAACCACTGTTGTTTCTTGGGTGTGGCGGCTGCCCTCCTTCCCAGCCTTGGCTAGAATTCTCAAGTAACTCTTCCCTTCTCTCATGGTCCCTGTGTGCCCACATCCTGGGAGGTATCAATGCTTGCCTAACACAACGTCCGCTGTCCACCTCTGTGTCTCCATGGGCCCAGAGCAAACTGAAGAGGCAAATATTGGCCCTGGTGCGAAGCGGACGAGGCCGGAGGACTGAGCCAAGGGCCTCACTTCAAGGCCCTCTGAGACCCTGCACTCGTCTCAGAAGGAAGGTAGCGCTGCCGCCCTTCCAACCACCCACCAATACGCAGTGCTTTAAATGGGCCAGTACTGTCTGGTACGGAGTACCAGCACTTTTTTATTTTGAGAGGGAGAGTACCGGCACTTCTCAAGAGAAATGCTATACTTTTAATTGGAGAGTTCCGGCACTTCTCAGAAACAAGCAGGTACTCCGGTACAGAGTACCTGCACTTCTTTTTTTCCATTTCAAGCACTGCCTATACGGAATTAAGTGACTTTATCACGACTGTTAGTTAGCCGTGCGCAGCTCACAATCTACCATGAGGACGGGATGGGCCGGGCCGGGATTAAAAGCAAATGTGTATAGTATAGGCCCCGGCCCGGTTCTGCCTGGGATTGCTGCTGCTCTTCAACTTGTGACAGTCCTCAGCGGAGCGAGGTGGCTTGCGCACCGCGGATGATAAATCAAAAATTTTAATCGTGATGATTGTCACCGTGACCGTGACAATCATCATGATTAAAATTTTTGATTTATTGCAGCCAGCCACCCGACCGTGACTGTGCGCAGCAACAGCATGATGGGGCTGGCTGACGCCGCGTCCGGGCCGTGGCGTGATCAGGGTAGTAGAAGCCTAGACGGTCGTCTCCACTGCTGCGCAGCGCAGAATCGGGGCCGGGGCCGGGCCTGTATTAATTTACAAATTACCTTCTAGGGCCTAGAAGGTAATTTGTAAATTAATACTGGCCCCGGCCCTGGTTCTGCGCTGCGCAGCAGTGGAGACGACCGATTGCCAATGCCAGGCCAGTTTGGGTGATAACTTGTGAGTGAGAGTCTGAGGAGCAAGGTGGCCTGATGGGGGGGCTCCATTTGCTTTGCAGGGGGGCCCCCTGAAGTTTCGTTACACTGTCTTGTCCACTGGGGCACATGGTCACTCACCCCCCCCCCCGATCATCCCCTCCCTAGGGCGTGGCCACAGTCAGTCACCCTCCTGGAGTCTCTGCTGCCTGCGCACACGCACTATTAAATTACTGGGCAGGCAGGCACTTTCACTTTTGGCACCTGGCCACAACAACAACTCGTGACCCACTGACCCGACCAGGCCCTAATCGATGAGTCACGTGAAGTCACCAGAGAGACCCTCTGTCTGTGATGATCATCCCTCACATCCAGGCATCAGATTATTGTCCTCGCACTCGCATATTTAATGCAGCATAACGATGCAATTGATGTGCACCGCAGGAACCTGTGGTTCACATCAATTGCATCGTTATGCCGCATTAAATATACGAGTGCGACCTGCCAGCTATGCTCATCATCTGGGGATTCATTTGCTTTCTGCTGGTAAGTGCAATTACCAGACAATCAGCATTATTGTAAGTAAGGCTTAAACGGGCAAAAGTGAAGGTTTGTTGCAAGGTAAAGTCCAGTCATTAACCTAATATTGCACCAACCATGCCTTTAACAGGGGTACAGCCTCTTCACAGCCTCATCTCTTGTGAGGGTTTTTGAGGATTACGGCCTTTGACTCACACAACAACGGTGCAGACTAGAGCCAAGGTAATGATGAGGAGGATGCAATTGTTTCACTTTCAAAGACGATTAAGCAATAGTAAGAGGGGCCCATATCCAGGTATCCTTGTTTGAATTAGGGTCCCCTAAAACATTGCTGAGACAGGGCCACTGTCACCAATGCAGTGTGACTGTTACTATGCCCACTTCATCATACCCTCCAACTTCCTTCCCTTGCCCCTGTGCCTCAGGTACCAACCTCTTTGGGGAGGACTGACTGTGACTGGTGCAGCCGCACCTGATGCTGACCTGGGGGGCGCTGTGTAAAGAAATAACTTATGGGTTTAATAGCACCTTGTGTGTAGTGTGTCCAGCAGTTTTCAGGCAACAATAAAAATGGCAAGTTAACTCTGGTGGTTAATGTTCCTGCTGGAGAGAGATCAGAGTTTGGGCTAGTGACAGTTTTGACTCATCATAAAGTAGCACAAAGGGTTAATATGTCTGCTGCAAAGAACATGTACCATGAAAATCACATAACTGTATTTTATGTGCATAGCTCAGTGGGTTACTGCTTTTGCCACAGAGATGTTTTTGTAACCAGCAGTTCCTAAATTACAATCCTAATATAGTGCAATGACCAATAAACTGTCATCAAAGAGCTGCAGGCAAACTGCATGCTATAGGTTAGAACATTATTTTTCCCCAGTTTTTCATTATCCAAATGCTAGTAAAACAGGTTTGTTTGGGTAGAAATATATTCTTAATAGTAAAGCCAACCCCAACCACTGAGGTACATTTTAAATCCTGAGTTTGTGCTTCTCCAGAACACACATTCTTAAAATGTACTGCCTACCAGTATGGATGATATGTGATTCCTACACCCTGCAATTCACATTGTCTTATGTATTATTTCCTATAGACTGATTTTACACACGTATAATTCATTGTCTCCATATATAATGTGTGTGTGTTGTAAAGTGTTCACACAACCTACACTGCCTGGTATGAGTAGCACTATGAAAAACAAATGAAATGCATATGAGAGTGGCTATGCAGAGAAGAAGGGCACTGTTGGAGGGTGTTGGCAAGGGATTCCACGGAGAAGGAGATGATGGGGTGTGCCAAAAAAGACTGTTGCCCCTGGCGCCACCAGCGCTAAAGCCGGCTCTGCCTTCTTCATGTCAGAGTTTACTATTTGTGCTCCTTTTCAAAGGGATTAAAGACTGGGGCCCTGGAATTCAAACCCTTGACCCACTCAGGTGCTTATTTACATGTCACCACTAGCGCAAGCCCTGTCCATAAGGCAGGGTGCAGTATGCAGAGTGCAGTGTATTTAAATGGTTTGGCATATACTTTTAAGTTTTATATGTCCCAGAATAGGCGAGACTCAATTGCTACCCTTGTTCTTTATGTTATTCTTGAATATTTCACAATCCCATGACTTCAGTGATGTACAGGCAACATTGATGGCAGCACCCACACTCTGAAAAGTGTTCCAGTGCCACTGGCCTGGGTGCCTTTGTGTGAATTTTTCATTCTTTCTGGCAAGGGTGCCGTGTGAGACATTTCCATGCTTTCTGGCAGCTTATGTGTGACGTTTCCATGCTTTCTGGCCTGGGTGCTTATGTCTGATATTTCCATGCTTTCTGGCCTGGGTGCTTATGTGTGCTATTTCCATAGTTTCCTCAGTGACCTGGAGTCTCATGTGTGACATTTCCATGCTTACTGGCCTGGGTGCTTATGTGCAATGTTTCCATGCTTTCTGGCCTGGTGTGACCAGGCCTGGGTGTGACGTTTCCATAGTTTCTGGCCTCTGTGCCCTAGGTGCTAGTTATCAGATGCTTATGTGTGACATTTCCACAGTTTCTGCCCTCAGGATATAAAAATCATGTAATGTTTGCACATTGTCTTGAACATTTTTTCCTCTGAACCTTTGCACAATTGTTTGAAGTTAAGTGCGTTTTTAAATGTCTTTATACTATTTTATATTAAGAATAAATTGGTGATATTGAAATTCATGTTTCGTGCTCGACATTTCATTTTTTAGTGTTCTCTGTAGGAATGTCTGTGATTTATGACTGGGTATCCCGGTGCTCCATAAGGTAATCATTTACTATGCTTTAAAAGTTAATACAATCTAATATGTAATGAAAAATGTGTTAAAATGCATTGTTTTGGCCTTTCTGTCTCCAAATTTTCTTGGGGGGAGAACCTCCCAAACTCCCCCTAGTAGTGGTTGCTCACTGCACTTGCTCGCTACACACCATATGGGGGCTGGTCTCACTTTTACTTTGTTCTCTGATTCACTACTCGTGTCTATTTTTGGTGCTCTCTGTAAGAATGTCTATGGGTACACATATGACTGGGTGGGTAACCTGGTGCTCTTTAAGGTCATCATCTACTATTTACTGTGCTTTGAAAGTTGATACAATTAAATATGTAATGAAAAATGTGCTGTATGCACCATTTTGGTCTGTCTTTTTCCAAAATTTTCTGGGGGGGAGAACACCCCCAAACTCCACTAGTAGTGATTGGGCTCGCTCGCAGCGCTTGCTCGCGATGCGCCAGACGGGGGCTGGTCTGGCAAAATTTGCCAGAGCTGCTTTCAGTTCCCAGTCCGGCCCTGGACACAACTGCTACCGCTTGTGTGTGGAAAATGGCCATTTGCATGTGGCATAGCTGGAAACTGTGAGATGATGATGTACTAGTACAACCCCACATCCCTGATGGTGTAGTAATGCATGTATGGCTGTGACCCAGATAGGCAGTGAGACGCACATTGTCATACAAATCAACACTCATCACGGTTGAATACAAGTGAAGGTGCGTAGACTTTATTAGCATATGTGTGTCAGTACGGGCAAGATTAGTGCCACAACATGCAGACTAATGCAGCAGTATGTCAGAACGTGGAACTTTGCCAAGCGCCGCTGTCCACTCCAGGGGAGTGCCTCACCTTTCACAGGTGTGTGTTAACCCGCGTTGTTGTCCGTTCATGTATTCGGAGTCCAGGCGAATGCAGACATGTCCACTGTCGTCGTGGGAGATGTGACCAGAACCCCAAGTTCCAACAAGTTGTCGGGACATGTGCAATGTGTTCCAAACTGTCGTGTCTGCAGGTACGTAGTTACACGTCCATGAAAGCTAGTGCAGCCGCGTAGGCAATTATTTCCAACATGAGGTCGTCATCGACTTCATCGAACAGGACAGCGAGGCTAGCCATTACCAGGTCCGGACAGATGTGCTGCGTCCACCCCGTTTTCACCAATTAGCACTACAGCCCAATAGGGGAGCGGCTCAATTTTCTCACTGCACACGAGGAGTTCTGCAATCTCCCAGGTCCAGCTGCCAACATGTATGCCAAGTATCCAGGCATCCCATAGATGGGTGTCATGGTGACACTCATGGTCGTGGGCCAACAGGGGGCGCACACACATGTCGAAATCCAGTTCGGCTACCGGCCTGTTGGATAGGCAGACATCCATGGGCCACTCAAATATGCATGAGCGACAATGCAACACAGGCTGCACGTAGGTGACGTTGGCAAGTCGGAAGCTCAGCCGGTAACTGATCCGCCACACTACCAATGGCAGTGCCCCCAGTAAATGCAGCATACGTGCACTTTACAGTTCCACCTGACAGTGGTTGTGCAAGTGTCCGTGATGGTCTGCCATTGCGTTAGTGGCTCTGATTGAAGCGGCACTGTTCTGACCTGCGCCAGTTCTGTGGATGAAATGCCACAGCTCGGAGCAATGAGTTGTTTTAGTGTGCAATGGTTGTACGCCTGGGTTAATGTGGGAGTAAGTGTGAAGGCCATTCCATGCAAGATAACTTAGAGCAAGGACTTCTGTGTGTGGGGTGTGTATACGTTGGTCTCTCGTCAGGCTGTGCGTAGTGTGGGAGTCGTCATCAGCTGCTATAGTATCTGTCAGGGGGTGCTGGGCACATGTAATTCCGAGGTCGGAGGTGCAGATGTGCTTCCGCCTGATAGCACAGACAAAGGAGCATTCATCCCTAATGTTAGTTTCTCATCTGCTTGCATTCAGGTACTATGAAGTGGCTTGTTGGGGGTTGGGTGGGATGTGTGCGACTTTGGGATTCATGTTTGACATGTCTTGCATGTGGCAAATGAGCGGCATCACTGTGTGTTACGTTGCATCACAGCTGCTCCTCCCTCCCCCCGAGCCTATTTACTTGTGTGCGCTGCGCGGTTGCATCACTGGCACTCCTACGGCACACCATTGTCATGCCTGTCTGCGCATGTCCACAAGCCTGACAACGACACTGTGATGTTGGCCGTTGGAGGTGGGCGGCCACGTGAGTGTAGGCTTGTGGGAAGGATAGGGCGGACACAGACGTAGAGTTCATGCCTGGCTGAACTCGCGCTGCGGTTAAGGCTAGGCATTTGGCTCATGCTGCGGCAATACAGATACACACAACACTTGGCATGTATGAGCCAAGACCCCGAGCGGTCTTGCGCTCCTTCATTTCCCCGTTCGTGCGAGCCCGCCCTCCGGGTGCATGCTACATTGCAACATTGTCGATTGCGGACTGGGTGGCGCCGACACTACAACAGAGACACACTCATTAGTTACATCCTTGTCCAGGCCAGAACTGAACCACGCCCAGAGCCCCGGGCAAATCCTTCACACCCCTACGCTAGCTTGGCGTACGGTGGCCCAGCCCACTCCGCTCCCGCTTACAGGGGGGACGGCACAGCTACATGTCCAGAGTCTCCCCCACTGCCTGAGGTGGCATGGTTGCGTCCGCTGTCCACAGCACAATGTAATGTGGTAGGGCCCTGGCCCATCATGCATACATAATGACCACATGGACACACTTAGATAGATAGTGGAACTGGCTACGGGCAAGTGCGCCCGGCCCCTTTTTATTACCAGGGTCACATGTCCAGTGACGCCTGTGCTGGATGGGTGTGGGATGGGTGTAAGCCAGCCCTCAGGGAGTGGTTGGTGCTGGCAACAACTAGAACAGTGATCATCGGATCACACACACACAGATTCAATCATAAAGGGTCCATGACTTGCAGTGCACTGAGGTTGGGGCACCAGAGCTGAGCGTGCTCATGTGAAGGAATTGTTAATTATTTGGTCCCTTCGGGATATTCCTGCTGCAGCTGCAGTGGGGTGTGGTACACCTGCCTCATCCTTATCATCATCGTCCCAGGTCTTCCCCACTGCCTGAGGTGACATTGTTGCGTCCGCTGTCCACAGCACAAACTCAATAATGAAGGGTCCATGTGTTGTGGTGCACTGAGTTAGTGGCACCTGAAGAGCTGAGCAGGGGATCAAGCTGATGATGGCATCCAAGACAGGTGTGAGCAACTTAGATGGGCTGGCTGTGACACTCCTCCGACTCTGGCAGTTGTTGGTTGGAGGTGGTCCCAGCGATGATGGCGTGTCCTTGCATGTCAGGATTGGATTTGGTTTGCAAGCCCTGCTGACCGCAATGTAGGCCGGAGACAGCGGTCAGAAAGGGCACACAGCCACGTGACGATGACTTGTGGTGCACTGAGTTAGTGGCACCTGGAGCGCTCGGCGGGTGCGCGGCCTGCGCTGATGCGTCGTCAGGGCGGCCCGCCCTGGTAGCAATGTCTGTGGCCTACTGGACTCTGCCATAAATGAATTAAGACTCAATTTGATTAGCGAGCCCTGCTGACCGCAGTGTAGGCCGGAGGCAGCGGTCAGCAAGGGCCCACATCCACGTGTCGTCGGCTTGTGTTGCACAGGGTCAGTGGCACCTGGAGCGCTCAGCAGGTGCACAGCCAACGATGATGCGTTGTTTGACTTGGGGGACCTGCTGAACGCAGTGTAGGCCGGAGGCAGCGGTCAGCAAGGGCCCACATCCACGTGTCGTCGGCTTGTGTTGCACAGGGTAGTGGCACCTGGAGCGCTCATCAGGTGCACAGCCAATGACGATGCGCAGTCCGTGCGGGCTCCACTGGGTGCAATGTTTTTCGCCTACCGAATTCTGCCTCAATATTGCCACGTGTCGTCGGCTTGTGTTGCACAGGGTCAGTGGCACCTGGAGCACTCAGCAGGTTCACAGCCAACGATGATGCGTCGTTTGTCTTGGGGGACCTGCTGACCGCAGTGTAGGCCGGAGGCAGCGGTCAGCGAGGGCCCACATCCACATGGCGATGACTTGTGGTGCACTGAGTTAGTGGCACCTGGAGTGCTCAGCGGGTGTGCAGCCGACGATGATGCGTCATCCGGGCGGGCCGCACTGGGGGCAATGTCTGTTGACTGGTGGTTTCCTCCATTAACAGAAATGTGGCACGATTTGAATTGTGGGACCTGCTGACCGTAGTGTAGGACTAAGGCAGTGTCCGGCACACACATGACTCCGTGTTGCTGTGCCGCTGGATGAGCTGGGGTCCTGTGTCGTGGAGTCTGGAGGTCACGGCGGCAGACTCGTGGTAGGGTGAGGTGCGCCGCCCTGGCAGACGCATTGCCCATCACGGAAGAGAACCACGCCCAGGGCCCCGGCCTTTTTATCAGCACTCCTACGCTGGAGTGGTGTACACCGGCCCAGCCCACTGCACTTACGCTTATAGGGGGGGGCGGCACAGCTACATGTCCAGGGTCTTCCCCACTGCCTGAGGTGGCATGGTTGCGTCCACTGTCCACAAAACTACACACACCAGCAGTATATGTCCACATGGACATGTCTGTGCTCTGCATTCTGTGGTCTGTCCAGCACATCACCGCCACACTTGGCATTGGGGACATTCTTCTTCATGGGTGAGTTGCCTCCTTCACACATACTTGGTTCCCACCTCTCCCCACATTCTGCAATTGTGTGGCTGAGGGGTCATGCCGTTTTTGGAAGGTCCGCTGTCTTGTCCTACGCTGCCTCAGTGGTAGTCCAGGTGGGGTCTGGAGGGGGGGGGGGTCCTGGTTGTGGCAGCAGAGGGTGTTGTGGCCCTCTTAGGGCTCCGAGCTGCATGATCAGTGTCTCCATGGCATCTGATGGTCTTCAGATGTGCCTCTGGGCTGGGCTGGCCTTCTACTGCAGTTGGTTGTCCTGCTTAACACCAGTAAAAGGCAGGTGTTAAATCCCTGCTGCTAACGCGCCTTATCGCCTGTTCTTGGTTCGCATCGCAGATCTGACTGGTCGTTGTGAATATCGCAAAGTGGTGTTTTCATGTGTTTTTGCACGGGAACGCCTACTCTGCATATCATTAGCCTTAGTTGTCGCACTCATCCGTGGCAATGTTTTTTGCCATCAGCCATCGCTGGAAAACTGGCGATATTGGCAGTTTGCACCAGCTTGAGAATAGGGCGATAAATCTATCGCCACTTTTGCGGCGCTAAAGTGCCGATAAATCGGCGATGAGTCCTTGAGAATATGCCCCAGAGATTTTAGAGTCAGACAGCAACAAAACGACAAAGCACAACAGACACAGGGCGATGTTGATATTAGTTCTTAAGTGCGTCAAAACAACAATTGGAGAGCAGAAAACCAGTAATTAAACTGTGAGAGATACGCGGATTAAAACCAGATAGTCTGACATGTGGGCAGAATATTTACAACTGTACCAGGGGTTAAGGGCAAGGCCCTGCCCTTTCAGCCTCCTCACCTGACTAGTGCTCCTGCACACTGTGCCCCGCCCAGCGCTGGTTGCATAATTGCTTGGGCCTCGGTTCTAATCCTAATCATACCAAGACTCTTTTGTAACCCTACGACTGTGACGCTCAAGTAAAAGCAGCGTTGGATGGTTTGTTTTTTTACTCACTGGATTACTTTACTGTTGCCACTGCCTTTCTTAAGAGGTCTGCTGCGCTGCTGCTTCAAATAACAGTGCCCGCCTCAACATTGTGCTGAACTGGCGCCACAGTGCCTCGAGCGCTGGCGGTGCATGCGTGTGTGCCGGGGCGTGGAATTTAATTTTAAAAAAAGGTAATGCAAGCTACCACAGCGGCCCAGCCCCTGCCTCCAAAAGACCAAATACAGCCCAATCAGTTCCTGCCCACAGCAACACTGGACCGAAAGCAAATTCGCATGGATATGGAGGAGGATTTATTATCGACTGTCGGCTCTCTCAGCATGAGCACAGCAACACTCTTCTTCACAAGGTGGACTCAGAGACAGTAACAGACTAGTTTGAACAACACTGCAGTGAGTCAGTCACATATATTTACTTTGATGGTACGTGTAGTGAGTGCAGTCGCATCCTTGATGTGAGTTCAAGTTGGCAGTGGGAGTGTAGACCCGGCCCTGACTAATAAGTGCCGGTGGTAAGCACCAGAAAGCACCTGCACAAATTAAGCACTGTTCTCACGGCCACTGTGTGAGAAGGGTGAGTTTTTGTGTCATACCACACATAGCAAAAATGTTATGCTGCTTGCTGGTCTGTCCTGCCTGTGAAGGTAAGTTGAGGTAAGGTCCACACCTGCCTTTCCTATTGGCTTTCTTATTAATGATAGCTATACTGAATGAAGTTTCACTTATTGACACCACTACTGTGCACATTGTACCAAGTCACCAGGATGCCTGCATTCCGTCTGACCACTACTCAGCAGACAGCTCCTGAGAAAGTGGTGTATTTGGCCATGTATTTGATTTGATCCTGCAGTCTGCCTTTCCCACAGTACACTCGCCAGTCAGCCATTTTGGGCTCTCTTGCATGCACATTGTGTATTCATGTGATGAATGGTTCATATTTCACACACATCCACACAACTCTATACAACTACTAACCTTGCTACACTGCAGGAATGTGTAATGACATGTACTTAGCATGCATTTACTATTTGTGTACACTAATGCGATTTCATTACACACACAGTTGCCTCCATAGTTCACTACAGTAGCCACTGGTACCAATTCTGAGTGGATATTCCCAGTCAAACTAGGAAGATTGCTATCACTGACGCTCACTCCAGAGTATCACACATTGCTTAACTCAGATCCGCTCACTTGTACCTGAGCATTACTCCTCTGGCAATCCTCATTTTGACTCAGTAACTCAACTTGCTGTCACACACTGATGGCACAGAGATCAAACATTGACTCTCATGTGACACCAACACCCCCAATGTAAGTTATATGCAATTGACCAACATGGCTGCTTGTATTTGAGGCCTTGTCTTAAGCTGTGGCCCACAAGCTAGTATTAATGATATTCTGTGACATGTCACATGTACCTACCCAGGTTGGTCACACAACTAGGCCCATAGAACTCACCCTTCAACCATTCCTAAAACCTGCGCATCATCATGGAGACCTATCTCTTCCTGGGACTTCACTATTCCCTGTTTGACATCCTCCTGCTTTGACATGTGTGGCATAGACAGACATTCTTTTTCAGGAATCCCTTCCTCACATCTACTACATCTTCACCGTAGTCCACATTACAGGTAGGATTTAGTACACCAGTGACCTCTTCTACTGAATCTCCTCACGGCTGTGAAATAAGTGTGACACTATCAGACCAGACACAGCAGTGCATAACTAACACTCAGGCTACCTTGCAGTACACACATCACAACTCAAATCATTGCTATGCAATGGCTCCCCATTCAGGCACAGTGGCAGTTCAATGTTCGCTGCCACAACTCCAATGCACTACACTACCAGAGGCCCACCAGCCACACACACCAGCTATTCGGGTAACTAGCAATCATGGTCCTCTGCTGTGCATCCTTTGCATTCACACCCACCACAGTATATATTTGTACATGACAGGAGGTAGAGTGGTCTCTTACATGGAGTCCCATACCTGTGTGCTCTGAACACACACATCAGGACAGCTACATGTTAAGTATTTTCATGTCAGTGACCATACATGTGACTGTTTGCAAAATCCTACTTGGTGATACTTCACATACTCCAAACTAGGCCTGGGCAGAGTTTGCGGAGTTCCGCGTCAAAGTGGTAAAAAAACTGTGGAATTGCTTGCTGCACCTGTCAGCGCGACGTTTTCCATCATACGTAATGTGAAATGCGTTCTTACACTGGAAATTGCACGCAAACTGCACCATACGGTTTGCATGGGCATGGCCACCTTGGTTTTTGCTCAGTCAATGGTTCTGCGCCTATTTTTCTATCTCTGCTTAATCTTCTGAATCCTACCTGTCTGAAACCTATCGACCCCTCATTTTGTTATTATGACCTTACCCTGTGTCTTTGTGTTTTTGTATTTTACGTTTTTTCTAATATTTTTTGTGTGTTTTTTTGTGACTTTTTTATTTTTTGCTTTACTTTTTTATCTTCCTTCCTTCTTTTTACTTCTTCTACTTTCTTCTTTTCTCCAGCCCCCACCCAGCACCATGGCAGAGCAGGGGAGTGTCAGTGCCAGGCCCTCCAGAACCAGCAGCACCACCAGCCACAGCCGTTTACCTTGCGGTAGGCTGTGCCGTGAACGGGTGCAGGCCTGCGAATTCTTCACAGAGGTGGATGTGACAGAGCTAGTTTTCTATGTGCAGCACCACCTCCTTTCCACCCTGACAGCAGGCGACAGGACAGGTAGCGGGTATGCCCTTCGGGAGCAGAAGCTACGGTGGGAGCGGGTACGCCGGGCTGTGTGCCACTGCACTGGGATCCGGCGCAACCCAACAACAGCTGACGCACCAGTTGGCGGACATCCTGGATAGGGAACAGGGCCTGCTAGACCTGCTGGGTGTGGAGGTTGTGGGGCTTGGTGAGTAATAATTATTTATTTGTTGTGTTCTAGCTATGCTAATATTTTTTCTCCAAATAACACGCATGCTGATCACACTCAGGTAAGTTACGTTTATGTTACAAATATTATGTGATCATGCTAGAGTAGACAGGTGCTTGGCGGTGCTAGCTAATCCTACTCGTTGGCGCTCGCCTGGACTGTTTATTTAAGAAGTCATGCAGAGACTCTTCAGTACTGTCACTGAGATAGTGGTAGTTATTGGTATTATTGGTGAGCTAGTCCGTTCTCTCACTTCTCTGTGCCTTTAATTATTTAAACTCGTACAGTCCCAACCCCAAGCGATTTCCCAGTGATGTGTAGTAAGCAACTAGTAACTAATCATGCATCATGTTTTTTTTTATTAATAAATATTTAAGTCTCTTTATTTATGTCTCTATTCTAGGTTTTTGGGGGGTGTTTTACTTTTCAATGCTGCCTTTTAGCGCAAAATATTTTTAACATTTGCTAATAGTGTGTAACAACAATTAGGTATGTGTTATGTCTATGTGGTACCTTTGGCCTACTAGTCTCCTAGTCTCTGCAGTCTGCAACTATATTGACCACTAATGGTAGGGAGCCATTGCCTTGCCTACTACAACTTAGTAAAACAACGAACCATACTTCTCTTACTGAATAGAAGAAGCGAGGGCTCCAGGGTTTCCCAAGGTGCAATGGTGATGGTAGTAGTAGCAGGCTAGCACACTAACAACAGTGCAGTAATCAGAAGTCAGGTCCGACTCCCACCTAGGTGAACTCCAACTGTAGGATTTTAATCAAAAGGATGATTCATCGCAGGCAATTAAATGGAAATAAAAAAACCGAGTTAATTCGTTATATATTATTAGAATTATATCATAGCTTTACATTTTAACTTGAGACCAGACTAGTACACAACAAACAATACCTGATGCAGAATAACAAACAAGAAACAATACTAATTTATTCAGAGCAGCGGTGAGCTAGTATTTGGAGGAAACAAAAGTGACGCTTAGTATTGAAATGTGATTCGTCAGGAGGACTTAAACTCAGTAGTGGACTTAGTTATTGGTTAAGCATTTAACACAACACACAATGCATGAATGATGATACTGACAAATGATGTTCTTCTATAACTAAAATATTGATCACTTTTATGCGTGGGTGGGTAAATCGGGCCACTGTAGACTATCGTTTCAGTAATAGGAGTAAAACAGAAGCTCCTGCTCTGCGTTGGAATTGCTTTCACCACATCCACCCCACCAATTGTGTGATCAATTAATGGTGTAAATTATTAAGTCATACCTCAATAAATCACACAGCCCGGAGGAAGAGGGTTAGGGGTTTGATGAATTAATAGGAAAGGGGATTGTGACAAAGACAAAATATACACAAAGACTATATTCATCTGGGCAATGAGCAGCCACCCACCATAAATCTGTTATGGGAGGAAAAGTAAAAGAAGGAATGAGCACAGGTAACTTAAATGCAATGCAAACCAAACAGTCCGTCTGCCCCAGAAAGACCCAAATTACATTATACCTAAATGTTCTGTCAGCCAGCTTTGAAAAATAGCAAATACATTACACATTATGTAGGAGTGAAGCGAACAATACACAGTTCTAACAAATGATTATTAAAATTAAAAATGATACTGTATTGCCAAATTGGGTGCTGCATCTGCATCCTTCTTGGATTGTCCCTCAATCTTGGGTGCCTGGCTGATGTGGTTTGGTAAGGTAAGCTTGAATGTTATAGTGCTTATTTCATTAGGTGTAGGAGAACAGAAGGCGTGCAGATTGTAAAACTAAAATGATATTGTAGAATCAAGGAGAATAACATAAAGTAAACTTCATAAGGAGTGCACCAAAAAGACTCAGAGGCAGAGCAAGAGAGAAGAAGAATAGTCTTTTTAGCAATCATTCATTTTATGACTGACAATGCGATCAATTAGGTGAGAGCAATTTTACAACAACCAACAATTACACACTAGTGGCCGCATGTGTTGGGCTGATCAAAATCACAACTGTCATGATCATCAATTCATCTTCATAAATCATAATATTAATATGCAGCCTAACAGCACGTGCATATTGTGATGAATATGACCAAATGTCTGTCTCCAGTTACCCACAACAACAGGCCTCCCACCGAACCACCACATAGTTTCAACTTTGAGCCAGACAGCACACATACCCAGCAATACTGCATTTTCCAAATTAAGTAAAATCAATGCCCCGCTCTCACCACCACTCCACAGAGTTGGGTAGGCCACTTTAAAGTCATCATCAAATCCTCCTGACTCTGAGTAAGGTGCCCAACGCCATACCGACTGAGTCCCGACTCCCGACTCAAATGCAATAGATCGACCTGGAGTACACTGCATTTTTTGTGTAGACTAGATTTGTGTTTGTTAGATAAAGGGACTGGTCGGGTCTTTGAGGAGTGTGAAGCAGAAAACAAAGCAGTGTGGAGTGGACCCAGTGAACAAATCTCACTAAGGGGGTCATTACGATGTAGGACAGAAAGATTTGGGACCGACAGACTTACAGTCGGCGGTTCTGACCGCTGGATTACGATGCGACCAAACACTGTTCGGTCGGAGTCCCACTGTTCCAAATGGGAGCTCGTGTTACGCCAGACAACCGGCTGTAACACAGGCTCCTATGGGGAAATGGGGTGTGTGTGGAAAACCCTGCACCCTGTCACAGGCATCCAACGGTGCCTGCCACACAGTGCAGGGTTTTACAGGGGGGTCCCTTAGGTACCCCCTCAGCCATCAACCATAGGCTAGGGAGGAAAAGGGGCCCTGCCAAGGGCTCCCCAAGTCACTTTCCGACAGCCTTTCTCTGTCGGACAATCTGACATGGAAAGGCTGTTGGAAATCGGCATCGTAATCACAACGGCGGAAATGCTGTTCATAGGGGTGTGCGATGCGGTTCCAAGTGACAGTAATACTCCGCGAGTCATTTGGAACCGAGTCGGTATGACCGGATGGTTTATGTTCTGACCACGAACATCATAATCGGGCTGTCGGAATGTAAACCGATGAGTCGGTCGGAAGAGCTCAGATGCGGTCGAGGAGATTACGACTGTCGGGGGGAGGCTTTCCGCCTGACATCATAATGAGCCCCTAAGTGTCAAAGGGGAAGGAAAAAAATCTCCTTCAGGAAAAAAATGATCACCCGTTGTTAGGCCACCAACATTGTACATCAACACAAACTTAAGCTTAATATTTACAGTTAAACAAACACCCAGTGTCACTACCTGCCAACACACAAATCTTAACACACTCACAAACAACAATAACTCAGAGTGCAACGCATACCATTTACCTGTTCTTCTAATTCAAATGTGGTCACCATGGTACATTTGCTGATCCATTGTTTCACAAAACAGACATTGGCCAGTCTTGTAAATCAAATAATGTGGGGCAGTCTGGCTAGGGGAATAAACCAAGATAGGATAGATAGGCGAAGGGTGGAGGTAGGAACACATTTGTATCTCCAATGTCCTTGAGGGAAATGGATGGGAGGCTTCTTCACTGCACACTGGTGCAGCTCGAATCTGGCAATAAACTGTGTCTAAAATGGTGGGGCTACATTAGTCAGTCAGACACAAACAAATAAAATAAAACAATGTTCCCCTAGCTATATCTTTTTTTGTTTTTTGTCATCAAAGCAGTTCGGCGATAGTGAGAGAAAGTTCTATGGTTGGTGGCCCAGGCCTAGTGGTAAATGAAGTAGAGTTCATCCTCGAACTCAGGTGGTTCACCCAGACGTAGGTCAGCTAACACACTACTTCCATGACCTAAGTCTGACCAATCACCCTCATCTTCTTCCTATTGTACTTCAGGTATAGAGTAATTTAGTGGTATAATGTGCTGATTCATTTTGATCGCAGTTAATCTTTCCATGTTTTGGAGGAAGAGACTGGTCCTTCTCACTGTGACAACTGCACCAGCAGCACTGAACACATGCTCAGCAGAGACACTGGGCTACCGGACAAGACAGATAGTTTATTGCCAGCCTGCTTAGCACTGGCCATTGCCACCTCTTCCTATACCAATACACAAATGTGTTTTAATCAAGATAGACCTCTGGTGGGTCATCCAGATAGGCATGGACCATCTGCTCAATAGTCATTGGTGCTCCACCTTGCTTGACCTCCTTTGCCTTCACCTCTGCACTGGACTTAAGCCCTGCCAGTTTAAACCAATGATATGCAGATTTTGTGGCTGATGCTCCTGTTCCTGTTGTTGCTGGTGTTCTTGTTGTTGGTTTTGGCTGCTGTGAGCCATCAGCACTGCCCTCAGGCTCTGAAGTTGAAGGCTGCACTAAAGAACTTATGCCTTGGAGGAGTTGGCCTCTAATTCCTGGGTATTTGTTTTCTAGCTCACTCGCTTACTCAGTAATCCGTGTTTTGCAGTTTTCAAAATCCCTGTCTGCAATAGGAATGAAAGTGGGCAGTAATGGTTTGTACTGTAGATCAAGAATTGTGGCACAGATGTAATGTTTGGATGACACAGTGTCTCTTTGCACCCTTACATTAACAGATAAGGATTAAGCTCTCCACCAACTCATACGCATCTTTTTTATCTCCATACCTGCGTACATTTCAGACACCTCTTTTAGCTGTTACTGTAGCATATGCAACAAGGGGATAGCTTGGCCCATGGTACTGTTCTCCTTGCTGACTTCCCATGTGAACACCTTAAAAGGAATCTTTGTCAGGCATTTGACTAGACCCCATTGGTCCATCTCAGTAATCATGCCTTTCACAGTTGCATCCCCTCTTTGCATGACATTATCATTGATCGGTCTGTACTGCTCAAACAGACATTGCAACATGTAATAAGTTAGTTCCAACATGTTGGCACCTTCTGTATGAGTGCTTTAACTTTTTAATCAACTATGGATGAACCCTGACTATGTGAGGCACCATCACTGGGAGGCAGTGTTAGAACCCACTAGGTTGGTAAAAAGACCCCTCACACACCAACCTGGTTGGTGTCATGCTTCATCATTGGGGTCCCAACCAGGTGGCCGAATGCCCCCTGGTTGTGCTGCGACGCCTGATTACAGCGGAGCTGGTGTAGTGCAAAAGTGTGATGTAAATTAAAAATATCTCTGAGAATCCTTGCCTGATTTGTATTTATTTTATGGCGGCTCAGGATATCAATAAAAATAAGTGATGCAACTAGGAAAGAATTAATTATCTTATAGTTGACTATGTGTTGGGTCTACATGTTTCAGCCCGCACAGAGGAGTAAGAGGGGCTTTCGTCAGGACCGTGCTGGTAACGTGAGTGGCAAAAAAGAGGTGCCACGTGAAAAAGTGCTAAGAAAATAGTACCTACACACGCGCTAAGGTGTGTGGACTGTGTGTCAACGTACTTACGGACACGTATATAGTATAAAACACTGTGATTGAGAGTGTTTAGCTGATCGGGGCTCGGGAGGAGTTCACTCCTATCTACGGATTTGGTATTGGAGCGAAACTGCAGATAACCTATTCTGGTCTCTCGGCATCCCGGATGGTGCTTTAACTGCCATTCTTTTATCACACTGAATGACCCTCAGCTGCTTCTGGGCTTTAAATGAATTGCTGAAATGAGTGCAGATTCTCCTACAGGTGGACAGTAAGTTGATGACTAGGTCTTCTTTTTTTAGAAAGTCCTGTACAATGATGTTGATGCAGTGCGCCAAAGACAGGACCGTGAAATAGCCACCATCTGCCATGGCCTTAACTATATTACTGCCATTGTCCGTGGCAACAAGTCCAATCTTAAGCAATCTTGGTTGCAGCCATTTAAAGACCTTGTTGTTAAAGTCTTCCAAAATGTTTGCAGCAGTATGGGATTTCTCCATGGCGAACATGGCTAATATCGCATGCTTCTGAGCATCATTAAAAATCTCAGCAGTGTCAACACATGCAGATACATTTTCTCTAACCCCCACAAAAGAGATCCAGTGTGCAGTGATGCACATGTAATCAGTGACTTGGCAACTGGTCCACATGTCTGTGTTCAGGTGGATAGCCGGGTCTGATGGCTCAGTGGACTAATGCATCCACTGTAGGGGCCTGTGTTTGACCTCATGATCACAGGTTCAAATCCCAGTGGGCCCACTCAGCCTTTCACCCATCTGAGGTTGATAAAATGAGTACCATTGAGTTGGGTAACAAAAAACATCTGTTATTGAGCGCCTTGATACCCTTGGGTGATACATGCCATTTACAAATACAAGTGTTATGTTATAGTGTGAACAGCACTCTGCTGCACAGCTTGTCCAAGCAATTCCAACACATCGTAATGTAGCGCAGGAACAGCAGCTCTGACAAAATGGGACTGGCTGGAAACCTTCCATTTCGGGCAGATGGCTGCCACAAATTCTAGAAAACCCACCCCTTCCACAAAAGAAAAAGGGAGGAGGTCCAGCGCTGACATTTTAGCCAGCTTCGAGTTGTACAAACGTGCCATTGGGTGGTTGGGTTTGTACTGCCCCTCCTGCCTAAACATGCCAGGAAGAGTGGCCTGGATTCTTTTCTTTTCTGGTGCCACTGATGCAGGTGACTTCTTGAGAGCAGGCAGTGGTAGGCTCAATGTGCATCTCAGAGGGGCAGTCACTATACTCTCTTGCCTTGGTGTCTCGACCTGAGTCTCGTGCCATTGCAATGTTGCTGATGTTGGCAATACTACTGCACTGCTGGGGACAGGGCTGCTTTGCGTAACGAAAGTGCCTTCCTCTTTTTTACCTTTCACCGTGATTGGACCAGATTTCCTGCTCAGCCTTTCACCCCCTTCACCAACATCACTTGCAGTTTTTTGGCCGCAAAGGTGCGCCTCCCGCTGGATTGTGTGGTGTTTTCTCTAATGGGTTGTTTGACCTCTGTTGCAAAACCAAAGGGGATGATGGACGGAGTGTTGAACATTGCAAGCACTCACCCCCAGTCAACTGATCTGGGTTTAATCCATCATCATTCTTTAGCTCACTCCGCCACCCCAGTTCAGACATGGCCATATGCAAATCAGTCTGACCCTGTGCCTCATGGGAACAGTCCAGCCCGAACTGCCAAGCCATGTCTTCCCTGGACCGGAAACAAGCATCCTGGGACTGGTTTCTGGCTTACAGCCGTCATCAGCCAGGCTATCTTGAATCCAGTGGCAAAGTGAGCAAGGGACCCACGTCTGGGCATACCCTGCCAACTTAGGGCGAACATAGCAAAACCAAAGGGGATGATGGACGGAGTGTTGAACATGGCAAGCACTCACCCCCAGTCAACTGATCTGGGTTTAATCCATCATCATTCTTTAGCTCACTCCGCCACCCCAGTTCAGACATGGCCATATGCAAATCAGTCTGACCCTGTGCCTCATGGGAACAGTCCAGCCCGAACTGCCAAGCCATGTCTTCCCTGTCTTCCATGTGTTTGCATATGGCCATGTCTGAACTGGGGTGGCGGAGTGAGCTAAAGAATGATGATGGATTAAACCCAGATCAGTTGACTGGGGGTGAGTGCTTGCAATGTTCAACACTCCGTCCATCATCCCCTTTGGTTTTTCCCTTGTTTTACCTCTGTACCATAGTTTGTACCAAGTTTACCCCAACTAACACTTGCTCCGCAAATGGAGCATATGGCAATGTTCGGCTCCTTCTTGCTAACTGTAAAGAAGTCCCAAACTGGGGCGGTTCACTTTCTGATGCTGGTGCCACTGCCAATGTCGTATGAACTGGCGGTAGGAGGGTGTTTTGACGTTTGCCTCCTTACAGTACCTACTTCTA
Source organism: Calotriton arnoldi (assembly GCA_963921515.1). Taxonomy (NCBI): domain Eukaryota; kingdom Metazoa; phylum Chordata; class Amphibia; order Caudata; family Salamandridae; genus Calotriton; species Calotriton arnoldi. The sequence continues at coordinate 451,535 of CAWUFW010006309.1, read as the reverse complement.
CTGAGGTGGTTTAGGATGTAGTTCGCTGCCGGGACTTTGTAAATATGGCATCTGGTTGTGGTGGTTTCTGTGGTGCCACATCCCTCACAGGAGGTTGGAATGGGGTAATGTCAGTCTCCACTGGGGCTGGGCTAACATCCATGATGACTGGCTCATCATCATCCTCCTCCTCTATATCCATAAGTCTAAGGCTTTCAGGAACCTTCCTTTTCCCTAGCCTGTTGTGGTTTGTCTCACTCTCAGACTGAGGTGTGATCCAAGTGGTGTCTAGATCATCAGAAGGGGGCTTGGAGAAGAAGAAGGTGGACTAACCCTCCTTTTTTTTGTTGGAAATCTAGAAGACAATGGATCTTCTGAAAGAGTGCTTTCCTCTACTTCCTCAGCAATGAAGCTCAGTCTCCTGAACTGCTCCTACTTCGAGATTAACTGCTATTGTGGGCTGCAGCTGTTGTCTACTTATCTGAGTTTCCTGCAACGATTGGGTAGTACTTTGCAAAAGAGATAAGTCAATATCAACGTCACTGCTCATCGACATTGCCGTGATTAGACTGACTGCCTCTGTGACAAGCATGGGCTTGGGCGTAGGTTGGGGTGGGTCTGCTGATATGGGGGTGCTGCTTCCAGCTTGCTCCCCGAAGGCTGGTGCGGCAGGCACACGTTTCTTTTGCCCAAAAAAGGTCTGGGTCAGCATACCAGTTGTGGTAAGCTCCTTCTTCTTATCAATGGCCACTTTCCTGGTAGCACCTTTCTTTGGGGCCATTTTGAAGCTGTCATTTGGCAGTGGCACCTAACTTCACAAGTTGAAGAGATGTCCGTGATGGGTGGTCACTTGTCACGTTGTGCACAGGCCTTCTGTCTGGCAGTACTGTGGGTGATGTTGTCTCAAAACAAGCAAGAAGAACATCAGTGAAATGTGGCATTGTTGCAGTTCAATCAGTAGTACAAAAAACTTTTCAGCATACACGTGCGGGCAATGGATACTTGTAGGGGGTTAGTACGTAGTGGCTTGGTACCTGGCATTAGTAGTCTCCTGATTGCTGGGAGGGGCACCCAGCCTTCACCCGTGATGGTTTCTCCTATGTGACGCTCCGCTGTCCAGTGTGACAACCACTGTAGCTGAGCCGCCAAAAAGTATGCTTTGAAGGATGGAGCTCCCAATCCTCCCTGATTCGTGAGTAAGTACAGCGTGGTTAGGGCTACTCTATGTCTACGTCCTCCCCAGATCAGCACGGTCAGTAGCGTGTCCAATGCTCGAAAGAAGGGGCGCGGCGGAATCACAGGGAGATTGGTAAAATGATAGAGGAGTCTGGGGACCATGATCATTTTTGCAAGGGCTACCCGTCCTATGAGGGCGAGAGGCAGTGTCTTCCAGAAGCCCACCGCTGCACGTAGTCCCGCCAGTACCTTACGGTGGTTCCCTTCGTAGAGGTCTTCAGATGAATGGAACAGTTTCACCCCTAGGTATGTTGGTGCCGCAGTGCTCCAGGTGAGTGTGTGGGCTCCGACAGATATGTTGTGTGGGGCCAACTGTGGGCTTAGTGGGTAAATTGTGGATTTGTCCCAATTGACTTTGAGACCAGAGACCTCCGCGAAGGCTTGCAGTGTCGTCCAAATTGGGGAGAGGTCACTTGTGACGTCTCGGACATATATGAGGAGATCGTCAGCGTACAACGACACGCAATGTACTGTGTCCGCTATTGGAATACCCCAGGTCTCGCCCTCCTGTCGCAACCATTTTGCCAGGGGTTCTACTGCCAGGGCAAAAAGGAGGGGGGACAAGGGCACCCCTGCCTGGTCCCTCGTTCTACTGGGAAGGGAGCGGAGATGTATTTACCTATTCGTATCCGCGAGGTAAGGCCTTTATAGAGGAGTTGTGTATATGCCATCAGGGTAGGCCCGGCGTTTATTCTACGCAGAACGGCAAATAAGTACGGCTATAGCAGAGTGTTGAACGCTTTTTCGAGGTCCAGGATCAGACACGCCGCCCTGGGGAAGTGCGTTCTCGCTTTGTCCTGGACATGGAACAGCCTGCGAAGGTTTTGCGAGGTGTTATGCCTCGAGACGAACCCACATTGGTCGGGGTGGACCAGCGGCACGAGAATTTGTGCATATCGGTCCGCTAGGATTTTGCCCAAAATTTTACAGTCTGCGTTTAGTAGTGTTATTGGTCTGTATGAGGCGGGGAGTATTGGGTCTCTGCGTGGTTTGGGAAATGTAACCACAATAGATTCTCTGAGCGAGCCTGGGAGTTCTCCTCTGTCTAGCGCGTCTTCGAACATGGTTACGACCCGGGGGACTTGTTGGGCTGAGAAGGTATTGTAATATTCAAGTGGGAAACCGTCCATGCCCGGAGCTTTGTTATGTGCCAGTGATCTAATTGCATGGGTGACGTCCGGGGATTTGATCTTAGTTTCTAATTCTTTTTTATCTGCCGATGGGATGCGGGGTATAGGCAATGGGCAGAGGAACCGGGTAATCGTGTGCTGATCTCCTTGTGTAGGGGTCCGGTAGACTTCCAAGTAATGATCGTGGAAAACATGCAAAAAATCTATTTGCGAGTGTCTCGGAGTCCCGGTCTTATTGAGTATTTCCGTAATCGGTTTCACGTCAGTGTCTTGCTTGGCTAGCCAAGCCAGGAGTGTCCCCACTCTATTACCCTCTCTGTGCATCCTAGAGGCATAGGCCCGGAAGTTGTATTTGCGTAAGTCCCTCATTGTTTCTGCATGTGCCGTTTTAGCCGATGCTATTTGGTCGGGGGAGGCCCCGTCGGCATCTGTTGTTTCGTTAAGGCCGCTAGTGTCACCTCCGCGTTTTGCAATGCCCTCTCAAGTGTTTTGCGTACCCCCACTATGTGTTGTATGCATTGCCCCCTGGCTGTGACTTTGAATGCGTCCCATTCTATTAGTCTGACGCCGTGCCAGCATTAGATGTGAAATGCTCTTGGATGTGATCCCCGTGTTCGTGGCGGAACACCTGGTCTGTAAGGCACTACCGCGGTAATTTCCAGGTGGGCACTGGGGGGTGGGGAGGCTTCCATCTGAGGGTCACTGTGTGTGCGTCGTGGTCCGAGAGTACCCTACCCAGATAATCTGCATGTTGTACTCCCGGGAGCAGTGTTGTGGAGCAGGGAAATCTGTCAAGTCGCACTCGCAGGTTATGTGGGATGGAGTGGAAGGAATATATTTTAGTGTCCGGGTTCCGTTCCTGCCATGCGTCCACCAATGCCCAGTGTTTTACCCATGTTCAATATTGTTCCGTCTGTTTCTGTGCCGGTGAGTGCGCTGGCGGGGGTGGGATCTGTCGAGTCGGATGTCCAAAACACAGTTGTAATCGCCTCCCAAGAGCCACGGTACTGAGGTGTATTGGGTTAATACTCCCGTAAGGCCCTTCCAAAAATGGTCCTGTTCTACGTTAGGTGAGTAGATGCTCCCTAACAATATTGACTGTCCCTCTAATAACCCTTCTAGCAGAGAATATCGTCCCTCATTATCTATGACCCGTGACTGTTCCTTGAAGGGGATCCCTGGCCGAATCCAGATAAGGGCACCCCTGGCGAATGCGGAGTATGTGGTGGCACAGATAATACCCCGCCACTTCCTACGCAGGTGATCCACCTCGATCGCCGACAGGTGCATCTCCTGTAGGAGAGCTATGTGTGCCTGTTGCCTTTTTATATATGCATAGACGGCATATCGTTTATTTGCTGTGTGCATGCCCCTGACGTTTATCGTAATAATTTTTATATCCGTATTAGGGATCTTAGTGGTCATGTCGTTTGGTGTCTGAGGGAGGGCTGTGTATTTGTAATGCCCATCCGCGCCCTCCTGACTCCTCCCACCCGAATGTCAATCGCCCACAACCATCTTATAAGTTCGCTAGCTTGCTCCATTGAGGGTAATTGGGGAACTTGAGGAAGGGGAAAATTAAAACTAGACAACGGGAAACATTCCCAACTTAGAGGACCTATCGTTGGGGACGATACTTCCAAACTGCACTTCATGTACAGTCCTTAGTTCATTGGTTAAGGGGAGTGGTTGAATAGCTTCTCCAGCCGCTGGCGTCTCGGCCGCCCACTTGATGACGTTGAGTCCGAGATGCCCAAGGATTTCCCCTCATTACTGTCCACCCGTAACATCCAGTCTGGCATGCTGAGTTGTGAAGTTCTGAAAGCCTTGCCGCGGTGTCCCGAGTATTCATAGCAATGTCCGCTGTCCGGGAACTGTTGTCTGAGAGGGGAGCGCACTACACGATCGTCCCGCAGCCTGGTGAACATTAGATCAGCGTATCTGCCGTTTGAGGGGTCACTATTGGAAGTGTGACTGAGCCATCTCGGGAGGTATGTGCGTCACTGGCTTCCTCCTCTGAAGTGAAGAGATGTGGGCCTTTCTCTTCATCCGAGCTATCCCTCGTTGATCGCACTACCGCTGCCACTTGCAGTGCCTTTCTGCGTTTTGCTATTATTTGCTCCAGGTCTGGGGAGTGGTTCGTGAGGGAGTCAGAGTGCCGGCTCATTTGTGTGAGGGTGATTCTTTTGTGTTGCCACCGTTGACGGCCAGCAGACCGAAGACTTTGCGTGTTTCGATGGTCGTCCAGGCCCGACAATCGCTGCTCCACCCAGTCACTGGCTTACTTAGGGTCGTTAAAGAAGTGTGCGTTCCATCATGTAAGATTTTGAGATGGGCAGGGAAAAGAAGAGCATATTGCACGTTCTTTTGGCGCAGGGTTCGCTTGACGGCCAGAAAGGTGGGTCTTTGTTGCTGGACTGCACGGGAGTAGTCCGGGAATAGCATGATTTGTTTATCTTCCACTCGAAGCGGCCCTTTCTGTCTAGCAGCCCGGAGAATCGCGTCTCTGTCTTGATAGTGGAGTAGCTTCAGTAGGAACGGCCGAGGCAGTGCTCCCGGCATTGGTCTGCGGGCCGGGACCCGGTGGGCCCTCTCTATGGAAAAGAACGGGGTCAGGTCTTTTGTCTGAGTGAATGTTTTGATCCACGTCTCGATGTATCGAAGAGGGTTGGATCCTTCTACCCCCTCCGGCAGATTCAGGATACGGATATTACTGCACTGAGAGCGCCCTTCCAGGTCATCTGTCTTGTTTTCCAGTGTATTTACCCTGGCTTGCAGGTCTTTCATGGCATTCTGGTGCATCTGCACTTTTGTTTCTATGGTCTGGAGCACTCTCTCTCCCTGTTTGACTTTGTCCGCCAGCTTCCTATGATCGTCCCGGAGGAGGTTAAGGTCAGTGGCTAATTCTCCGAATCTGTTTTCCATGGTTACTCTTGAATGTTCGATTGCCGCGAGGACCTTATCCAGTTTGTCAGACATGGACTCTGCGTGGGAGGGGTCCCCTTCCGGCTGGGTGGTCGCTGGATCCGGGGAGGTCTGCCTCAGGTTCGTTGGTGCTTGCGATGTCCCTGTTGTGCGTTGGCGATCCATGTTGTTTTTATATCTGGTTATTCTCTGCAGGGAGGTCCGGGAGTTATGCTCGGTCGCCTTGTGAGTACCTGGCGGTGTGATCTTATATGCCGGCCTTCCAAGGTTTGTTGATGTCTGGTCTTGTCGAGTGGGGCTCACTTGTCCTAGGCGTTGTTGTTGGCGACGGTCTCCTGTCGCGGACTCTTATATGCTCCCCGCCGTGGTTTGTCGACTTCCTGCCCACATTGCTGGGGGTTTGGCTGCCACTGGTGATATCTCGGGCACCGGGTATCTACTTCCTGGTGTTCGCCGTCCTACTGGGTATGTGGGGCAGACTTGTGTCTTCAGTGGCGCGGGGCCGTCAACTGCGTCGGATTCCCCGAGAAGAGGAGGGGGGAAAGACGTATATCGCTGTGCACCCCCGGCGATTTATCTTGGCGGTGCCTCTCAGCCTTTAGGGTGATTGCAGTCCCTCCGTGACATGTCACGGCGTGGTTCTGCTGTTGTGTTGTGTCTGGTTGTGTCAGTGCGGGTACCGGGCTGCGCCCCAGACTTCGCCGTCTGCTCGGTTTGGCCGATTAAGATGCGTTCTGTCCGGCTGGTTCGTTACGTGCCTCGCAGCCTAACGTCGTGTGGGTCAGAGCAGCTCTGCGCAATCGGGACTGACCCAGCTCCTTGTGTCTTCCTGCTGTGCGCCTCGAGTCCCGGCACCCTGTGGGGGGGATGCTGCATCTCAGTGCGGTGAGGGATGGGATGCGGCAGATGAATAGGGTTCCCGCCTTCGCTGCTCCACTATGCGCCCTCAGAGGCTTCAGAGCCTGCGGGATATACTTCGTTATGATATTTTCCCCCAGCTCAGCGCAGGGTCCAGCACATTCCCCAACTGGGTGTATCTGTGTGCAGGCTCTGAAGAGGCCCGGAGTTCACCCTCTCCTGGGTTGCTCTCGGGTTGTATGGCGGGGCTGGTGAGGCGGGTGGCGGCGTTCGGGCAATCCCTCCCTAGCCCAGAACGGTGCGCCCAGGTTGCATGTCCCCGTCAGTGAAGGCGCGGTCCCACGATGGTCTGGATGTGAGCAGGGTAGCACGAGTGGTGAGCGCGGCCTGTCACGACTGGGTGTCTCTCAGCCCGTCTTGGCCTCCCACCGCGTGCCTCGGGTCCCTGCGCCGTGCAGGGGAGGAGGCCGCGGTGTCTCACTGCGTTGGGGCGTGGGAGTAGCAATGCCGGGGCGGGCCGCACCTCGCACCGGGGGTACACAACGGATCCCCCCGAGTCATCCCTTCACATGGCGGTTTGTCCGCGCTCGGCCTGCCAGAGGTTACGGCTGCTTCTCAGGGTCTCATCGCTTACCGGCCACACTCTCACCTGCATTGTGGAGAGTCCATGGGGACACCGGAAGTGGTTTCCGTTCCTGGTGCGGTGGTTATGGCTGGGGAGCCTCCAGCCCAGCCTCCCGAATCCTCTTGTGTCGCGGAGGGCCGTTAGTGCCGGGTGGGCATCGCCATTTTGTCCTCTTCGCGAGGCGACTGTTTGGGTCCCTTGCGTTGCGGGTGTCGCATCTCGTCCCGCGATCTGGACTTTGGTGTGATCGGAGGGGATCCGCGGTGGCTCCGATGCTGGTTTCAGCGGGGTTTGGGGTGATTACAGCATAGATGATTGCCGATTACGCGGGCTGCCGAGCGGAGCACTAGGGAAGCACGTCCGCCATCTTGGCCGGCTTGGCCACGCCCCAACAAAACATGTTTGTGTTAGGGTTGTTTTGCTAGGTAGCTGTAAGACTTGCACACACTTTACTTTTTCCGGGATAGGATTCTAGCTCGGCCCTGCATGCCTCACATAGCTTGTTTCCATGGTAATGTCACGGGATCAGAAATAGAAACACTGCTTTCTCGGAGTAGTGCTTGTCTTGTTTCTCTTTCTTAGCACAGCTCACCCATTCCTGAACTCCTGATTGCTCGTTCACTTCTTTGCCCTTTTTTTAATAAGATGATAAGATTGTGGTTTACTACGGTTGGTGTTAACCTGTAAGAGTTTTAGTGAAACACCTCCTCAGAGCTTTGCGGAAAATATACTTTGACTAGGTGGAATGTGCAGTTATTGTTTGGAGCAGCTCCCTTTGTGTGAGTCTCTGGGAGGTGAGCTGCCTGCTGTGAAGGTCAGGGGCGGATCATTTGTAAAACATGCCAAATACTGGAGTCAGAGCTTCAAGCCACCTAGCTGCCGTGCATGGAATGCTCTACACCCTGAAGCATGGCAGACTTCAGAGACATTATTTATTTATTTATTTTATTTATTTATAAAGTTTTATATAGCGCGAACTAGACCCCAGAGGGTATCAGAGCGCTTTACATTTAGGATCGTTGCGTTACAGGTTACATCATTTACAAGAGTAAGGTAGGGTACAGTAAAGAAAACAATGTTGCGAGAAATCGAAGGAGGGAGACGAGGAGGAACTGAGACCAATGTCCGGCTGGGTAGGTGACGGTCAAGGGGGAAAAACCAGGGCCAATCTCCTCTTTAGCTGTCTAGCAGCTCCACCGGGCATCAGCCATGTTGCACAGGTCTCAGCGTTCAGGAAAGAAAGTATTGATTTGATATAATTTGAAAAGTTTTATAGAGCGCTGGCTAGACCCGGAGGTATCAGAGCGCTTTATCAGAGGAATGTTGCGTTAAAGTTACATCAGTTACAATTGAAAAGTTTTATAAAGCGCAGGCTAGACCCGGAGGTATCAGAGCACTTTACATAAAAACAGTAATTGCATAGTTACATTAGTTACAAGAGCATAGCATAACACAGAAAAAATGAAACAAGTCCCAATAGAGCATAGAAGGTAGTGGGGATATGGGGGTAGAGTCAATGGGCTGGAAAAACAGATAGTAACTGAAAGACCGGCAATGGTAGATAGTACATCAGGGGCCCACAAAAGTCCGAGTTAACAAGACCACAAACTGGTAGGGGTCACAAAGTCGCATCAACCAGTGCCGGATTTACTCACTGCCTCGAATCACCTTTGGCAATGGAGCGGGACTGAAGGGGATGCCAAGCAACAGAGGACGAGCCCGGAAGGTAGGTGGCGGCCGTAGGGGAGATCTGCCAGCTCATCTCCTCTCAGCTGCAAAGGCAGCTCAACCGAGGCAACGGCCATATTGAAATTGGTTCCACAAGCGTCCCGCGGAAGAGACGGAGGTTGAAAAAGCAGGACGACGAAAATTCACTTTAGGTGGGAGGAAAACGCCGGAAAGCAGTCAAACAATCCCAGAAGGTGTATGTGGGGGAAGGGAGGGGAAAATTCCCGGTACTGATGCCAAAGGCAATCCCCAGTCGAGGTGCTCCCGACTGGAGCTCATCACCCGGCGGCCATTTTAGCAGTGATTCTCCATACCATTACCCTCTGCTTCTGCTGCCCGTGTATCCCCAAAGACCAGACCACTGTCTCTTCACAAAACACATTCCACGATCACATTGGCCCAAATCCACCTGAACCAGAACAGACCTAGGAAGGCGAAGCGTCAGTGCATCCAGCAAGTCCATTGCAGAAGCTGCGCGGATGCCAAAGTACACAAACAGTCACAGAAAGCCACCCTCCATGGCTATGCCAGCAGGAGCCTCGTAGACCCACGCGCAAGTCACCAGCTCGCGGGAAAACTCCAGAACTTAAACCTAGAGCACGCAATCTGCTCTGATGGATGCAGGCGGCCTCGCGCTGACAGAGCCCTGAGAGACAAGGATGGGCTGCAGAGTCCGACAGAGAGACGGCATGGCGCTGTCCCGAGGTAGAAGCCAGAAGACCCAAAATGCCGCTCCCCCGGCCCGGAGGCGATCTCCGCCACAGAAATCATCATCCGTCTCTCACCATCCCTGGCTGGTGGCTAGCGACAGGAGCTCCGACCTCCAATCCTCCGAGCCCCACCTGGCGGGACGCCAAGAACCAAGGACGAGCCGGAAGGCAGGTGGGGAGATCTACCAGCTCCTCTCCTCTCAGCTGCGACTGCAGCTCAATCGAGGCAACGGCCCCACTGAGACCGGCTCCACCACCTTCATCTTCTTTAAGGTGGCAACTGCCCTTAAAACTTGTAAACAAGTATGCATCTCTTTACCTCCACGTCTCATGTTGTCCTCTCATATACCAGACAGACACTTCTACTTTCAATGGTAGAGAGTACGGTGGAGCGGAACTCCGCAGAATTCCACTGAGTTTTTATGCAACTCCGTGGAATTCCACGTAGTGCAACTCCACGAACTCTGCCACCCCTATTTAAAACCACAATGTACAGTAAAATAATGAAACAATACTACCACATTAAAAATAACCCTGGGCATAAAACTCAGCTCCCCTCGCGGATTTTGCAGACTTTTGGCAACTCCATGTTCCACGTAGAATGCAGAGTTGCCAAAAAAACTCCGCACTCCGCAACGGAGCTGAGTTTTTTTTTGTTCATGCGCCCGAAATGCGTTTTTGTGCACGTGGGAGTAACTTACCGGGTGCCTGCGATCGTCGACAAGATTTCCTAAGCTGTTCTTGAGTGCCACAAGATTTGCTAGCTGGCTGCATGGTCCAGCGAGAGTTTGCGATCGAGAATACGTCATTTGGGTGCCCCATCGGACTTCCAGTGGAAGTTTTGTGAAGAACCCGACCCCGAACAAGCAGAATCTACAGCGACTGCAATCTGGAGAAGGTTCTCTCCCCGAGCAGCATCAAAACCTTCTCAAAATGATGATTTGGATTAAAACAACTCCTCATATTGACATTTGGCTGTACCTTTTTGTGCAAGAAGTCCTTTTTCTTTTTTTACTTTTTTTTTAAGAGGAAGGAAGTGCCCCAGAGTCTCCAACTTCCTGTTCCTTTTCAGCAGGATCCTCCTAGTGCCTTGTCCATCTCCTGGTCACTTTTCATTTGGATTTGGAGCTGGAAGGATCACTCTTTGTGTGTGCTGCTTCATATAGCATTAGATTTGATTGAGGACTTTTGAATTTGTGATTTCACAATTAAGTTGGAAAATTGGTGTTTGTTTGATTGGGGCCATGCACTTAGATTTATTTGTACTTTTTATCGTTTTCTTTAAATTTATTGTGGTGGGTGAACTGTAGTTTCAGTAGGGGCCTAGTTGTTTCTTTGTAAGTAATTTTTCTTCTTTTATAAAGGAAACATGTTGCACAGGTCACTACATTTTCTCCAACTTTTGAAATCAATTTGCAATATTTATTTATTTCACTATGTAGCCCAGTAGTCTGCCAATAGGCCTTTCAGCCAGTAGCCCAGAGCTACTCATGGGTGCATGAAACAACTATTTATGTGGTGTCTGTTGAATTTAAACATCATTTAGGGCATGGATGGCATTGGATTGAAATACAAAATGTGTTTTATGGGGTATTTCACTTTTTAATTGTTTTCATGTGTGTTAAATGCCTTTGTTGGATGTTGTGTGGTTGTAACTTGCAAACATTTTTTTAGCCCTGTGGCTTTTCGTTTTTGGCATTGTTGCATTAAAGATGTGTTGTTTAGGATGCATCCTTTGTCTGGCCAGTGCATGGGTGTGTTTGTAACAGTGGGCCATCATTTGCCTTGGCTGAGCCTCACACTTGTGGCCAGGGGCCATTTTGTAAAGTCTGTGTCCAACCATATAGGCCTGCTTGAGTTCATTGTTTTCCAGGCCTCCTGCTTGTTGTTGTGTTGTGACCATGTGGCTGGCGGCCATTTTGTGGACGCAGTTAGTGTGCTTTTGCCATATGCCTGCATGTGTTTCTTTTGTTCCTCTTGGCTTATTGCTTCTTGTTGTGGTAGCCTGGCAATGTGGCTGGCGGCCATTTTTGTGAAGGTAGCCAGTGTGCTTTTGCCATTGGCCTGCATTTTCTGTCTTCCCTTTGTAGGCTTATTGCTTGTTGTTGTGGCCTGGTCATGTGGCTGGTGGCCATTTTGTGAATACAGCCAGTGTGCTTTTGCCATAGGCATGCATTGTCTTCCCTTTGTAGGCTTATTATTTATTGGTGTTGTGGCCTGGCCATGTGGCTGGCAGCCATTTTGTGAAGGCAGCCAGTGTGCTTCTTGCATAGACCTGCATGCCTTCTTTCTGGTCGCCAACTCTTCTTACTGGTTGTTGTTTTGCATGCAATGATTTTCTTCTTTTATTCAGCAAAAAATGTAGCGCAGTTCACTTTTCTCTATGTTTTTAACAAATTTGCAATATTGATTTGAATTGATTCACTATGTGGCCTAGTCTGTCAATGGGTTTTCCAGCCAATAGGCCCAGAGCTACTCATGGGTGCATGAAACAACTGTTTCTGTGGTGTCTGTTGAATTTAAACATCATTTATGGCATGGATGGCACTGGATTAAAAATACAAAATGTTTTTTTTTGTGGTATTTATTTCAATAAGTTTTTTTTCATGTGTGTTGTTAAATTAAATGCCTTTGTTGGATGTGTGTGGTTGTAACTTGCAAACCTTTTTAGCCCTGTGGATTTTTGTTTTGGGCATTGTTGCATTAAAGATGTGCTGTTTAGCATGCCTCCTTTGTCTGGCCAGTGTGTGAGTGTATTTGTAATAGTGGGCCATAATTTGTCTTGGCTGAGCCTCCCCATGTGGCCAGGGACCATTTTCTAAAGTCTGTGTCCATACTCCATATAGGCCTGCTTGAGTTCATTATTTTCCAGGCCTCCTGCTCGTTGTTGTTGTGTTGACATCCGCACCATCCTGGAACAAGGCCACCCCGCAGCCCTCATCCTACTCGACCTATCAGCGGCCTTCGACACCATCTCCCATCGCACACTAGTCGTCAGACTACACGACGCAGGCATACAAGGAACAGCCCTGGACTGGATCCGATCATTCCTCACCAGAAGAAGCCAAAGGATCAGACTCCCACCCTTCCTCTCCAACCCCACGAAAATCACCTGCGGAGTCCCACAGGGTTCATCACTGAGCCCCACCCTCTTCAACATTTACATGGCCCTCCTCGCAGCCATCGTCCGACAACACGGCCTCAACATCGTATCCTATGCCGACGATACCCAGCTCCCCCTCTCCCTCACCAAAGACCCCACCACTGCCAAACTCTACTTCCAGAAAGGAATGCAAGACTTCGCAGTCTGGATGACCAACAGCTGCCTGAAGCTCTACGCCGAGTAGACAGAAGTCCTCGTCCTCGGTACCACCCCTTCTGCATGGGACAGCACCTGGTGGCCGACCGCCCTCGGAAGCCCACCTACCCCCTCAGACCACGCCAAGAACCTCGGCATCGTACTTGACTCATCACTCTCCATGAACCGACAGGTCAACGCCGTCACCTCCAGCTGCTTCAACACCCTCCATATCCTCCGGAAGACCTTCAAGTGGATCCCCCCAGAGTCAAGGAAGACAGTCACCCACGCACTCATCACCAGCAGACTGAACTATGGAAACGCACTCTACGCCGGCATCAACAAGTACCTACTCCGCAAACTCCAGACAGTACAAAACACCGCCGCCAGACTCGTCCTCGGCATCCCCCGACACGAACACATCAGCCAACACCTACGAAGTCTCCACTGGCTCTCCGTGGAGAAAAGAGTCACTGTCAAAATCCTCACTCACACCTACAAATGCCTACACAACAACGGACCCAAATACATCAACGACAGAATCAACTTCCACGTACCCAAAAGAAACCTCCGATCTTCCAACTTCGCAGTGGCCGAAACCCCGCGCATCGCCAGAGCAGGTGGAAGATCCTTCTCTCACATTGCAGCCAAGACCTGGAACGAGCTACCGGCAGACATCAGACGCCTTCAGGAAGACCCTCCAGACCTGGCTCTTCAGCTAAACAGTTCTGCGGACCCCCCCTCGGCGCCATGAGACCCTCACGGGTGAGTAGCGCGCTTACAATTCCCTGATTGATTGATTGATTGACCTGTGGCTGGAGGCCATTTTGTGGAGGCAGTTAGTGTGCTTTTGCCATATAAGCCTGCATGCCTGTCTTCCCTTTATTCCCCTTGGCTTATTGCTTTCACTGTCATTTGTCAGCTGCAGCTCCCTGAGTGTTGCATCCCACATGATGCACAATGCCAAACCATTACATTTGTATTTTTGTTCTTCTTCTTCTTCTTTCCTATCCTTCCTGAGTGTACTACTGTAGTGTACACAGTACACCATGAAAGCCCTTGTTGTTGTCAAAGTCTCACAAATGGTTACACTGTATAGTAAATTGTTTTAATAACTGAGCTCATAATAACACTAACAAGTGTGACAACACACACTAAATTATATTATATTTGTTTGTACTTGTAATTGAACCACAACAATGCCACGTTTCACTGATGTTCTTTTTGCTTGTTTGCTTTTAGGCGCACAAAAGAGGAGGCGACAACATCACCCATTGTACTGCCAGACAAAAGGCCTGCCGCCTGCGCACGACGTCATGTGACGTGTGACCACAGACAGACATCTCTTCAACTTGTGCCACAGCGTGCTAACTGAAAGAGAAAGTGGGAAACCCAATTAACCCTTGGAGGCTTGGGAAAGTTAACTATTGACAGGTAAATATGCCTACAAGGGATTCATTTAGGCGTACTTTGTTAAACTGTTAGTATAACAATGGGTCAAGGTTCCAGCCGGTATCCTGCAGTTCAAGAATCTACAATTCAATTGTTAATTTCTTCCTAGAAGATCTATAAAAGATACTAATGAAACGGGTGTGAATTCTTCAAAAAACAGATTTATGTAATGTGAATAAAAAGGGCACAAAGAATTAAAACAACATAAAAATGACTGAGGTTTACAAAAAAAATTCTGTGCTGCTAATACCTCAGAGTCATTGATGTGACCATCTATTCCAAACAAAAATACATAAATAGAAAAGTGAGTCTGAACAAAATAGAAAGCACTTTCTAAAGAAATCCAATCAATAAGGAAGTAGATGCTGTTGTCGACATTTCGGTCTTGTTGGTGTTTGCATCCGTTAGACCCTCTTCAGGACGATGAAATAAACTGTTGTGTGACCCTTATGAGCATTCCATGGGGAATGTCTAATCATGACTGAATCTGTTTATAGGTAAAATCTTCCTGGTCAAATACACCGAAAAAAGAAGCTATTGAAGAGCTCTTGGGTTTAGTATGCTTCCAAACCAGCACATGGCGGGGCACAACTTCTGTGACAGGCCGCTGTCCCTGCAGTCGGCGTCCAATTGTAAGGCTCTACTGCCGACTGTATCGATAGCGGCATGTTAGAGGAGCAGCATTTTACCTTATGTTTGATTATTGCGAGCATAAGTAGCAGCGGTTGCGCTTACTTGCTCTCACAGACGCCGACTGTATTTACAGCGGTTTGTTAGAGGAATAGCGTTCCTTTTTTTGTTTGACGTCAGCAAACACAAGTACCAGCAAAACTTTTATAGGGGACTTCAGTAGAGCCTTACAATTGGACGCCGACTGCAGGGACAGCGGTCTGTCACAGGCGTTGTGCCCTGCCATGTGCTTGTTTGGAAGCATACTAAACCCAGAGAGCTCTTCAATAGCTTCTTTTTTCGGTGTATTTGACCAGGAAGATTTTACCTATAAACAGATTCAGTCATGATTAGACATTCCCCATGGAATGCTCATAAGGGTCATACACCAGTTTATTTCATCGTCCTGAAGATGTTCTAACGGATGCAAACACCAACAAGACCGAAACGTCGACAACAACATCTACTTCCTTATTGATTGTATTTCTTTAGAAAGTGCTTTCTGTTTTGTTCAGACTCACTTTTCTATTTATGTATTTTTGTTTAGAATAGATGGTCACATCAATGACTCTGAGGTATTAGCAGCACAGAATTTGTTTTGTAAACCTCGGTCATTTTTGTGTTGCTTTAATTCTTTGTGCCCTTTATATTCACATTACATAAATCTGTTTTTTGAAGAATTCACACTGTTTCATTAGTATCTTTCATAGATCTTCTAGGAGGAAATTAACAATTGAATTGTAGATTCTTGAACTGCAGGCTATCGGCTGCAACCTTGACCCATTGTTATACTAACAGTTTAACAAAGTACGCCTAAATGAATCCCTTGTAGGCATATTTACCTGTCAACTGCGTGCTAACTGACATCTTCAAGATGGCCCCAAAGAAAGGTACCAGGTCCAGTACCAAGAAAGTTGCCAGTGTGAAGAAGAAGGCACTGCCACTTACCACCACCTATTTGTCACCCAAAACCTTTTTTGGGAAACCAAACATTGCGCCAGCAGCAGCGGTGTCCGGGGAGCAAGCTGGGAGCAGCATCCCGCATTAGTGGACCCACCCCACCAACCTAGGCCCAAGCCCATGTCTGTCGCAGGGGCAGCCATTCTAATCACGGCAACGCCAACGAGCAGTGATGCTGAAATTGACTTATTGTTATCGTAAAGTAGTACCCAATCAATGCAGGAAACTCAGATAAGTGGGCAACAACAGCCGCAACCACCACCCCCAATAGTAGTTGTTCCTCCTGAAGTAGGGGTAGTTCAGGAGATCGGGCTTACTGCTGGGGAAGAAAAAGAGCAGGCCACTCTTTCAGAAGATCCATTGTCTTCCAGATCCCCTGCATGGAAAAGGAGGGTTAGTCCATCAACTTCTTCTGCAAGCCCCCCTTCTGATGATCTAGACGCCACTTGGATCCCACCTCAGTCTAAGAGTGAGACACGCCACGAGACAAGGCTAGGGAAAAGGATGGTTCCAGAAAGCCTTAGAGTTATGGAGGTAGATGTAGAAGAGGAGGATGATGACAAGCCAGTCATCATGGACTTTAGCCCAGCCCCAGTATAGACCGACATTACACCATTCCATATTGCTGTGAGGGATGTGGCACGGATACCACCAACACAGATACCACCAACTCCACCTCCAGCTGCCATATTTACAAAGTCCCAGCAGTGACCTACATCCACCACAACCACCTCAGTAGAAGTAGGACCTGCAGAGAGTCAAACGTCACGCCCACCTACCAGTTCATCCGACATTACAAGTGGTACCAGCAGCGTCAGAAAATTGACCTCCCCAGTTTGGGACTTCTTTCCGGTTAGCAGGAGGAGACGAACATTGCTATATGCCCCATTTGTGGAGTAGGTGTTAGTCAGGGTACGCTTGGTACAAACTATGGTACCGGAGGCCAAACAACCCATTTGAGAAAACACCACTTGATCCAGTGCGAGGCACACCTTAGCGGCCAAAAAACTGCAAGTGTTGTTGGTGGAGGGGATGAAGAAGATCCCATCACGGAGGAAGGTGAACAAGAGGGAGACATTTTCTCTGGTACACAGAGCAGCCCTGTCTCCAGCAGTGCAGTGGTACCGCCCACATCATCATCAGCAACATTGCAATGGCACAAGGCTGAGACACCAAGGGGTCCAAGGCAAGAGAGTACCGCAACGAAAAACGTGCATTGAGCCTAACATCTGTTGTCAAGAAGTCACCTGCATCAGTGGCACCAGAAAAGAAAATAATCCAGGCTACTATTCTCAGCATGTTTAGGTCGGAGGGGCAGTACAACACAACCACCCAATGACACGTTTGTACAATGCGAAGCTGGCTAAAATGGTAGCTCTGGACCTCCTCCCTTTTTCTTTTGTGGAAGGGGTGGGTTTTCTTGAATTTTTGGCAGCCATCTGCCCGAAATGGAAGGTTCCCAGCCGGTCCTATTTTGCGAGAGTTGCTGTTCCAGCACTACATCACAACGTGCTGGAATTGCTTGGACAAGCTTTGTAGCAGAGTGCTGTTCATACTATCCACCTGACAACAGACATGTGGAACAATTGCCAAGCCACTGATTCCATGTGCATCACTGCACAACTGGATCTCTTTTGTGAGGGTTAGAGAAAAGATATCTGCAGATGTTGACACTGCTGATATTTTTATTGCCGCTCGTAAACATGCAACTGTTGCCATGTTCGCCATGGAGAAATCTCATACTGCTGCAAACATTTTGGAAGACTTTTACAACAAGGTCTTTGCATGGCTGTGACCAAGAGGGCTTAACATTGGTTTTGTTGCCACCGACAATGGCAGTAATATAGTTAAGAATTAAATAAATTGTGTTGTGTACACCTTATCCTTACACATGAATCAAATCATTACTGGGTTTTCTCTAGTATATGTGCAGACCAGGAAGAGGTTGCCTGCCTCTACTATAACATGTAAAACAAACAAGTGACACTTCACCTGATACCTGGCTGCTCAGCGAAAGTAAAACTTAACACATAATCAAAAAATACAAAAATATGCAGAGTTACAACTTATATGCTTCTCAATTTACATTCAATGATTTATTGAATTGTATGATATGTCGCATTTAAACAAACAAAGTTTATGATATTTGGTTTTAACAGCATCCAAATCATTTCAAATGATTATATACAACATTTCTTGAGTTTAGTCTTTAAAATCTTGAAGTTCTTCAACATTCTGTTGTTGATGATGCCCAATGCATTTAGGATAATGAATACCTTCTTCAGGGGCCTCTATGAATACAAACAAATATAAAACTCAATCGATAAATGATGCCATATTATGTACAGGGACTAGAACCATAACACAGGGATATGAATGAAAGAACGAATGGCAAAAAATGAGAGGAAAGATCAATGAGGAATAGTGCAGATTAAAGGATAGCCAGAGCTAGTGACACGAAAATGGTGAAAAACCACATATTCACCAGGATCCCGTGAAACATGTGTAAAATAACAAAATGAAAATGAAGACACCTGAAAACCAAAACACCTAGTGCCACAACACCGCTCAGATGTATAGCGAACTGAAGACGCTTACTGAATGTGAAGGGCAATGTCCTATTTGACAAGCGTAAATGATGATCACGAAGGTCAATGCACATGCAACGTACTGTGGAGTGCGACAATAAAAGGGGGATATGCATCAGACAATGGATCAATATACAACCCTGTGCGATACAGAGACAAACCCATGAAAACGTGTGAATACCTCAATTCTCAGTGTACCAGAGAGCCGAGAGGCTGGCTCCACTGTAGCCCAAAGCTGAACCGTGTAAGCTGCCAACGCTAAAATCAACACACCAAAACATAGTATCAAAAGCAGTCACATAGATGTATAAATCAGCATAGGTGTACTCTAACTCTGCCGTGGAAACGGAACCTACCAGTATATCCGGGTGCACGTGGGTCGCCAAGTTAACGTTGTGTTCAGGTGATACCACACAATGTGGTCGGCAACTTACTGACCACCTGCAGAAGAATGTGCATACATTTCAGCCATTCTTTTAAAGCCCGGAAGCAGCTGAGGATCATTCAATGTGATAATAGAATGCCAGTTAAAGCACTCATCTAGGAGGTGTCAACACATTGGAACTCAACTTATTACATGCTTGAACATCTGTTTGAGCAGTACAGATCAATCAATGAATATGTCTTGCAAAGAGGGGATGCTACTGTGAAAGGCATGATCATTGAGATGGACCAATGGGGCCTAGTTAAATGCCTGACAGAGATGTTGCTTCCTTTCGAGGTCTTCACACGTGAAGTCTGCAATGAGGGCTGTACTATAGGCCAAACTATCCCATTGTTGCACATGCTACAGGAACAGCTGAAGGAGGTGTCTGCAATGTAAGCAGGTGTGGAGCAAAAAAAGAAGCATATAAGTTGGTGGAGAGCTTAACCCTTCGCTTATCTGAAAATACAAGGGTGCAAAAAGGCATTGTGTCAAGCAACCATTACATTTGTGCCACAATTCTTGATCCACGGTGCAAACGATTAATGCACACTTTCATTTCTTTTTCAGACGGGGATGTTGCCAGCTACAAAACTTGGATAGCTGTGCAAGCCAGTCAGCTAGAAAAAGAACGATGGGGAATTCGAGGCCCGCTCCTCCAGGGCACAACAAGTACTGCAGGGCAGCCTACAAGTCCAACTTCAGAGCCTGAGGGCAATGTGGTTGGCTCACAGCAGCCAAAACCATCAACAAAACCAAGGACAACATCAACAACAACAAGAACAGGAGCATCAGCCCCAAAATCGGCACAGGAATGGTTTCTACAGGCAGGGCTTAAATCCAGTGCTGAGGCAAAGGCAAAAGAGGCCGACTAAAGCGGAGCACCCATGACCATTGAGCGGATGGTCCAGGCCTATCTGGATGACCCAACAGAGGTCTACTTTGATCAAAACCCATTGCTGTATTGGTATGGTAAAAGGCACCAATCGCCAGTGCTCTGCAGGCTGGCGATAAACTATCTGGCTTGCCCCGTAGCAAGTGTCTCTTCTGAGCGTGTTTTCAGTGCTGCTGGTGCCGTTCTGACAGTGAGAAGGGCCAGTCTCTCACCCTAAAACGTGGAGAGGTTAATCATGATAAAAATGAATCATCCCTTCATACTACCGGATTACACCATACCTGAAGTAGCATAGCAGTAAGATGTTGATGGCGACTCAGGTCATGGAAGTAGTGTGTGAGGTGACCTACTTATGGACAAACCACCAGAGTTTGAGGACGACCTCTCCTTCCCTGACAATTACTAGGCTCTTTAATTTTGCAGTTACTTTCTTTCTTTCTTTGAAGCCCCCCCAAAAAAGAAGATATAGCTGAGGAACATTATTTACTTTATTATTTGTATGTGTCACTGTCTATCTGGTTCACAACAAATCCATCCCCACCGTCTTACTCTTTTATTGCCGGATTGGAGTTGCAACTGTGTGCAGTCAGTGAAGAAGTAAGTCCACTCCTGACTCGCCCTAAAGCCATTTCCCTGAAGCCAGACATTGGATAGAGAATACAAATGTGAAATGTGTGCCTGCCTCCATACCTGGGCCCTGACTATATATCTATCCTTTCCGAGCCTAGATGGACTGTCCCGAAGAACAGGTAAATGATGGCATGTATTGCATGCTGAGTGATTGTTGTTTGTTGTGCATGATGTCCACAAGAGGCATGCGGAGATGCAACTCCCAATTTGGCAATAATAAAGTATCATTTCATTTGATTCATTTTTTTCTTCAATCATTACGACTGTGTGTGTTGTTTATGTTTGCTTATATTTGACTCCTACAGATATTTTTAAATTTTATGTGCTATCTTTCAAAGGAAGCCCGGTACAACAGAACATACATTGTATGTAACTTGGGTCTCTCTGGGGGCAGACAGGAAATTGCATAATTAATATACTGCCCTGTACTAGTCTAGTACTACTCATCATCAAGTCATCATCATCATGCATGCATTTCCTTTTTCTCCCTTAACAGATTTATGATGGTTTGTCGGCTGCCAAGATGAATGTGTGTTGTCCATGTGTAGTGTTTGTCTTTGTCAAACCTTTCCCAAATCCCCCTTCCCAACCATTCATTAAACCCTAACCCTCTTACCCGTGCTGTATGATTTATATTTGGGTGACTAAATAAAATTTACACTAATAATTGATCACACACTTGCTGTGGGGGATGTGGTGAAAGCAACACTAACTCAAGGCAGGGCAAAGATCTTCTTCTGCTCTAAGTATATACACTATAGCCCACACTGGCAATATATAGATTCGATTGCCCACCTATGTACAGTATTCGATATTCAATTGTTTTTCCAGAGGAACATAATCCTTCATAATTAATTGCCAGCATTGATTCATCATCCTAGTTCCAGCACTAAAGGCTACGCTTGTCCACTTCATAGCTCGAGTCGACTTCAGTTTGTATTATAACTTGTAATAGGCTAGCCCACCATTCTGTTTTATTTTACTTTAGCATTACTTATTGTTTGACTTGGCCCTTTTTGCAGGGTCATCCCTGAACTTTTTGCCATCCTCCTAGTATTTTTTCATGCCTGGTGTTGGTGGTTTTAGGAATCTGGGCAGTTTATCACTGCTGTTCAGTGTTAAAGTGCATGTGCTCTCTATGATAAACTTGGTAAAATTGGTCTATACCTGTTTGGCGTATTTAATTTACCTATCAGTCCCTTGTAAAGTGGTATCTCATATACCCGGGCCAGTAAATTAAATGCTACTGGTGGGCTTGCAGTGCTGCTTGCGCCACCCACCAAAGTAGGCTTTCAAACCTGCCTCGGGCCTCTGCCATTGCAGGGCCTGCGCACGCAGTTTACTGCCACTGTGATGTGGCACATAAAGGGGCTGCCACATCTGTGACTCCCCTTTTACTACATATCAGTCACCCCTAAGGTAGACCCTAGCTAGCCCTATGGGCAGGGTGCGCTGTAGGTAAAAGGTAAGACATGTGCCTTAACTGTGTGGCTTGCCCTGGTAGTGACAAACAGCCATTTTGGTTTCTCACTACTGTGAGGCTGCCCTCTCATAGGAATGCATTGGGGATTCCCTGATATGTGTTTCAGTGGTAATTTCTGACATGAGAGGAGTAGCGTGATCAAGTTTGGTATGTTTGTAATGGTGTTCGCAGATTTATTATCACTATTTTAGAAATGCCACTTTTAGAAGTGGGCATTTCTGTGTGCTATGTGTCTTTGTGCCTGCCTGTTGTGCATTGCATGTCTGGCTCTGGATAACAGGGGCTGGGGAGGTGCAGTGACTCCAGAAGGGCTGGGTGTGTCAGCGCTAGGCTGAATAGGCCGACCTGCATTTGGAGTAGTGGGAGGAGTAGCACCTGGGCCTGAATAGGACTGTGCCTGCCTTACACAATGCTGGCTCCGCCCCCCTGTGGTGTGTCTGGGGCCAGAGCCTACAGTAACAAAGGAGGTTGTTGTGCACTCTAAAGGAATGTTTAAGTGCCCCCCAGAACTGATTTAGACTGGGCACAGAGCCCTGTGCCAGGGGGAGAACAAAGACTAGCAGTGGTATAAGTATTGGGGCTGTGACCTCATGTAAAGTGTGCTGTTGGTACCTGCTTGGGACTAAGACACTGCGTGGACTGCAGTGTGCCAGGAGGAACCGCCACTGGGGACTGACCTGCTGCCCTTCTTGGCAGCTGAAGGGACTGCTGCTCTGTTGAAAGGACCCAGTGTGCTGGCCTGCTTGAGCCCGGTCCTCTGGAATTTACCAGGGCTGTGTGGCTGGCCTTAGAGGAAATTGGAGCAGTGCTGTGATTTCTTCCCCCCCTGTAAGGGGGTGATCCTCAGCTCAGTGCGTGGTGAGCACTGTGTTCTGCACCTCAGGAGCGCTTTCTGGAGAGAGTAGCCGGTGGAGTACAGCCCCTTCCTCCTGCCACTAGGTAGAAAGAGTGGAGAGCGCTGCATTCTTGTACCCCTGAAGTGTGGGGTCCTGCCCACTAGAAGCGCATGGTGGACGTTTTTCAAGTCGTTCCCTAAGCCCAAGAAGTGGGCTCTTCTTCAGTGCATGGTAAGAGCGGCCGCACCACGACCCAGAAGCCAGGCATGCTCCCGAGCCTGGTTGTGGGCAGAGTCCACTGAAGTAGAAGGCCACATAGAGGGGAAGCCACTTGAGCAAGACTGAAGAAGCCCCAGGCATTGCACGCAACGGCCTCAGAGCCAAAAGAGAAAGGCGGGGCCAGCGCCGGAGGAGAAGTCCATGAGACCGCAGCGTGCATGGCAGGAACTGACTCCAGCAAAGAGGGGAGTTGCTGAGGAGTCCGGAGATGCACCTGGACTCCCGAGGCTGCGGGGAAGTGAGCAGAGTGGCACAGGTGGTGTGGGAACCGGCGGAGGCTGCCTGTTCCCGGTATTAGTTTGCGGGCCGCCGGGTGTGTGGGCCAGCAGGAGGAACTCTGCTGCACAAAGGTGTGCTGGGAGCAACAACACCACCGTGAGCTGGCGGGCAGCTCCCCGAGTGAAGCTGCAGGCAGGAGACACAAGGGAGTCCTCCCGCCGATGTGTGAGTGCACTGCCCGGACTTTGGCAGTGAGGGGGCTCCTGCCATTTTTGGGTTGTGCGGGTGCCTCGCCCACTGACCTACCGGGGGTAGGCGAGTGAGGGCCAAGTAGCCCATGGGCATTACTGCAGTCCTGGGTGAAGGTGGGCAGAAATCCCAGAAACCAGCCAGGAAGGAAGTAGGATATTGAGCAGCAGCTCAGAGAAGGGTACAGTGAAGGTGTCATTGTACTATGGTCACCTACGAGTGATTACAATATGTGCACACTAATGATGTTTGCTACGTACACTGATGTTGGTGTTCATGCCATACTATACTAAGTTCTTGCCTAATGTGTGCCCTCTATAAGTGTTTATGATAGGGCACGGTGGGTGTGAGTTATGCCTAATGCTGTGGTGCCCTGTTGCTGATACTTTGGCCTAATAGGTTTATGCTAAGTGTACCGTGCCAGTAGTTACTGGTCGTTTTTGCTAACTGCGAACTGTGAGAGCTATGACAGTGGCCCGATTGGCCCTGTAAGTGTATATAATCCCTGTAAAGTAATACCTAGTGCCAGGTGGCACAATGTATATATGTGATTGCGTTCTGTGTTTTATGAGTAATATAAAGGCCATTTTTGATATAACCTTGTGTGGAGTTTCTTTTTGTGGTGTGCTTAGTGTGTCACTGCTGTGTGAGTGTGTTGTGCAAATGCTTTACACATTGCCTCTGGGATAAGCCTGACTGTTCTGCCAAGCTACCAAGGGGGTGAGCAGGGGTTATCTTCGGTGTGTAACTCCCTTGCCCTGACTAGAGTGGTGGTTTCTGCCTGGCTTAGGTGCTTGCCCTAGCCAAACAAAAATCGCATTTCTAACACTTATCATCATGGTTTCTCGTTTGGCAGTCTTCTTCTTGTGTACTGTACTTCTACTACTCATTCCCTAGTCTCCCTCAGGTGACTGACTGTCTCATTTTCTTTTTTTGCAAATGCTACTGTCAGTGTCTACTACTACTACCACCACCATGGCACCTTGGGAAACCAAACCATCACCAAGCAGCCATCGCTTCACCTAAACATCAATCACAGGTAAGAGAAGAAGTGTGGGGGAGGCATAATGTAAATACTATAGAAATAATTAATTCACACACCCTTCCGAGTCCATAGTGGTTTTAGTTGCAGACTGCATAGACTAGGAGGAGAGACTGACAGTAGTAGGACAAGTGAGGGTACTGCATCTATCTGTTGGAATGTTACGCTATCAGCAGATTTCAAAAACTGGCTGAGGCCCTGCAGCAAAGGAAACAGTTTGAAGTAAAAGAGTAACCCCCCAAAAAAGATTTACATCATATGTAAAAAACTATAAATAATGTATTCCCCTAACAAATACACTAGAATGAAAGAAAAAACTCACAACACCTGACCCACCCCTTTCCCTAACCCCAACCAATGTCCAGTAAAAAAGTCCAATTGTCCATAAAAAAGAACACACAAGTTTTCCCCAACTCCCACATTCCCACCTTCTCCCCCAACAAGTCCCACCCACCAAAAAAAAGATTAAAAAAGAGGCAAGGGTCAAGACTGAGGTCTAGCGGCGGGCTTGCCTGATCTTGTGCTCTAGGGCATGGAACCTCTCCTCAATCCTGGCCTCTACGTGCGCCATCTGCAGAATGGTGCACCAATCCCAAGGCACATCTAAGATGTAAGAGCCTTGCTAAAGGAAGACCCCCTAGACATATTGTTAGTGACTGAAACATGGCTCAATGATAGCTCAGGTCCGGACATCCATCTCGCCCTCCCCTTGGATTACCAGATACATAGATTAGATCAGGCAGACAGAATTGGGGGCGGTATAGCTATTATCTTAAAAGATTAATTTAGATGCACTATAACTCAGTTCCTTCTCCCGGAATGTGAAAGCTTCCAGTTCCACATCGTGCTTTCCCCTACCCGCACCTTTCCAAGGGTACTCATTTATAGGCCCCAAGGTACAAGCATTAGATTTATGGAGGCACTACCTGACTCCCTAACCAGTCTTGCGATGGAGAAATCTCATGTGACAATTCGGTGCGACTTCAATTTTCATTTTGATGCACAAGACACCCCCCATATAAAATGGTTGCAGGGTGACCTGGAAGCACTACAATTAATGCAACATGTGACATCACCTACTCATGAGAAAGGGCATATACTGGATCTTATTTTTTCCAACGATCCCCAGATCACAGTATCGAAAACGATCCCACTCCCCTGGTCAGACCACTCTTTAGTCACCTTCAGCCTACCAAAACCTGTGCAGCAGACAAAAGCTAAAGCCCAGACTATTGCAACTAAAAGTTGGGCTAAACTGGTCCCAGAAACCTGGCAGACAGTCCTGAGGGACAACACTCCCACTTTTGCTGGTAAATTAGAAGAGAAATATCAGCAATGGGAGAACTGGAGCACCCAGTCGGCTGATATTTGTGCTCCTAAGAGAATTATCAATAGTAAATCTCATCCCAGAATAGCTCCATGGTACAATGAACAGCTCTCTGTACTGAAAAAACAATGCAAGAAATTGGAGAGACTCTAGAGAAAGAAGTATGACCCCGCCCTTAAATCTAAATCTAAATTGTTAATCAGGACCTATAATAATGAAATGAAGAGTGCCCAAGCTAAATACTATGAAGACAAAATCTCCCAGTCAGCTAACTCCCCTAAGGAACTATTTGAAGTGGTCAAACCTTTGACAAGTCCCCACGAGAGCATCAACACCCCCCTTACATCTGTAGAGAGATGCAACGACATAGCATCATTTTTTCATAAAAAAGTGACAGAAATATATGATCGATTCCCGAGGAATAGGGAACCTGATTCAGATAAAGGAATCGAGGTGAGAGGATCACTGTCCTCCCTAAATTAGTTAAATTCCCTAGACTTGAGGAAGAAAATGTCTGAAATTTAACTAAAGCAACTAAATCTGGCTCACCCATTGATCCAGCACCCCCACATATCCTAGTTAAAGCACTGGATATTATTCTACCATCCGTAACGGAACTGCTAAATTTGTCATTAGATACGGCTCTGGTCCCCAAATCTTGGAAGCATGTGGTCATTAGACCATTACAAAAAAAAGCCAACCTTGACCCTACTATATTCAACAATCTGCCTCCTATCTCCCTCCTACCGTTTGTTGGCAAACTCTTGGAGAAGCATGTGAATCACACATTGGCCAATTTTCTTGAGACTAATGACATCCTTCATCCCACTCAGAGGGGCTTCCAAGCCTCCCATAGTACAGAGTCAGCATTACTGGCGGTCACAGAGGAACTAAAGGTGATACTAGACGAGGGTGCGTCGGCCGCTATTCTCCTACTGGATCTCAGCGCAGCATTTGACACCGTAGATCACACTATTTTAAAAGAGAGACTAAGGGAAGTAGGAATTCAGGGCAAAGCCATGGACTGGCTCGCCTCCTTCTTGGAGAATAGATCCTTCCATGTGATGGAAAGGGACTGCTTCTCAGATCATCTCCCAATCACATGTGGTGTCCCATAGGGCTCATCCTTAGCCCTACTCTATTTAATATCTATGTACAACAGCTTGCCAATATAGTGCATGAATTTGGCATCTCAGTGGTGTCATATGCCGATGACACCCAGCTGGTAGTGTCTCTGGCAAATGGCCTGAACCCAAGTAACCATCAACTTATTCACTGTCTCGAGAGAGTGGTAAAATGGATGTCAAACAGTTGTCTGAAGCTAAATGGTGAAAAAACAGAGCTCATGATATAGGGAAATCTTGCCATCCACGCACCCCTGACACAGTGGTCCTACTGCATGGGAGACCCACCTATCCCTAAACCAGCCATAAAAAACTTGGGAATCTGTCTAGAAAATACAATCACAATGGACTGTCAATCTAGGAAATTATCAGGAAGCTGCTTCTCGCTTCTCAAAATGAAAAGGAAGATTATTGAAGTGATCCCTGTGCACCTGAAATAAAACGGTTATTCAGTCCCTTATAATTTCACGCCTGGACTACGGCAACTCGCTTTATGTGGACTCCACGTGGTGCAGAATGTGGCAGCCAGACTTTTATTAAAAATTTCAACTGCGTATCTATTAAAGAACCACTCAAACAGCTTCAATAGTTGCCTATCGAAGCCAGAATCAAGTTCAAATCCCTCTGTATAGCATATAGGGCCATTAACAAAAAAGGTCCACTAAAGCTCGGACACTTGATATCTAGATACACCCCGATCAGACATTTAAGAACTTCCCAGCAACAGCTCCTCAAGACAACCAGAGTCAAAAGGGTGAGATGGAGAGGCAGAACTTTTGCCCATCTGATACCAAGGCTGTGGAATGCCCTCCCATTTAAAATCAGAGCCCTACCGAATGAAACCTCCTTCAGGAAAAACTTAAAGACTTGGTTGTTTCCCCGTTAAGTACCTGTAGGAGCATAGCTTTACAAACAGAACTCACCAGCGCTGGGAAGCCCTTGGGCAGCCATGCGCTCTGCAAATCCTTAACATAACATAACATGCAGCTCTGAAATGTTTTGCAGGAACAACAGGGGTGGGCAGCAGTGTTTGAATTGCGGCGGCGGCTACCAGACCACGGCACCATACCACCGAAGGTACTGGGGGGGCCTGGCTGGGGCCCGGGGCATTGTAGGCTGCAGCTGCTGCCTCCTCCTCCTCCTCCACCAGAACCACCAGCTGCCGATATTCATCCCTGATGGCCTCCAGCTTCCGTTGCCGGGCCCTGGCTGCTAACTCCTGCCTGTTGGGTTGGGAAGGAGTAGCTATATCAAGCAAGAAAAAAGACAATTGTAACCAATCTCTTAGCAAAACAGTAACACACAATTATACACATAAAACTATAGTGGCACAGTAGCATTAGCAGTACATAACATTTGTGGTATCCTTACTTCCTTGGCCCCTAAGATTTTGATGTGATTAGAGTTTCAGGCATTAGGCACTATGAAGTAGACAAGTATTCTTCTTCTTCACTCTCTCTTGTTTAGGTAAATTAACCTTGTAGGCATGCCAGCTCAGTCAGCTTGCGCCCTAGACAGACATGCTTGTGTTGCAGACTCATGTTACTTTACTACTGTCTGCAGGTGGGGCAGCTGTACTACACAATTATCTATTTTTCTATTATGGCCATACACTGTTAAATCAATGGCAAATGCTCAATTTCACTTTTACCCTGATTACTACAACAAGGCAGATGATATGATTACTCATATGAATGATGAAATACGGCACAACGTGAGGTACTACTATTGTCTGATTGTAACCATGCAGCCGATAGGCCACACATGGCTGACATGGTCGAAATGACATGGGTAGGGAGCAGGAGTGGGCCTCGGAGTCGGAGGGAGGCGATTGATGATGGGTGGGTACATATACAATATATATGTTGTGCTTGCAAACTACTGTGAGTCAAGGGAGTATTCTGAAATACAGCCTTGAATCAAAAACCTTGAAAAAACACCAGTCCTTGTTTATTCTTCTTCCCAGCGATTTTTCCATTTAACATTTCATTACTCTTCTAGCATTATTTTTTTTATTCATCACCCTTGGCTTTGCTACTCTGGCACGGTTTAGTTTTCTTTTACATTCTCTTCATCCAGTCTCCACCTATGCTATGATTGAATACCATCCAGGCATACATCTATTCAAACATGGCTATCATTCTCAAACTCAACAAACCTTTCACCAACAACATACAGTTATTATTTTAACCACCACCCATGCGTTCTTGCCTGCCTTTGAGTTTGACTCATCAAACCCCCCGGAGGATTCCTTTCACCCATGCAGTTTCACCCACCCAGGCACTGGCAGGCATCCTTTCTTTCACCCATCCTCCAACCACCCATGCATCCTATCAGCCACCTATATGCATCCTGGGGCCCTTTCCTTCACCCATGCATCCTTCTCTGCCAGTCATATATTACATATGACCCCTCCTTTTTTACAGAGTGCTACCACAGAGGGTGTAAGGTAACTGCTTTTAAATACCTAACCTTGTCCTTGTTCTTCCAGACCTATTACAAGAGTCATACCTAATAGGTTACAGTATCAAGTGCATGTTGATTAGAATATGCACAATTAAGTGATTTTCTTGTAAAAAAAAAAAAAAAAAATTAATTATTGATCACCAACATTGAGAGTGTTGAAGGGATCTGTTTAGGTCCTGATGAGAAGCCAGGGGAGGGCTTCGAAACATGTTGACGAAGGAAGTGCGGCCCATTAGAGCATAGTACCTCCGCTTGTTCCCCAACTTTTAATGATCCCAGCTAGCAGGAACATTAAAGTTAATATTTCCAAATAGCCAGGTATCTTTTACCAATTTCACATCTTCACTAAATCACATTTGACCTTTTCACTCGCACTCCTACATCACACATAGTATTAACTAATTAATGCTCCCGCGTCTTCATAGGTCGCAGCACGCCCCGTACTGCAGCGGGGCGGGAAGAACACGATGATGAAGCATGCCACCAAGGGTCCTTTTGGTGGGTGAGGGTTATTTTAACAAAGCTCTGTGCTCCCCCAAAGTTTAGGAGCGACACAACCTCTGGAAGGACACTTTTTTCACACATTTTTTCAATTTCCATGAATTTGATAAGGGTGGATCCCTGTGTTTATTTCATCTATAGCTAGGACAGCCAGGGACAGGGAGAGGGACCAGTTCAGATACCTGTAGATCAGGACATAAGGACGCGTGGTCCTTATGTCACAGCGGATTTGCAAGGTTCGACTAAGGAATCTTTGGTGGACACAGGTGCGACAAAGAGTTCTGTTTTTCGACATATGGTCCCTGGGGCAGCTCTGTCTGGCCACAATAATGTTTCAGTAGGTTTTTCAGGTGTACCGGTTGTAAGCCCCATTTCATGCCCCCTTGCATTGACTGTTGGTCCTTTTACTGTGGAATTTCCGATTTTGTTGACATCTAACTGTGGTGAGAATTTGATGGCTTTGGATTTGCTGAAGAAATTGCATGCTACTATCTATTGCTCTCCTGCGGGTGTTTATATCACTATGGGTCCGGATGTGAGTACTAAACAGTGTTTGTCTCAGGATGCACCTCTTCCAGCTGAATTTGCTGATGTCCCACCCACTCTATGGGCAACAGGTGACACGGATGTGGGACTGTTGCATATACCACCAGTTTCTATACAAGTTAAGGAGAATGTTGTTTGCCTCGTATTCCTCGGTATAAGATACCGCAGGCAGGAGAACGGGCTCTTCTTCAGATTATTGAGGATTTGATACAAAAGGGAGTAGTTGAGGAAACATCTGGTAATATATGTAATAGTCCTATTCTTCAGATCCTTAAGCGGGCATCCTCAGGCTCCTCTGAGGATGCTGATGATGTTTATCATTTTGTGATTGATCTGCGCGAGGTTAATAAAATAGTGGTTCCACAGTTCCCGGTGGTTCCTGATATTACTACACTTTTGACGATGATTTCTTCTACCACTAAATTCTTATCTGTTATTGATTTGAAAAATGCTTTCTTTAGTATTATTATTCATCCAGACAGTAGATATTTGTTTGGGTTCACATTAGCTAGTAGGAGCTTTAGTTTCTATCTCGCTCCTCAGGGCTATACAGAGAGTCCTAGTATTTATAGTCAAGCATTAAGAGGTCAGTTGGATTCCTTGTCGCTTCCTCCAGGTAATGTATTAGTGGAATATGTTGACGACCTCCTTATCGCTTCTCAGGGTTGCAAAGATCGTACAGTCAAATTGTTGTTGCATTTGGGCCATCATGGACATAAGGTTTACCTTTCTAAATTTCAATATTGTCAACAGGAGGTCACCTATTTAGGTCACCTACTGTCGAAGGAGGATAGGAGGTTGACCCCTGAGCGCATCAGCACCATTGTTAAAATGCCCATTCCACCAACTCAAAAAGATGTGCGCGCTTTTATAGGTATCACTTCCTACTGTTGACAGTGGATACCTAATTACTCGTTTCTAATCAAACCTTTGCTTGCATTAACAACGAAAGAAGTGCATGAGCCTTTGCCTTGGATGCCTGAATGTCAGCAGTCTTTTGAGCAATTGAAAACTGCGCTTTGTTCGGCTCCAGTGCTTGGTACTCCTAACTACGGCAAGCTGTTTGTGCTCTATGTCCAAGAGATGGCTGGCTGCGTGCTTTCTGTCCTAACACAAACATTTGGGGATAAGCAACGGCTGTGTGCTTATTTCTGTGCTGTGCTTGATCCCGTCGCGAGGGCCCTCCTGTGTTTGCTGAGAGCGGTCGCAGCTGTGGCCACTTTAATCAGGCAATCAGCTGGTCCAGTGCTTGATACTGACCTCACAGTTATGGTACCCCATGCTGTAGATATACTTTTGAATAAGACAAAGACACAGCACCTCACCAGTGCACGTCTCACCGGCTATGAATTGACCCTCTTTGCTATGCATATTACAATTAAAAGATGTACCACTCTGAATCCAGCCACGTTACTACCCCTCGCTTCTGAGAACAATGCAGTCGACAAACATTACTGTATCTATCAGACGGAGGAAGAGACGAAGGGACGGGTAGACCTGACTGATGTTCCCTTATCTGATCCCTAAGGAGAACTATATGTCGATGGCTCTTGTTTTAAATTACCAGATGGTACCACGACGGCATCTTATGCTGTCATTACGTTACGTACAATGGTAGAGACATCACGGGTCCCGTATCAGTCGGCTCAAGCTGCTGAGCTTGCTGCTCTTATCCGAGCTTGTGAATTGAGCGAGGGACTGGTTGTCAATATTTATACTGACAGCCAGTATGCCTTCGGAGTCGCGCATAATTTTGGGCGACTCTGGGCAGAGAGGGGGTTCCTTACTTCCCATGGTACCAAGATTCAGCATGGGCACCTCATATTGAGGCTTTTGTCCGCTTTAGCGCTCCAAAGAAATTGGCTATTATTAAATGTAGTGCCCATAGGAAGGTTACTGATGACGTGGAGAGAGGAAATGCTTTTGCAGATCAGACAGCTAAGGAAATGGCCCGAACAAAGATGAAGCACATGTTTGTAGCAGGTCCAGCTAGGTGGGTTCCTGAAGTTGTCATGTTTGAGAATACCCTTGAAAGTGTAAAGGAGATACAAAGTGAAGCCACAATGGCGGAATTAGCAAAATGGCAGGAGAGTACAGCACAGCTGAATGAGGAAGGATGTTGGATTGATAAAACAGGGAAACAGAGATGAATGTTGTCAGATGCATATGTTCTTCCTGTGGTTACTATGGCACATAATAATAATAATAATAATAATAATAGGTCATTTATAGAGCATCTGGCTACCCCTATCGGTGTGTCCCCGCGCTAGAAGCACATCAGCTTGAGTGGAAAAAGAGAAACCGGGCTAGAGTTGATATAGCCAGGTTTTCAGGCCTCTACGAAAGGTGGGCTCAGATTTCTCTGCACGCAGCAGAGGAGGGAGTGTGTTCCAGTTTTTGGCCGCCAGGTAGCCAAATGAGCGAGCTCCCATCCTTGCCTTTTTTATCCTAGGTATTTTGAGTAGATGCGCTCCTGTCGATCTTAGCTGTCGACTGGGATTGTACGGGGTTAGAAAGTCGTGCAGGTAACTGGGGCATTTCCCCTGTATGCTCCGGTGACAGAAACACAGGGCTTTGAAAAGGATTCTCTTTTTAATTGGCAGCCAGTGAAGGGAATCAAGGGCTTTCGTCATAGAGGCATGTCTAGGTAAATTAATGACGAGGCGTACTGCCGCATTTTGAATTTGTTGGAGGCGTTGCAGGCAGCATTTTGGCGCACCCAGATATAGAACATTCCCGTAGTCAAGTTGTGAGGTCACCAAGGTGTGGACTATGGTTTTCCTTGCTTATACGGGAAGAATGCCTAAGGTTTTTTTTTAGCATCTTAAGGGTGCTAAAACATCTCCCTGCTACCTTTCTAGTTTGGGACTCGAAGGAAAGTTTTGGATCCAGCCACACTCCTAGGTTCTTTACCTCTGTTTTGGGCGTAGGGACAGGCCCCAGTCTCTGGGGCCACCAGGCTGCACTCCAGATGGAGGGGGATTTCCCGACGATCATGACCTCCGTCTTACTGCCTTTCAATTTAAGGCAGTTGTTTGACATCCATGAGGCCAGATCATTGAGACAGGAAGAAAACTGTAATGCTGACTCACCAGAGTCTTGCTCAAGGGTCACTACAAGCTGGGTGTCGTCAGAGTATGACACCATAGAGATCTTGTACTTGTCCAAAATATCAGCCAGCGGACCGATGTACAGATTAAAGAGGGTGGGGCTCAGGATAGATCCCTGTGGACTCCCTTGATGGAGTGGCAGAATTTTTGATCGATGGGGGTGCTGTACAATTTGGAAGCTACGATCTTCCAAGAAGGACCGCATCCACTTTAGTGCTACCCCATCTAGTCTGCACACCTGTAGACACTGGAGAAGTAGTTTGTGGGATAGCGTGTCAAAGGCGGCACTTAGGTCCAACAGGACCAAGGCCACCATCTGACCGGCATCCACCCGTCTCCGTATCGACTCTGTTGCAAAAAGGAGTGCTGATTCCATTGAAAAGGATGCTCTAAAACCGGATTGTGTAGGATGTAGAAGATTTTGTGAGTTGATATGTGCCACTAGTTGTTTATTCACAACCTTCTCTGTGATTTTAGAGATGTAGGGGAGCAAAGAGATGGGGCGGAGATTATCCAGTAACTCGGGGTTAGCTGAGGGTTTTTTTTTTTTAAAGGTATGACAGTAGCGTGCTTCCATGACCTAGGGACCTCTCCACATTTAAAGGATGCGATTATTAGTTGCTGTAGAAAAGGTATTATCAGTTCAATGCCCTCCCTTAGTCTGCTGGGTGCCGCTGGATCAGCAGGGGAGCCAGATTTGATTTTTAAGGCCACTTCCTTGAGTTCTATCATGGAGGGGGAGAGAAACTCCCTCAAGGGTGGGAACCTCAGCTCAATGGGTTTCTCTTCTAGTCTGATAGGGCAATTTCGGGCTTCCTCTGGGAAAGAGTTATATATGTTCGATATTTTTTGAAGGAAGAAATCTGCAATCAGATTACACCGCTCCTCAGAGCAGATGGGTGTATTAAGTGTTCTCTCAAGAGATGAGATCTCTTTCAGAGTGGCAAACAGTTCCTTGGATGAGTTTTCTGCCATATCAATTTTCTCCTTATAATACATAGAGCGCCTCTTTTTTTAGTAGTGAGTGGTACTTGTTTTGAGCTGTTTTATAAGCATCCTTAGATTCTTTAGAGAAGGCTACCCTCCATTTACGTTCTAGGTGCTTACAGCCTTGTTTGGCACTTCTCAGTTCTTCATTGAACCAGGGCTCTGATTTAGACCCTCTCTTAGGGGTCTTAGTGGTCCAGGGGGCTGCCTCATCAAGTGCTTTCGTGATCCACTTCTCTACTGAGACATTGGGCAAATTAATGTCGTTACTTAGTGGAGGTGCATTTTTCTGAAGCGCGCTGGAAAAGCTCTCGCAGTTAAACCTGGACCAGTTCCTACGCGGGAGGGTAGAGTCCCTGTTTTCTATAGAGCGTGGTTTAGGTAGGGGGATGCGAAAATCTATGAGGTGGTGATCAGACCATGGGATAGGGGTCGGTGGCTCTACCACAAGGCCCGGATGGTTCGAAAAAATGGGGTCAAGCCAATGGCCCGCACAGTGTGTTGGTGCCATAGATTTGAGTTCTAGTTGTAGGCTGGCCAGTTCTTGGCGTAAGGTTTGTGCCTCAGACTTGAGGAGATCCTCCATGTGAAGGTTTAGATCACCCAGAACCATAAAGTTAGTATATTTAAGGGTGAGTTGCATGGTCAAATCCGCCAGATTTGTCGTGAAATTGGTAGGCGGACCCGGTGGGCAATAGATTAGGAGACCACTCATAGTAGAGTCATTTGCCCTCTTCAGGGTGAAATGGGCCACCTCTGCACTTTCTAATTGAACTTTATCTAGAGTGCAGTTGAGGGTTAGGTGGAAAATGATGGCTATTCCACCTCCGCGCCTTAGCGTGCGATATTGTATAAGCATGCCATAGTTATTTGGGAGTGCTTCTAGTATGTCAGGGGCGGAGTCCTCACTGAGCCAGGTTTTGGTGAGGAACATGGCATCAGGCTGGCGGTCAGTGAGGAGATCATAAATTTCTAATTTATGTTTGATGAGGTATCTGCAGTTAATAAGGGTGAACTTCATGTGGTCTTGCTGGAATATTGTGTTGCTGGGTTTAAAACTAAAGGGGCAATTGATGCAGCGTGTGCTCCCCTCACTTACCCGCAGTGAGTGGTAGCAAGATCTAGCCAGAGGCCTTTCCAGTGCCCTTAATACACTGCCAGAGTATCGCAAGGGCTGATCGGGTGCTAAACGGGCATAGTGGGTGGCCCCTGGCCCCGGCCGGACGCGGCTGGATGCAGTCGGGCTTGCCATAGGCGCGCCAGCGGTGCGCCCGCTGCACGCGTCCGCTCACACATGCCACCTAAGTAGTGTGGCAGTGTCAGCTGATCGCGCTTTGCCGGAAGTGCGTGGGTCAGGGGGAGGAGTCATGTCCCTCCGCACAATCAGCAAGATGCCGTGGCGGACCGGGGACTAAAGCTAAAGAAAGAGCCCGGCTGCGAGCAGATGCGGTAAGGATGTGAACAATTTAAACAATAGCACCAGTGCCAAGTCTGAAGGCTAGAAGTTAAAAACAAAGCACATTTTAAAAACAAAAATAATGCGATCTAAAAGCGAGGATTAAACAATTAAATTCTAAGATATCAGGTCCCACTCGCTACTCACGGCTTCTGCGCATCCACTCACACATGCCACCTAAATAGTGTGGCAGTGTTAGCTGATCGTGCTTTGCCGGAAGTGCGTGGGTCAGGAGGAGGAGTCACATCCCTCCACACAATCGGCAAGATGCCGTGGCGGAGCGGGGACTGAAGCTAAAGAAAGAGCCCGGCGGAGAGCAGATGTGGTAAGGATGTGAACAATTTAAACAATAGCACCAGTGCCAAGTCTGAAGACTAGAAGTTAAAAACAAAGCACATTTTAAAAACAAAAATTATGCGATCTAAAAGCGAGGATTAAACAATTAAATTCTAAGATATCAGGTCCCAATCGCTACTCACGGTTATAAAGCAGAAATTCCATGGTCCAGCTCATTTCAGTGCCAAGGGCATTTGTAAGCTGTTGGCCCCTGTATGGCAGAATGACAATATCTCTAAGACAGCTGTGCATTTAGTGAAATATTGCATGGTGTGCATGATGCATAATCCAGGGAAGGGTACCCCGACACCACCAGGTAATTTTGCACCACCCACTTTTCCTTTTGAAGTCCTTCAGATGGACTATATTGAATTAGAGAGATGCAACAATCTAAATTATGTTTTGGTGGTTGTGTGCATTCAGTAAATGGGTTGAGTATTGCCCAACTAAAGATAATACAGTCATTATGACTGCAAAGGTACTCCTGAAGGAGTTCTTTCCTCGTTTCGGCTTGCCTCGAGCTATCTGGAGTGACAACAGAAGTAATTTTAATGCAAAAGTGATTCAATTGATTTGTGAGGGTCTCCATATAAAGCAGAAATTCCATGCTGCCAATTATCCACAGTCAGCTGGTTTGGTTGAGAAGTACAACGGTACTCTCAAATTGAAGTTGGCAAAGATACTGGAAACCACAGGGTTGCAATGGCCAGACGCTTTACCATTAGCTCTTTTGTCAACAAGAACGACAGCACATTCTAGGACAGGATTGTCTCCCTACGAGGTCGTGTTTGGGCACCCGGCAAATGTCTCTGGCGTCCCGCGTCTTAGTAGATTCTCTGATATTGAGTACCCTGTATTGCTCGATTACCTTGGCCAGTTAACAGAAAGTTTACGTTCTATTCACCAACAGGTGCGTGAGTCCCTACCTTCCATACCAGAGGGACCCGGCCACGATATCCAGCCCGGTGACTACATACTGTTGCACAACTTCCAGAGGAAGAAAAGTTTGGAGTCGCGCTGGAAGGGCCCAGAACAGGTCCTCTTGGTGACGCGAACTGCTGTGAAGGTTGCTGGCTGTAAGAACTGGGTCCACACGACCCACTATCAGAGGGTTCCCTTACCCTTACCCTATGACCAGTGGGTCAAGGACGGAATTGGGGATTCAGAGTGCGAGCAGGTGCCCCTGTTTGTCCCTTTCAGCGATGCCCAGCTGACATAGACGCAAACGGATAAAGGGAATGAGAAGGTGTTGAACAAGGCTGTTCCCCCAGAAATACGAGCTATCCAAGAGCCTCTGTTCACTGACCACATGGTGCCTGGGGCTACCAGGTATAATTTGCGCCCTCAGCTGAGGGAAATTGCATCTGAGGAGAAAAGTGATTAGGAAAGGACTGCGTAAGACAGGTTGTACTGAGTCATAGTACCAACGGAATTAGTTGAGATTAGTGAAGGATTTCTGCTTGCTTTATTTTAGTAGTTTGAAAATTAGATAGGGAAAACTGAAGTATACCCTGAAGGTATACCATCATGTTCAATGTGGGATACGAGCTTAGGACAGAGCAAGCTCCACCGCCGGTGCTCAAGAATTGCAACGTATTGATGAACAATAGGAGCCTGTACCAGTAAGGCTCTGACGGACACTGGGAACTTGTATATTTCCTTTGCATTTTGCCCCCCCCCCCTTTCATCCTTCGTATACATCCCTTTGGTAGACCGGTTGCTGAGGAAGAGCAGCCGATGATTCTTGTTGCTCAGCATAATATGGAGTGGACCCGTAAACGGAAAGTAATATGTGTCGTTTTTGTGGTTTTGCTGTTAATGATATTATGTGGGGTGTCATGGGTTTTGGAGAATGATCAGGATGTGCCTTTACGTACCAAGGTTGAGGTTATCTCCCCAACAAGAAAGAAAAGGACAGCCCGAGCAATATATTCCTAGACACATACAAGAGATTTTTTGGAGAAGGGACAGCTTATTACCCCACTGAATCTGTCACCAGCTTAGGGACTGCATATCCATTGTCACTTGTCAATTATACATATACTCGTCCACTACAATTTACAGAAGTGAAGGGAGTCTTTGGTTTTGGCTATCCAGGACCTTGTTTATATTATAGAAAGCCACTGGGCATAGGTTATCCAGGTTGCGATAATAACACATTTTGCGACAACTTTTATATGGAAGAACAGAATGTCACACTGGTGGGCTGGCATTACAAGGTATTGACAGTTACCTGGGAGGCTGGTTATTATCCCGCTTGTTGTCCTATTGTGAATAGTACAGACACTTCTTTATATAGCAATTGTTCTGGAATAGTGTTGTATAAAAATACGATCCCTTTATTGAATGACAAAGACCCAAGTACTTTCGGAATGAGCACTAGATATGCTGCAGTAGATTATGAAGGGCCAATTTATGCACACCCAGGGTTTTACTTTTTGTCTAACGATACCTATTCCAACATTCATAATGACACAGACGATGTGGCTCTTGGGATGGTGCTGCCTTTGGGCGTGCCCTGTAAATATGCTAAGCCTAATGTCCGCTGGGTTAAAAGGACTTTGACCAAAGAATGTTGTGAGGGAGTGACCGATATAGAGGTCAATAATTATAGTAATGGAATTACTTTGGCTACATCCTTTCTTATATTTTCACTTTGGGTGGTACTTCTATGGCCATGGGTGAAAAAGCATGAGAATATTTTGGGTGCAAATTACAAATGTTATCCAATACTACTGTGGCAGCTTTGCGTGACATCACCACTCAGTTGGAAAGTACGTGAATATATTCAGAGCAGACCAGATATGCGGTTGATTTCATCTTAGCCAAGAGTGGTGGTGTATGCGTGGAAGTGGGAGACCAGTGTGTGGTCGGGATCAAGAATATGGAAAAGAATATTACCAAATTATGCTGGACATCCTCAAGAATGTCAAGGGAATGGAAAGTGGAAATTGGAGTTGGTCTCTCTTCGGTGGCTGGGGGTGGATTCACGAAAAGGTAATTTACCTGATCGTGATATTGGTGCTTTGCTGTGCTCTTATTCAGTGCCTCCCCTTCTGTTGCTCCTATTGCACCACTGTTCTCACCCTCAAACGGAAAATATCGATTCATGATACTAATGCTGCAATTATGGTGCATAAATAGACGACCTTATGAACATTGATGAGGGTATTTTCGAGACTTCTTCCCTCCTCATAGTTTCCTTCCCCGATGCTGAAAACAGGGAATGCTCATAAGGGTTCGTTGTTATCATTGTTTGTGATTTTTTGTTTCACTAATTTTCTGTTTTCCTTGTTGCTGTTAGAAAATGTTTTAGCTCTTGCTAAAAAGAGGGTCTGTTAAACTAGAAACATTCACGTTTGCGTATTGCCCTGTGTAAGTAAAAATTTGCTACGCCATTTTCTTTGCAGACGCCATTTTAGGCTGTTTGAAACTCATCTAGTTTAATTCCGAGAAATGCTCCAGTCTGAGTTTCGTTTTTGCTATGTAGATCTGTTCCCATAATGAGTACACTATTCCTATTAGCGCATACCTTTCTCACTAGATAGAGGCCCTCTCCCACTTGTCTGGTGATGGGCCCGACTGGAACAACCTTGGACTTTGCAACTTTATGTAAGATATGAGCTCTGAGACTGTTTTTTTTCTTCTTTGTATTCCATTGCCTAGTTGCACCTGCCTGGAAAATTCCACTATGTGTGTGTTTTAGCTCAGTTATGAAATGTACATAATGTATCTTTATGCTTGTCGATTTCAGTCCCTCTGCAGCACTCCTAGCGACTGGGCAGATTGGGCTCCGCTCTGAGTGTATATAATAAACAGTTATTGGTTTGTATTCTCTACTGTCTGACCAACTCTTCATTTTGATATGGAAGGCTGAGAGGTGGTCATTAGTGTCCCGGGAGACCCTAATCGGGCCACTTCCATCAATTGCAATAACATTGACCTATCTAATCAGATCGACTAGTAGTAGACTAGTATCGCGGTCATGGACTGTCCTATCTTTATTATTCCACAGTTCCAGTCTGATTCCTGAATCCTGGACCTAAACCTACCTAGCCAGCCTATTCCAAAGACTTTGGAATGAATTGCAAAAAAACTATATTTGCTTCTAAGTTCCAATCTCATTAGCAATAATCTCAACCCCCTTTGACGGGACAATTCACTAAATCTGCATTTAGTCTTCTTAAATGCATAGATGGGCGCATGCATATTGCATACACCAAATTGGTTGGTTGCTTGCAATATTCACTCACTATACAAACTACAGACGTTTCTACGAAGGACTAGGGAGTCAGCACGTGAGAGAGGAGGACGCGTCACACGGGCCGCTGAATTACCAACTAATACTAAGTAACTAACTACCACTATCTTAGTGACAGGACAAAGGAAAGGAGTCTCTCTAGTCTGCATTACCTAACTTAAGTTCTCTAACCTCTCTTACATAATCAGCTCAAGCGAGCGCAAAGTTGCAAACAAGTAAGATTAGTAGCACCGAGCACCTGTCTAGAAGAATAACAATCACATAATATAAGATTTTTAACCATAACTTACCTGCATGTAAGCAGCAGCAGCATTCTTGCTATCTGGGAAAAAAATGATATTCGCAATAAACAGAACACACAATAGTAATAAATAATTAGCTACTCACCAAGCCCCAAGACCTCAACACCTAGCAGGTCCTGCTCTCGGTCCAGGGTGTCAGACCACTGGTGGGTGAGTTGGTTATGGGTGCCCCGGATCTCAGAGCAGTGAAACACTGCCTGGCGCACCCTCGCCCACCGCCCGTGAAACTCATGGATCCCGTACCCAGACCCAAGCCTGCTGCCTGCTGCCAGGGTTAAGGGGAGGTGGTGCTGCACAAAAAAAAACAGTGCAGCCACCTCCACCTCAGAAAATAAGGCCCGGGGCTGCACCCCTTCCGGGTGACGCCTTCCGCAAGGAAGGCGGCTCCTGGTCGCACTCTACATCGTCTTCTTACCCTTAGCTATGGTTCTGGGGGGCAGGGGATGGAAAAGAATATGTAGAAGTAAAAAATAAAGTCAGGAGAAGAAGTAGGGAAGTAAAAAACAAATAAAGAGCAAGCAATAGAAAAACAGTACAACAACGCACTAAAAGTGGAAAAAAAATGCAAAATATACACTTAGGAAGAGAGAGGGATAGATAATAAATAAAAAAGATCAGATTTTATTTTTAGGAACTGATCCAGCGCGGCTAATATAAATTATTCCTTATAACACTAATCCAGAAAAAACACCTACACAACTTTGATCACTTCTAACTTATGTCGGTGGGGCCCATAACACCGCATACATACATTCATTCAATTCTCTGGATCAAGCGCCTAAGGAACAATGAGTTGCTGGACAAGTGGGATACCTTATTAAAATGACAGAATTATAACCTATACATTATATACATTAACTTCGGATCCTGTCGGTTCTAAACATCAAGGTACTCCGCTATTCGGTCGATGGACCAACTAGTAGAATCAGTTGATGGTGATTAAGACCAGCTCAATCATAATTAAAACCTTTAGCATTTATAAATCACAGTTTTATTTAAAGAAACCACAGACTCATTTAGAGTTAGCATATATTTTTATCTAAATTTCTTTAAGCAAAGGTAAAGTTCAATTTATTAGCAAATACATTTATTATATCAGTAAGCATTTTAAGTAAAAGTTAAAATAAAGATGGGAAATATTCATTACCCATGGCCATTGGGCGGTGACAAGAATGGTTCAACAGGAAAGAGAGATGAACCGCAGATCACAAGATGGACTCCTAAAACTGACTGACTGTCCCACCAAACTCCTCGGACGCAAACTCCTCCCGGGCAACTCCCGCAACAGTCTCGTTCCTTCCCCAGTCAAAGTTCGTAGTTCAAAATGACAGAGTCTCTCGCAGCATCAGGATAGAATAAAAGAAGCAGCTTTTTCACAACGTCAGAGCAGACCCTCTTATACCCTACTTTCTGGCTCTCTACACTCAAAAGTTGCAATCTTTAGGGGCAAGAATCACGTTAATTGGTCCATTGGAGGGGTGGTGATGGTCACCTCATCGCCCTCCTTGTTCGAACCGGTTTGGGGACAATAAAGCACACAATAAGTCTCATGATCACGGTATCCAAAAGTAGTCCAATTTATTCATCCATTTTGTAACAATCTTTGATGGTCACACATTAGTTCATTCCCTGTCGCTCGACTTACCCATCCGTTCCCAGGCATATATGCTGAACTCTTGGCACAATCCTTGTTGCAGGTCAGATTGGCCTTGACATCTCTCACTCTGGGCAAAGGCCGCATAGACGTGACTGGAGCTTTTATACTGCCCATGCGCAGGGGCCATCTCATTCAGCGCACGCCATCCCATCTTTTCCAGCGGCCATTTTCAAAGCACGGCCTAGCAGGCCCGAACTAAACTAATATAAGAACAAACACAACGGAAATTAAAGCATGGAAAATAAGCCTTTCTGTTTACCACCCACCATTCTAAAGACCCGTGTTAGGTATTACCTAGCAGAAGCGACATTTAAAGCCATTTTACTTACCACCTGCATTCTTTACCACGGTGCAATTTTACTACACAACACAAATCATGCAATTTACTCTATTTACTATGCAAATCACAATAAACAGGTTATTTGCTACGCATTTGTAAATAAATTAGATTTTGCAACATTTAGCGAGTTGCCCACGTGTAATGTTTAATAAAAGGTGTATTTGTTGATTAATTCATGCGTTTCAAATGGTTAGTATCATTAATTGTTATGAGGTCATTAATTTCCAAGGGGTACAAAATTATTTCATTTCCCCTGCTCCATCAATTCCCCCCTTTGGTGATTTTTAACATCACCACTCAAACCT
This sequence comes from Calotriton arnoldi, assembly GCA_963921515.1. Lineage (NCBI taxonomy): Eukaryota > Metazoa > Chordata > Amphibia > Caudata > Salamandridae > Calotriton > Calotriton arnoldi. The sequence continues at coordinate 408,602 of CAWUFW010006309.1, read as the reverse complement.
ATCCCTACAAACTTTATCAGATAAATGTTTCTTGTCCCCTTGCATTTGTTAATTTAGACAATCGTGTTCTTTTCATCTTGTCTTTTAGACCTTTTGTATATGTTCTCTTTAAACTCTTCCAATTCGATCTCTCCCATCTCCCGTTCTCTTTCTTTATTTTTCTCATTTTCTCTTTTACTTTGTTTTGTCTTTTTCTTCTTTTAACACACACATATGCTAATCTCAATATTGATATTATCACTATTACTAAGGTCACTGGAATTAATATTTTCCCAATAAGAGAACTACCTATTTCGGTGAACCATTTCCTCATTGAGGAAAAACTCTTACCAAGTCTCTCCCAAGCACCTTCAACCTCCAGTGGGGCAATTATTTTATGCAAATCAGTAATGTTCTTTTTAAAAAAAAAATATTTATTTATTTTTTAATCCTCATTCGCCTCTGACCCCAGACAACTAGGAGACTGGTAGGCTGCCGCTGTTACTCAGTTACGAGACGTAGGCCCGAGAGGTGTGAACCCCGCCTCTCTGTCACCCGCCTACCAGTGGCAAACAAACCCGCTCCTGTTACTGACCTCTCATTGTCAAGGAGAAGGTGGTCATGCTCTCTTCTGATTTCTCGAAACCGTTGACTGATGCTGTGGGTCTTTTTGCAATTGGAGATCGATACTAAGAAGACGCAACACAGCCTGACACAGTCTGAGAGCTTCCTGTGAGGCTTAATCATAGGAACAAGGGATTATATAAATTATATAAATTATCTTATAATGTAAAACAGATTATCGTTATTAACGTTATTAACCAGGAGACCAGTTTATCAAGTGATCCCAGATGGCTTTCTTCCTGCTGTTTCCCAGTCTAGCTAAATCGGTTCTAGAGGTTTTATATAGAGAGGTCAGCCAATCTGAATGCGTGGGGGATATGGTCTCAGCCCATCTTTTGCAAATTTCACGTCTGGCTAGCAGGATAGCATAGAATAAAAAACTTCTGCTTGAGCCTATGACTTCACTTGATATACCAAAGATGATAAGCCTGAGGGAGATGCATACTGGGCACCCTAAAATATCCGTAAGAGTGGTTTCTACTTTCTTCCAGAATTCTGAGATAGCTGGACAATCCCACAACATATGTGTGTCTGGGGCGCTTTCCATGTGGCACTTTTTGCAACTAGCAGGAGGACCCTTAGATATTTTAGTAAATCTCGCCGGGGAAAAATAGGCCCTATGTGTAGTAAAGTAGTGATTTCTTCTTAACCAGGCTGGTTTCACAACTGAAAATAAGGTGTTAAAGGAAATTTGCCACAAATCTGCCCAGTCTATATCCGGGATTGCATCTCCCCATAGTTCCTCGGCTAATCTGAAGTCTCCATCAATGGTCTCTTCAATAGTCCAATAAAAGAATGATAGTTCCTTATTTCTTCCTGGCTTCTGTACCAAATGTTCTTCAAGAATATTGCCCATACCTATGGGTTTATTAGAACTCTGAAACCAACTCTTTAATTGTAAGTATTTGAATCTAGACATACCTTCCTCCATTTTCTCATCAAATGGTGCCCAGGGCAAAAGTGCTCCCTCAGAGACCAAGGGGCATATTAGCAAGAACCTCGTTAAAATTATCGCCGTTTTAGCGGCAGGAAACTGCCGCTAAAACGGCGATAATAGGCTTGCTAATATGCGTATAGAATTCCAATAGAAGCCCAGGTTAGATGTCCTGCACATCTAACCTGGGCTTCTATTGGAATTCTATAACGCATATTAGCAAGCCCATTATCACCGCTTTAGCGGCAGTTTCCTGCCGCTAAAACAGCGATAATTTTAACGAGGGTCTTGCTAATATGCCCCCAAGTCTCTCCATACCAGGAACCCCGTTGTTTTAAGGGGGGCTGCCAATTTATCTTTCAAGCAGCTTGGAGCTCCCGGGTTGTCCCACAAAGGAGCCAAGCTTGAGCAATACTCTAGGCCCGTGGATTTTTTTAATTCTGGCCCAAGTTTGAGCTGCACTCAGTAATACCTTCAACCTTATTTTCTTAAAGAACTTCTGGTCTCCATATTTAAAAAGAAAGCCCTCACGTGATAACCCAACTTGGTCTAACATAGCTGAAAACATTTTCCCCCTTTCTGATGAATCCGGGCATTTTAGTAGCATTCTAGAATATGTTAGCTGAAAGGCCCAGGCATAATACTGGATGTCTGGGAGTGTAAGACCGCCTTTTTCTCTCCTGCGCCTCAGCTTTTTCCACGCTATTCTTGTCGATTTATAGGCCCACAAAAATGAATTAATAGATTGCTGAAATTTATCTATGGCCTGCTTCTCAAAGTATAGCGGGATGGTATTGAAGAGAAAAGTGACTTTTGGTAAGATTACCATTTTTATTAAGTTGATTCTACCCATGATAGTCAGGGGAAGGTGTGCCCAGGACTTCATGAGTTTTTGACATTCTCTCACAATGTTTAGAAAATTGATTTCTGCAATCTTATTGATGTCCTGGACAATCTTTACTCCCAGATTTCGCATTTCATTTTTAACCTGATGTCAACACCCTGGTAGATTCCATGTCATAATTTCGGTTTGTCAGCATTAATTTCATACCCCGAGACCTGACCAAAATCCTGCGCTAGACGAATAATATGAGGGAAAGATAGCTCCAGATTCGACGACAGAATTAATATATTGTCTGCATATAGAGCTACCTTCCTCTCCCACACTCCACTCTTGAATGGTATAATATCTGTCTCCTCTCTTAGGCGTACAGCAAATGGTTCTATATACATGTTGAATAAGAGCGGGGAGAGGGGGCAGCCCTGTCTGGTTCCTCTTTCAATTTTAAAGGGTCTAGTTAAATTTCCATTGACCACAAGTCTCGCTGAAGGGTCACTATACATGAGTTTGATGGTTCGGCAGAATTTTGGACCAAAATTATACTTCTCGAGTACCGCTGTTAAATAATTCCAGTTGACCCTATCAAATGCCTTGGTGGCATCCAGGGTCATTGCTGCCAAGGGAAGTGAAAAAGTAGAGGCAAAGTCGATAGCGCCTATAAAATCGTGGGTGAGGTCAAAAAGATTCCTGCCTTTCAAGAAACCCTTTTGGTCTACATGCAGCAGGCTTCCTGCTACTCCGCTCAGCCTGTCTGCCAGTATTCTAGAAAAGATCTTGTAATCATTGTTTAGGAGTGAAATAGGTCTATAAGACCCGCAATTAGTTGGGGATTTACCTGGCTTTAGAATCAATGTTATATTAGCTTCGCCCCATGAAGTGGGAGGTCTAGCACCTTCTACCAAAATTTTATTGAAGAGGGTTGTCATACATGGAATTATTATCTCTCCCAAACTCCTATATAATTCCATAGGGAGGCCATCCGGCCCAGCAGCCTTACCTATCTTACAGATTGATAACGCCTTCCTAACCTCCTGTTGTGAGATCTCAGACTCTAGGTTCTCTCGTTGGGCGAAGTCTAGTGAAGTAAGATTGATCTGATTTAGCCATTCACGTGCGCTGATGCTGTCTACCTCCTTATCCTCAGTGTACAGATCTTTGAAGAAGGTGAAGAAAGCTTCTCCTACCTCTTTGTCATTAGTTGTTGATGATTTAGTATGCTCGTCATCAATCTGTTTGATAAGGTTACGAACTCTGTCAGTTTTGGTCTTCCATGCCAATAATTTACTGGCCCCCTCACCGTATTCAAAATGGGCAAGCTTGCTAGCTTCCCATCGTTTAGAGATTCTAGCCTGAATAATATCCTCCAACTGGTCTTTCAAGGTTTTCAGTTTCTCTTCTACTGCCTGGCGAGTAGCCTGATCGGCTTCATTATTAAACTTCCTTTCTACCTCCTTCATTTCACTCTCAATGGATATCGTTTCTTCTCTATACTGTCTGTTCTTATAAGAGGTCCTATTTGTTATCAAGCCTCTCAAGTACGACTTAAGGGTGTCCCAAACCACTGCAGGCTCCGCCGAGCCTACATTTATGTTTAGGAAGAAGTCTGTCTCGTGGGATAAATACTCTCTCTCAGCCTCATCTAGGAGGAGTGTGCGATCGGACGTCCACACCCTTCGTTGTTCTTTGTCTAATACCTTTAGTTTTATCCAGACCACCGCATGGTCCGAAAGGTGGGGGGTCAAATAGCCTATATCTTTGACTTTACTCCTTAAATCATTACTGATAAGGATGTATTCGATCCTTGATTTATGCCTATATTTTTTATTATAGAAGGAAACACCTGATCTTTCTCTCCAGATGTCTGATAAGGCGTTCTGCCCCATCATCATCATCTTTAGGTATGTCCTAGATTTAGACAGGACGTTTGCCCTACTACTGGGTGATTTATCTTTTTGAGGATCCAGCACTATGTTGAAATCCCCCGCAAGAATAACCGAATCAGGAAACCCCAGAAGATTTGAAAAGATAGTTTTTAGTGTGGAAGGGTCATCTTGGTTAGGACCATAGTAACTTACTACCGTTATGGGTGCACCTTCTACAGATAACTTAACAATGACCCACCTGCCACTTGGATCTGTCATAGTTGTTAGGAGACAAGCATTAGCTTGTTTTTTAACTAAAATAGCTACACCCCTAATGTTAGTATTTTGATCAGAACTAACACAATGTTCCACCCACCTGAGCTTCCTACATATGCCGGTAATCTCTTCCCTCAGAAGGTGTGTTTCTTGCAAGATGATTATCTGTGCAGGTGAATCTTTAAGATATTGGAGGATTTTTTCCTCCTACTTTTGACCCGGAGACCATTTACATTCCAAGATAGACATTGTAACGTTCTCATGGGGGATTAAGGGATTGGGCTCCAAACCATCTACCTTCTCCTGAGTGTCGACACCAAGTAAAAAACAATAGCCAAAAAAAATAACACCGGAGTTATGACGCGAATGAGAATTTTCTTTTTTTTCTTTTTTATCCCTATGCTCCCCCACCCGTGACCCCCCTCCCCTTCTCCACCCCCCCCTTATCCCCTCCCTGGAGAACCCTACCCCCATTTGCCTGGACTTCGTCCAGATTGTGCCCACTTTAGCCCTGAGGTTAATCTTTGTCAGTTGTCAGGGACCATATGTAACTGAAACTCCCACTATGGCTTCCACTATTTCTAATGGTTTTCCCGCATCTTGTTATCCTATTTCATAGTGTAGATTTTGCAAATGTATGCGATATATGTGGGTCTAGAAGGTGTATATTAACATAGCCAATTAACTATCTCTTAAAGATTTGTGGGGTAGTTTTCCCAGCTTGGTTGTTATTTTAAGAGCTATTTTAAGCTTTTCAAAAGCTCTTCTGCCTCCTGCACTGTTTTTGCATTGTACATTTTATTTTTGTACATGATTTTGAATTGTGCTGGAAACTTTAGCTGAACAACGGCCCCCAGTTTCTTAAATTCTTCTATTTTTCTGCCCAACTCCCATTGACGATCCAAGGCAGAACGTGAGAGATCTGATCGGATCTCAAAAGCAAAATCTCTGGGTTTCAGTGACTTCTGCTTTAGAGCAGCTGTTAATATTCTTTCTTTCAAGGAGAAGGTTAGAAAATTAACTAATATCTTCCTAGGTTTGGTTCGATTAGGGTGCCTCCTGTAAGGGTCTCTATGGATCCTTTGTATGTCTCTTGATAGGTCTTCTTCTGAGTCCTCAATCTGTATTTATTCTTTTATGAGAGTTATAATATAAGCTTTAAGGTCCTCTCCTTCCTTACCCTCCGGTACATTTAAAATACGCAAGTTATTGCATCTGGAGTTATTCTCCAAGGATTCTAACCTATCTCGGAGCATCGCCTCATCCTTTTTAAGCGTTATTATGTCGGCTTTAGCTGCTCCCAGATCTTCTTTGAGCCCCTCTACTGAGTCTTCTAGAACCACCATCCTAGAGTCCAAGAGGTCGAATTTCTTCTCCAGAGACTCACAAAAAAGTCTGATTTCTCCTTGATTAGACTCTGATACGGCAAACCCCTTCCTGATGTCTAAGGACAGAGTGGAGAATAGTACCTCCAAAGGAGCTACCGGAAGACTTTCCCTTCCTGTTTCTGTGCTGCTCCTACTCTGCTTGTTGCTATCACTGTTCCCATTTTCACTACCATTAGTCGCTCCGTTCCCCACCTCTGAACTTTCTCCTCCAACACTCTCTGTAGTCTCTGGATTATTCAGCGGGTCAAGTTGTTTGGCCGGATGCTTAATAGGGTTTGAAGAGAGAACAGGTGTAGGTATATGTGTTGGGATAGAGGTAGGGGTGGGGGTAGAGACAGAGTTGTTTCCTAGCTCAGTGTCTTCCATCTGGCCTTGGGCAGGAAGTCTTATTGTCCGCCTGGAGTCTTCCCTAAGGGCTTCCTCTTGTTTGACCACGTCTAAAACCTGTGGAAGGACCTTGAAATAAGACCTTAGCGACGGAGTTATTTTTATTCTAGCGTCTGCCAGATGGCTCTTCTTTCTGTTTATCTTGGTACCCTTACCTCTATTCTCCCAAAAACGTGAAAGGTTGGTTTCAGGGCTCCCTTCGGGACTTATTGTCAGAAAGCTCTCTCCTTTCCCCTGTGTATCTAGGGTTGTTTTACCTTCAAGGGACTGCTTTGTAATATTTTTATAGGATTTGTTCTTTCTGGGCCCTTGCTCAATAAGCCCCCGTACTGCACCTCTTTTCCTACCTTTCGTTTTTGTGGTCTTACTTGCTTTTAAATTAAGTGCCTGATTGTTTTTTTTGGGCTGCACTTGGCTGGTGTCTAGGGTGACTGAGGCATCCCCTTCCTTATCCTTATCCGCTAGTCGGGAGGAGCAAGGGAAACACCGGGAACACGGAGAGCGGGAGGAGAAATCTGCTTATAGAGACACATGCGTACCCCTCTGGTGCCCCAATACCTCACTTTCCTCCGCTTCCTTCCTCAAAGCCACAGAGGTTACCCCGGTGACACATGCCGTTTTACACCTCACCTCGGTCAGCCCCCAATCCTGCGCCTCCTTTACCGTCGCCGCCTTTGTCTCCGTCTCCGTTCCACTCGTGATGGCATTCTTTTCCGAAGCAAAATTAAAAACAGCGGCGGTAACTCCCCTTGTGCTGTCTCTGCCGCCGACTGCTCCGGAATTGCTTCGTGCGAGGCCGCCTTTGAGGAGGCCGCGCGCCGCTAGCCTTCGGCCCCTCCTCAGCTCCAGGGCCGCTTGTGACCAGCGAGGGAGATCCCCCGACGAGCCAACGCACATACCCCTGGTAAGTCTCAGGGGAGAAAGAGGAAAAGAGATGAAAAAAATAGATGCAGGTTTGCTGTATGTTAGTCCCCGCTACAGCATATCTTCACAGGGCAAAGTGGGAACACAAACGGCGGCAGCGACCGCTCTAACTCACGGCCGCCTTGTTCTCCCCCGTCGCCACGCAAATCAGTAATGTTCTTTATATACTTCTGTATATTCTGACTTTTGTCTGGAATGTAAGTGCAACAATGTTGTACCTTCAGCATTCCACAGACTCCACCCTCTTTTGCCAAAAGAATGTCAAGGGCAAGTCGATTTTGCATTACCATAACTCTCATGGCAACCATTTCAGTATTTATCATCAAGAACCCTCCAGCAGTATTTGTTGATAAACGATCTACTACTGTAGAAAATTTCCGAATTTTGTATGTATTCAAAGATATACCCACTGCTGGTATCAATGCTCCAAAAATGTCACCTATTATTTCTGAGAAGCTTTCCCTTCTCCTACGGGTTAATGGTTTACCTATCTCGTGAATTCCTTTTGTTCCTCTTTCCACATGAAAAATCTTTGGAATGACCAGGCCTAGATAGCATGTTCCATACCAATGGTCCGGCAACCTATAATAGGCTCTATTTCCGCAAATATAATAGATCCCTGGAAATACTGGATCTTTTCCTCCTTTGAATCCCCATCCCCCTAAAATTTTGGATGTATCTCGGCACTCACTAGAACCCACAAAATAGTTATCATATAAAGTGTTATCTCTACTAATGCACAATTTTCCCTGTTGGGGCCAATCTAGAACCATAACTGCATTTGTTTCGCCTTTGTCATAACTTCCCTCTTCAAACGTCCAAGGTGGGGTTTTTCTCTTTTCTCCTGTTGCCTTTCTTTGAAACTTAACCCTTCTATCTTCTACCATGTCCAAGAAAACCTTTTCTTCCTTTCTTAACCTACAGGTAAGATTATGTCTAAATGCATATTCTAATGTTAATTCTTTTGTTTCTAAGAAAAATTCTCCAAAAATCTTTGCAAGCTTCACCTTATTTAGTTCAGGGGCTACGGGAACTTTAGCAAAAACATCATCTGTGTCAGTGTAGTAATACTCTAATTTACCAGTTTTGTAAAATAGGCTAGCTAAAACACTACAAGTTATTCCATACGTCAAAGGAAGGTGATGATATGTCACACCTTCTGTTACAGACGCAGGTAACTGCATACATACATAACAATCTCTCACATCCATTGTCTCCACATATTCGTACAAAAGTTTTGTGAAGACATTCTTGGAGAAATCAGTTATTGACTTGTCCCTATGAAAATCAGTACTATCTATTAGTGTTGCAGTGTTCTTTATGTTCGATTTCTTGTCACTATTCGTGTCATTTATGTTTTCAGATGTATTTTCTACAACTAACCTAAGTGGGATTATTATTGCCAAAATGAACCAGATAAGCATTAGAAAGCCTGTACAATAGAAACACATCTTACACCATCTACGGAAAAACCCACATCTAGATCTTCTATTCTCAGTGTCTACCATGTTGAAATATTACCTAACTATGTATCACTTTTCGGTTTCTCAGAAATTTTCTTTGTCTTTATCAGTTTGTGTGTCTAGTCCAGATTTCTTTCTTTGACTTTTCAGGGTTGGCGCAGTTCACTCTCACCCACTTGTTCACAGTCTTTGTCTGGGTTCTCGTGACTGCTATCCACTTCTTTAATGTCAGACAGTGCTATTCAGGTGACTTGTATTTCAAGTTAGGTCTTTTCACTCTTTTGGGTCTCTGCAATTGTCTTTTATCTGTTTTTCTTTGTCTTTCTTGACTTGTTATTTCATTCACTTGTTCTGCATGGTCTTTGTTCAAATTTACTATCTTATATCTCAGTCTTTTAATTTCGTTGGGCCAATTGTCTCCTTTTCTTGGCCTTTTCAGTTCACTTTCCTTTTCTCCTCGTTCCACTCTCCAAGTTCTCTTTCTTGGACCTATTCTTTGCCTTCTTTCGTCTTCACTTTCTTCAGATTCTGTCTCAGATCTCACTTCACTTTCTCTAACTTTGAACTTTATGATCTCAGTCTCTTTGTCTGAATCTGAACCTCCTCGTGTTTCTTCCGCTTGTAATTCTGAGTCTAATCCTCCTCGTGTTTCTTCCGCAATTTCTGAATCTAATCCTCCTCGTGTTTCTTCCGCAATTTCCTCAATCTCTCTATCTGAATCTAAATTTTCTTCAGTTACCTCTACAATTTCCGGAGGAATTTCCCCAAAACTTGTACTTGGCTGTTCACCGTCACTGTCTATTGGTTCAGTTTCTCCTGTTTCAATATCAGTTCTTTTGTTTTCTGATTCTTTTATTCATCTTTTACTGCATTCCGGTTGGTCTGCTTCAGATGCTGAACTGGTATCTGATATTTCCAGATGTCAACTTACATGTCGATCTTCAGGATCTGGAACTTTATTCGTTTCAGTTTCTGCTTCAGATGCCGAACTGGTACCTGATTCTTCCAGATGTCGACTTACAGGTCGAGCTTCAGGATCTGGAACTCTGATTGTTTCAGTCTCTGCTTCAGACGCTGAGCTGGTATCTGATATTTCCAGATGTCGACTTACAGGTCGAGCTTCAGGATCTGGAACTCTGATTGTATGGCTGGCATGAATCCAATTTTTCACACCTGCACACTTTACTGCAGTCGTTGTCACCAGAATCACTTGATGTGGCTTGTCCCAGCGTGGAACCAAGCAATTTCTTCTTCAGTGGACTTTTATGTGGACACAGTCTCCTGGACTCAGATCATGAGCTGGTTTTCTTTCAAGAGTGGTCGCATCCGGTCCAACCTGATGAAACACAGAATGCACCACATCAGCCAATCCTTTGCAATAGTCCAGTATGAGATCATCAGTTATAGTCAGCAGTTTGTTGACAGGTACATATGCTTGTCTCATTGCTCGTCCCATGATTATTTCATGAGGACTCAGACCTGTTTTTCTGTCAGGTATGCTTCTTATGCTCATTAGCACCAATGGTAAGGCATCAGGCCATTTAAGTCCTGTGGCTTGACACATTTTCCCTAACCTATTCTTTATGGTGCCATTTACTTGCTCTACCACTCCAGAAGCCTCTGATCTGTAGGCACAGTGCAGCTTTTGTAGAATGTCTAGTGCTTCGCATATCAGTTGGATAATTTTGTTCTGGAAATGCGTTCCTCTATCTGTTTCTATCGTTACTGGAAAGCCATATCTAGGAATGAATTCTCTCAGCAGGAGCTTAGCTACAGTAACTCCATCATTCCTTCTTGTCGGATAGGCTTCCACCCAACGAGAAAACAAACAGACGACCACCTGGACATACCTCAATCTGTTACTCGGGGCATTTCAATGAAATCTAATTGCATTCTGGTAAAAGGACCTCCTTCACGTCCTATTACTCCCAAACTCACTACTGTCTTCCTTCCAGGATTTATCTGTTGGCATATAAGGCATCTTTGGCAAAGGCTTTCAGCTATAGCCCTAAATTTTGGGTTATACCAGGTCTGTTTGAAAAGTCTGATCATGGCACCTCTACCTATGTGTGCCTGTCCAAGGTACATCCGTGCCATGTTAGAGATCATGCTATCAGGCATAACTGGTCTTTCATCCCTGTAAACCCAAACTTCATCTTCTTCTCTCGGTCTGCAACCTGATTTTATCCAAACGTCTTTTTCCTCATCACTTGCCTCTTCCTGCAATTGTCTTACCTCATACCATGTTTCAACTGGGTTAGTAAACTGCAAGGGACATGAAACATTTTCTTTTTCCCTTCTCCGATTCATTGAGGTCATATTTCTGGCACAATACTGAGCTAATTCGTCAGCAAATTTGTTACCCACTGCAATATAATCAGTTCCATTTTTGTGAGCAGTGAATTTTACCACCGCAATCTGTTTAGGCAGCTGTATCACCTCAAGCAACTTCTTCACAAACTCACCATTCCTAATAGGAGACCATCTGGAAGTCAGGAATTCCCTCTGGGACCAGATCTGTCCAAAATCATGGACCACTCCGAAGCCGTACTGGCTATCCGTGATCACAGTGATTCGGAAATTATTTCCCAGTTTGCACGCTCGAATCAGAGCAATCAGCTCAGGACTTGGGCTGAACGTATTCCTCTCAAACAAGATGCTTCCATTATGGTTGCCACCGTACATACAGCATACGCAGCACTTAAAACTCCCTCATCTGTCCTCAGGCATGACCCGTCCACAAACATCACATAATCTGACTCTTTTAGAGTTTCATCCCTGATATCAGGGCGAGGCTTTGTGCAAAATTCAAGCACATCCAAACACTTATGATCAACATCATCTTTGACTTCTGCATTTACTTCATCTGGCAGTGAAGTGGAAGGATTCACACTCGTACATCTTACAATTGTTACATTGTCTGCACCCAAGATCACCTTTTCATACCTAGTCAGCCGACTATGTGTCATGAATTGGGTTTTTGTTCGGGTCAGAAGGATTTCAACTGAATGTGGGACATATACTCTCAAAGGATATCCCATCACAATGCCTTCACTCTGCTCCAGACTCACACAAGTAGCAGCTACTGCTTTCAGACATCCAGGCAACGCCTTTGCTACCGGGTCTAAAACAGCTGAAAAATAGGCTATTGGTCGTTTCATTTTTCCATGCCTTTGCACTAATACTGAAAGTGCACATCCGTCTCTACGCTACAATACAGCTCAAATTCTTTCTCATAATCAGGCATTCCCAATGAGGTGCCTCACACAAACTTGTTCTCAGTTCCTTGAAAGCCTTCATTTCCTCCTCATCCAATGCAATCAGATCTTTGACATCCTTCTTTGTCAATCGCTGTAAAGGTTTTGCAATCAATGAAAATCCACTTATCCACTGTCGGCAATAACCAACCATTCCAAGGAACATTCTCACCTCTCTTTGTGTCATTGGAGCTCTCATTCCTTTAATAATCCTTATTCTTTCTGTTGTCACTTTTCGCATCCCTTTCTCAATCTTATGACCTAGGTACTGTACTTCCTGTTGACAAAATTGCAGTTTTGATGGGGACACCTTATGTCCTCCTTCTGCCAAATGATTCAGTAAAGCAATGGTGTCCATAACACATGCTTCTCTGGTCTTTGATGCCACCAAAAGGTCATCAATATATTGGACCATCACAGATTTTTCAGGCATTATTAAACTTTCTAATGATTTCTTCAGAATCTGATTAAAAATAGAAGGACTTTCAGTATACCCTTGAGGAATTCGGCACCATGCCAAAATACGCTCTCCGAACCGGAACGCAAATAATGGCTGGCTGTCAGGGTGTAATGGAATAGAAAAGAATGCAGGGCATAAATCAATGACTGTGTACCATTCTGCATCATGTGGGATTTGATACAGTATTACAGCAGGGTTTGGCACAATTGGGCAGCAAGGAATAACAATTTTGTTTACCTTTCTCAAATTGCACTATCCTATATGTTCCATTTGGCTTTTTCAGTCCCATTATAGGAGAATTACATGGGCTGCTCATTATTTCTCTTAAAATCCCTTGTTCAATCATCTTATTAATTACAGGTGTTATTCCTTCAATGATTTCTTGCGTCAGTTTGTATTGCGGGGTGTTTGGGTAATTCGTTCCTTCTTTTACAGTAATTTTTACAGGATCAACTTCTCTAATTAATCCAATTTCTTCACCTGTGAAATCCCATACATCAGATCTGACTGTTTCTTTCAATTCAGCATGGATTTTCTCTGCATCGAACACAGGAAACGTATCATACATTCCTGGTTCTAGTTCTGTCATTGTCAATTTGTACAGAACATCATCATCTGGTGTTTGGAAAGCAATACCATCTGGTGTACAGTAAATGGTACAATTCATTTTACAAAGCACATCACGTCCTAATAAATTTACAGGACTACAATCACACACCACAAAACGGTGCATGTCTTTGAATGGACCAATTTCCACTGCTATTGGTTTTGTAAGAGGGGTTTTAATTTGCCTGTTTGAAACACCTACAACTTGGATTGATTCTCCTGAGAGAGGAAGGTTTGGAACTTCCACTGACCTGACAGTAGAACGTGTAGCGCCAGTGTCCACAAGGAAAGTAACATTTACATCATTCACCTTTCCATCCACAAATGGACCTGACTGATCTACCTCTAGAGTTGCGCCAAGCACGCACTCTTCTTCCTCTCCTAGGCACCGTCATAAGCTTTCATCCGATTCATCTCCATCCTGCCGTAACCAATACTGCGAAATTGCAGCTGCACGCAGCAATTTTGTTACCTGCTCTCCTCCGTAGAATCCTGCCTCTGTACTGTATCTTTGAGGATTTACACTCTTTGGAAGAGGTGGTTACGGCACCTGACACTGTTGAGTAACTACCTGCGGCTGTTGCGGTTGTTGGTAACTCACCTCATTCTGCACCTGTGAATTCAATGATTGATTCTCAGTATTAACTTTCGGAGGAAATTTACACTCGTTTCTCTAGTGCCCTAATTTTCTGCAATTATGACATGGCCATTTCTTTTTAGCTTCTTCTATACTCATCTGACCCTTTCCCTTACCAATATTCGGTTTGGTCTGTCCTGCATCACTAGACTGACTATTCATCTGAGCTTCCTGCTTTTCTGCAACCTTTACTTGTGCCCACATTGCCTTTTCCTTGAGTTTACGCTGTCTACACTCAATATCATCACTGCAATATTTTGCATACCGTAGTACCTCATCTACTGTGCTATTCTGCCAACATAACATATGCTGCTTAATCATTTCACTTATTTCAGGTCTCAAGCCATACACAAATCTAAACACAAAATGACTCATGTCTTTTTCACTCAAATTCTCGTATCCACTATACTGTTTAAAGACCAAAAGTAATCTCTCGTAATAGGTATGTACAGATTCCTTACTCTCCTGAGTTGTTCTATCAATCTTTACCCAGTCCGTTTCTTTTGGTGGGATTTTATTTTTCAAAAACGTGATTGCCTGTTCATATTTTCTCATTACTTCTGAACCTGGGGCTCCTGTTTTTGCATCTCTAGGATATTCTTCCTTTGGCCAGTCAATTGTAATTTTACATTCTGTCCATAAATCTGCAGGAACAACAATCTCAAACAATCCATCCAGATCTTCCCACAACACTTTTGAAACTTTTACAAACCTTTCTACCTGTCTATACCATTCTACAGGTTTTTCTCTCAATCTTGGAAGTCATTTGTAAATGACAATATATCTTGTCTGGACCATGGGACATGTACATAACTTCCTCCTGGAGTTTCTCTCATTGGACATTCCATTACCGTTGGTTCTTTCTCCTTTACTGGGAAAGCCAATGATGCTTTATCAGTTGTTCCCTCCTTTCTCCTTAGCCACCTACTTCTCCACTTATCCACATCGCCCCATTTTCTCAATAATACAATCAGTTCCTTTATCTGTGTTAGTCGTCCTGAAGTGTTCAGATTTTCTATGTCCTTTTCACTAAAATATACCCTGTACGGTTTCTGTAATCCTCTAATTTTTCCAAAATCTACTCCTAGTTCGTTCGCTGTTTCTTCCAATTTTTCATGGAAGTTTCTAGCTCGCCAAGTGACGCTTTTACACATAAACATTAATTCATCATCTTGATAGGACTTCAATCGATCTGTACCAATAGTTCCTAGAATTAATTCCTCCATGTCTATCTTTAATCTGACCACATCTAAAAGTTGTGGTTCGGCATCTTTTTTCTGCAAACTCCTCACCCAATCATTTAATTCCTCTGCAGTCGGACCCACAGGGGTTTTATTTACTTCCTCCCAATTTGCACTTCTCTCTGGGGTTTCAGTTGCTGACTCGGTTCCCATAGGAATCCTATTTATCAGACTCTCATTAACTGTCAAACTTACAGGTGGACTTGACCTAAATGGACCAACAGAATTTTCTTTCTCTCTATTTTCTGGAATCATCCCTTCTCTTACTCTTTGCATACTGGAATTTAATGGAATTGTTAAGGAGTGTTCATCTATCTTTTAATTTTCAAATACTGGGATTACTGGCCCTATAGTTACTGGCACAGTCACAGCTTCCATATTCTTTGTCAGTTCTCTTATCTTTTCAGTCAACTCTCTTGTGGTTCTGACTAATTCAGTTGTATTACCATTATCATGTTTCACAGTCTGTGGTGTTTCTAGTTTATTAAATGGACTATTTATTTCAGACATTTGTTCAGGGCTTTGATTTATTACAGTTCTCATCGGCGGTGCATACGGTGTCACCGCCACAGAATCCTGTTGATATGGAGGGGGTCTTTTATTTAAAATGTCCTCCAGCAACTCATCCTCTGTGTCGCTAACTCCATACCCATATCTCTCTGTTACTGCATACTTCTTTTTCTCCGTACACTTTCTCCCTGTAAATACTTCAACTGTTCTGACAGGAAACAAGCCATCCGTCATGTTAGCATACCGCCATCATCTCCTCCTGTCTGCATGATTCAAACCCCATACTCTTCCATGAACTAAACTATAATTCTTTGCACCTCTGTGTCTTTCCCTTTCATAGATCTCATCTTCCCATTCACCTAAGGCTCCAAACTGTGTCGGTCTAGGTCTCGGTTCAAGTTTCATCATCTTTTCTCTCAAATTTCGAAGTACCGCTGTGCTAAACGAACCATTTTCTGGAAATGCCAATACTCCATCGTCTTTGGTATACTTCGCCCAATTTTCCAACCAAATGCAAGTATGATAGCCATATTTCAACATCATATGAGATGCTGGTGTTTTCGGTGGAGGAAGTACTTCTCCTTCCCTAGTCACAACCTTCTTATCTTTCTTAAAAAAGTTTTTAAGTTTCGCAAACCATGACGGTTTCTCTCTCTCATATTCATTATAATAAGGCATTTTTACTGTTGTTTCGCTGAAGCAATTTACACAATCCTTTCCCAATCGGTTCTTTCTGCTGCTCGGCTATTCGGACCTATCCCAGCGCGTCTCACACCAACGCACCAATCAGAAAGCTTTACGTCACTCTCACACTAACCTATCCCAGCGCGTCTCACACCAACGCACCAATCAGGAAACTCTTCGTTCTTCCACAACTGGCCAATACCAGCGCGGTTCTTGATGACGTCAGTTCTACTCCTGCTTCTACTTACCCCTCCTTTACAAAAATTATCGGCAGTTTTCTTAGCCTTTCTTTTCAACTAAATTCGATTAGTTACAACGTAAAAAACATTTCCATTATCTGTTTCTCTAAACAAAAGAGATAGTTTATTCCCACTTACAAGAATACTGTTTCGTTCGATAAGTGTAGCACTTCTCTCTACCTTACCCTTCTCTCAAGCAAGAGGTAAACCCGTTTCTCTGGGGATAAAACACATGTGGAGACTACACTGCTCCTGAGAATTAAGGCCAGAGTTTCACAAGAAAACCTGTTGCTATTTCACTCAAATGCAATTCATACGTGTTAAATTTCCCTAACATAACACAGTCCTGTGTTATCACCAAATTTGAAATCAGACAATGCACAATTCCGTGTGACTTCTCTTGCCACACGTGTCCACTTCCTACTTCCTGGAAGCTTCAAAATTTCGACTTACACATAACGTAATACAAACTCAACATAGAGTGTTAGACACCAAAAATCAATAATCAATAATCACCAAACTAATCTATAGTAACCATAATTCTGCTACCAAGAAATCTGATCCAGCGCGGCTAATATAAATTTTTCCTTATAACACTAATCCAGAAAAAACACCTACACAACTTTGATCACTTGTAACTTATGTTGGTGGGGCCCATAACACCGCATACATACATTCATTCAATTCTCTGGATCAAGCGCCTAAGGAACAATGAGTTGCTGGACAAGCGGGATACCTTATTAAAATGACAGAATTGTAACCTATACATTATATACATTAACTTCGGATCCTGTCGGTTCTAAACATCAAGGTACTCCGCTATTCGGTCGATGGACCAACGAGCAGAATCAGTTGATGGTGATTAAGACCAGCTCAATCATAATTAAAACCTTTAGCATTTATAAATCACAGTTTTATTTAAAGAAACCACAGACTCATTTAGAGTTAGCATATATTTTTATCTAAATTTCTTTAAGCAAAGGTAAGGTTCAATTTATTAGCAAATACATTTATTATATCAGTAAGCATTTTAAGTAAAAGTTAAAATAAAGATGGGAAATATTTATTACCCATGGCCATTGGGCGATGACAAGAATGGTTCAACAGTAACGAGAGATGAACCGCAGATCACAAGATGGACTCCTAAAACTGACTGACTGTCCCACCAAACTCCTCGGACGCAAACTCCTCCCGGGCAACTCCCGCAACGGTCTCGTTCCTTCCCCAGTCAAAGTTCGTAGTTCAAAATGACAGAGTCTCTCGCAGCATCAGGATAGAATAAAAGAAGCAGCTTTTTCACAACGTCAGAGCAGACCCTCTTATACCCTACTTTCTGGCTCTCTACACTCAAAAGTTGCAATCTTTAGGGGCAAGAATCATGCTAATTGGTCCATTGGAGGGGTGGTGATGGTCACCTCATCGCCCTCCTTGTTCGAACCGGTTTGGGGACAATAAAGCACACAATAAGTCTCATGATCACGGTATCCAAAAGTAGTCCAATTTGTTCATCCATTTTGTAACAATCTTTGATGGTCACACATTAGTTCATTCCCTGTCGCTCGACTTTCCCATCCGTTCCCAGGCATATATGCTGAACTCTTGGCACAATCCTTGTTGCAGGTCAGATTGGCCTTGACATCTCTCACTCTGGGCACAGGCAGCATACACGTGACTGGAGCTTTTGTACTGCTCATGCTCGGGGGCCTTCTCATTCAGCGCACGCCATCCCATCTTTTCCAGCGGCCATTTTCAATAATGGCCTAGCAGGCCCGAATGAAACTAATATAAGAACAAACACAACGGAAATTAAAACATGGAAAATAAGCCTTTCTGTTTACCACCCACCATTGTAAAGACCTGTGTTAGGTATTACCTAGCAGAAGCGACATTTAAAGCCATTTTACTTACCACCTGCATTCTTTACCACGGTGCAATTTTACTACATAACACAAATCATGCAATTTACTCTATTTACTATGCAAATCACAATAAACAGGTTATTTGCTTCGCATTTGTAAATAAATTAGATTTTGCAACATTTAGCGAGTTGCCCACGTGTAATGTTTAATAAAAAGGTGTATTTGTTGATTAATTCATGCATTTCAAATGGTTAGTATCATTAATTGTTATGAGGTCATTCATTTCCAAGGGGTACAAAATTATTTCGTTTCCCCTGCTCCTTCAGAACAAAGGATTGAAAAGATATAGGGAAGATTCAAAACAGGCCCCAGAATCTTAACAAAGAGTAGAAAAATAAGATGGCGACGCCCATCGGCGACTGCGTGGTGAAGTTTGCGCGATATTTCCCCCGAGCACGCAATCCACTTTGCTGAACGTCAAAACGTCAGAAACGTCTTGCGATGAGTCACATGAGTTTTTTTTGCACTTCACAAACTCTGCCCAGGCTTAATTAAAAATTCATATGAGTAAATACACAGTACTACAACTTCATAATAACTCAGTAAAGTCTTTACAGTTTTAAGGGAAGGGGGATTGGGGAAAGGGGAAAGGGAGAAAATAAAATCATATTAAGAAAAGAAACATCACTTATATATATAAAAAGTAACGTCTTCACCAACTGCCATTGAGATATGAAGAGATAACAATGGAGACTTAAAATAGACTAAAATGCAATAAAATACTAGATAACAGAGAGTAAATGCATTCATGGAGTTTGAACATTTTCAGACAATGCAGAATTAATAGATGCAACACAATTACCAACTGGTTATGGAACGTAGTCAATGGTAACCATAACAGATGGACATTATGAGAAGTTGAGCATTGAGAAGTATACATAGTATCTAACTTATGATGTGAATAAACGCAATCACTCTTTAGATGAGCCATCCAGTGTAAATTTGGAGCATTGTACAGGGGTAAATTATCATCTGTGATAAAGGAAAAACAAGGATTGAGAAATACTAGGAAATCTAGAAATTTTATAAATATGTGACCATATCTTATTCCAAAAGGAGACATTCCAGCTCAAGGCAAGATCTTTTTCCCATAACAGTTCAGTTTGGACTTGGTTCGAGAAGAGTCAGAGAGATAGAGATAGATTTATAAATGAAAGGCGCTCTAGAGCAGGTTTTAATAAAATTAGATAAGGAACATGAGATGGGAACAGAAATAGGAGTATGTTGTAAGGAGAAATGCGCATCTAAGACAGTATTCATAAGCAGTAAAAAACTAGTATGAAAAGACTGAGGACAATATAAAGGATGTTTTCATTGGGGGAAGGAAATAAGGGCATCAATTTCATTTAACTGTGAAATCCACCTAATGACCTTATTCTTCCAGGAACACCAGAAGATCTGTCTATTATTAATTTTAATAAATTTGTTATACCATATTGGCATAGTAAGGAACAGGGAAGGGGGTTAAGAGAATCTGAGAGAACATTGATTTACCAAAGAAATAGTATGCTGAAAAATAGGAGAACGAAGAATTGGAGATTTGGAGCAGAAAGATAATTTAGAGAAAAGGGAAGGAGAAGAGCTTTTTCTACATCGAGCCATAAAGGAGAAAAGGGTGAGAGCAAGTCCAAAGTCCAAATGGAGGCTTGACATAAACCAAAAGCTTTATATTAACAATACAAATCTGGTAAATTCACTCCTCCTTCGAGGTAAGACCTTGCTAAGAGAGATAGACACAGTCTTGGATTCTTTTTATTCCATAGGAATTTAATAAGCATAGAATTGATTTTTTTTAAAGTTATTTCAGGAATATTAACTGGCAACATGGAGATATAGTAGAAGGGGGGATATCATAATTTTAATAGAGTCCAAGAGACCCCGCCAAGATTGAAGTAAGTGATTGCAAGAAGAGAGAATAGTCTCAATTTTAACAAAGAGTTCCTTGAAATTAGGTTTAACAGAATCTGAAATTGAATTTGTAAGCCAAATACCTAAGTATTTAATTTAGCTGTTTTATGGTATATTTGTTATGTGGTAGAATTTCCGTTTTATCCATATAGATCTTATAACTAGAAACATCAGAGAAAAGGGTTATTTCCTAAAGCTGAGCAGATAAGGAAGTTTCTGGGAAAGAAATAAAGAGAAGAACCTTATCGGCATAAGCTTACACGTTTTAGATGGTGATCCCCATAACAAAACCAGATATAGACGAATTTAGACGAATACATGAGAGGAAAGGTTCAAGTACTAGAATTAATAATAAGGGGGAAAGAGGACATCCTTGCATAACACCACGCTGAAGAGGAAAATAAGGAGAGACTTTACCATTAACAAGAACAGATGCACATGGAGATTGATAAAGGAGTGAGACAAAAGCTATAAATTGCAAGCCACACTAATGATTTTAACATGAAATCTATTGAATGCTTTCTCTGCATCTATTGTTATTGTTGCAAGGGACGATTTGAGAAAGGGGGATTTACTTACATTAACAGATGATCTGGTATTATCTGATGCTAGTCTACCCTTAAGAAAACCTGACTGTTCTTTGCCAATGAGCTGTGGGAGAAAAGAGTCCAAATGGATTACTAAAAGTTTAGCATAAACCTTGCAATCCACATTTATCAATGAGATGGGCCTACAATTTTTGCAAAGAGCGGGGTATTTGTCTTCCTGTAAATAAGACATATTGTGGCTCCCTGAACATTGCCAGAGGTTGAGTTAGATTCAATAAAGTAATAAAATAGGTGATGCAAGTGGGGAAGGAGAATATTAGAGAAATTAAGATAACATTCTACCGTAAAACCATTGGGTCCTGGTGTTTTCCATAACTTTTATGCTTTTAGTTCCTGAGAAACTTCATCAAGAGTAAGATTCATTTCCAATGTCCAAGGGAATAGGGTGAGGGCTAAGATGCAAATATTCCTCAATGTCGGATAGTTGGACTGGGATTTCAGGGGTATGTAAAGTTTCATAAAATTTAACAAACTCCATAAAGATGTCTTGATGATTTGTAATCAGGGTACCTGTGAAGTTAGTAGTGATTCAATTTAAATCTTTGTTTCCTTAATTTTAAGCAATTATAGAGTAATTTACCAACTTTATTCTTACCCCGTAATATTGTGCGTCATTTTTGAGCAATATGGAATTAGCCTCATATGTAGATATAGTATTAACATCTACTTTTTGAGATTAGAGGGTGATTTAGAGGAGAAATACTGTTGTTCCAAAGATTTAAGTGAGGAGAGTGGAAGAGTATGTATTTTAGTGTGAGTTTTCTTTTTTCTAGAGACATTGGGGCCGATTCCGATCTCGGCCGGTAGGGCTCCGAATCGGATTCGGATTTACCGGATCCGATTCGGAGCCCTGTTTCCCGACCGAATCGTACGCGGGTCCGGCCGAGCGAGTACGATGCAGGCACCCGCGAAATCTCCGACCGACTCGAACGCGGCTTCAACACGCTCCGACCGACTCGCAGGGACACGACTCGCACCGCGCTATGGAGACGTTTCCCGGCCGGGTAAGTACGATGCGCGCCGCGAGCAGTCCGACCGTCTCGCGCTGTCCGGCTCGAAAAAGCTGTCGGAGCCGGACTTTGGGGGTCCGCGTCGGACCCCCGAGTCGCACACAGGGGGGACCCATGGGTCCCCCCTACCTGTGCATGTACGCCGCGATGCGCATGGACGCGTACACGCTGTAGGGGGCGCCCCTGTCCGCCTCGCACCCATTGAGTCAATGGGAGTCCGACCGACTCGAGTCCGATGGCATGCTTGCGCATCGTACTCGTTCGGTCGGACTGCTAGGGTCCGATTCGGTCGAAATTCTCTCCGGGTCCGGCTCGGTCGGAGAGATTTCCGGCCGGAATCGGAATCGGCCCCTTAGTCTATGATAAAATCCCGCGCAGCTGCTTTAATCGTGTATAATAATAAAGAAGGGGAAATATTGGAGGAATCATTAAATGAGAAAAAACAAAAGATATAAAGGAAGTAGAGAAATGACCGTCTTGTAATAATGAGTTGTTAAATCTCCATATATGCAAGTCAGAATGAGGGGGAACGAAGTCCAAATCTGTAACGACCATGGCGTGATCTGAAAGTATTATGGGACTTATGCGAGATTGTGTAATGAGATGTGATAGGGGTTTAGAAACAAAGATGTGATCAAGCCTTGCAAGCATACCATATGAGGCTGAGTAGAACATGTAATCACGGTACGTAGGATTTGATAGTCTCCAAGAATCAACCAAAGCACCTTGGGAAATAGTGGAGTTAAACTGTTTGTGCATTTTTTGAGACATGAAATGAACAGGGGATTGTCTATCCAAGAACCGATCCATAACTTGATTACAGCCACCTTCTAGGATAAAGTACAAGTCATAGTATTGTGTGCAGTTTTTGCGCTATGAAGGGCCAAAAAGTATGATACGGTTGAGTGGGGGCATAAACATTCAAAACAGTTAAAGGGATATTGACGATTAGAAAACTAATAAAAATCCATCTACCCGCATCATCTTTTTCTTGCAAGAGCACAAGATTAAGTGAATTCTTACATAAACAATAACCCAATTTTTCATATTGGATGACAGGGACACAAATACAGAACTCACCCAGCTATGTTTAGGTTTTAAGGCTTCAGCTTCGGTAAGGTGGGTTTCCTGGAATAGAACTAAGGGCCTTATTTAGATCTTGTTGGTAGTCCCACCATCCTGCCGCCGTGGTGGTACCAAGTACTCCATCAAGCTGACCAGCGGGATTTAGATGTATGCGGGCTGACTCACAGATGCCTTCGACAGGGTGGTTTCCTGTGGTGGGTCCGGCACACCGCAGCTGATGCGGCAGACTCCAATGTTGGCAATTAGTGTTCTGTCACCGTCAGGGCGGCAGGTTTGCGCCAAGACAATTTAGATAATACAGTTGGCCTGGTGGTCTTATAGAGGCAGTCTGCTGATGGAGTGAGCCTGTGGCGGGATGCAGTGAGCATTGCCCTGCTTTTGTGGCTGTAGTGGTGATCCTAGCATCACACACCAGATATCAATTGCACAATTGTGAACACCTGCCTACTACACTATAAAACACACCCAGTTTCAGACTATGATCCTTTGCCATTTCATAGCACCATGATACTGAAGCTGATTCTCAGAAGTCAAGTAGATTTTCTTGTTGTTCTCCCTGTTTCTTCTCCATCTGTTTTTCAATTTCATTTGTCCCTTTTGTTCATTTAATATAATTTAAGTATATAATTTTCTCCATAAAGCCTGGCATCGAAAATCCCCGTTTTACAGAGGGAGAATTGTCAGTCATGGTGGATGAAATCATAAAAGTAGAGCCACAATTGTTTGAAGCACAAGTCCAAAATACATCCCTGTCTCAGAAAAGGATAATGTGGACCAGAATAGATGACAGAGTCAATGCTGTCGCTAATAATCTGCACACACAGGATGAAATTAGGACGCAGTGGAATGACCTGCGGGGGAGAGTGCATTCCTTGGCCTTCAAGTAGCACCTGCTGGCCCAGAGGACTGGTGGTAGTTCTCCCAGCCCCCCATTATATCTCATGCCCTGGGAGGAGAAGGTCTTGTCCATCCTACATCCTGACGGCTTGTCTGGAATCCCTCGTGGAGTGGAGACTGGTAAGTAATACCTTACAATGTGTCACCAAACACAAATCTCCAATTTGCTAAATATATCAGTAACATCTTCTTTGTCTTGTTTGAATGTAATGAGTTGTATTGAAGATAACAGCTTTCAGTGCCATCACATTGCACTTGATGCTACAGTACTTGTAATTACATAGATATGTTCCCCATAGTAAATATCTGTTCTCTTACTACTGCAGATTTACACAAGCTAAGTACAAGTTACAAGATTTTCACTACCATGATGCCTTGTTTCTGTGTAGGGAGAATTATTAATAAAGCTAATTCTGCCCTTTTTTAAAGAAATGACCCCATATGCCAAAGTGGGATTCATTCATCAATCCCTATTTAATGCTCTCTTTTGAAAATTATTTGAGGTGCTGGCAGGGTCATGTTATTGTTTTGTAATGTAAGTGAATTGAGGTCATTAGTACCACAAAGTAATATTTGTTGACCTACGAATATTTGCCCAAAAACATTTTTATGTGGAATACAAGTGGCATATCTTAAAACTGAAAAATGCACATATGAGAAGTAATGCTAAACATCTCTCTGAGTAGTGTAAATGTTGGTCTCTTATTCTGCTAGGCCTTGGAATGGTGAATTTCAACAGTAGCGGCTCCTCGAGGGAGAGCTGCAGGGCGGTGTGGAAGGCGGGGGAGGGGCAGGGTGGGGGGTAGTAAAGTCCGGAATACGGGCGAACGGAGTTTAGTAACTAAATAAAAAAATAAAACAAATTGCATTGCGCGCTGCATCGCTGATTTGGCATTGCAGCGCGCAATGTAATTTGTTTTATTTATTTATTTAGTTACTCAACTCCGTTCGCCCATATTCCGGAGTTTCCTACCCCCCACCCTGCCCCTCCCCCACCCCACCACCCCGCAGCACTCCCTCGAGGAGCCGCTACTGAATTTCAAATTTCTCCTCTCTACTGTGTTGTGTTGAATGGTTGCTACATTGCAGGTATGCTTACTAATGCTTCTTTTTTCATTACAGGACATCTACTTACCTGTTAATTACAAGCACTTTATATGACAAATAAACTGTTTGTGTACTAAAGAAGGTTTTACACTGAAAGGTTCAATCAGGAAATGCAAGTGTTTTCCCCTTTTAGTTGTCTACATTATAGTTGCCCACAATTCATTGGATACGTAATCCACACTTTTACTGACACATTTTCCCTTATAATCCTGATAGGTTGAACTGCAACAGCGCATGGCCAAACATCTGCCACTCCGGATGACTCCACTCCAGTTCACGAGCAAGCCTCGAGGGATGTCTCCAATGCAGACAGTTCGGATGAACATGACACGCCTGGTCCATCACATCAGTCTGGGCACACTGCTCCAGTGAGTCTCACTAGGCCCACAACTGCACCTACCACCCCAGCTGTAACAGCACCAGAGACAACAGAGCCCTACACTTCCTGTGGATGAAGTGCAAGAAGCACCATCTTGTGCCCCACCTGTCCTGCCTGGCGGGGAGACAATACCACCACCATCACCTCTAGTCTAGGCAGGAACCAGTGCGATGGGGCACATTGTGCCAAGGTCACAGGTTAGTGGGGTTAAGGGTAGTGGGAGTGGCTCTAAGGGCCAGCATAGTGAGGCCACTGGGGTCAGTATCACCCAGGCCAACATCACCCAGTTCTCAGTCACGGCTGCTGCCAATGTACAGTAGCAGGGCAGCAGTGGTGGGGGAAATTAATATTTTTAAAAACTTACCTGATGCCGACCTGCCGGCCATCTCACGCCTCGGTGCTCTTCTGATCTTCCTGCTCCCAGCATGCCCATCACGGAATCCCCATCCAATCTAGACGCTGCTCTTATGCTATGGGAGCAGCATGGGTATTGGCCTGAGTGAGCTGGATTGATGGTCACTCAGGCACCGGGAGTCTGTGTTCTTTCTCCAACCTGGCTGTGAAGGAGAAAACTAAATGCGCATGTCTGTTTGGCTGGCCTAAGATGGCCGGCCAAACAGATATGCACATTTTCAAGTGCCCACCACTCCTTCTCCCAGTCCCTGCCCTGTCAACAATGGATTGCCTGGCCCACCCACCCTAGACTCGGCAGCATCGGCTGCCAGTGAAAAATAAAATGATAATGAAATTGTTTTATTATCGTATTATTTTTCTTTCTGCACTTAGTGAAGCAACGCTCCTCTGCCATTACGGAGGAGCCGCCCCTGCCAGTTCTTGTGCTCATTTCAGCAGTCCCAAGAAATGATGGGCCAGGACCTGTCGAGGGTGCAGGAGAGGAGGTGGTTGCAAAGGTAGCACAATGTAGAGATGGAGAATCTGAACTCTAATGTGGGCTCCGTTACTGGGGTGGTGCAGGACATTTATACCCATTTATGTGCAGGGCTTTTCCTGCACCATCTTCCCCTTTTTCGGTGGGCCAACTCCATCTGGCCCTACTCCATCAGCCAAAGAGAGGGAGGCCATGCCAACAGAGGCAGCACCTGCAGCTACCTCAGTCCCTGCAACTGTTTATCCACCAACCACCAGCAGGCACACACGTTCATCCGGACCACTAGGAGAGGATAGCAAGACCCCTACCCCCAGCAAGAAACCACAATCCTAATTTCATCCAATGTGTAACTACCATTCACTCTGTGGACTATTTCTAGTCACACTTACCTTTCTGAGGACATGTATATTTTTGGACATTGGACTACACATAATTTTGGCTCTAACATTCTTGTTTCATTCACCATGACGGACTTTATATTAATTTGTTTGCTTCATTCCCATTTTTGATTCATTTCCATTTATGCAATAAAAGAAGAAATTACAAAATAGAAGGTGGTGTTGAACTAATTGTTTTGTTTGCATACTACTGTTATACATCCCATCATACTATTCAAAATGTCATTTGTGTATTAATACGTGATTTGCAAGTGTGTATGGTTTCACACTAATTACTACCATGACAACAAAGTACAAATAACAAAATTTCTTCATCTAGTATTTCTTTAACTGTGTAACAGATTGTTCTGTCAAATCTTTATTAAACATAACAAACCATATGTAACACAAATACACACATTTGAACCCTGGGAGAGTTAGGAGATGACAGCCTCAAGTATGCCAGCGATTTCCAGACCTGGCTACCATGGAGGAAAGGGATATTAAAAAAAATACAGATTGAATAGGCAAACCATATTGGATTAAAGTCATCAGCTGGAGCCTGATCTTCTGCCATGTACCAGAAATGCACAGCTATTAGACCAATTGTCAAAGTCATGGCAGTACTACATTTTGTGGCCACAGGATCATTCAAATACACTCTGGCAGTATGTGGTGGGATGTCACAACCAACTTTCAGTGGTGTGCTAAATGAAGTTCTTGGTTCAATGATGAGACACATCATCAGCTTCATACACAACACAAAATGAGCATTTAGCCAAACTGAAGCGGGGTGGCTATGCTTTTGGTTGACTACCACATGTGGTTAGAGCAAATCAAGCAGCACATATTTGCTTGGTGCCACCATTCAACAGAAAACAAGTCCAATGCAATCTTCAACGCTTCTATTCAATTACTGTGCAAGTTGTCTCAGTACAAGATATGCACACGCAAAGTCTGTGTGTGTCTTCCACAGGATCTGCTCCCTTTGTATTTTTCAACAGCAGCATATCACAGCAAATGTCCCAAAATTGAAATGTGCAACTGAAAATGACATGGTAAGGATCCTAACAAAATATCAAAATACAATTTGTCATTTTAATTTCATAACACATTAGACACATTACAAATTAGTACTTTTGAACAATGAAAAAGAAACATTTGAAATGAACCCAAGTAGTCAATCTGTCAACACTTTGAGCAACAAGCATCTAGGACCTGGACTCCTAAACGTACCCTCACTGATAAATGTCCAGCACAGACTGTACTTCTAATGAGAAGAAAAATTGGTGTAAGCTTAATGTAATGAAATGTAGATGTATACTTACACTCAGGGAAAGACGTCGGCAATCACCTCTTTAAAACGTTAACTTCTCCCTCTTCACCACTATCATCTTCATTTGCCATTTCAACATCCTCACTGTGGCCTCTGCATGCTCTCCATCCTCTGCGATGTACCGGATGCTGCGTTGCAAGGCAATGTTATGCATCATGCAGCAGGACATGGTGATGTAAGTAGAGGAGGGCTCCACTGGTCTTGTCCAGACAGCCAAATCTGGCCTCCAGGAGACCAAAAGCGTGCTCAACTGGCCTCTGTGTTCTTTCATAGGCCTAATTGAAGCAGACTTCTCCTGGCATCGTTGAATTCCTCATCGGTGCCAACAACCATGGTTGGTTAGGGTAAGCTGAGTCACCTAAATGGAAATGTACAAACTAGGCTAAATAAGTAACAAAATTACTGATAATTCACCTTGTGATTACCCAACCAATGTCATGTCTGATTGTACTTAACAACAAGCCAGGCCCTTTCAGGTCTAAGGTGGGACATTTGCTGGGGTATGCTGATGTTCTGTAGTGCAAAGGAATATTGGGCAGATCCGGGGAAACTGACACAGACACATTGATTGAATGATAGGATTGCGGTATACTTTTTCCCTGGTGCTTGGTGGCACTAAGGCAATATGTGTGCCACCAATAGCTCCAACCACATGTGGCAGCTGACTCAAAGCGCAGACATTAGCCAAATTCTCACGTCGTGGGAACTTGATGAAGCTGTTCATGTGTCTAATCATTGACGCAAAAACTTCATGTAGCACACCACTGAAAGTTGATTGTGACATCCCACCACATACTGCCACAGCGTATTGGAATGGTCCTGTGGCAAAAGAAGGTAGTAATGCCATGACTTTGACAATTTCTGTAATAGCTGTGGCATTTCTCTTGCTTGGCAGAAGATCAGGCTCCAGCTGATGACATAAATCCAGTATAGTTTGCCTATTCAATCTGTACTTTTTTATAATATCCCTTTCCTCCATGGTGACCAGATCTGGAAATGGCTGGTACACTTGAGGTTGTTGTCTCCTAACCCTCCCAGGGTTCAAATGTCTGCAATTGAAAAAAGTAATGACATTTTCAGAACATATTCCACATATACATTATGCTAATTCACTCAAATGTCATGGTGTGCACAACATCTATAATGCTTACACAACCTATATATTTTGTATGTAAAAACATTGTTTGTCACTTAACAATAAATGAATTGGAAAATTATACATTTGTCATGTACAATTTACACATCCTATTTAAAAAAAAAAGATTTTTTCCTAAAATAGAGTCAGCGGAGATGTTAACACAGCGTTACTCTTGCATGTCACTACACTAACGCAAAACACATAAATTTCATTTTGAAACAGACATGACTGTCCTCCAATTTTTATTAAATGTTGATAAGAAGGTAGCCACCTCTTTGAGTGGTGGTAATGCACCTAACCATCACCAAAGAATTATTTTACCTCCTAAAATGGCTGCTGCCTGACCTTTTCGTCAGGACATTTGTAGGTGCACGTCCGCTGCAGGACTTGAGTGTCTACTAGGTGTTGTACTCCCCTAGGGAAACAGCCATAGGCTAACATGTGAGAAAGAAACCAATGGCTCTGTTGCTGCTGACAATCATGGCCGTCACATACATGTACTTGGCGGTTTTGAAAATTTTAACATATCTCCTGATACTGCAGGGGTAAAGACCTTTTCTACATTTGCTGCTGTTTCTGACCTCTGGGGGCTAAGATGGCTCGAGTTACTGGGGAAAGGGCCCATGTCTTCATGCCTGAGGAGCTGGAGAAGCTGGCAGAGGAGGTGTTCTCTCTGTATGGCCAACTCTATGGTGCACCGGAGGAACAGGTACATGTTTGAAATGTGTATGTGAATCAGTCTAACTGTCTCAATGTTTCCTAAAACACAGGCTACAATGTCCCTTTGAGTTCCTGACTGAAGTGTACTGAATTATATAAAATGGCATATATTTAGCTCCTCACATAGGACAATGATCTTGGGGATTTGTAAGCACTTTCCCATTAAAAAAACTCAAAAGGCCCCATTAAGAATTATGTGTTGTGTATTCAAACCCCGAGTAAAATATTTTGGTTGTACATGTAGAGATATATCCATGTGTACTTTGCAATACATGTGAAATGCATTAATGTCACATTAGGTGCACCTGAAAATGCATTCTAATGCGGTGGCCTATCCACCGCTTGATGGGCAGTTTAGAGCCCAACAGTAACAGCAGGGGGGGGTAAGTTATAGTGTGAGGTGAGCATGTGAAATAGATATCTTTTTGTTACAGCAGCTATTTTTGAAATCTACATGAAGGTTGACACATGTCAAACGCAGATGAGTTTTTGAAGGTGTAAGTTTGGCACAAGGTGAATGATGAAGTGTTTAGTACATGAATATTTTGGTAAAGGATGCCACCTGCTTTGTGTTCACTACCAATGGACTGGTTTTAGCAGACACATGTCTGCCTAAACAACAGTTACTCATGAGTGTTTGTTTGGATGTTAGAGGGTCAATTGTACTTTACAGGCCACTAGTTCTTCATGTGTCAGGTGGGATGATCCTTTCCTATTGTGAATGATCTAGGCTTAGCCACTGATACAGGTGACATAGAATAAAATTGACCCTGGGCGTAAAACTCTGCTCCACTCTCGTAGAACGCAGAGTTGCCAAAAAATCAG
This sequence comes from Calotriton arnoldi, assembly GCA_963921515.1. NCBI lineage: Eukaryota > Metazoa > Chordata > Amphibia > Caudata > Salamandridae > Calotriton > Calotriton arnoldi. The sequence goes on along the minus strand of CAWUFW010006309.1, from coordinate 378,091 downwards.
CGCTCCGCACTGGAGTGGAGTTTTTTTTGAGTTTGCGCGCCCAAAATTCGCACGGGAGTGGCTTACTGGGTGCATGCGATCACCGACGAGATTTTCCATTCGTTCGTGAGGGCCACGAGATTTGCTAGATGGCTGCTTGGTCCCACAAGAGTCTGCTATTGCGAACACGACATTCGGGCGCGCCATCGTACTTCCGGCGGACGTTTTGTGAAGATCGCGATCCCGAACACACAGAATTTGCAATCTGGAGAAGAATCTGTCTCGAGCAGCATCAAAACCTTCTCAAAATAATGATTTGGATTGAAAAACTCCTCAGATTGACATTTGGCTGTACTTTTTTGTGCAAGGAGTCCTTTTTCTTTTTTTACTTTTTTTTAAGAGGAAGGAAGTGCCCCAGAGTCTCCAACTTCCTGTTCCTGTCCAGCAGGCTCCTCCCAGTGCTTTATCCATCTCCTGTTCACTTTTCATTTGGATTTGGAGCTGGAAGGATCCCTCTTTGTGTCTGCTGCATCATATGTCATTGGATTTGAGGACTTTTGAATTTGAGATTTCACAAGGAAGTTTGAAAATTGGTGTTGTTTGTTTGATTGGGGCATTGCACCTACATTTTTTTGTACTTTTCATCATTTTTAAAAATAAAATTGTGGGTGGCCTGTAGTTTCACTAGGGGCCTAGTTATTTGTTTGTAAGTATTTTCTCTTCTTTTATAAAGGAAACATGTTGCACAGTTCACTACATTTTCTCCAACTTTTGAAATCAAATTGCAATATTTATTTAATTCACTAGCCGGCCAGTAGTCTGCCAATAGGCCTTTCAACCAGTAGGCCCAGAGCTACTCATGGGTGCATCACTCAACTGTTTCCAATGTGTCTGTTGAATTTAAACATCATTTATGGCATGGATGGCATTGGATTGAAACACTAAATGAGGGTATTTCACTTTTTTCATGTGTGTTTAATAAATGCCTTTGTTGGATGTTTGTGGTTGTTTTGTAACTTGCAAACCTTTTTTAGCCCTGTGGATTTTCGTTTTTGGCATTGTTTTATTAAAGCTGTGTTGTTTAGCATGCCTCCTATGTCTGGCCAGTGTGTGAGTGTTTTTGTTTGCATTTGCTTTGGCTGAGCCTCCACGTGTGGCCAGGGGCCATTTTGTAAAGTCTGTGTCCATATAGGCCTGCTTGAGTTCATTGTTTTCCAGGCCTCCTGCTTGTTGTTATTGTGAGTGACTGACCATGTGGCTGGTGGCCATTTTGTGGTGGTCGTAGTGCTTTTGCCATAGACCTGCATGTCTTCTTTCCTTTGTTCCTCTTGGCTTATTGCTTCTTCTTGTGGCCTGCCTGGCTATGAGGCTGGCGGCCATTTTGTGAAGGCAGCCAGTGTGCTTTTGCCATAGGCCTGCATTGTCTGTCTTCCCTTTCTTGTTGTTGTGGCCTGGCCATGTGGCTGGTGGCCATTTTGTGAAGGGGCAGCCAGTGTGCTTCTGCATTTGTCCCGCAAGCCTTCTTTGTGGTGGCCATGCCTTCTTGCTGGTTGTTGTTTTGCATGCCATTTTTTTTTCAGCAAAAAATGTAGCACAGTTCACTACATTTTCTAATAAATTTGCAATATTATTGATTTGAATTGATTCACTATGAGGCCTAGTCTGCAAATGGGTTTTCCAACCAATAGGCCTAGAGCTACTCATGGGTGCATGAAACAACTGTTTCTGTGGTGTCTGTTGAATTTAAACATCATCTAGGGCATGGATGGCATTGGATTGAAATGCAAAATGTGTTTTTTTGGGTTTTTCAATTTTTTTCATGTGTGTTAAATAAATGCCTTTGTTGGATGTGTGTGGTTGTTGTGTAACTTGCAAACCTTTTTTAGCCCTGTGGTTTTTTGTTTTTGGCATTGTTGTATTACAGCTGTGTTGTTTAGCATGCCTCCTTTGTTTGACCAGTGTGTTAGTGTGTTTATGATAGTGGGCCAGCATTTGCCTTGGCTGAGTCTCCCCGTGTGGCCAGGGGCCATTTTGTAAAGTTTGTGTCCATATAGGCCTGCTTGAGTTAATTGTTTCCAGGCCTCCTGCTTGCTGTTGTTGTGAGTGACTGACCATGTGGCTGGCGGCCATTTTGTGAAGGCAGCCAGTGTGCTTTTGCCATAGGCCTGTATTGTCTGTCTTCCCTTTCTTGTTGTTGTCGCCTGGCTTTGTGGCTGGTGACTATTTTGTGAAGGCAGCCAGTGTGCTTCTGCATTAGGCCTGCATGTCTTTCCTTTGTTCCTCTTGGCTTATTGCCTCTATCCATTGTCAGCTGCAGCTCCCAGAATGCTGAATCCCACCTGATGCACAATGCCAAACCGGGTCCGTTATATTATATTTGTTTGTTTGTACTAGTAGTAATTGAACCACAACAATGAATGCCACGTTTCACTGATGTTATTCTTGCTTCTTTGCTTTTAGGTGCACAAAGAGGAGGAGACGTCATCACCCATTGCACTGCAGGACAGAATACCTGCTGTGCACGACGTCACGTGACGTGTGACCACAGACATTTCTTCAACTTGTGCAACTTGCTGACATCTTCAAGATGGCCCCAAAGAAAGGTACCAGGTCCAGTACCAAGAAAGTTGCCAGTGAGAAGAAGGCACTGCCACTTACCAAGACCGGTATGTCGCCCAAGACCTTTTTTGGGAAACCAAAAATTGCGCCTGCATCAGCGGTGTCCGGGGAGCAAGCTGGGAGCAGCACCCCGCATCATTGGACTTACCCCACCAACCTAGGCCCAAGTCCATGTCTGTTGCAGAAGCAGCCAGTCTAATCAGGAGTCCAACGCCGACGAGCAGTGATGTTGAAATGGACTTATCGTTATCGCTAAGTAGTACTCAATCAATGAAGGAAACTCAGATAAGTGGGCAACAACAGCCGCAACCACCCCAATAGTAGTTGTTCTTCCCGAAGTTGGGGAAGTTCAGGAGATCAAGCTTCCTGCAGAGGAAGAAGAAGAGCAAGCCACTCTTTCAGAAGATCCATTGTCTTCCAGATCCCCAGCAATGAAAAGGAGGGTTAGTCCATCAACTTCTTCTTCAAGCCCCCTTTCTGATGATCTAGACACCACTTGGATCCCGCCTCCGTCTGAGTTGGAAAAACGCCATTCCCATTAGACAAGGCTAGGGAAAAAGAAGGTTCCAGAAAGCCTTAGAGTTATGGAGGTAGATGAAGAAGAGGAGGATGATGATGATGAGCCACTCATCACGGACATTAGTCCCACCCCAGTGGAGACCGACATTACCCCATCCCGAATTGCTGTGAGGGATGTGGCACAGATGATACCACCACAGATGATACCACCAATACCTACTCCAGCTTCCATATTTCACCGGCAGCGACCTACAGCCCACACAACCACCTCAGTAGGAGTAGGTACTGCAGAGAGTCAAACTTCACGCCCACCTATCAGTTCATCTGGCATTGCAAGTGGCACCAGCAGCGCCAGAAAGTTGACCTCCCCAGTTTGGGAGTTCTTTTCGGTTAGCAGGAAGGAGATGAACATTGATATATGCTCCATTTGTGGACAAGGTTTTAGACGGGGTAAGCTTGGTACAAACTATGGTTCCCGGAGGCCAAACAACCCTTCTGAAAAAACACCACTTGATCCAGTGAGAGGCACACCTTAGCAGCCAAAAAACTGCACCTATTGTTGTTGGTGGGGATGAAGAAGTAGAAGTAGAAGATCCGATCACAGTGGAAGGTGAAAACGAGGGAGACATTTTCTCTGGTACACAAAGTAGCCCTGTCCCCAGCAGTACAGTGAAGTGATACTGCCCACATCCTCATCAGCAACGAAAAAACATGCATTGAGCCTAACAACATCTGGCGTCAAGAAGTCACCTGCCTAACTGGCACCAGAAAAGAAAAAAATCCAGGCTACCATTCTCAGCATGTTAACTGAGACAAATTACGGACAACGGCGGACACAATGACCGCACTCCCCTGCTGTGTTCCCTTCGTGATATTGTCCCCACTGTGCCCAGATCAGTGTGCACAAGCAACTCCAGCACCTGCCGTCGTTGGGTGCCAACTGCAATGCAGAGGAAGAGCAAACCGAAACTTGGAGTGGTGCACTACTGTGAGGCAAAGTTTGTTTTTCAATGAATCATATAGTCTTGTTTACTTTGTCTTAGTAAGTCCTTTATTTTCATAAGCATCCAACAGTTAAAAATACCAGCCAACGCGTTTCGTTCATATCCAATGAACTTCTTCAGGGCTGTAAATTACAATATATAAAACACATAAATATGTATACACATACACACAATCAAAAAAAATTGACACAGGACTTTTGTGACAAAGGAAGAGAAGAAAAATAATGTGAAAAGCAAGAAACATACATAAAAGAGAAAGGAATACAACATAATCATAAAATATATAAATAATTCATGGAAAAGGAAGGAAAGGAGAGGGAACAGAAGAAGTGGACGTAAAACACAGATGGTGACACCAAATAAAACTAAAAAAATCATAAAAACATCATTACAATACGAAAACAGTGAGAGTGTGATTAATACATGAACAATCTAAGACCAAATAACAAATTACGTATAAAAACATAAAAACATAAAGGACAGGTGTGTGGTGAACATGTAATACCATGTATATAATACTAAAAATCTGCCTTTTGCATAATAAACAAATGCATTACCCAGACTGAGGAGTACAGTATAACATCAGGTGGAGTATAAAAGGCAAACTGCCCCTGCTGTGGTAAAACCAATGAGGCCTAGTCGAAAAAAGTACAAGCCAGAAACCATCCCAATGCAAGTATATAATATATCATTCAGATCAGGTTTGTGATCCAATATGGGAATCTTTCGACCGTGAGTATATATCCCGGTGCGCCCAAAGCCTATCACAAAACTCCCCAAATAATTATATTCACGATTGGAAAGGGCACATATATACGGAACTTCTGCAAATAGACGGGCAGTCCCACATGGCACTTAGGTCATGATACAAGGCAAATGAGCTAATCGTGTGCATAGCGCATGTACATACCATTGAGTGATGTGCGTTCTAGAAGGGGAAAGTCCTATGTTCCCCCTGGCGATTCTTTTGAGCTAAATGCGGGCTCGGTCCAAATATGAAGTTGTAGCAAAGCAAAATTGCACAGGCACAAAATAATGCGACTGTGGGGCCTCCTTAATAAGGGCCAATAAGCACTAAATTCTGGTGAGGGAAAAAACAAAAAGAAAAAAAAAGGGGAATAAATGTGAGCACAAATCAACTATCACAAAAGGAAGAACATAAAGGCGAAATATGGGGATAGATATAAATAAGAAGAGGAAAAGTCAGATGCGATATGGGTCTAATAATCCATGGGAAAAGCAGAGAGGGCATGATAAAAAATTGCTTCCAGAGATGAAGCCAGGCCCATTTTGAGCCACATCTGACGGGCCAAACAGCAAATAATGAAGCGTATAAGCGAGTGCGTGATAAGAACTGCTTCCTGCGATAAAACAAGGCCCAATTTAAAACGAAATCACACGGGCCAAATAACAAATACTGAAGCATATAGGCAAGTCAAGGCCCCTTGTGACTGCTATGTATTGAAGACAGTGAAAGAGGGATAGTGACTTGCGCGTCAAAAAAAGGGGGGGGGCAAAGGGAGGAGAAAGAGGCTCCCATGTTCCCGGGTGTGCATAGGGACATAGAGGATGGCTAAAACTAATAGAGTACAACACCAATAGCAGAAAGCCGGGCGTATTCGCGGCATAGGTCTGATGAAAGTCAGAAACTCTACAAGTGTGAGGTGTCGGACAGGGTAACATTCACAAGAATTAGCAGAGTGGAGACGTACCTGCAAAGTTGGACGCAACCGTCGGCTCTGTTCAAAAACATGGAGTGCCGGTTCTAGGAACTTGAAGTTATATAATGAAAAGCGCGGGGAAGCGCGGAGAAGCTTAACGGGCGTACGTGAGAGCGTGAAGCAAACTAGAGGTTGAAGGAATAAGGTACGCTAGTGGATATACGAGAAGCCGATGAATCCGTGTCTCAAATTGCAACTCAAGTTCAAAGGTAGCATCCGCCCAAGAAAAACACTGGGCAGGTGTGAAAAGTGGTTGAGGGCGAGTCAGATGAATCTATGTCCCAGATAGAGTGTCTATTTCGGGGGCAGAGTCAGCACAAGTAAAGCACTAAACAATTGGAACAACAGCCTCGGCACAAGAAAAATGCTGGGCCGATGCGTACTAGACTGGGTGGCGTCACAAGAGAGTAAGCAGTCCGTGTGGGCTGTTGGCATCTACATTCGTAAAGAGGTGGAAATGCAGTTCACACCGGATGTACAAAAAGCTAAATAAAAATAAAAATAAAAATGAAAATGCAAAGCGGGAAGCAGAAAAGTAGACACTAGTGACCTGACAACAAGTCGAGTGTGGTGATGTTCGGACTATCGTCAATTGGGCATCGCCAATGCCAGACCTAGAGCCGTCCGCACCGTGAGGATGGCTCATGGGGGAGGTAAGGTATGCGAAAGCAGTGCCTTGGGCATGGGGAAAAACACGTGGATCGCAAGCCACATACCCGAGATGAGTGCCCCTGGTCAGGAAAGACTCCTGTAAATGGGGTTGGCAAAGGGGATATTAGCTCAAAAAGTAATGAAACTCATGGTCCGTGTTGTGTCCCCTCTTTACCGCATCCAGTCTGCAAATCCACTTGGCCTCTGCCCTCCTGAGTGTAAGTTCCCTATTCCCACCTCGTTTGTTGGGTGGGATATGATCAATGCCGAAAAAGCTGAATTTAACGGTACCAATGTGTGTCGTGCGGTAATGTTCAGTCATTGGGTACCTATCATCATCATTGATGAGGGCCCTCCAATGTTCTTGGATTCTAGTTTTAAGGTTACGAACTGTGCTGCCCACATATATAATGCCACATGGGCATTCCAGTATGTAAATAACAAACTGTGTGTTGTAGTTTATATGATGTTTAATTTTGTGCGTATAGTTGGAGTTATAACTCAGTTCCTTGCACTTATTTCGTCCCAGACAACAAACATTACAATTGGTGCAGGTAAAGAAGCCTGCAGATGGGCGTGGCAACCATGTGTCAACGGTTGCTTTGCTAGCTGTGATGTAACTTGGGCATAGGGAGCTTCTCAGGGTACGCCCTCTTCTGACAATCAAAGAAGGATTGTCATTAATGTGGGGACGTAATGCAGGAATTGCAACCAGTAGGTGCCAATGTTTTCTAAAGGCCTTAAAGATCCGATCACTGTGTGCCGTATAGTTAGTAAAAAGGCTATCTTATCTCTGTGGCGCTCCTTGTTTCGGTGTTTACCTGTCCCTTTTGAGTTCTTGTTAATCAGTGTGTCTGCTCTGGGCAGGGCAAGTACTCTTTGCTCCACTCTATCCAACACCTTTTGGTCATATCCCCTTGATTTAAAGCGTTCCTTGATGTCTGATACATTCTCTCTGAAACCCTCCTCTTCACTACAAGTGCGTCGTGCCCGGACCATTTCCCCATACGGGATATTAGAAATGACTGATTTAGCGTGGGCACTACCCGCATGCAGTATGCTGTTACAGGAGGTGGGTTTGCGGTGTAGTGAACTATGAACCACCCCGTCTTTCACATAAAAGTAAATGTCCAAAAACTCAATGTGTTCATGGTGGTGGTGCATAGTTAATTGGACATTGAATGGATTATCATTAAGGTGTTGGAGATATTCCTGGAGGAGTGCCTCCGTTCCAGACCATAGACAGATGATATCGTCTATGTACCTCCCCCAGTACACGATGTCTTTGGTCCAGGGGGTGGCACGTCTGGCCCAGGCATGCTCCTTCTCGTACCAGCACATAAAGAGCACCGCGTTCGAAGGCGCGAATCTCGAACCTATGGCGGTCCCCTGTAGTTGGTGGTACCACCTATCATCATGTTTGAAAAAGTTATTAGTGAGGATCAGCTCTATCATGTCCATAATCATGTTGTTATATGCGTAGTGATCTGCCCCCTCAGTGTCCAAATAGTAACGGGTTGCCAACATGCCAAAGTTTTTATGAATGCCCGTATACAGTCCCACAACATCTAAGGTGACAAATCTGAGCTCCTCAGACCATGTGAATCCTTCCAATTTGACCAGAATATCCTTGCTGTCTTTTAGGTAAGCTGGTAAATTGATAACATGTTTTTGTAGTGATAAGTCCACAAATTCAGACAATCGTTCTGTGGGGGATCCTACACCCGAAATAATCGGTCTGCCTGGTGGAAAATGGCCCCCCTTATGGACCTTGGGCAGAATGTAGATGCACGGAAAGCGAGCATTCTCGACATGTAGGTATCTATGCTCATTATCCGTAAGTAGACACTCCTCCCTCCATTCTGTGAGCCTTGTGTTGATGGTGGTTTGCAATGTAATAATGGGGTTATGTTGGATGGATTCGTAACATTGCGGGTCATTCAGTTGTCGTGAGATTTCCCCATATAGTCCTGCAGGTTCATGACAACCACATTCCCACCCTTATCCGCCTCCCTGATTACAATATTGGGGTCATCTCGTAATCTCTGCAACGCTTCTCTTTCTTTACGTGTCAGATTGGATGTCGGGTGGGATGTGTATTTATTTGGGCTTTCGAGCTTCCTAAGCTCCTGTGTGATTAAGTCCCCAAATATCTCTATATTGGCATGATATCCACCCGGTGGGACAAATTTCGATTTACATTTGAGACCTGTGTCCCGATTGTAATTTTCTCTAATATCCAGGTCATCTAGAATGTTTTGTATATCGGGTGCATCATCATTCTCAATAGCCAATAGTATTTGTACACCCCGTATGTCCCCGATGGTACGGTCAGTAGGCGAAGTGCACAAAACATTCGTGACAGGTCTATCAGGTTGCTGTGAGAAAAATTCTTTTAATTTCAATGTTCTAAGAAATTTATACAAATCAATATGAACATCGACTAGGTCCCCATATTGCGTAGGACAGAATCCCAAACCCATTTTTAAAACATTGCATTCATGTTCATCAAGAGACCTGCTTGATAGATTAATAATCTGTAGATCTGAGTTCTGCTCTGACGTAACACTGGGACCGGTGACCCCCCGTGGTGGGAGCCCCTGTCTGTTCTGGTGTTGTAATTATTGCTTGTTCTTTTTGGGACGCAGTGACATTGCGTGACTGTCTGTTCTTCCGCCCTGTCCTCCCACCTCTCCTTGTTTTCTTGTATTCCTTTTTACCTGTCTCTCGCCTATGCGTAATCTTTCCAATTCCCTTTGGAAATTGGAAGTACCCTCTTCTAAAGGGATTAAGGGCTGTGCTGTACTAGATGTGGTACTTCCATTTGAAGTCAGTGAGCTACTACTCACTGATTTAGTTTCCAGACTTTCTTCCCTACTCCTTTTTCTGTCATCGCTATTCATGGGATTAACATACTTCCTAGCAAACGTATAAATCCTGCCATCCCTATAGTCACGATCATCCCTTCTGATCTTTCCCATCCTTTTATCTCTAAGGTATTGTTGGTACTCTTCAATGACTTTATTAAGGATAGCATAATTTTTTTCCACTAGGTCCTTGCAATCCATCGATTCTATCTGTTTTTCTATCTCGTCTATTTCTGCCTGTAATTTTTGGCCTTTCTCGCTGGCATGTTTCACCAAAATTTTCATCATTGTGAATGAAGCACCCTTGAGATTGTGCTCCCATTCCTCCAAGAGGCCCCGCTAAGGTCCTCAAATGTTGGAAAAATGAGGATTATGAGACCCCGTGGAATTTTGTCGTTATCCATATATTGCTGGAGGGTCATGCCGTCCCACCAGCGGGCCAGTTCTTGTTTCTTGACCTTTTCCAATCTCACAAAACATGATCGTAGTCCGGTATTGCGTTGTTCCATGGGTGGTGCGGCAGCCGCTGCACTGAACCCTTTGCCGAAGAGGTCCTGTGCCATCTCTTCTCTTCTATCGATTAGTTTGGGCATTTCTTTCCAGGATACGCAGGTGTGCTGGTTAGTCCAATGAATATAAACTGAGACAAATTACGGACAACGGCGGACACAATGACCGCACTCCCCTGCTGTGTTCCCTTCGTGATATTGTCCCCACTGTGCCCAGATCAGTGTGCACAAGCAACTCCAGCACCTGCCATCGTTGGGTGCCAACTGCAATGCAGAGGAAGAGCAAACCGAAACTTGGAGTGGTGCACTACTGTGAGGCAAAGTTCATTTTTCAATGAATCATATAGTCTTGTTTACTTTGTCTTAGTAAGTCCTTTATGTTCATAAGCATCCAACAGTTAAAAATACCAGCCAACGCGTTTCGTTCATATCCAATGAACTTCTTCAGGGCTGTAAATTACAATATATAAAACACATAAATATGTATACACATACACACAATCAAAAATACTTGACACAGAACTTTTGTGACAAAGGAAGAGAAGAAAAATAATGTGAAAAGCAAGAAACATACATAAAAGAGAAAGGAATACAACATAATCATAAAATATATAAATAATTCATGAAAAAGGAAGGAAAGGAGAGGGAAATGAAGAAGTGGACGTAAAACACAGATGGTGACACCAAATAAAACTAAAAAAATCATAAAAACATCATTACAATACGAAAACAGTGAGAGTGTGATTAATACATGAACAATCTAAGACCAAATAACAAATTACGTATAAAAACATAAAAACATAAAGGACAGGTGTGTGGTGAACATGTAATACCATGTATATAATACTAAAAATCTGCCTTTTGCATAATAAACAAATGCATTACCCAGACTGAGGAGTACAGTATAACATCAGGTGGAGTATAAAAGGCAAACTGCCCCTGCTGTGGTAAAACCAATGAGGCCTAGTCGAAAAAAGTACAAGCCAGAAACCATCCCAATGCAGGTATATAATATATCATTCAGATCAGGTTTGTGATCCAATATGGGAATCTTTCGACCGTGAGTATATATCCCGGTGCGCCCAAAGCCTTTCACAAAACTCCCCAAATAATTATATTCACGATTGGAAAGGGCACATAAATACGGAACTTCTGCAAATAGACGGGCAGTCCCACATGGCACTTAGGTCATGATACAAGGCAAATGAGCTAATCGTGTGCATAGCGCATGTACATACCATTGAGTGATGTGCGTTCTAGAAGGGGAAAGTCCTATGTTCTCCCTGGCGATTCTTCTGAGCTAAATGCGGGCTCGGTCCAAATATGAAGTTGTAGCAAAGCAAAATTGCACAGGCACAAAATAATGCAACTGTGGGGCCTCCTTAATAAGGGCCAATAAGCACTAAATTCTGGTGAGGGAAAAAACAAAAAGAAAAAAAAAGGGGAATAAATGTGAGCACAAATCAACTATCACAAAAGGAAGAACATAAAGGCGAAATATGGGGATAGATATAAATAAGAAGAGGAAAAGTCAGATGCGATATGGGTCTAATAATCCATGGGAAAAGCAGAGAGGGCATGATAAAAAATTGCTTCCAGAGATGAAGCCAGGCCCATTTTGAGCCACATCTGACGGGCCAAACTGCAAATAATGAAGCGTATAAGCGAGTGCGTGATAAGAACTGCTTCCTGCGATAAAACAAGGCCCAATTTAAAACGAAATCAGACGGGCCAAATAACAAATACTGAAGCATATAGGCAAGTCAAGGCCCCTTGTGACTGCTATGTATTGAAGACAGTGAAAGAGGGATAGTGACTTGCGCGTCAAAAAAAGGGGGGGGCAAAGGGAGGAGAAAGAGGCTCCCATGTTCCCGGGTGTGCAAAGGGACATAGAGGATGGCTAAAACTAATAGAGTACAACACCAATAGCAGAAAGCCGGGCGTATTCGCGGCATAGGTCTGATGAAAGTCAGAAACTCTACAAGTGTGAGGTGTCGGACAGGGTAACATTCACAAGAATTAGCAGAGTGGAGACGTACCTGCAAAGTTGGAAGCAACCGTCGGCTCTGTTCGAAAACATGGAGTGCCGGTTCGAGGAACTTGAAGTTATATAATTAAAAGCGCGGGAAGCGCGGAGAAGCGTAACGGGCGTACGTGAGAGCGTGAAGCAAACTAGAGGTTGAAGGAATAAGGTACGCTAGTGGATATACGAGAAGCCGATGAATCCGTGTCTCAAATTGCAACTCAAGTTCAAAGGTAGCATCCGCCCAAGAAAAACACTGGGCAGGTGCGAAAAGTGGCTGAGGGCGAGTCAGATGAATCTATGTCCCAGATAGAGTGTCTATTTCGGGGGCAGAGTCAGCACAAGTAAAGCACTAAACAATTGGAACAACAGCCTCGGCACAAGAAAAATGCTGGGCCGATGCGTACTAGACTGGGTGGCGTCACAAGAGAGTAAGCAGTCCGTGTGGGCTGTTGGCATCTACATTCGTAAAGAGGTGGAAATGCAGTTCACACCGGATGTACAAAAAGCTAAATAAAAATGAAAATGCAAAAGCGGGAAGCAGAAAAGTAGACACTAGTGACCTGACAACAAGTCGAGTGTGGTGATGTTCGGACTATCGTCAATTGGACATCGCCAATGCCAGACCTAGAGCCGTCCGCACCGTGAGGGTGGCTCATGGGGGGAGGTAAGGTATGCGAAAGCAGTGCCTTGGGCATGGGGAAAAATCACGTGGATCGCAAGCCACATACCCGAGATGAGTGCCCCCTGGTCGGGGAAGACTCCTGTAAATGGGGTTGTCAAAGGGGGATATTAGCTCAAAAAGTAATGAAACTCATGGTCCGTGTTGTGTCCCCTCTTTACCGCATCCAGTCTGCAAATCCACTTGGCCTCTGCCCTCCTGAGTGTAAGTTCCCTATTCCCACCTCGGTTGTTGGGTGGGATATGATCAATGCCGAAAAAGCTGAATTTAACGGTACCAATGTGTGTCTTGCGGTAATGTTCAGTCATTGGGTACCTATCATCATCATTGATGAGGGCCCTCCGATGTTCTTGGATTCTAGTTTTAAGGTTACGAACTGTGCTGCCCACATATATAATGCCACATGGGCATTCCAGTATGTAAATAACAAACTGTGTGTTGCAGTTTATATGATGTTTAATTTTGTGCGTATAGTTGGAGTTATAACTCAGTTCCTTGCACTTATTTCGTCCCAGACAACAAACATTACAATTGGTGCAGGTAAAGAAGCCTGCAGATGGGCGTGGCAACCATGTGTCAACGGTTGCTTTGCTAGCTGTGATGTAACTTGGGCATAGGGAGCTTCTCAGGGTACGCCCTCTTCTGAAAATCAAAGAAGGATTGTCATTAATGTGGGGACGTAATGCAGGAATTGCAACCAGTAGGTGCCAATGTTTTCTAAAGGCCTTAAAGATCCGATCACTGTGTGCCGTATAGTTAGTAAAAAAGGCTATCTTATCTCTGTGGCGCTCCTTGTTTCGGTGTTTACCTGTCCCTTTTGAGTTCTTGTTAATCAGTGTGTCTGCTCTGGGCAGGGCAAGTACTCTTTGCTCCACTCTATCCAACACCTTTTTGTCATATCCCCTTGATTTAAAGCGTTCCTTGATGTCTGATACATTCTCTCTGAAACCCTCCTCTTCACTACAAGTGCGTCGTGCCCGGACCATTTCCCCATACGGGATATTAGAAATGACTGATTTAGCATGGGCACTACCCGCATGCAGTATGCTGTTACAGGAGGTGGGTTTGCGGTGTAGTGAACTATGAACCACCCCGTCTTTCACATAAAAGTAAATGTCCAAAAACTCAATGTGTTCATGGTGGTGGTGCATAGTTAATTGGACATTGAATGGATTATCATTAAGGTGTTGGAGATATTCCTGGAGGAGTGCCTCCGTTCCAGACCATAGACAGATGATATCGTCTATGTACCTCCCCCAGTACATGATGTATTTGGTCCAGGGGAGGCACGTCTGGCCCAGGCATGCTCCTTCTCGTACCAGCCCATAAAGAGCCCCGCGTACGAAGGCGCGAATCTCGAACCCATGGCGTTCCCCTGTAGTTGGTGGTACCACCTATCATCATGTTTGAAAAAGTTATTAGTGAGGATCAGCTCTATCATGTCCATAATCATGTTGTTATATGCGTAGTGATCTGCCCCCTCAGTGTCCAAATAGTAACGGGTTGCCAACATGCCAAGGTTTTTATGAATGCACGTATACAGTCCCACAACATCTAAGGTGACAAATCTGAGCTCCTCAGACCATGTGAATCCTTCCAATTTGACCAGAATATCCTTGCTGTCTTTTAGGTAAGCTGGTAAATTGATAACATGTTTTTGTAGTGATAAGTCCACAAATTCAGACAATCGTTCTGTGGGGGATCCTACACCCGAAATAATCGGTCTGCCTGGTGGAAAATGGCCCCCTTATGGACCTTGGGCAGAATGTAGATGCACGGAAAGCGAGCATTCTCGACATGTAGGTATCTATGCTCATTATCCGTAAGTAGACACTCCTCCCTCCATTCTGTGAGCCTTGTGTTGATGGTGGTTTGCAATGTAATAATGGGGTTATGTTGGATGGATTCGTAACATTGCGGGTCATTCAGTTGTCGTGAGATTTCCCCATATAGTCCTGCAGGTTCATGACAACCACATTCCCACCCTTATCCGCCTCCCTGATTACAATATTGGGGTCATCTCGTAATCTCTGCAACGCTTCTCTTTCTTTACGTGTCAGATTGGATGTCGGGTGGGATGTGTATTTATTTGGGCTTTCGAGCTTCCTAAGCTCCTGTGTGATTAAGTCCCCAAATATCTCTATATTGGCATGATATCCACCCGGTGGGACAAATTTCGATTTACATTTGAGACCTGTGTCCCGATTGTAATTTTCTCTAATATCCAGGTCATCTAGAATGTTTTGTATATCGGGTGCATCATCATTCTCAATAGCCAATAGTATTTGTACACCCCGTATGTCCCCGATGGTACGGTCAGTAGGCGAAGTGCACAAAACATTCGTGACAGGTCTATCAGGTTGCTGTGAGAAAAATTCTTTTAATTTCAATGTTCTAAGAAATTTATACAAATCAATATGAACATCGACTAGGTCCCCATATTGCGTAGGACAGAATCCCAAACCCATTTTTAAAACATTGCATTCATGTTCATCAAGAGACCTGCTTGATAGATTAATAATCTGTAGATCTGAGTTCTGCTCTGACGTAACACTGGGACCGGTGACCCCCCGTGGTGGGAGCCCCTGTCTGTTCTGGTGTTGTAATTATTGCTTGTTCTTTTTGGGACGCAGTGACATTGCGTGACTGTCTGTTCTTCCGCCCTGTCCTCCCACCTCTCCTTGTTTTCTTGTATTCCTTTTTACCTGTCTCTCGCCTATGCGTAATCTTTCCAATTCCCTTTGGAAATTGGAAGTACCCTCTTCTAAAGGGATTAAGGGCTGTGCTGTACTAGATGTGGTACTTCCATTTGAAGTCAGTGAGCTACTACTCACTGATTTAGTTTCCAGACTTTCTTCCCTACTCCTTTTTCTGTCATCGCTATTCATGGGATTAACATACTTCCTAGCAAACGTATAAATCCTGCCATCCCTATAGTCACGATCATCCCTTCTGATCTTTCCCATCCTTTTATCTCTAAGGTATTGTTGGTACTCTTCAATGACTTTATTAAGGATAGCATAATTTTTTTCCACTAGGTCCTTGCAATCCATCGATTCTATCTGTTTTTCTATCTCGTCTATTTCTGCCTGTAATTTTTGGCCTTTCTCGCTGGCATGTTTCACCAAAATTTTCATCATTGTGAATGAAGCACCCTTGAGATTGTGCTCCCATTCCTCCAAGAGGCCCCCGCTAAGGTCCTCAAATGTTGGAAAAATGAGGATTATGAGACCCCGTGGAATTTTGTCGTTATCCATATATTGCTGGAGGGTCATGCCGTCCCACCAGCGGGCCAGTTCTTGTTTCTTGACCTTTTCCAATCTCACAAAACATGATCGTAGTCCGGTATTGCGTTGTTCCATGGGTGGTGCGGCAGCCGCTGCACTGAACCCTTTGCCGAAGAGGTCCTGTGCCATCTCTTCTCTTCTATCGATTAGTTTGGGCATTTCTTTCCAGGATACGCAGGTGTGCTGGTTAGTCCAATGAATATAAACTGAGACAAATTACGGACAACGGCGGACACAATGACCGCACTCCCCTGCTGTGTTCCCTTCGTGATATTGTCCCCACTGTGCCCAGATCAGTGTGCACAAGCAACTCCAGCACCTGCCATCGTTGGGTGCCAACTGCAATGCAGAGGAAGAGCAAACCGAAACTTGGAGTGGTGCACTACTGTGAGGCAAAGTTCATTTTTCAATGAATCATATAGTCTTGTTTACTTTGTCTTAGTAAGTCCTTTATGTTCATAAGCATCCAACAGTTAAAAATACCAGCCAACGCGTTTCGTTCATATCCAATGAACTTCTTCAGGGCTGTAAATTACAATATATAAAACACATAAATATGTATACACATACACACAATCAAAAATACTTGACACAGAACTTTTGTGACAAAGGAAGAGAAGAAAAATAATGTGAAAAGCAAGAAACATACATAAAAGAGAAAGGAATACAACATAATCATAAAATATATAAATAATTCATGAAAAAGGAAGGAAAGGAGAGGGAAATGAAGAAGTGGACGTAAAACACAGATGGTGACACCAAATAAAACTAAAAAAATCATAAAAACATCATTACAATACGAAAACAGTGAGAGTGTGATTAATACATGAACAATCTAAGACCAAATAACAAATTACGTATAAAAACATAAAAACATAAAGGACAGGTGTGTGGTGAACATGTAATACCATGTATATAATACTAAAAATCTGCCTTTTGCATAATAAACAAATGCATTACCCAGACTGAGGAGTACAGTATAACATCAGGTGGAGTATAAAAGGCAAACTGCCCCTGCTGTGGTAAAACCAATGAGGCCTAGTCGAAAAAAGTACAAGCCAGAAACCATCCCAATGCAGGTATATAATATATCATTCAGATCAGGTTTGTGATCCAATATGGGAATCTTTCGACCGTGAGTATATATCCCGGTGCGCCCAAAGCCTTTCACAAAACTCCCCAAATAATTATATTCACGATTGGAAAGGGCACATAAATACGGAACTTCTGCAAATAGACGGGCAGTCCCACATGGCACTTAGGTCATGATACAAGGCAAATGAGCTAATCGTGTGCATAGCGCATGTACATACCATTGAGTGATGTGCGTTCTAGAAGGGGAAAGTCCTATGTTCTCCCTGGCGATTCTTCTGAGCTAAATGCGGGCTCGGTCCAAATATGAAGTTGTAGCAAAGCAAAATTGCACAGGCACAAAATAATGCAACTGTGGGGCCTCCTTAATAAGGGCCAATAAGCACTAAATTCTGGTGAGGGAAAAAACAAAAAGAAAAAAAAAGGGGAATAAATGTGAGCACAAATCAACTATCACAAAAGGAAGAACATAAAGGCGAAATATGGGGATAGATATAAATAAGAAGAGGAAAAGTCAGATGCGATATGGGTCTAATAATCCATGGGAAAAGCAGAGAGGGCATGATAAAAAATTGCTTCCAGAGATGAAGCCAGGCCCATTTTGAGCCACATCTGACGGGCCAAACTGCAAATAATGAAGCGTATAAGCGAGTGCGTGATAAGAACTGCTTCCTGCGATAAAACAAGGCCCAATTTAAAACGAAATCAGACGGGCCAAATAACAAATACTGAAGCATATTGGTAAGTCAAGGCCCCTTGTGACTGCTATGTATTGAAGACAGTGAAAGAGGGATAGTGACTTGCGCGTCAAAAAAAGGGGGGCAAAGGGAGGAGAAAGAGGCTCCCATGTTCCCGGGTGTGCAAAGGGACATAGAGGATGGCTAAAACTAATAGAGTACAACACCAATAGCAGAAAGCCGGGCGTATTCGCGGCATAGGTCTGATGAAAGTCAGAAACTCTACAAGTGTGAGGTGTCGGACAGGGTAACATTCACAAGAATTAGCAGAGTGGAGACGTACCTGCAAAGTTGGAAGCAACCGTCGGCTCTGTTCGAAAACATGGAGTGCCGGTTCGAGGAACTTGAAGTTATATAATTAAAAGCGCGGGAAGCGCGGAGAAGCGTAACGGGCGTACGTGAGAGCGTGAAGCAAACTAGAGGTTGAAGGAATAAGGTACGCTAGTGGATATACGAGAAGCCGATGAATCCGTGTCTCAAATTGCAACTCAAGTTCAAAGGTAGCATCCGCCCAAGAAAAACACTGGGCAGGTGCGAAAAGTGGCTGAGGGCGAGTCAGATGAATCTATGTCCCAGATAGAGTGTCTATTTCGGGGGCAGAGTCAGCACAAGTAAAGCACTAAACAATTGGAACAACAGCCTCGGCACAAGAAAAATGCTGGGCCGATGCGTACTAGACTGGGTGGCGTCCCAAGAGAGTAAGCAGTCCGTGTGGGCTGTTGGCATCTACATTCGTAAAGAGGTGGAAATGCAGTTCACACCGGATGTACAAAAAGCTAAATAAAAATGAAAATGCAAAAGCGGGAAGCAGAAAAGTAGACACTAGTGACCTGACAACAAGTCGAGTGTGGTGATGTTCGGACTATCGTCAATTGGACATCGCCAATGCCAGACCTAGAGCCGTCCGCACCGTGAGGGTGGCTCATGGGGGAGGTAAGGTATGCGAAAGCAGTGCCTTGGGCATGGGGAAAAATCACGTGGATCGCAAGCCACATACCCGAGATGAGTGCCCCTGGTCGGGGAAGACTCCTGTAAATGGGGTTGTCAAAGGGGGATATTAGCTCAAAAAGTAATGAAACTCATGGTCCGTGTTGTGTCCCCTCTTTACCGCATCCAGTCTGCAAATCCACTTGGCCTCTGCCCTCCTGAGTGTAAGTTCCCTATTCCCACCTCGGTTGTTGGGTGGGATATGATCAATGCCGAAAAAGCTGAATTTAACGGTACCAATGTGTGTCTTGCGGTAATGTTCAGTCATTGGGTACCTATCATCATCATTGATGAGGGCCCTCCGATGTTCTTGGATTCTAGTTTTAAGGTTACGAACTGTGCTGCCCACATATATAATGCCACATGGGCATTCCAGTATGTAAATAACAAACTGTGTGTTGCAGTTTATATGATGTTTAATTTTGTGCGTATAGTTGGAGTTATAACTCAGTTCCTTGCACTTATTTCGTCCCAGACAACAAACATTACAATTGGTGCAGGTAAAGAAGCCTGCAGATGGGCGTGGCAACCATGTGTCAACGGTTGCTTTGCTAGCTGTGATGTAACTTGGGCATAGGGAGCTTCTCAGGGTACGCCCTCTTCTGAAAATCAAAGAAGGATTGTCATTAATGTGGGGACGTAATGCAGGAATTGCAACCAGTAGGTGCCAATGTTTTCTAAAGGCCTTAAAGATCCGATCACTGTGTGCCGTATAGTTAGTAAAAAAGGCTATCTTATCTCTGTGGCGCTCCTTGTTTCGGTGTTTACCTGTCCCTTTTGAGTTCTTGTTAATCAGTGTGTCTGCTCTGGGCAGGGCAAGTACTCTTTGCTCCACTCTATCCAACACCTTTTTGTCATATCCCCTTGATTTAAAGCGTTCCTTGATGTCTGATACATTCTCTCTGAAACCCTCCTCTTCACTACAAGTGCGTCGTGCCCGGACCATTTCCCCATACGGGATATTAGAAATGACTGATTTAGCATGGGCACTACCCGCATGCAGTATGCTGTTACAGGAGGTGGGTTTGCGGTGTAGTGAACTATGAACCACCCCGTCTTTCACATAAAAGTAAATGTCCAAAAACTCAATGTGTTCATGGTGGTGGTGCATAGTTAATTGGACATTGAATGGATTATCATTAAGGTGTTGGAGATATTCCTGGAGGAGTGCCTCCGTTCCAGACCATAGACAGATGATATCGTCTATGTACCTCCCCCAGTACATGATGTATTTGGTCCAGGGGGAGGCACGTCTGGCCCAGGCATGCTCCTTCTCGTACCAGCCCATAAAGAGCCCCGCGTACGAAGGCGCGAATCTCGAACCCATGGCGTTCCCCTGTAGTTGGTGGTACCACCTATCATCATGTTTGAAAAAGTTATTAGTGAGGATCAGCTCTATCATGTCCATAATCATGTTGTTATATGCGTAGTGATCTGCCCCCTCAGTGTCCAAATAGTAACGGGTTGCCAACATGCCAAGGTTTTTATGAATGCACGTATACAGTCCCACAACATCTAAGGTGACAAATCTGAGCTCCTCAGACCATGTGAATCCTTCCAATTTGACCAGAATATCCTTGCTGTCTTTTAGGTAAGCTGGTAAATTGATAACATGTTTTTGTAGTGATAAGTCCACAAATTCAGACAATCGTTCTGTGGGGGATCCTACACCCGAAATAATCGGTCTGCCTGGTGGAAAATGGCCCCCCTTATGGACCTTGGGCAGAATGTAGATGCACGGAAAGCGAGCATTCTCGACATGTAGGTATCTATGCTCATTATCCGTAAGTAGACACTCCTCCCTCCATTCTGTGAGCCTTGTGTTGATGGTGGTTTGCAATGTAATAATGGGGTTATGTTGGATGGATTCGTAACATTGCGGGTCATTCAGTTGTCGTGAGATTTCCCCCATATAGTCCTGCAGGTTCATGACAACCACATTCCCACCCTTATCCGCCTCCCTGATTACAATATTGGGGTCATCTCGTAATCTCTGCAACGCTTCTCTTTCTTTACGTGTCAGATTGGATGTCGGGTGGGATGTGTATTTATTTGGGCTTTCGAGCTTCCTAAGCTCCTGTGTGATTAAGTCCCCAAATATCTCTATATTGGCATGATATCCACCCGGTGGGACAAATTTCGATTTACATTTGAGACCTGTGTCCCGATTGTAATTTTCTCTAATATCCAGGTCATCTAGAATGGTTTGTATATCGGGTGCATCATCATTCTCAATAGCCAATAGTGTTTGTACACCCCGTATGTCCCCGATGGTACGGTCAGTAGGCGAAGTGCACAAAACATTCGTGACAGGTCTATCAGGTTGCTGTGAGAAAAATTCTTTTAATTTCAATGCTCTAAGAAATTTATACAAATCAATATGAACATCGACTAGGACCCCATATTGCGTAGGACAGAATCCCAAACCCATTTTTAAAACATTGCATTCATGTTCATCAAGAGACCTGCTTGATAGATTAATAATCTGTAGATCTGAGTTCTGCTCTGACGTAACACTGGGACCGGTGACCCCCCCGTGGTGGGAGCCCCTGTCTGTTCTGGTGTTGTAATTATTGCTTGTTCTTTTTGGGACGCAGTGACATTGCGTGACTGTCTGTTCTTCCGCCCTGTCCTCCCACCTCTCCTTGTTTTCTTGTATTCCTTTTTACCTGTCTCTCGCCTATGCGTAATCTTTCCAATTCCCTTTGGAAATTGGAAGTACCCTCTTCTAAAGGGATTAAGGGCTGTGCTGTACTAGATGTGGTAATTCCATTTGAAGTCAGTGAGCTACTACTCACTGATTTAGTTTCCAGACTTTCTTCCCTACTCCTTTTTCTGTCATCGCTATTCATGGTATTATCATACTTCCTAGCAAACGTATAAATCCTGCCATCCCTATTGTCATGATCATCCCTTCTGATCTTTCCCATCCTTTTATCTCTAAGGTATTGTTGGTACTCTTCAATGACTTTATTAAGGATAGCATAATTTTTTTCCACTAGGTCCTTGCAATCCATCGATTCTATCTGTTTTTCTATCTCGTCTATTTCTGCCTGTAATTTTTGGCCTTTCTCGCTGGCATGTTTCACCAAAATTTTCATCATTGTGAATGAAGCACCCTTGAGATTGTGCTCCCATTCCTCCAAGAGGCCCCCGCTAAGGTCCTCAAATGTTGGAAAAATGAGGATTCTGAGGCCCCGTGGAATTTTGTCGTTATCCATATATTGCTGGAGGGTCATGCCGTCCCACCAGCAGGCCAGTTCTTGTTTCTTGACCTTTTCCAATCTCACAAAACATGATTGTAGTCCGGTATTGCGTTGTTCAATGGGTGGTGCGGCAGCCGCTGCACTGAACCCTTTGCCGAAGAGGTCCTGTGCCATCTCTTCTCTTCTATCGATTAGTTTGGGCATTTCTTTCCAGGATACGCAGGTGTGCCGGTTAGTCCAATGAATATAAACTGAGACAAATTACGGACAACGGCGGACACAATGACCGCACTCCCCTGCTGTGTTCCCTTCGTGATATTGTCCCCACTGTGCCCAGATCAGTGTGCACAAGCAACTCCAGCACCTGCCGTCGTTGGGTGCCAACTGCAATGCAGAGGAAGAGCAAACCGAAACTTGGAGTGGTGCACTACTGTGAGGCAAAGTTCGTTTTTCAATGAATCATATAGTCTTGTTTACTTTGTCTTAGTAAGTCCTTTATTTTCATAAGCATCCAACAGTTAAAAATACCAGCCAACGCGTTTCGTTCATATCCAATGAACTTCTTCAGGGCTGTAAATTACAATATATAAAACACATAAATATGTATACACATACACACAATCAAAAATACTTGACACAGGACTTTTGTGACAAAGGAAGAGAAGAAAAATAATGTGAAAAGCAAGAAACATACATAAAAGAGAAAGGAATACAACATAATCATAAAATATATAAATAATTCATGAAAAAGGAAGGAAAGGAGAGGGAACAGAAGAAGTGGACGTAAAACACAGATGGTGACACCAAATAAAACTAAAAAAATCATAAAAACATCATTACAATATGAAAACAGTGAGAGTGTGATTAATACATGAACAATCTAAGACCAAATAACAAATTACGTATAAAAACATAAAAACATAAAGGACAGGTGTGTGGTGAACATGTAATACCATGTATATAATACTAAAAATCTGCCTTTTGCATAATAAACAAATGCATTACCCAGACTGAGGAGTACAGTATAACATCAGGTGGAGTATAAAAGGCAAACTGCCCCTGCTGTGGTAAAACCAATGAGGCCTAGTCGAAAAAAGTACAAGCCAGAAACCATCCCAATGCAAGTATATAATATATCATTCAGATCAGGTTGGTGATCCAATATGGGAATCTTTCGACCGTGAGTATATATCCCGGTGCGCCCAAAGCCTTTCACAAAACTCCCCAAATAATTATATTCACGATTGGAAAGGGCACATAAATACGGAACTTCTGCAAATAGACGGGCAGTCCCACATGGCACTTAGGTCATGATACAAGGCAAATTAGCTAATCGTGTGCATAGCGCATGTACATACCATTGAGTGATGTGCGTTCTGGAAGGGGAAAGTCCTATGTTCCCCCTGGCGATTCTTCTGAGCTAAATGCGGGCTCGGTCCAAATATGAAGTTGTAGCAAAGCAAAATTGCACAGGCACACAATAATGCAACTGTGGGGCCTCCTTAATAAGGGCCAATAAGCACTAAATTCTGGTGAGGGAAAAAACAAAAAGAAAAAAAAGGGGAATAAATGTGAGCACAAATCAACTATCACAAAAGGAAGAACATAAAGGCGAAATATGGGGATAGATATAAATAAGAAGAGGAAAAGTCAGATGCGATATGGGTCTAATAATCCATGGGAAAAGCAGAGAGGGCATGATAAAAAATTGCTTCCAGAGATGAAGCCAGGCCCATTTTGAGCCACATCTGACGGGCCAAACAGCAAATAATGAAGCGTATAAGCGAGTGCGTGATAAGAACTGCTTCCTGCGATAAAACAAGGCCCAATTTAAAACGAAATCAGACGGGCCAAATAACAAATACTGAAGCATATTGGTAAGTCAAGGCCCCTTGTGACTGCTATGTATTGAAGACAGTGAAAGAGGGATAGTGACTTGCGCGTCAAAAAAAGGGGGGCAAAGGGAGGAGAAAGAGGCTCCCATGTTCCCGGGTGTGCAAAGGGACATAGAGGATGGCTAAAACTAATAGAGTACAACACCAATAGCAGAAAGCCG
The DNA here is from genome assembly GCA_963921515.1 of Calotriton arnoldi. NCBI lineage: Eukaryota > Metazoa > Chordata > Amphibia > Caudata > Salamandridae > Calotriton > Calotriton arnoldi. Next base: position 354,152 of record CAWUFW010006309.1, on the reverse strand, counting down.
GGCGTATTCGCGGCATAGGTCTGATGAAAGTCAGAAACTCTACAAGTGTGAGGTGTCGGACAGGGTAACATTCACAAGAATTAGCAGAGTGGAGACGTACCTGCAAAGTTGGAAGCAACCGTCGGCTCTGTTCGAAAACATGGAGTGCCGGTTCGAGGAACTTGAAGTTATATAATGAAAAGCGCGGAGAAGCGTAACAGGCGTACGTGAGAGCGTGAAGCAAACTAGAGGTTGAAGGAATAAGGTACGCTAGTGGATATACGAGAAGCCGATGAATCCGTGTCTCAAATTGCAACTCAAGTTCAAAGGTAGCATCCGCCCAAGAAAAACACTGGGCAGGTGCGAAAAGTGGCTGAGGGCGAGTCAGATGAATCTATGTCCCAGATAGAGTGTCTATTTCGGGGGCAGAGTCAGCACAAGTAAAGCACTAAACAATTGGAACAACAGCCTCGGCACAAGACAAATGCTGGGCCGATGCGTACTAGACTGGGTGGCGTCACAAGAGAGTAAGCAGTCCGTGTGGGCTGTTGGCATCTACATTCGTAAAGAGGTGGAAATGCAGTTCACACCGGATGTACAAAAAGCTAAATAAAAATAAAAATAAAAATGAAAATGCAAAAGCGGGAAGCAGAAAAGTAGACACTAGTGACCTGACAACAAGTCGAGTGTGGTGATGTTCGGACTATCGTCAATTGGGCATCGCCAATGCCAGACCTAGAGCCGTCCGCACCGTGAGGATGGCTCATGGGGGGAGGTAAGGTATGCGAAAGCAGTGCCTTGGGCATGGGGAAAAAACACGTGGATCGCAAGCCACATACCCGAGATGAGTGCCCCCTGGTCAGGAAAGACTCCTGTAAATGGGGTTGGCAAAGGGGGATATTAGCTCAAAAAGTAATGAAACTCATGGTCCGTGTTGTGTCCCCTCTTTACCGCATCCAGTCTGCAAATCCACTTGGCCTCTGCCCTCCTGAGTGTAAGTTCCCTATTCCCACCTCGGTTGTTGGGTGGGATATGATCAATGCCGAAAAAGCTGAATTTAACAGTACCAATGCGTGTCGTGCGGTAATGTTCAGTCATTGGGTACCTATCATCATCATTGATGAGGGCCCTCCGATGTTCTTGGATTCTAGTTTTAAGGTTACGAACTGTGCTGCCCACATATATAATGCCACATGGGCATCCCAGTATGTAAATAACAAACTGTGTGTTGCAGTTTATATGATGTTTAATTTTGTGCGTATAGTTGGAGTTATAACTCAGTTCCTTGCACTTATTTCATCCCAGACAACAAACATTACAATTGGTGCAGGTAAAGAAGCCTGCAGATGGGCGTGGCAACCATGTGTCAACGGTTGCTTTGCTAGCTGTGATGTAACTTGGGCATAGGGAGCTTCTCAGGGTACGCCCTCTTCTGAAAATCAAAGAAGGATTGTCATTAATGTGGGGACGTAATGCAGGAATTGCAACCAGTAGGTGCCAATGTTTTCTAAAGGCCTTAAAGATCCGATCACTGTGTGCCGTATAGTTAGTAAAAAAGGCTATCTTATCTCTGTGGCGCTCCTTGTTTCGGTGTTTACCTGTCCCTTTTGAGTTCTTGTTAATCAGTGTGTCTGCTCTGGGCAGGGCAAGTACTCTTTGCTCCACTCTATCCAACACCTTTTGGTCATATCCCCTTGATTTAAAGCGTTCCTTGATGTCTGATACATTCTCTCTGAAACCCTCCTCTTCACTACAAGTGCGTCGTGCCTGGACCATTTCCCCATACGGGATATTAGAAATGACTGATTTAGCGTGGGCACTACCCGCATGCAGTATGCTGTTACAGGAGGTGGGTTTGCAGTGTAGTGAACTATGAACCACCCCGTCTTTCACATAAAAGTAAATGTCCAAAAACTCAATGTGTTCATGGTGGTGGTGCATAGTTAATTGGACATTGAATGGATTATCATTAAGGTGTTGGAGATATTCCTGGAGGAGTGCCTCCGTTCCAGACCATAGACAGATGATATCGTCTATGTACCTCCCCCAGTACACAATGTATTTGGTCCAGGGGGAGGCACGTCTGGCCCAGGCATGCTCCTTCTCGTACCAGCCCATAAAGAGCCCCGCATACGAAGGCGCGAATCTCGAACCCATGGCGTTCCCCTGTAGTTGGTGGTACCACCTATCATCATGTTTGAAAAAATTATTAGTGAGGATCAGCTCTATCATGTCCATAATCATGTTGTTATATGCGTAGTGATCTGCCCCTCAGTGTCCAAATAGTAACGGGTTGCCAACATGCCAAAGTTTTTATGAATGCACGTATACAGTCCCACAACATCTAAGGTGACAAATCTGAGCTCCTCAGACCATGTGAATCCTTCCAATTTGACCAGAATATCCTTGCTGTCTTTTAGGTAAGCTGGTAAATTGATAACATGTTTTTGTAGTGATAAGTCCACAAATTCAGACAATCGTTCTGTGGGGGATCCTACACCCGAAATAATCGGTCTGCCTGGTGGAAAATGGCCCCCTTATGGACCTTGGGCAGAATGTAGATGCACGGAAAGCGAGCATTCTCGACATGTAGGTATCTATGCTCATTATCCGTAAGTAGACACTCCTCCCTCCATTCTGTGAGCCTTGTGTTGATGGTGGTTTGCAATGTAATAATGGGGTTATGTTGGATGGATTCGTAACATTGTGGGTCATTCAGTTGTCGTGAGATTTCCCCCATATAGTCCTGCAGGTTCATGACAACCACATTCCCACCCTTATCCGCCTCCCTGATTACAATATTGGGGTCATCTCATAATCTCTGCAATGCTTCTCTTTCTTTACGTGTCAGATTGGATGTCGGGTGGGATGTGTATTTATTTGGGCTTTCGAGCTTCCTAAGCTCCTGTGTGATTAAGTCCCCAAATATCTCTATATTGGCATGATATCCACCCGGTGGGACAAATTTCGATTTACATTTGAGACCTGTGTCCCGATTGTAATTTTCTCTAATATCCAGGTCATCTAGAAAGGTTTGTATATCGGGTGCATCATCATTCTCAATAGCCAATAGTGTTTGTACACCCCGTATGTCCCCGATGGTACGGTCAGTAGGCGAAGTGCACAAAACATTCGTGACAGGTCTATCAGGTTGCTGTGAGAAAAATTCTTTTAATTTCAATGTTCTAAGAAATTTATACAAATCAATATGAACATCGACTAGGTCCCCATATTGCGTAGGACAGAATCCCAAACCCATTTTTAAAACATTGCATTCATGTTCATCAAGAGACCTGCTTGATAGATTAATAATCTGTAGATCTGAGTTCTGCTCTGACGTAACACTGGGACCGGTGACCCCCCGTGGTGGGAGCCCCTGTCTGTTCTGGTGTTGTAATTATTGCTTGTTCTTTTTGGGACGCAGTGACATTGCGTGACTGTCTGTTCTTCCGCCCTGTCCTCCCACCTCTCCTTGTTTTCTTGTATTCCTTTTTACCTGTCTCTCGCCTATGCGTAATCTTTCCAATTCCCTTTGGAAATTGGAAGTACCCTCTTCTAAAGGGATTAAGGGCTGTGCTGTACTTGTGCCGAGGCTGTTGTTCCAATTGTTTAGTGCTTTACTTGTGCTGACTCTGCCCCCGAAATAGACACTCTATCTGGGACATAGATTCATCTGACTCGCCCTCAGCCACTTTTCGCACCTGCCCAGTGTTTTTCTTGGGCGGATGCTACCTTTGAACTTGAGTTGCAATTTGAGACACAGATTCATCGGCTTCTCGTATATCCACTAGCGTACCTTATTCCTTCAACCTCTAGTTTGCTTCACGCTCTCACGTACGCCCGTTACGCTTCTCCGCGCTTCCCCGCGCTTTTCATTATATAACTTCAAGTTCCTCGAACCGGCACTCCATGTTTTCGAACAGAGCCGACGGTTGCTTCCAACTTTGCAGGTACGTCTCCACTCTGTTAATTCTTGTGAATGTTACCCTGTCCGACACCTCACACTTGTAGAGTTTCTGACTTTCATCAGACCTATGCCGCGAATACGCCCGGCTTTCTGCTATTGGTGTTGTACTCTATTAGTTTTAGCCATCCTCTATGTCCCTTTGCACACCCGGGAACATGGGAGCCTCTTTCTCCTCCCTTTTCCCCCCCCTTTTTTTGACGCGCAAGTCACTATCCCTCTTTCACTGGCTTCAATACATAGCAGTCACAAGGGGCCTTGACTTGCCTATATGCTTCAGTATTTGTTATTTGGCCCTTCTGATTTCGTTTTAAATTGGGCCTTGTTTTATCGCAGGAAGCAGTTCTTATCACGCACTCGCTTATACGCTTCATTATTTGCTGTTTGGCCCGTCAGATGTGGCTCAAAATGGGCCTGGCTTCATCTCTGGAAGCAATTTTTTCTCATGCCCTCTCTGCTTTTCCCATGGATTATTAGACCCATATCGCATCTGACTTTTCCTCTTCTTATTATATCTATCCCCATATTTCGCCTTTATGTTCTTCCTTTTGTGATAGCTGATTTGTGCTCACATTTATTCCCCTTTTTTTTTTTCCCTCACCAGAATTTAGTGCTTATTGGCCCTTATTAAGGAGGCCCCACAGTCGCATTATTTTGTGCCAGGGCAATTTTGCTTTGCTACAACTTCATATTTGGACCGAGTCCGCATTTAGCTCAGAAGAATCGCCAGGGGGAACATAGGACTTTCCCCTTCTAGACGCACATCACTCAATGGTATGTACATGCGCTATGCACACGATTAGCTCATTTGCCTTGTATCATGACCTAAGTGCCATGTGAGACTGCCCGTCTATTTGCAGAAGTTCCGTATATATGTGCCCTTTCCAATCGTGAATATAATTATTTGGGGAGTTTTGTGATAGGCTTTGGGCGCACCGGGATATATACTCACGGTCGAAAGATTCCCATATTGGATCACAAACCTGATCTGAATGATATATTATATACTTGCATTGGGATGGTTTCTGGCTTGTACTTTTTTCGACTAGGCCTCATTGGTTTTACCACAGCAGGGGCAGTTTGCCTTTTATACTCCACCTGATGTTATACTGTACTCCTCAGTCTGGGTAATGCATTTGTTTATTATGCAAAAGGCAGATTTTTAGTATTATATACATGGTATTACATGTTCACCACACACCTGTCCTTTATGTTTTTATGTTTTTATACGTAATTTGTTATTTGGTCTTAGATTGTTCATGTATTAATCACACTCTCACTGTTTTCGTATTGTAATGATGTTTTTATGATTTTTTTAGTTTTATTTGGTGTCACCATCTGTGTTTTACGTCCACTTCTTCTGTTCCCTCTCCTTTCCTTCCTTTTTCATGAATTATTTATATATTTTATGATTATGTTGTATTCCTTTCTCTTTTATGTATGTTTCTTGCTTTTCACATTATTTTCTTCTCTTCCTTTGTCACAAAAGTCCTGTGTCAAGTATTTTTGATTGTGTGTATGTGTATACATATTTATGTGTTTTATATATTGTAATTTACAGCCCTGAAGAAGTTCATTGGATATGAACGAAACGCGTTGGCTGGTATTTTTAACTGTTGGATGCTTATGAAAATAAAGGACTTACTAAGACAAAGTAAACAAGACTATATGATTCATTGAAAAACGAACTTTGCCTCACAGTAGTGCACCACTCCAAGTTTCGGTTCATTCTCAGCATGTTTAAGTCGGAGGGGCAGTACGAACGCAACCACCCAATGGCACGTTTGTACAATGCGAAGCTGGCTAAAATGTTAGCGCTGGACCTCCTCCCTTTTTCTTTTGTGGAAGGGGTGGGTTTTCTTGAATTTGTGACAGCCATCTGCCCAAAATGGAAGGTTCCCAGACGGTCCTATTTTGCCAGAGTTGCTGTTCCAGCACTACATCACGACGTGCTGCAATTGCTTGGACAAGCTTTGCAGCAGAGTGCTGTTGACACTATCCACCTGACAACAGACATGTGGACCAGTTGCCAAGCCACTGATAACATGTGCATCACTGCACACTGGATCTCTTTTGTGGGGGTTAGAGAAAAGATATCTGCAGCAGGTGTTGACACTGCTGAGATTTTTAATGCCACTCGGAAACATGCAACTGTAGCCATGTTCGCCATGGAGAAATCTCATACTGCTGCAAACATTTTGGAAGATTTTGACAGCAAGGTCTTTGAATGGCTGCGACCAAGAGAGCTTACCATTGGTTTTGTTGCCACGGACAATGTAAATCCAGTACTTGTATAGCGCACGAATCACCCCCGAAGGGGTATCTCGGCGCTGGGGGCCGTTGGGAAGATTAAGCGAGCGATTGCCCAGAGTCGCATGGTGCTGGGCAGACCCCTGCCGCTGGAGCCAGGGATCGAACCGTGATCCCCAGCGTCCAACGTCAGTCGCCCTGGCCGCGGCGCCACACCTCTCCCACAATGGCAGTAATATAGTTAAGTAGTAAGGAAGACAAGGGTACCCCGATATGTGAACATGGGGTGGTATAATGTTATAGGACAACAATGGTTCTGTTGTGGCCCAAAGGTCCAAAGAAAGAAATGACCCCGTCGGGGACACTGCGATAGAATTGGGGACGACAATTAATAGTAAAGGAACTGGTAAGTAATGTACAAAGGGACATATAGGTCGACTTAAGACTGTAGTTTATTTTTAAGGTCAATTGGTCGTAATAGTAATCAGCACTCAGCACGTCCTCGGAAGCAGCAGGACAAGCTCTGCTCTTCACTCCAAGGATTTAAACTTGCTGCCATAGGTCCGGAGTATTAAATACCCGGCCCAGCGCACCATCGGAGGAACAGACTTTGCTGTTCAGCCTTCGTACTTCAGACAAATCCATTCTGCAATTAACCCTTCCTCACCCGGCTCGGCACGCCAGGGGGAGAACACCCTCAGCTGTTCACCTGCACGCTACCTACGGAATACTGCTTATCTAACAGCAGCCCCGGGTGGACTCTAAATGAATTTACCCCACGCCTTGGGCAGATTCTAGATGAATTAACCCCGCGCCCCGGCTCCAACATTCAAGTAGATTGCCCCTTAAGACAATTACTTCTTCGTCTTCCCACAGCCATTCCTGGGCTATATCTGGTCCTAATTCAGCTTGCTCACCAACTGTATGTCCTGAAGATGATCTCGAATAGCTGAGATTGAAACGCCATCGACCCCCTGCAACAGGAACTCCTTACACTCTGTAAACTCTTGAAGAATTCCAATTATTGTTGTCAATGCGATGTCTTTGTTTTAAAGTCACCCTCACTTTTTCACGTCACGCCTGTTGTCACTTACCTGTGTGAGCACCTGATTACTATTATGACCAATTGACCTTAAAAATAAACTACAGTCTTAAGTCGACCCATATGTCCCTTTGTGCATTACTTACCGGTCCCTTTACTATTAATTGTCGTCCCCAATTCTATCGCAGTGTCCTTTGAGCCACAACAGAACCATTGTTGTCCTATAACAGTAATATAGTTAAGGCCATGGCCGATGGTGGCTATTTCAGGGTCCTGTGTTTGGTGACTGCATTAACATCATTGTTCAAGACTTTCTGAAAAAGAAGACTGAGTCAGCAACTTACTGACCACCTGCAGAAGAATCTGCACACATTTCAGCCATTCTTTTATAGCCCGGAAGCAGCTGCGGATTATTCAACGTGATAATAGAATGCCAGTTAAAGCACTCATCCAGGAGGTGCCAACACGTTGAAACTCAACTTATTACATGTTTGAACGTCTGTTTGAGCAGTACAGACCAATCAATGAATATGTCATGCAAAGAGGGGATGCTACTGTGAATGGCATGATCATTGAGATGGACTAATGGAGCCTAGTTAAATGCCTGACAGAGATGCTACTTCCTTTCGATCTCTTCACACGCGAAGTCAGCAAGGAGGACTGTACTATGGGCCAAGCTATCCCATTGTTGCACATGCTACAGGAACAGCTGAAGGGGGTGTCTGCAATGTACGCAGGTGTGGAGGAAAAAAAGAAGGATATAAGATGGTGGAGAGCTTAACCCTTTGCTTATCTGAAAATACAAGGGTGCAAAGAGGCATTGTGTCATCCAACCATTACATTTGTGCCACAATTCTAGATCCACGGTACAAACCATTACTGTACACTTTCATTCCTTTTTCAGAAGGGGATGTTGCCAACTACAAAACTTGGATAGCTGTGGAAAGCAGTCACTTAGAAAAAGAACGGCTGGGAATTAGAGGCCCGCTCCTCCAGGGCACAACAAGTACTGCAGGGCAGCCGGCTTCAAGTTCAACTTCAGAGCCTGAGGGCAGTGCGATTGGCTCACAGCAGCCAAAACCACCAACATCACCAACAACAACATCACCAACAACAAGAACAGGAGCATCAGACCCAAAATCATCACAGGTATGGTTTCTACAGAAAGGGCTTGTTAAGTCCACTGCTGATGCAAAGGCAAAAGAGGCTGAGCAAAGCGGAGCACCTATGAGCATTGAGCGGGTGGTCCAGGCCTATCTGGATGACCCAACAGAGGTCTACATTGATCAAAACCCATTACTGTATTGGTATGGGAAAAGGCACCAATGGCCAGTGCTCAGCAGGCTGGCGATAAACTATCTGGCTTGCCCTATAGCAAGTGTCTCTTCTGAGCGTGTTTTCAGTGCTGCTGGTGCTGTTCTGACAGTGAGAAGGACCAGTCTCTCGCCCCAAAATTTGGAGAGGTTAACCATGATCAAAATGAACCAGTACTTTATACCACCGGATTACACCATACCTGAAGTAGCACAGCAGGAAGGTGGTGACAGCGACTTAGGTCATGGAAGTAGTGTGTTAGATGACCTACTTCTGGGTGAACCACAAGAGTTTGAGGACAAGCTCTACTTCCCTGACAACTAGGCTTTTGACTTGTTACTTTCTTTCTTGCTTTGATGCCCCAAAAAATCCCCCCAAAAAGATACGGCTGAGGAATATTATTTACTTTTATTATTTGTGTGTGTCACTGTCTTTCTGCTTCGAATCACACAAATCCATCACCACCGTCTTACTCTTTTATTGCCGGATTGGAGTTGCAACTGTGTGCAGTCAGTGAAGAAGTAAGTCCACTCCTCCGAGTCCTGCTCCAGTCCTGACACGCCCTAAATCCATTTCCCTCAAGCCAGACATTAGATGGAGAATAGTACAACAAATGTGAAATGTGTGCCTGCCTCATCGAGTCCCTCCAAAGAACCTGACTATAGCTATCCTCCTTTCCGAGCCTAGAGTGACTGCCCCGTAAGAACAGGTAAATGATGGCATGCATTGGACGTTGACTCTGAGTGATTGGTGTTTGTGTTGTTGTTGTGCATGATGTCTACTAGTATTTAATCTACACACAAAAAAGTGACTCAAGTCAATGTTTCCCTTCTTGTTGTTCAATAACAAAATTGTACTACGGCAGGCCGATCCATTGCATTTTTGATTCTAGACTCACTCGGTACACTACAGAGTTGGACCCCATCATGACGATACCATACTCGCAGTCAGTCAGTAGGATCGGAGATGATTGATGGACTAACTTGAGGCGTTTCATGAAGTGGCCTAAAAGGTAAACAACAACAACAACACCAGACCTTCATGTCTGTGTAGTGGTGGAGGCGAGTGTAGTGATATGACTGACAGCGGTGCATTGATTTAGTTACTTAATTTGGAAAATGCTATGTTGCTGTGTATGTGTGCTCAGTGCTGTCTGGCTCAAAATCTAAGCTAAGTGTAGGTTGGGTGTGCTGGCCTGCTCCTTTTGTTGTTGTAGGTTAATGCTGGAAACAGAGTAGACATGATTTAGCCATGCCGCCTCTGAAAGTTTTCTTGTTGCACTCCTCTTTAATTTATGCAGTTTTACTTTACTTTTCTCTTTGATTTTTCAATACCCTTTTTGTTTTTCCATCTACACTTACAGGCCGACCTTTACCCTGTGCTATACTGGGAAAAACAACTCACACTTACCTTACCAATCCGCATCCGCCAGGCAGGCACCCAAGATTGTCGGACGGAGCGTCCATGGAAGGTAGGACCAAGAGGAATGCTGAGATGCAACTCCCAATTTGACCATCACATAGTTATAGTATCATCATTTCATTTGATTAATCTTTTCTCTTCAATCATTACGACTGTGTGCGTTGTTGTTTATTATGTTTGCTTATATTTGACTCCTACAGATATTTTTAAATTTTCATGCAAGCTTTAAAAGGAAGCCCGGTACAACAGAAAATAAAATGTATGCAACTTGGGTCTTTCTGGGGGCAGACAGGCAAGGCAATTGCTTAATAATAATAATTAATAATATACTGCTGCCCTGTACTACTAGTCTAGTACTACTAGTCTAGTACTACTCATCTAGTCATCATCATGCATGCATTTCCTTTTTCTCCCTTAACAGATTTATGATGGTCCTCTGCCAAGATTGTATGTGTTGTCCATGTGTAGTGTTTGTCTTTGTCAAACCTTTCCCTCAAATACCCCTTCCCAACCATTCATCAAACCCTAACCCTCTTCCCCTGGGCTGTGTGATTTATATTGAGGTGTGACTAAATTAAATGTACACCAATAATTGATCACACAATTGCTAGGGCGTATTTAGGGAAAGCAACACTAACTCAAGGCAGAGAGTACTAGTAGGACAAGTCACAAGTGAGGGTACCGCATCTATCTGCTGCTGTGTTACACCATCAGCAGATTATTTCAATCAAAAACTGGCTGCGGCCCTGCAGCAGCAAAGGAAAACGTGTGAAGTAAAAGAGTAACCCTCCACAAAACATTTACATCATATGTAAAGTATAAATAATGTATTCCCCAAACAAAATAAACAAATGGAAAAAACCCACAACACGTGACCCACCCCTCTCCCTAACTGCAACCAATGTCCATAAGATAAGAGTCCAATGTCCACTCCATTGTCCATAAATAAAAATAAACCCCAACTTTTACAGATCGCCAAATTCCCACCCACCAAAAAAAAGATTAAGAAAGGGGCAAGGCGATGGAGTTCTAGCGGCTGGCTTGCCGGTTACTCTCCAGGACCTTTATCCGTTCCTCTAGGCATGCCACCCGGAGGAGCATGCAGCGCTTGAATGCTTTACAGTTGCATCCACATGGGTGGGCAGCAGTGTTCAAAGAAGTGCAGGGGGCGGCTGCCAGACCGCTGCACCGTACCACTGGAGGCACTGGGGGGGGCCTGGCTGGGACCCGGGGCATTGGAGGAGGCTGCAGCTGCTGTCGCCTCCTCCTCCGCCAGAGCCACCAGCCTCCGATATTTGGTACAGGTGGCCTCCAGCTTATGGTGCCGGGCCATGGCTGCTAACTCCTTCCTGTTTGGCGGTGGTTTCGGTTGGGAAGAAGTAGCTATAACAAGAAAGAAAAAAGACAATTGTAACCAATACTCTTAGCAAAACAGTAACACAAAATTAATTATACACATAGTGGCACAGTAGCACTAGCAAGCACAGTACATAACATTTGTGGTATCCTCCCACTTCCTCGGCCTCTAACATTTGCGGGAGTTTCAGGCATTACTACTAGGCACTATGGAGTAGACAAGTCTTCTTCTTCTCTCTCTCTTGTTTAGCTAAATTAGCCTTGTAGGCATGTGAGTGCAGTCAGCTAGCGCCCTAGACAGACATACTTGTGTCGCAGACTCACGTTATTTTTTTTACTACTGTCTGCAGGTGGGGCAGCTGTAGTCTACAACTACACAATTATCTTATTTTTCTATTAAGGCCATACTCTGTTACATGAATGGCAACTGCTCAATTTCTCTTTAACCCTGACTACTACAACAAGGCAGATGATATCTGATCCAAATGATGATTGATTATACATGGGACGACGTGAGGGACTATTGATTGATTGTGTAACACTAACCATGCAGGCGATTGGCCACCAATGGAAGGCTGACACAGTTGAAAATGACATAGGTAGGGAGTGTGCCTCGGAGTCGGAGGGAGGCGATTGATAATGGGTGGGTATGGGTACACACATACGTACACAATATATATATATGCTGTGCTTGCAAACTACTGTGAGTCAAGGGAGTATTCTGAAATACAACCTTGAATCAAAAACCTTGAAAAAAAACAGTTCTTGTTTCTCTTCCCAGCGATTTTTCCATTTATCATTGCACTGCTCTTCTAGCATTATATTTTTTTAATTCTAATCTTATTCTTTTCTCCTTGGCTTTGCTACTCTGGCACGGTTTATTTTTATTTTACATTGACTTCATCCAGTGACAGTCTCTACCTATGCTATGGTTGAATACCATCCAGGCATCCATCCATTCAAAGTAAACATGGCTATCATTCTTCTTAATCTCTCAACAAATCTTTCACCAACAACATACATTTGTAATTTTTTTAAACCACCACCCATGCATCCTTCCTTGCTTGCCTTTGAGTTGGACCCATCAAACCCCCCGGAGGATTCCTTTACCCATACAGTTTCACCCTCCCAGGGAGGCATCCTTTCTTTCACCTGTCACCCATCCTTCAACCACCCATGCATCCGATTCCTATCAGCCACCTATGTATCCCACGCATCCTTCTTTGCCAGTCATATGTACATGTCGCCCATCCTTCCTCCTTCAATCCTTCTTTCCCTTTTCGTTCAACCCATCCATCAAGGTCGTCTGACTCTTAGTCTTCTTCATAAAACTTTCCCAGCTGAGTTGAAGTCAGATAGAAGAGGCCGCCATTAGTTACTCAACTCCCGCCCCAATGCTATTGCTAATGATAAGTAAAGGGTGTCTTCTTCAACAGTTGTTTACAACAACTTAGTCTCTCTCAACAGTACAGTGTACACCCTTGCAGCGAGTGTGTATTGTCAATAAGTAAGGAATATAACTTTCCACCGCCAGCCACTGCTGCTGGCTCATCCACCCCTGCAGCAGCTGCCGCATCTCCTCCCTCCTGGCTGGCGTCGCCTGCCCGGCCGCTGACCCCGGCACTGGTGGTCGGTACGCCTGGAAAAAACATTACACATTTTTTAGATGCCATATACGCCTTCCCCTATTTTTTTTTCACTAGCAAGATTGAAAATACAATACATATACCACACACATCACTACTAGTACAAATCGGGTACTAGAGTAGAGTAGACAGTAGTATGTCCTACCCTATCAAAAATAGCAAAATATCTGGTTGGGCATTTTGTTGGTGGCAATTTTCGAAAAGCCTCTCAAGAAGAGGACAACCCAAAGGACTGGACTCAGTGGCTAGAGCTTTTTGTGAATCTGAGTTTTAAAACCTTTTAAAAAGAAAAAGAGTGGCCAACTGGGCAAGCAACAGACAGACTAATAGTAGTAGAGTCAGAGGTAGTTAGATTGATGTAAAAAAAACAGACACTAGAAATATAATAACTAAGTAGGTAGGTAATGCAGGGATAACAAGAATTTAGAAACAGATAGATCGAAGAAGATTTGGTAAAAAATAGAATTAGGAAACAGAAATAATAGTTCAAAAAAAATAAGGTGCAGTAAAAGTTAGGGAAATATAATTATTAATATTAACAACATGAAGACTTACTGGGGCCAGCAGCAGAGCCCTCTGGAGAGGAGTGATCCTGGATAAAATATTCTTGAGAGGGACCCCTTGTGCCGAACCAGGGGAATGGGGTACTACTAGCAAGTAGAAATAAATGTCCCTTGGTAGAAAGATCTATGAGATACAATGCTAGGTCTCAAAGTACCTAGCCAGAGAACTTTATAGCCCATATAATAGGTCATAAAAAGGTTGTACATACAACTATAACAATTGTGAATTATATATTAAAATATATTGTTTATTTAAAACCAACAAATATTACAAAAAACACTGTAAAAATTAATTACACTAGCAGCAGAGGCATAATCCTATATTCCATCAACAAGAACCTATAATTGACTTTAAAAATGATTACAAAAACATTGGTGACAAATTCATATACGATAAAATAATATGTGTTATCCAAGAGCCTAATACATCATATTTGGTTGGACGTACCAAAGTAAAACAATCAACAGAGAGACAAAAACAGACAGTACATTTTGTCATCTAAAGACACATCCGATCTAAACAATTCAATAGCTGGTCCTGGATACAAACTATTATTATTATCTACAGGATAAGCTAAATCCGTGGATTGTGTTTGCTGAAGCGTCGACGCGTTTTGATGGTTCTATAGATGTCCCATCTTTGTCAAGACAGTATATAAATATCTCTCTTTAATGGCACTGTTTGGTTGCCTGTGGTTTCAATCCTGTATAAGGCAAATACAATGTATTCATTTATTGTATTCAACTTCATAGGTTACTCAATACCTACTATATTAAAAACACTCAATTGTACATTATTACTTGTCATTTTTACTTTTTAGCTATTCTGTATGGGTTCCGAGGTCAGTTTGTTCAATTTGCAAATTATAATAACATTATGAATATAACATGCAGCTCTTCGCCAACTCTTATAATAATTCATCTTAACTCTATCAGATGGGCTTATTCTAAATTGTGCCTATGACCCCATGTAAGAACACCCATAGTTTAAATCCAAAGGGACACCCTCATTCCCAAAACCTGACCAAAATTTTTTTATGCACAAGGTATTTTACCTTATTTCATGTTACTGACACATCAGTTCACTTGTTCTGTCGGGCATATTATTAGCCCTTAAGCCAGAGAGTCTGAAAAGAATTTTATATATACCAGCCATGAGTATCCATCACATTATTATTTTCACGGGCTAATCTGTATTCTAAACATCATTCACGCTATGACTCTACTCTCACCTGATAAGGTCAGTGTGTAATCCTTGTTATTCAATTTCTGTATGGATAATCTTCCTTAATAGCGTTGGACTTGAAACTCATAAATTTAAAATCTAAAGAATAATAATAATAAAACCTAATATTAGTCCTATGTTTCTTCATTGTGTAATATATTCTTAATTTATAAATTAAGCGGCCTAGAATACCTGTAAAAACTTGCTTCCTTGCTCACAATCTTTTAGTCCTATCAGTATAATCCTCCAAAGAAGCCACAGTCTTGTACAGTCTCTTTCATTAATATGCACTAAAGGACAAAAAAGAAGAGAGCCCAAACTCGTTAAGGTTTTTTTAAGGATTATTAAAATCATAAAAATACGATTTCCCTTGATCCAAGTCCTTCCTCTTTTACCTTGGAATTCCGCTAGCGAGGCTCCAACGTGTCCTAATGCTGCAGGTAAGCCGACTGAACGAGCGTATGCGTTCTGTCTTTAAATATCTTAGTTGCAGCAACGCGATTGGCTCTACCTATTGTCTACTAATTAGTAGCAGCTGTTTTTAGAACTTCTCGCATTGGGCCGCTGCCTCTGCCCCTTTTAACCCGGAAGTTACATACTCGGGTTATAACATAGTGGCAGCACATTGTCCGCCTCTATTAACCCGGAAGTAATCGGGTTATGTCTCGGAGACATCTCATTCTCCGCCTCAGTTGCCCCGGAACTCGACACACCAAGAAAATAAATGAAGTTTAAAGGCTTGCTGCTCGTCCTGATTGAATTTAACTATTTATTTTGCCAATTTGATAATTTCTAATAAATCGAACATAATTCAGTGATCGCTATACCCATAATCTTATCTCTTTTACAAATGGACTAATTCGCCCTAGAGTGATTAATTTAGTTTTAGGAGTTCACTTGTGGAAATACACAAATGAAACGTTTTTTATAACAGAATGATTTCAAATAAGCAATCAAATTCCATTAATAACAACCATTCGCTTACACTCTTCACTCCTACTGCAAACGCAGCACTATTATCGAGCCAGTCTCATGCGCGCAGCTATCTCTATTACTTCTGAACTACCTGCCTATTCTAATTGGTGGGACACTTTCTTACACCCTATATATCAATTCTTGTCTCTCTTTGCAATTGGTCCGCTAATAATTCATTAGTTTATACTACTTTTATTTAAAAGAAAAAAACCCAACACACCTGCTTGCAAAGAATAAAAAATGAAAAATGAAATGATTAAAACATTTTTTTAGAACTACTCATATCAGGGACTGGTTTTTTTACTGATTCGCAATCAGTTTCATCCAGTCTTCTCTTGAATTTAATCCTTTCTCAATGGTATCTAGGTGGCACATATACCATTGTTCCCGCATTTTTCTGATGGCATCTAAATTCCCTCCTCTCCTGCTTATATTCACTTTCTCAAGTATGAACCAACTAAACTGGTTACAGTTGTGGTTCTTTTTCAAAAAATGTTCTGTCAGAGGTGCATTTTCTTTGTTATTTTTCAATGCTGATTTGTGTTCTAACAGGCGGACACGCAGTACCCTGCTCGTCTCACCGACGTAACCCATGCCACATGGGCAGACAAGCAGGTATACTACGTTCTTGCTCCGACAGTTATTGAGCGTCTTTGATGTTAATGTTTTCCCATTGAGTGATCCTGGCCCTGGGAGGCATTTCCAACTCCCGCCTCAGACTCCGTCGTCTTCTTGCCCCTGGATGCTGATCATGTAAGATAATAATAAGGAGACAAAAATTGATTGGTGTGAAACAAATAAAATATTTTTAAAAAAGCTCTAAAAAGACTTTTAGACAGGAAACGACAATTGCAATAAAATTGACCTATCTAATCTGATTGACTAGTAGTATCTCGATCGCGGACCGTCTAGTTATTGTATTTATTAATCCAGTGTTCCATCCCCGTTCCAGAATCCTAAACCTAAGTACCACCTAGCCCGCCTATTCCAAAGACATTGGAATGAATTGCCAAAAATTATATTTGCTTCTTCTAAGTTTCGATCTCATTCGAAATCATCAATGATTCAAACCCCTTTGACGGGCCAATTGTTCACTAAGTCTGCATTTCCATTTATTTTAGTCCTCAAAAATGCATAGATGGACCCATGCATATTGCATACACCAAATTGTTGGTTGGTTGCTGCTGATGTGCTGATGAGTTGCTATATTACTCACTCACTAACAAACTACAAAAGGTTCTACTAAGGACTGGAGTCAGCAGCACGTGACGAAGGACGCGTCACGCAGACCGCTAAAAAATTACCAACTAATACTAAGTAACTAACTATAATAACTACCTACCTACCACCACTATCTTAGTGACAGGAGAAAGAAAATGTAGAAGTAAAAAATAAAGTCAGGAGAAGAAGTAGGAAAGTCAAAAAAATAAAAAGCAAGTAATAGAAAAACAGTACAAAAAAACGCAGTGAAAGTAGAAATAAAATGCAAAATATACACTTAGGGAGAGAGATGGATAGATAATAAATAAAAAAGGTCAGAAAAACAATGTAAGAAACAAAGGATTGAAAAGATTGGAGAGGGATGAAAAAGAGGCCCCAGAACCATACAAAGAGTAGAAAAACAAGATGGGCGCACCCATTGACGACCACGTGGTGAAGTTTGCGTGATATTCCCCCCCGAACACGCAATCCGCGTTGCCGAACGTCAGAAACGTCTCGCGAGCATGCACGAGCATGTAGAACAAGCAACTCCGCATGCTCGCGGAACTCCGCGTAGGGTAGCGGAGTTTTTTTACCTCTTCGCGTAGGTTCGCGTGGCACGGCTACGCGAACTCCGCCTGGGCTTAATATGAACCATACCACACCAGCCCAGGAAGAAGAGGGGTGGTTAAGTGAATTAGATTAGGACATCGGGTCATTGCACAGCCTTGGGATACTTTCTTGGGTTGGGTTACTTGGGTTTTAGCAAAATATCAAAATCAGAGACTTTTAAAGAACTAATAGATACCTATGAGATCGTGTGTCTGCAAGAAACATGGCTGTGCGATGAAACCCCAATGATGGAAGGATATGTGCCGGTTCATAAGCCTGCAATAAAAAGTCAGCAAGGATGCCCTGCAGAGGGGATATCCACCCTGATATCAACCAGAATAGCTAGGAAGGTGACCCCTTTGTCAGTGAGATGCAAATGGCTGGTAGCATGTAAAGTGGAGCCTCAGGACCCATACCCCATGAATGAAAAGTTGATAATAGTAAATGTTTATATACGGGGCGGGCAGTCCGAGAAGTATAGGTTGGAAATGGGAAGGATGAAGGAGGATGTTGACTGCTTGTGTGAAAGTTACCAGAAAGATATCTTTATACTGATGGGGGACCTGAACCATAAATTGAATCCAATCGAAGTGGATAGATGGTCCAAAGAAATGTTGAAATATTTAATATAAAGGTGGCAAATTTCCCTAAAACTAAAGGATCTAAATAGGATATAGGCTGGGAAAATATCTGGGCTCGAAAAAGCGTAGTCTATTTAAATTGACGTGTAGGTGAGGATTGTCCGGCACAACAGACCTATAAGGTTGGTCAGCAATTATGCCCAATTGACTATATGTATATGCATGCTTGGAACTTTGACAAAATAAGGGATTTCCAAATGGGTCCTGAAGAGGGAAGTGATCACCACCCACTGAAATTAAAGCTGCAGAGAGGAATAACTATGCTAAGGGAAAAGGTGATACCCCTGCAGATGGATTATCCTAAATTAATGACCATTAGATTACCAGAAGAACATATGGGAAAATTATCAAATCTCCAGCAAAATATATCATCAAAGGATGCCTCGGAAGGACATCATGAGTGGTATGAGAATATAATTGGACAGGTGGTAGAGTGTCTTAGAGTGGTCTTAAAAGGAAAAGGAATAAGAAATGCGAAAGCCCCGAACAACCAAGATAAGAAAAACAAATGGTTTACTGAAGAATGTAGGTCTCTTAAGGCGCGGATAAGAAAAGGGAAAGAAATCTCAAAATAAGGTATGAAACAGAAAGTCATAATGTGCTGATGAAGTTAAGGTGAAAGTACAAAACTTTAATCAGAGACCAGAAAAGAGAACATAAAGCGAGGTGTTGGGGACATATGATAGAGGCAATAGAATCGAGAAAAAAAAACTTTTCTGGAAACTGGTACAAGAACGGTCAGGAAAAACACAGGGAACAATGACCTGTGTGGTAGACGAAGAAGCTTTGGTGGGCCATCTTGAGGAGATATATGGTAAAAAGAGGATTGAGTGGGGAAAGAAGTATTGCCTTGGGAGAAAGTGAGCAAGAGCCTAAGGTGTAAATTCTATTTCAGTAATATGAGGAACATCATCTCAAGATTAACCTGCTCGTGCAGCTGGACCCGATAATATGCCTGCAATAATCATAAAAACTCGCCCGGACTGGTGGGCTGAGTTATTGGACAGGTTATTTAATAAGATCTTAAATATGGGGATTATACCTGAAAACTGAGAGGCGTAATAATCATCGAACATTATAATCTCTACAGGATCAAGGAGAAAAAGGGATCACCTAAAGTGATCCCTTTTTCTCCTTGATCCTGTAGAGATTATAATGTTCGATGTTTTCCTATTGTTTTCCCTTTACCCCCTCACCCCATTTTTGTATCCTTCCCAGCCCTGAAGAGTCACCGGATTACTCTGAGTGACGAAACACGTGTCGGCTGGTTGTTTATTGTTAATTCAGTTGTTTTTCATTAAATAACTTTTCAACTCTAATAGGTGTCGACCCCTACAACTGTTATTCGAACAATACGGTCACACTATCGTTATACCCTTACTACGTGTGCCCGGGACTGTGCTTATTTTCCCAGTGTGGGTCCTGTGACTCACACACCTCCGGGGTTATTGGGTAAATCCCCGACCTGGCAGCACCGTACCTACTCTAGTTCACATTTACACCACGCATACTAGTCTGAGCGCCACACTTCCTGACTACGCCAAAAACCCTAGCTCTAGTCTTCAGGCGTAATAATCAGACCGATACACAAAAAGGGAGATTTAAAAAGCCCTAAAAATTATAGGCTGATTAATCATCTTGATGTGGCCAAAAAGGTATTAGCAAAAATAATCTTGGCAATGTTAAAGGGATAGGCTGATGTTAACTGCATAGTGCCACCAGAACAGGGGGGATTCAAAGAACGACACTCTACAATTGACCATTGCATATCACTCTGGTCCATTGTATGTAAGTCTGTTGAGCAGAGGGAGAGTCTATTTTGCTGCTTTGTAGACTTCACCGCAGCTTTTGATCTGGTTGATAGAAATAAACCTATGGGAGGCATTGGAAAACCAAAACATCCCAAAAGACCTCTTAAGGTTGATCCAGGAGCTACATAGGAGCAACTGGTCCCAGGTCATTATGGACACTGTGGGGACTCTTACACATAAAATACAAATAAATTATGGATTGAGACAGGGGTGTGTATTAGCCCCCTTACTCTTCTCCTTATTTGTCGCTGACCTGCCAGTGACTTTAGCTGCTGCAAACGGATTTAGCCCCAAAATGAATGGCAACCATGTGGCATGCTTTCTGTATGCAGACGACTTACTGATTCAAGATCACACAGAAATAGGCCTGCAAAGGAAACTAGATAAATTCGAGGCTTACTGAAGACAGAAACAATTAGTAGTAAATATGGATAAAATTGGGTACTTTGCTTTGTTAAGGCTAAAAGTAAATTTAATTGGCACCTAGGTTCGGAGAAACTTGAATTAGTTAATGAATACAAGTATCTCGGAGTCTGGTTTGAGAGGTCCTTGAAATGGAAAATACACTTAGAGGCACTGAAGACCAGGGCAATGGCCTCGGTGAGAGGCCTGAAAAAATGTAACAAGGCCTTTGGAGAAATGCCATACAGACCATTCCTAAAAACTTATGTAACTATGATCCCCTGCAATTGCAATATGGAGCCGAACTGCTATACATTAGTGGCAAAAATAAGTGAGATGTCGAGGAGGGGAAGTGTTTGAAGAATTTACTGTCACTCCCCAGCTCT
Organism: Calotriton arnoldi; assembly: GCA_963921515.1. NCBI lineage: Eukaryota > Metazoa > Chordata > Amphibia > Caudata > Salamandridae > Calotriton > Calotriton arnoldi. The sequence continues at coordinate 333,364 of CAWUFW010006309.1, read as the reverse complement.
GCCATGATTCAAGCAATAAGACTGGAAACTAGCATGATATCCTGGAATATGCTGGCTGCAAAAGCATTATTAAGATTCTGGGGAAAATTGAGTTGGAATGAGGTACAGAAAGTTTCTCAGTGGTGTAAGAAAGAAATTGTGCAAAGTGAACTAAAATGCGCAAAAAGTGTTAGGATTAAATTGGGTGCTATTTGTAATGAAATAAAAGTAATGTGGTGTCCACAGAATCTACAAATAGGAATCTCCAAGCGTGAGTTGAAAGCGCTAAGCAAAGAATTGTCCCATGAATATGACTATCATTATTTAAGCAGGAAAAAATCTGTACATTTTATGTTAAACTCTTGGTGGAATAAAGTGAGTTTTCCGTATGTGGACATCTTCCCAAATCAGCTGTTAAGAAATGAAGTGTTGAGAGTAAGAATTGGGCTCAACCCCTGTAAGACTAGTGATATGGTAAAAGCAAAAATGATTCATACAGGAGGAAAATGTACCTGTGCTTTGAACACAAAATGTGATATGCTGCATATTTTGTTGGACTGCCTAAAAATTAAACAACAGCAGAGACAGTGGTTACGCCCACAATTCTTGAAATATGGGATTATGACTCGTGGACATGCTGTAGAATTATTAACTGGCATGTGCCTTTTAGACACAGTATGTGCCATTGGGAGATTCATGAGAGCAACCAGCACAATGTTGATAGAGTTTTAGTATTTATGAGGGTTTTTGTATTTTATGGGTCTATTTTTAGACATTTTATGTGACTGTATATTTTAAATGGGCAGACTCTTATAACTTATTAGATGAAAGTGATCACTTAATATGTATCTGTCCATTTTCGTTTAAAAAATGTTTTAAAATGCACTTTAAAATGCAACAGACATACATTGTTGTATTGTTTAAAGGCCAACGGTCTAAATAAACATATCTTTTGATTGATTGATTGATATTAGCTGAGGGGGTGCTTGATAAGTACCCTCAACTGTATGGGAGTCCAGATGACCAGCTGATAAATGCAACATGCACAAGACTCTGGGCCGACATTGTTGAGCGCAGCAGTGCAATGGGCTTGTACCATCGGTGGGCCAGAATATACCTCAAGCACTGGGAGGACCTGAAATGCTGTGCCCAAATCAAGGCCCAGAAATTAATGGGCCTGTCCTCCCAGCCCCACCTGCATCGGCCCGCCTTACGCAACTGTACAGGGGGGTCCTCAGGGCAGCCTGCCAACCCTCCATGCTCAGCTGGAGGAGTATGAGCAGAGAGAGACCTGGTAAGCACATGAACTGCAGTACGTGGCTGGTAGTATGATGAGTGGTGACAGAGCTGTAACATAGTGTGTCTTATGTCTTTGCGATTGCTGCAGTAGTTATAAGGCCAATGCCTCATTGGAGCACATTGACTGCACTAACCAGAGTGCATTCTGGGGCTTGTAGTGTTCTGAACACAACTGGTAAAATTACCCTCACAGTTGAATTTGAATGAATAAATGCACTGTCAACAGCATGACTGGTGAACCAAGGGCCTTATGGCTGCTGAGTGCAATGGGGTAGGAATGGCCCGAAAAATGTCGGGTGTGGGGACGAGAGGCCTTTGGCTGAGACTGTTGAGACTGCATATCACAGGATAATCCATGCTTAAGTGTGGATATATCCATCCAGACGGTGCCCCATCTCCACTTGCAGACTGGCATTGAAAGAGGACTATGTTGCAATGTCAGGAAACACCATTGCAATAATGTTGAAGGTGAGGGTTAGTCAGTACATAAATGTATACTTTCCAAATTTGTGAAACATGTCAATATGTGAGTGAATTCAGGACATCATTGTGGTGGTACACAAATTTAGGGCTCCAAGACACATCTAATTAGTTAGTGAAATCAAAGGAGAACACAGACTGCACTTGCTTCATGTAGTTTCTTAGGGGCATATTATCAAGGGCACTATCGCCGCTTTAGCGGCACTTCTGCCGCTAAAGCGGCGATATTCATATCGCCCTATCAGCAAACTGTCTCTAACAGCAGTTAGCGACAGTTTGTGGGCATTAGTGCCCGTTTTTTTACCGCTTTGCATGACAGCGATATTTATCGCTAATGACATGCAAAGTGGGCGTTCCCGACGAACAAACCTGGGAAACACCCGCTAACAGGCCTATCGCCTATTAGCAAGGTGGCCATGGCCCCAGTTAGCGACGTGAAAAGTCGCGCTAACCGAGGTCATCGCCATTTATTTAACACCTGCAATTAGCAGGTGTTAGCCATACCTAACATGGGGGGTGGATTATGCTGATACGACCACAGGGTCGTATCAGCAAGATGTTCTCCCTTCTCCATGCAACATCGCTGGTTTTTCAGCGATGTTGGTCCATTTCCCCGCTATCGCTGGAATATTCATCGCCATAGCGCTAATCGTTGCTAATACAGCGTTAGCATGGCGATATATTCCAGCGATAGCCGGCGATAAAAAAAATCACGCTAAGCAGGGTTAGCGATGATTATCGCCTCTTCTTGCTAATATGCCCCTTAGTTTGTTATGACTTGTACACCAACTACATAATGTTTTGCCTTCTATTTCAGTGGACTCAGCTGGCCGAGAACACCAGGAACAAGTCATGGGGCAGAGCGGGACATCCTCAGGGTGTCGGCAGCAACAGCCTCTTTCCTCCAGTGAAGAGGATGAGGAGGAGGGACCCGAAACATCAGCAGACACGAGAAGGGCACCCACCCGGACAGACTCTACAACAACTGCAGCGGACCAAGGTGGAGGCTAAAGACACTGTAAGGGGGCACCAGTGGACACCTCTGGCCGGGGGGGAGCAATGTGACTGTTCCCTGTCACACAAGAACTGTACACAGCTGAGGTGTCCCCAGAGCAGGCCCTATCACCCCCTGGGCCTGCCACTATCCCCTCCCTACCTCTTGAGGCCCCCATTCCATCGGACCCCCAGGCTGCACCCCGTGTCAATAGTCCCCCTCCAAGTGGCTGACCAGATGAACAAAGGGAAAGCTCTGCCCCCGACACCCCACACCCTTCATGTGAGAAACAAACCCTTCCCTGTATTATCACTCTTGTAGCTGCATCTCAGGAAGTGACTGTGGCATCTGATGGGGAGTTAGTTATGTCCTCTCGGATCCCACAGCGAATCTGTGATGAACTAGGTAGGTTCTCAGAGGTGCATGCAAGAGCCATGGCCACCCTCAATGCCACCATCACTTCCTTGGGTGCAGTCATGTTGTCTGTCTCGGCACAGTGTCCCTCCCAAACCCTTCATGTGTCACCATGTGCGTCTACCCACACTGTTTCCCCTTGTACCCCTCATGTTATACACTCTTGTGGGGTGTCTACTCCTATGCTAGCCAACCAGGAGGAGGCCACAGAGTCAGAGGATCTCCACATCATGGAAAAGGAGGATGATGAGGATGATGAGGATGACCAGTGACTGGACCATGTTTGGACTGTGGACATTTGTTTTCCCCTTGTATATTGACTGGTTCCCCTGACACTTCCTGGCTTGCTTCATTTATTTTGTCCAACCCCTTCCAAATCCCTATGCCCATTCTGCATGAAGACCATTGTTCGATTTCCTTTCTCATTTGCAGTGGACTGTTATTTAATTACATTTATTTTTACAATACAATATATAAAATATATTTTAAAACAACTTCTCTGTCTTGTGTAGTTCATTGTATGTACTGGTTTCAAAGTACGGGAGTATATATAAGGAGTAGTTTAGTTATGCTCTCCACATGATACCTTGTTACACAGATGGTTCTACAAATCTACATGTCTCGCTCACACACATTTATCATCACATCTATGGCCTACCAGCAGGGTAACCAATTAGCCATCATCACATAATAGGAAACTCAGTATTGACTTGTGAGGAATATCTTTTAATTGACATATGTTTTGGGTAATATATTTTACAGTGATCATAGGGGATCTCACTTGTGACTACGCAATTGTGGTGGTGAGGATCGCTGTAAGTGTGTTTAATGTGTTGGTGCCGAGGTATAGGTGGGTGTGGTGCATCTGCTTGTAAAAGTGGGGGAGGTGTTTGGAAAGGGGATGAGGGTGCCTGTACAGGTGGGGGAGGTGCCTGGACAGGGGGTGTGGCTGCCTGTACAGCTGGGGGAGGTGCCTGGACAGGGGATGTGGTTGCCTGTACAGGTGGGGGAGGTGCCTGGACTGGAGTTGATGATGGTTGTACAGGTGGGCAATGTGACTGGGAAGGAGAAGGGCGTGACTGTTCAATGGGGGTATGTGCAAGGGAGGTGATACCTGTGAAGGTTGGGGGCTGCCTGTGCAGGTTGTGGTACAGGTGGCTGGGTGTGATGTGATGCAGGTAGATGAGTTGGGTCCCCTCCATGTGTTGACTGTGAAAGAAGATTTTGGATCAGTTTCAGCATATGCTCCATCATCTTCATGGCCAAGGTATGGTGTCTTGCAATCACTTCCCTATGGATGGCTATGATGTCATGTATCTTCTTTGACATGTCTTGCCAAAATTCATCCATCCTATCCAAGACATGGGTCAGTCTGTAGACCATTTGAGGGAATTACTGCTGTCCTGTAGTGAGTATGACATGTCAGAGTAGCCCAATGGCATGAATGTCCTGCCTCACATCAGCCTGCTGTTGGAAAAAAAACACCTCCCACTGGCGACCATGACCATCTGCTAGCCCCCTTTGCACGGGATGGCCTCGAATATGAACTTTAGGTCCACCAGTGTGGCGGTTTGGCAGGTGAGAGGCTGTGGGGTAAATATTAGTACATAGGGGGTACCTGCTCCTCACCAGGGGTGACAGGTCTCTCAGAAGGTTGAGAGATAGCCTGGGATGCACTTTCATGGAAGGAGTGTGTAGGGGACCCAACACATCTGACTTGGATGTGAGAGCTGTGAGGGGTTGATGGTTGTGTTGGGGTAGGTGAATACTGTGGCTGTTTGGCTGACTGCTGGGAATGGGCTATCTTCAGGGGTGGAGGGGGAGGCACTATGGTGGCCAGAGCAGGTATAGGCTTAGATGTTTTGCCGAATGGGCCAACAATGGTGGCTAGGGAATCAGGCTCGTCATCCTCTGCAAGCAGCACCAAATCTTCTACCTCCTCCACTACTGCCTCCTCATCCTCCTCTACTTTGTCCTCCTGCTCTTGTGCATTACTGGCAGCTGACATGACTGCTTGGAAGAGGAGTGGGTTCTATCCTTGGATTGCCTATTGCCCACCACTGGTGGATGGTCTTTCCTCCTTATGCGACTCGTCGCCCTCAGCACCTAAAAGACAGAGGTTGCAACAGGATAAGTATTTGCCTTAGTATATCATGTGGTGCATTACAAGGGTTTGTGTACACCTAACATGACACCTCACACTGCAGCACTTAGGTGTTCCATGCAGATGTGCAATGTAAAAGCAAACTCACCAGCTGCAACCACAGCTCTGTGTGGTATTGAGATCCCCTGTGATGTTAGCTGCGGAACCTGATTCTCGAGTGTGTAGCAGAAGATGTGGTCCTTGATCCAGTAGCTTGAGTGGGAAGTGGCACCATACTTAATGTTCTGCATTAATTATATTTGAACGTTCACACTTGACACACACATTACTGATAATGTTGGGAACTTTGAACACACCAACTTCAGATACTATGCAAAAGTGACTATATCTGCTAATGTCCTTCAACAAGGATTTGGTCATTGGGCATTATTTGGGAATCAATAGTTTACAACACTATATGGAACACTTTCTTGACGGATGTATGGTAGTGGGTTTGACTGCTGCAGTCAGGATGTCTCCCAAACCCCTGGAGGTGTTGTCTGGATCACTGAGGAAGTCCTGCAAGCAGCTGTAATGTGACATGCATGTCCATATTTAAGTCTACAAGATGCTGATAATGATTTTGCATGTGTATGTCATAGGTATAGACCAGTGATATGCCATTTACGGAGGGCTGCATGTGTACCTCCTGATATTTACATGCTGCCGCCTGATCAACAGGAGCACTGGGCCGCTGTTAACTCAGCACAGCACAGACATCTACCAGATTTCACATTATCAGGCAAAAGTGTCATTGAAGGTTACTGATAGTTAAAGGAACGAAGTAATAAGGGTGTCCTGCACTGCCTGTCTTTGGATACACCTTCATTTTTAAGGGCATCATGTATCATAAGTATGCTATGGTCTCTTTAAAATCTAAAGGAGAGTTCCTCAACATGCAGACCTGTTTCCCTTTAGAACATCAGATCATATCAATGCTTTGCAGAGTAAAATTTCGATATGTATAATTATCTTCAAAGATATGGGTAACATTCTTTCTTCTCCCACCAATCCCCAGGGACAACAATGCCCATTGTGGATTGTGAGGTCAAATATTTGTGCTGTGCACTCTTTGGTTGGCCTGTACTGCCTTATATATGAATATCATAGTCTATTTTACCTGACACCGGACATGGTTTTGTACAGCACACATCCTGAAGTCACATATTTCAAGGTCCACTTATAAACGAATATGGAAGAAGAGGAGGCAAAGTGAAAATCAACATTTGGCTAGGATCACACAATTTGGTCAAGTGGATAAGCTGATGCTCCGAAAGGTTATATTAGGGTGTGAGGAGTTGCATCAGATTATCACGTGGATGATGTCATCAGTGATGTCATTTGAGATGTCATCAGTGATGTCACTGACCATGTCATGAATGATGTAATATGTGACGTCATCAGCAGTGCATTGCGGGGGCGCGAGTTATAGTTAGCTCAACTAACTATAACTGCTGAATTTCTCTGGTTTTGTACGAGTGAAATGTCCAACTAACTATAACGTCCCTGAAACCTGTGGTTTTTTCAGTGAATTTCTAAGGTTTTTGAAATGATAATTTCTAACTATAACGTCCCTGAAACCTATGGTTTTTTCAGTGAATATATATATATATATATATATGTTGTCTGATCACAATGTAGGAGTTTGGACCCTCTTCTGGACATAGTTACATGCAATTTTGTGCTGATGGTATGGGTTGATGTGCCAAATGATCTTGCTTATCTGCAGGTGCAGGGACCTCTGCTCCAGTGGGTGACTGTACCCTGGCTGTATGTGGCAATAAAAGGGAAAAGTCACCAGACGTAACCACGAAATGTTGAGTATGTACAACTTGTCACATATTTACTCAGTGGCATCTACATGCCAACAGTAATGGTAAGTGTTTGAGGCACGTTATCTATTGCCATTTACCAGTGTTAGATGAATAAACCAGCAGTGACGGGCCACTGTTTGGGACTGAGGAACTGGAGGTTGCCATTTCCATCACAAAGGATTCTAGAATTTGTAGATCAATGGACGAAATGAGACACATGAGGGTCTGACTCACCATGCAATGTACACATACTTGGGACACCATCCATAGTCACATTTGTAGTGTATCGCAGACATTTATCATTTAGTGTCATTGTTAGAATCATCACATATTACCAGGCACCATATTGAGGTCATTACTAACAGGCAGCCCATGGAGCAGGTGAGGGTGCATGGTAGAGAGGACATCCCTCTCGAATGGGGTGAGATGGAGGCAAGGTCCAGTTTGTCCACCAGGGAGAGCTCTGGCTACCTCTATCCTGCTGAACTTCTCATTCACCCACTTCTTCTCACCCGCTACTTCTTCTTGATGTTTGTGACAGTGCAGACATCCTTCCCCAATGCAGTGACTGCAGTAGCTAAATGCTGCCATAGGGCTGCCTTCTGTGTGTCACTGCTGCTTTAGGGGGGAAGACCATGCAGTCTTTTGGGGTACCTCACTATGAACTTGATTATCATGGTGGTATCCTCCTCAGTGTAATTCTTGTTCCTCCTCAGAAGTAGCATGGTGGAGGCAGGATGCAGAGCAGGCAGGAAAAAAAGGTGTGTGTGGCCAAACCAGGACCTTGATTGTGTGCTGCTTTTATGTGGTTTGTAGCTCTGGGATTGCAGGTGGTGTTGATAGTCTGCAGGTGTATGTAATTACACTTACTCCGGCCCGAGTGCAGAATCTCTGCCCTGAGTGGAGAGATGCTGTTCCGAGTGAGGAGATCCTGCCCCGAGTGCGGATGTAAAGAGAGTACTTGCAAATGCCCTTTGTGAATACCGAAAGTCATAAATTTAGACTTTTGGCCTAAGTTTACCTTTATGAATACCTAAAAGTAGTAAACTTACACAAAAGTCTAAGTTAACCTTCATGAATCGGGCGCAGTGTGTCCTTCTATATTGGCAAGAACTGCAATAAAATACCCTGGAACTCGTTTCACTATCAACCTGGGAGGTTGGTATGCAGTTGATTGGAAGATTTTGCAAAGACAGTAATTGGGGATTTAAGAAAGTGAGAAATGCTTTACATTTCATGGTTGGGGGTGGGGAGTTAATCGACATTACAGGTTGATGTGCATTTTCCAGTCACTTCAGGTCCTCATCCTTATAGCATGGATGAAGGGGGTGAAGTTGGAACTAATGTATTCCGTCTGGGTGGATGGAAGGGCAAGATTCAACAGTAAGTTCTGATTGCCCCAAGATAGAGAGGGAGTTGACATGCCCTGACATATTTAAATATTAACAAGCAGCACAGCTAATGATCATAGTGGAACCAACACCTAAGGAATCAAATAGAAAGTAAACCTGATAGACACCAAAGTGTTTGAAAGGAATTAGGTGCCAGCATAATGGTATCCATGTCACAAAGTAGTGGAAGTGGGAGTGTACAGTACTGAGAATTTCAAAGATTAAAATAGGGCCACTTATCAGGGCCATGATAGTTCTCCTTTTAAAATCCAGGCTTGGCTCTTGGGCAAAACACATAGATCATGCCTAACATGTTCCTTGGGGCCCAACAAGTGTGGTCTGTGTTGTGATCAAGGGTTACATTGATTCCAATGTGGTGGAGGAAGGAGGGAGTGTAAGTCCGGCATAGGGGAAGCAAATAAAGTACATGGTGTGGACAGTGGGTCATTCATGGGGTTAATTTGACGGTTCCGTTCCACACTGCCCCCTAAATTAAGCTCCTTGTCATGAGAAGAACCACAGATTTGGCAATACTTTATGCTGTAGATGAGTTGCTACATCACCCTGGAATAAGCCTTCTCTTCTTGCAATCGCTACCGTAAAGAGAGTCAAGTGTATAACAGAAGTAACATGATTATGCAATTGGAATGAAATAGAATCACTGGCCTCACAATCTTCTTATGTGTTCAGTCTCTTATCTGTAAACAGATAGAGCTCTTACAAACAGGCTCTGTTAAGGTGGCGAGTGGTAAAAAAATAATCCTTGACAAAGATCCCACAACTGGTTGAGCAGACACAAACACCCAGCCTCCATCCCTAAACATTGGACAGTAGGATAGTTTTAGCCATGGCACTAGGACACTTGACAATTAATCCTGGCTTTGCCATGTTGCCAAAATATGACTGTGAATTTAAAATATGGGCCAGTTCCACATCAGTGTGTCATTTTTTTTTCAGAAGGGTAGTCTCTATGTTTCACCATTGAAACCACTCACTCCCCAATCAATTGTAGTAAGCAGGATAGAAACTGTGGAACCAGAGGGCATGTTGTTTTTAAAATTAATCTCAGCTTCTCTTTTGTGAAAAATTGTGCTCTCTTGGGTAATCACTTTTTTGAAGATATTTCTCTGCTTTCTTTTTAACAGAGAAAAGAAAATATTTATATCACACTGAACACTGGTAGTAAGTATGTGATAAGAAAACAGGACTGTAATCCAAAGATCATTTAATTTTAAACATCGGGAGAGAACACCCAGTCTCAAAGTCCGCTCACTAAATTATGGTGTAGTAAGAAAGTTAGGAATCTTGAAACAAGGAGTTCTGCTCTGTGGTGTTATTACTCCTGCATAGCCAACCTGTTTGATGGTAGTCAAATCATATCCTTCCTAGGCCTTTGTTCTCTTAATTGTCATTATGTGATAAAGGTGAGAGAGCCCCTGAAAGCTTGACCCAAGCTTGAGCCAGAGGTCTGGCTCTGTCTCAACTTGAGGTTCTCTTGGATCATTGAACTTGAAAAAAGCTGTGGCTTCTGTCTGCCAACCATTGTCTAACCTCATACACCAAGAATTAAAGACAAAGCATTAACTTTTGATGTAAAATGAGTTAGGAAAAGAAATGCCCATCTAGTGGCTAAACTGCACAATGTGAAACTAGAAAACCTGGGACTAGTCTTGGCTCCCCACTTGACCAACCAGTATGATTCTAGGCAGTTGCTTTATTGCACTTGCCTCCTTTTTCTTCATTAAGATAAATGAGAACACCTTGAAATAAGTGAGTTAAGGATGTGCACTGTACACAGCCTTCTCTTCTGTTTGATTTATTAAACAATAATATTGCTCTACATAAAATAATAACCTAGGAACCCAGAGGGTGCACATGACCGATGGCTTGCCTCTTGGTTCATTATTGGCAGTATGGATGTTCATAAGTTCCCAATTAAAAACTATCACTTTTGAAAAATGTCCCCCAACGCAGTGATATAATCTGAAATGCTTTTGCATGTTAATGAAATCCAATTTTTCAAATGAAGACTTTATCTCATTTTTACATATATGTTGCACAATATCTTTAAAAATAAAAGTGTTCCTGAATCTAAGTGGGGCAAATGCCTCTTTTGTTTTACTTCAGTTAACATTTAAATAAATGCTTGGCCGTTTAACACCTTTCTGAATGTCAGTGCCCAGTCAAGTACAAAGCAGCCCAGGGGCCCGCGTGTAATGTACAGGCACAATGTACATGTAGCTGTACCCAGGCCATCCTTTGAGTATCTAGAACACGGGATAAGCTGTTCCTAAGTCTCCCTTGAGTACTTGGGGGCATATTATCAAGGAATAGCGATAAATATCGCTAACTGCGCTTAGCGCGACTTTGGTTAACGCCGCCTATCGCTGGAAAATATCGCTGAGATAACACCCTATTAACAAGGTTTATCTCCATAGCGATAATATTTCCAGCGATAGCGGCAAAAAGCGAGAATATCGCTGGAAAAGCAGCGATATTCTCGCATTATCGCTAAGGTGGATTCAGCATTAGAATCCACCTCCTATACTTTAAACAGGTAAGTCATCCTCACTAGCAGGTGATAAAATCTAGCGATAAACGCGCTTAGCGCAAATTATATTATCGCTCGCCTGCCTTGCTAATAGGGGGTAGTGGGATTAGTGACTGTTTTCAGTCGCTTTAGTAGGGAACGCCTTCCTTGCATGTCATTAGCGATAATTATCGCTGACATGCAAGGCGATGGTAAACGCGGCCTCTAACGCCTGAAAGCTGTCGCTAACGCCTGTTAGCGACAGCTTGCTAATAGGGCGATAAAATCATCGCCGCTTTAGCGGCAAAAAGTGCCGCTAAAGCGGCGATAAAGCCCTTGATAATATGCCCCTTGATTTTAAGAACTGGAGATCAAGGTTCCTTTTCTGTAACAGGAACATTTTTACCGAACCTGCTGGATACAGGTGCCTGCCTCTGGAAAACCAGTGGCCAATAATGATTGAGAAGCTGCAGTGCCATATGATGTTGTTCACCAGATCACAGAAGCCAGTTAGCTAGAGTGCTTCTGGTGAAATGAAAAAATCTTCCATCAGTCGTAGATAAGTTGCTGCATGAGATTTTAAGAGAAGTGGAAGGCCTTAAGTAGTCCATTAGTCCTTAAGCACCTTCTTTTGCAAGACGTGTACCTAATTTGTGGCACAAGAGTACTATATTTATGGTGCCTGGAAGACCGGTTTAAACACCAAGGGGTCGATTTACTAACATTTTGAGCTGGGTTAGTGTCACAAAAGTGACGCTAACCAGCACAAAATGTTTATTTCCTAATTAACTTTCCAGTGCAAAACTTGTTTTGCACTGGAAAGAACCCTGAAAGTAACGCAAAGCAGCGTGATGCACTGCTTTGCGTTACTTAGCACCAAGGGGGCGTTTCATGGGTATAAGTACATGGGCGTTCCCATGCTGCAACCCATGTCTTTTGACGCAAAACCCTATCTGCAAACAATAGTAGACAGGGTTTAGCGCCAACCGGTAATGCCGTTTAAAAGGAGGCGTTAAGAGAAGAAATGTTTTTATTTCTCCTTTCTTTCCCGACTTTGCATGCCTGCTGCACTGTGCAGCACACATGCAAAGTAGGAAAAATTTTAAAGTGTGTCTACGTATATTATTTTGTACAGGAAGGTAACTTTCCAGTGCAAAACCTATGGTAGACTCAGGCACGCACCCTAGCACTATGGAGCCTGGCGCATGACAACTGAAATCAGCGCCAGCACTAGGGAGAGGGGAGGAGAGAGCCATATCTCTGTAGATATGGCGCTCGCCTTCTCCTTCTGTGCCATACAATGCAGCACAGCATTTTGGGCGCCTACGCTGCGTTCCGTGACTTTTTTGTAAATCTGGGCCCAAGAATGCTAATCAAGGCGCAACCCTTTAAGATAGCTTCTCTTTCATAACTCTTCTTTTCACACAAAACGAATTCACTGAGATCTTCCTTAGACCAAAGCCAACCTTGCGTAAGTACCAGGGCCCTTCTCAGCAGGCCACTGCAGCTTACACCACCCTTTGCCTCTGCCAGCGTTGCCAATGTCAGTACCAACACAACTACTAACCACCAGACTATTCCAGGCTACCCAAAGGTATATGAATCGCGTGGGAATCAGTTATTTTTGATTTTTAATGTATGTTGAATGATTAAACAACTGTTGTGCTCATCTCAAAATTTGTTAAACAGCGCCAGCTTGTGGCAGACTGTCTTAAGAGCTGGTGTTGAGAATTAAGTGCTGCGCACCGGAAACCACCAGCCCAAATTAAGCACTGCTAGACCCCTTCAGATGTAACATTTCTCTATATTACATATGGCTTCTTCGAGTTCAAAAAATGTCTCTCCTTTTTTATTCCTTGGTTACACACAACTGTGAGCTTTTACCTGCTTACAATCAATGCTCAATCAAGGGCTCCTGTTTCAAGCACCCAACCCTACTGCAGCCCTGCTGCTTGACGACTTCTTGCTCCAAAATTATCTCTACGTGCAAAGGTAAAAATCCTAATTGCTCCCAACCATTGACTTCTGTGCTATGAGAAGGCCTCATCGCAATGCGGTAGATATATTTTCTGTAAAACAAGTAAAAAGAAAACTTCAATTCGACTGTGCATCCTTGGAAATTGGACTCTTGAGCACCCTAAACGGTCGGACCTCTCATAGGACTTGATATTTGTGTCTTTTTCACATCCATTAGACTTTCAATGAACATTATTTTTACATTTGAATTCAATAGAGCATTTTTCATCTTTGCCTAACGTTTTGAAACTTGTCGGCTTTTCTTATATTTTGTTTTCATATTATAGTTTTATCTATTTTCTTAAACTTTATGAACAGCGTATTTCCTATATTATGGTGATCTTACACCACCTTAATGTACATACATGAATGCTATCTCAGGAGCTCCAAGTACTAAAAAAGTCAGTGTCTATGAAGCATTAGATGTCAATTGCATTAAAGAAGCATGTCTATCGATGTCCCCAGGGTGCCGTGAAAGCGCAGTTTAAAAAAAAATATCTTTATTATAATCCAGAATGTTATAACAGCATGCCTCTTCTTTTGTAGAGAAAGGCACACTTTTAATCATAAAATGATTACTACCGATTTCAGCGCGTCCATAGCAAATGTTGCAAAAGCAAGGTAACATTATTAAGCTGATTACGTTAGTAATGATTGTAATTGGTTAATAATCTTATAATGGATTCCTGGCCAGATTCATTATAGGTGGCAATGCTCGGTGCGTATTTTTGCAAATTATGGGGCAACATTAGCAGATGTGTCAGCCATAATAGCTGTGACTATATAATTAGGCATCCAAAATAATCGCATCTGCCATCACAGGGGACATTTCCATGTTGAGTTGCTGAATGGATAGTTACTTGAAGGTTTCTCTACACTGTTGCCGACCTATTTGAATGACTGACCTTGATTTGTGAACAACTCTGGACACTGATGTATGTGTGTATTTGTGTGTGTGTGTGTGTTTGTGCATGCATGTGTGTGTGTGTGTGTGTGCGCGTGTGTGTGCGCGCGTGTGTGTGTCCAGTGGCGGCTGGTGGATTTTATAAGTGGTGTGCGGTAATCTTTGACCAGAGTGTAATTTGCGAACGAGCAAAGCGCGAATGCCCGAAATTAAAAAAAGAGGGAATGTGTGTGTGTGTGAGGTCGGGGGGGTTTCTTCCTATTAAGAACATTTTTTTAAAAATGGATTTAAGTGGGAGGGTTTTACAGCATACATATGCTTCAAAATTTTGAATGAAAAGTGATCACAATGGGGCATTTTGCAGCACAGGTACCAAGAAACATTAGAAGCGTGCCAAGAAATACCCCAAGCATAAAATTCGTCTGTTAGCAAAATGCTCTACAACCCCCAAGACAAGCACAACCAGATGTAGAGAGCCACCCGGGCTCTCTCAGACAATGTAACATCTTTACACGCATCCCTACACCCCTCGGGGCGGGCTCGACCCGAGGGGATAAATAAAGGGCAAGAAGACCGCTCGGGGTCTTCCCGCCAGTGTCCCAGTACCTGTGTCGTTGTCCATTTGTCCAGCGCTGGTGCGGCCTGCTCACCGAGTGACCGCCTCACCACATTGGCGACGAGGATGGTCGCGATGCACGCGTGCACCGCCTCATGCGCTCCGGTTGCGGGGGCGAGAAGCTGCAGAGCTCACCCGCCATCGCTCCTATCCGGGACGGGCCATGGATCCTGCCTGCCGTCCTCTGCCCTTCACTACGACTGCCGCACGTGGACCGGCTCCAGCCCCGGCCGCCTTGCCCTGCGCCCGCCCACTCGTCTCCCTGTCCAGCGGGAGCGTGTTCAGCCGGCGGCGCGGCACAGCGCGGACCCCCTCAGGCGGTGAGTGTCCCGACGTGCCGGTGCTCTGCACGCGGTGGCCAGCGGCGGTACTGCAGCCTCCTGCTCTTCCCGCTGGCTGCTGAAGCAGGCGAGGTGGCTCCCTGCGGGGTGTGGTTCCGGCCCCAAATTCCATTCCGGCAAAAGGCCCCGGTCCTCATGGCTGCCCAGGGTGCTGCCTGCAATCCAGAGGGGCACATGCAGAGACATTGGATGGGCATGAAGATAAACAGAATAATATAGGAAGATCAGGGGACACTCACAGGAAAGGAGGAGGGGGCAACAAAGGTCAGAGCACCAGTGGACACAGGTGCAGGGGAAAACAGCACCACATACCTGCCACCACAGGGGTCCCCTGTGGTCAGGCCCAGACACTGGCCCACCAGGGAGTCTCCAGTTTGAACCAGCAGCTGCAAGGAGCGAAGGCACCCCACGCACAACCTCAAGGCCCACAAACCGAGTAGCCGCACGTGGCCCGGTGCCGGCACCCGAGGACGCTTGTGCCCCCTAGCACTGAGACTGTGCCACCGCGTTTGCGCACAACCGCGCAGCCAGCATGGGTGACCCAGCCCCAAACTGCGCTGCTGCCCAGCAGGCCAGAGGAGGAGGAAACCCGGATCGGGTTGTCGACGCACCTCCCCCAAGGTACAGTCACACGGCAGTTGCACTGCTGCTGCCGTTCAGTGAAGCGTCAGACCCTGCCGTGCCGAGATGGAAGGCGTGGGTCGGACGGCTCAACCACTACGTTAAGGGCACCAGGGAAACTGACGGCACCGTGAAACGGTCGCTACTCATCTACTACGGAGGAGCAGAAATATATGACCTCTTCGAGACGCTCCCCAACACAGGTGATGACGATGACTATGAAACAGCGGTCGCCGCGCTCAACAGGCATTTCGACCTCCAACTCAATCCCCGATTTCGAGAAGTTCAAGTTCAGAGGAAAGTCGCAGTTGGACACAGAATCGGTTGACATGTTTTACGCATGGCTGCGCCGGCTGGCCAGCACATGCACCTTCCAGGATCACAGGGAAGAGATACGGATGCCGGTCCAAGCTCCTGCGGAAGCTGATCCTTCGTCAACCGGGGATCTCGCTGGACAAAATCCTTGTCTTAGCCCGATCGCATGAACTATCAGACATTCGGCTGACGAAATGGAGGCCGCCCTACACACGCCTGTCGCAGCGTCACACGCAGTCAGGCACGTGCCCATCAAGGAGGAGACGGTCGAGGCAATCCAACGATGCCCCAACCCGGCTCGCCAAGCCCCAAGACTGCAGCCAGGCGGACAATGTGGCTACTGCGGAGATGACCACTCGGCGACTGCCGTCTGCCGGGCGAGACGGAAGACATGCTCCCACTGCGGCAAGATCAACCACTTTACCAAAGTGTGCCGCAGCGGTAGGTCCAGACAGGGTCCTTCGAGGCCGAGAGGCATGTCGCAATGCCTTCGCCAGCTGTCCATCGACGACCCAACATCAACAAGGGAGATCCCGTAGCAGGAACGCTGCCTTGCCCTCGAGGAGGATGACGACGAAGTGTTTGTCGTGTCGTATGTCAGCAGGACCGACAACCGCCGAAGGCCACCGCCAATGTGCTCCGTATCCGTGAAAGGAACGGCGGTTCGGCCCCTCATCGACACCGGTGCCTCTGTCAACTTGATGGACTCAGAGCAGTACGATCGCCTGTCGCCACGGCCCCCGCTCACGCCCTCCAAGGCTCAGATCTACACGTACGGAGGGACCGTCCCACTTCCCCTCTGAGGAGTCATACATGCCATGGTTATCAACGGAAAGCATACCACGGAGACCAGGTTCCACATCATCGAAGGAAGGAAGGGTACACTGCTTGGCTGCCACACTGCCGAAGACCTGGGGCTAGTCTTCTTTGCCCATCAGATCCACGACTCCCACGCCGAAGCCATTCTGGAGGAGTTACCCACACTGTTCACTGGGCTAGGAAAACTAAAAGGGAAGAAATTCAAACTCCACATCGACTCCACAGTAAAGCCGGTCGCCCTAAGGCACAGGAGAGTGCCGTTCAATCTCCGCCCGCAGCTGGAAGAGGAGCTGAAAAAGCTGGAAGACCTCTACGTAATTGAGAAAGTCTCTGGTCCCACCCCGTGGGTGTCCCCGCTGGTCGTGGCTTCCAAACCCAAGCAGCCCGGAGCCATCCGGCTCTGTGTGGACATGAGACTGCCCAACACGGCAGTCAAGAGAGAACGCCACATTACGCCCACTATGGACGACATAGTGGCGGACCTGAATGGAGCCAAGTGGTTCTCGAAATTGGATTTAAACGCAGGGTACCACCAGTTAGAGCTTGAACCCGAGAGTAGATACATCACTACATTCTCGATGCATGTCAGTCACAGGAGGTACAAGAGACTCAGTTCTGGAGTGTCGTCGGCAGCCGAAGTTTTCCAAAACGCCATCCGGGACACGCTGTCGGGTCTGCAGGGCGTGATTAACCTCAGTGACGACATCCTGGTGTTCTCAGACACCCTGGAAGATCACCATACCCATCTCCGAGCCACCCTGAAGAGACTGGAAGACTGCGGGTTGACCCTGCACAAGTCGAAGTGCTCGCTCTATCAGGAGGCCGTCGACTTCTTTGGATACACTTCCACCAGAGAAGGACTATGAGTGGACCCTAAGAAGGCTGCTGCCATCCGAGCCAGCACCCCAAAGAACCCCACAGAGGTGAGAAGCTTTCTTGGTATGGCCACGTACTGTGGGAGGTTCATTCCGAACCTTGCCGCCCTGTCTGAACCGCTCTGTGCCCTCACGCGCAATGACCACAAGTGGGAGTGGACTGTGGCCGCCAATGCTGCGTTCAATAACATCAAGGCAGCACTACTGGACAAGACGTTAATGGCCTACTTTCACCCGGGGCGGCGTACGGAGCTGATCGTTGATGCCAGCCCAGTTGGCCTCAGAGCGGTCCTTCTTCAGGAGAACAGCCCGGAGACATGGAGGCCAGTAGCGTACGCCTGCAAGGCTCTCACCGACACCGAAACAAGATATGCCCAGATTGAACGGGAGGCCCTGGCGATAAAATGGGCCTGTCCGCACTTTCACCTATACCTGTGCGGCCAAGAATTCCAGGTCGTAACTGACCATAAGCCTCTACTCCCGCTCTTTGCAGAATCGTCCAGGCTGGCATCCCAGAGGATAGAGCGAGGGGCAGTGCAGCTGCAGTCCTACAACTTCAAGGTCGTCTTCCGTCCCGGGGCCCACAACCCGGCTGACTACCTATCACGCCAACCTGAACCCATGTCGCCTCCGGGATCCTCAGCGGAGGTGGTCCAATCGGAGGCGTTCGTGCAGATGGTCTCGCAAGGTGCGTGCCCCACAGCCATGACACTCGAGGAGATCGGCCGGGCCACCACTGAGGATGAGACACTGTCCCGGGTGAAGACAGCGCTGGGGAACAACGGCTGGGCACGTTCCATGGACGGAGCCGGAGCTCTTCGGGAGGAAGTCAGCCACGCTCAACAACAGCTCTGGCAAGTGCGCCACGAACTCAGTGTGGGGGAGCAGGGCGTCATCCTGAGAGGACATCTGCTTGTGATTCCGGAAAGGCTGCAGCGAGGGATACTCCTGTTGGCGCATGTGGGACACCAGGGGATGGCCAAGACGAAGGCCAGGCTGAGGAACAAAGTCTGGTTTCCAACGATGGACTCCATGGTGGAGGACATGGTGAGACAGTGCCATGCCTGCACTATCACAGGGGGAGACCCGGCGCCGGTGATCACCAAAGAACCCAGCGAGACCCCCTGGGCCAAAGTCAGCCTTGACTTCGGGAGTTTCTCGGATGGACGCAACATGCTGGTGGTGGTCGACTCATTCTCGAAGTTCCCCGTGGTGGAGGTGGTGCCGTCGACGGCGTTCACGCACGTAAAGAGGGCTTTGGACAAGACATTTGCACTGATAGGTCTGCCGGAGGAAATCAGGTCAGACAATGGACCCCCGTTCCAGGGACGGGAATTCCAAGAATAGCTAGAAGGAAATGCGATCCGTCACCGAAAGATCACCCCGTTGTGGCCTCAAGCCAATGGGGAAGTGGAACGTCTAATGCGGACGCTCAACCGAGCACTGCGCATTGCTGTAGACCAAGGAGAAGATGCAGAGGCGGCGCTAGACCAATTCCTGGGCGCCTATCGACAAACACCCCACAGCACCACCAAATGTGCCCCGGCTCACATACTCTTCAAGCGGCCACCGCGAGACAGCATCCCGGCTGGCCCAACATGGAAGCCCCCAGAACGAGATGATGAAGCGGTCCAGGCACGAAGAACAATGACCAACCTTAAGGCCAGTGAGGCCCGCCGGGCGCGAGAGCCACAGATAAGAGTGGGTGATCGTGTGGTGGTCAAGGACAGGCACCCTGGCTGGAAGTTCAGGACACCCTACGAGCCAGAGGGGTGGACAGTCGTGGGCATTCAAGGAACCATGGTCACTGCCCAGCGTGAGCACCTGTCCGTCACCAGAAACGTGTCAAGTTTCAAGAAGGTCTGCGAGGACAATTCTGGTCAAGAAGCGCTGGAATGTCCGGAGAGCATCCCAAATCTCTCTCCACCTGTCTCGCCAGGAACGCTGAGTCCATCACGGAGGGGCTCGCGAGTGGAGAGCGAAGAGGCTGCTCCCGTGGCCGGTCTGCCCTGGCCCGGTGAGGTGGTCGAGTCACCCCCAAACATTCCATCTAGTGCAGTGGGTAGTTCCGGCTCCCGGAGCCAGAGGTATGGTTTTCCAGCGATGTTCCCTGCAAAACGGCGATAACCTTGCTGATACGACCCTGTGGTCGTATCAGCATAATCCACCTCCTATGTCTAACATAGGTAAGTCAGGATTGTAGCAGACGTTAGATTTTGGCGAAAACGGCCGTTTTCGCCAAAGTTAACGTCTGCTATAATCCTGTGGGCTGCCTTGTAAATATCGCGATGTGAACATCGGCGATATTTATAACGTAGTCCATCCGGGTACGCCCAGTCACGCCCACTTTGCATCTCATTAGAGATGCAAAGGAGGCGTTAAGGTAAGGAGTGCTAACATGCGATTATGCATGTTAGCACCCTCTTGTTGATAGGGCGTTAGTTTTATCTCTGCTTTTTTGGCTTTTTAAGCCAAAAAAGCGGAGATAAAGCCCTTGTAGATATGCCCCTAAGTGATTTGCCCAGAATCACAGAAGGTTGAGCAGTCGCTAGGACTCAAATCTGGTTGCCAGCAGCTCTGGCCTAAAGCCACATTGTCTCCCATTTCGGATTTGGTGTTTACATGGGAGATGAGGACTTCCAAATATTCACATGTTAAATAACACATAAACACATATTCCATACTGCTAATCTTCCCCCAATCAACTTTTGGCAGCAGCAGTAGCACGACCCTAAATCCGACCCTGCTTGACAATACACATGATTTAAGGCAGGGCAGGGGTTTAGCTTGCTGGGTGCTACAGGGAGCCTAGTGGGCCTCTGGGGCGCAGACAGACAACTGGCTCCTGAGGCAGCCTTCCTGTGCTACTTCAGAACAGTCTCACGGTCATAAACTAGAAGTAAAGGCGGCGCTATGAAAACAATGACCTGAAGTTTTCCAAAACACCGCTTTTTTGTCTTTTTATTGTGCATCAAAATAAATGATTTAAAAAATCACAAAAAACAACGTAGCGCTTTAGGCAAACCTCAGAACATTGATTTTGATGCTCACCCTCAAACCAGCAGCACAGCAAGTGTACTGTATCCTCGGCCCTGGCGTAAGCAAATAAAATGAGGATGTGGTGGTTTCTTTTTCAGTGAAAGTTAATAGAACATTTTAAGCATGAACACTGATGTCCCAAACACCATGTACATTAACCCCTTCGATGCTCATGACGGAATGGTTCCGTCATGAGCATCGGTGCCCCTGCGCTCATGATGGAACCATTCCGTCATGAGGCCAGGGGCACGAAATCCCTCTGCTGCAGACAGCAGAGGGATTTCTATTTATCCCCTGTGACCTTGGGAGCTGGGGAAGAGCTTCCACAGCTCCCGAGGCCCCCTCCCTGGTTTCTGTGCCATGACAATCAGCGCGCACGTCACGCTGTTGTCATTGCACAGAAACCAAAACTGAAATGAGCCTTTAGGCTCATTTCAGTTTCACTTTCTAAGTGCTCAGGGGGCTATCTCAGCCCCCGGGCACGTAGAAAGATGGGAGCGGTATCATTGGAAAGGGGAGAATCTCCCTTTCCAATGGTACCCCTCCCCAGTGGATCCCTGATTGGGGATCGGCCCAGGAGGGCGATCCCCAAGCAGGGATCCACCCACTAGACACCAGGGAGGGGGAGCGGCCCCTTGGGCAAGGACTTTCGCTCCCCCAATAAAGAAATGGGTGCAAATCAGTCTTTCTGACCCCCCTGGGGGGCAGATGGGGCAGTAGCCCCCAATATGCCCCCCAGGGGGGCAGAAAGCCCACTAAATGCCAGGGATTCTTTTAGTGCATCTTTTTAGGGTGGGGGCTGCCTGAAATGGGCACGCCAATGCCCCCACCCCAACCTGCCACCATTACAGCCTTTCTGCCCCCCGGGGGGGCTAAAAGTCCACTAAACGCCAGGGATTTTTTTTGCACCTTTTTTTTTAGGGTGGGGGCTGCCCAAAACGGGCACGCCCATGCCCCCACCCCCGCCACCATTACAGCCTTTCTGCCCCCCTGGGGGGGCAGAAAGCCCACTTGACGCCAGGAATTTGTATTCGCGCAATTTTTTTAGGGTGGGGGCTGCCCGAAACGGGCACGCCAATGCCCCCACCCCCTGCCACCATTACAGCCTTTCTGCCCCCCCGGGGGAGCAAAAAGCCCACTAGACACCAGGGATATTTTGGGGCAAATCTGAATTAGGGTGGGGGCTGCCCAAAATGGGCATGTCAATGCCCCCACCCCTCCCCCACTAAAATTACAGCCTTTCTGCCCCCCCTGGGGGACAGATGGGGGCATTAGCCCCCAATATTCCCCCGGGGGCAAAAAGCCCAGTAGACGCCAGGGATTTTTGGGCAAATTTCAATTAGGGTGGGGGCATTGACATGCCCGTTTTGGGCAGCTCCCCAGTCTGACTAAAATTTGCCCAAAAACTCCCTGGCGTCTAGTGGACTTTCAGCCTCTGGGGGCAGATGGGGGCATTAGCCCTCAATCTGCCCCGCCGCGGGGGGGCAAAAGCCCACTAGACGCCAGGGATTTTTTTGGGGCAAATTTGAATTAGGGTGGGGCTGCCCAAAACGGGCATGCCCATGCCCCCACCCCGCAAAATTACAGCCTTCCTGCCCCCCTGGGGGGCAGATGGGGCAGTGGCCCCCAATCTGCCCCCCCAGGGGGGCAAAAAGCCCACTAGACGCCAGGGATTTTTTGGGGCAAATTTTTATTAGGGTGGGGGCATTGGCATGCCCGTTTTTGGCAACCCCCACCCTAATTAAAATGTGCTCAAAAAAATCCCTGGTGTCTAGTGGACTTTCAGCCCCCCTGGGGGGCAGATGGGGGCATTAGCCCCCAATCTGCCCCGCCGGGGGGGGCAAAAAGCCCACTAGACGCCAGGGACTTTTTGGGGGCAAATTTGAATTAGGGTGGGGCTGCCCAAAACGGGCATGCCCATGCCCCCACCCCCTCCCCTGCAAAAATTACAGCCTTCCTGCCCCCCCTGGGGGGCAGATGGGGCAGTAGCCCCCAATCTGCCCCCCGGGGGGGCAAAAAGCCCAGTAGACGCCAGGGATTTTATGGTCAAATTTTAATTAGGGTGGGGGCATTGGCATGCCCGTTTTGGGCAGCCCCCACCCTAATTAAAATTTGCCCCAAAAACTCCCTGGCGTCTAGTGGACTTTCAGCCCCCCTGGGGGGCAGATGGGGGCATTAGCCCCCAATCTGCAACCCCGGGGGGGGGAAAAGCACACTAGTCGCCAGGGATTTTTTGGGGGCAAATTTGAATTAGGGTGGGGGCTGCCAAAAACGGGCATGCCCATGCCCCTACCCCCTCCCCCGCAAAAATTACAGCCTTTCTGCCCCCCCGGGGGGCAGATGGGGGCATTAGCCCCCAATCTTCCCCCCGGGGGGGGCAAAAAGCCCAGTAGACGCCAGGGATTCTTTGGTCAAATTTTAATTAGGGTGGGGGCATTGGCATGCCCGTTTTGGGCAGCCCCCACCCTAATTAAAATTTGCCCCAAAAATATCCCTGGTGTCTAGTGGGCTTTTGCTCTCCGGGGGCAGAAAGGCTGTAATGGTGGCAGGGGTGGGGCATTGGCGTGCCTGCTTCGGGCAGCCCCCACCCTAAAAAATTGGGCTCCCAATATGCCCCCAGGGGGCAGAAAGCCCACTAAATGCCAGGGATTCTTTTAGTGCATCTTTTTAGGGTGTGGGCTGCCTGAAATGGGCACGCCAATGCCCCCACCCCAACCTGCCACCATTACAGCCTTTCTGCCTCCCCGGGGCGCTAAAGCCCACTAAATGCCAGGGATTTTTTTGCACCTTTTTTTTTGGGTGGGGGCTGCCCAAAACGGGCACGCCCATGCCCCCACCCTCGCCACCATTACAGCCTTTCTCGCCCCTGGGGGGCAGAAAGCCCACTTGACGCCAGGAATTTGTATTCGCGCAATTTTTTTAGGGTGGGGGCTGCCCGAAACGGGCACGCCAATGCCCCCACCCCCTGCCACCATTACAGCCTTTCTGCCCCCCCGGGGGAGCAAAAAGCCCACTAGACACCAGGGATATTTTGGGGCAAATCTGAATTAGGGTGGGGGCTGCCCAAAATGGGCATGTCAATGCCCCCACCCCTCCCCCACTAAAATTACAGCCTTTCTGCCCCCCCTGGGGGACAGATGGGGGCATTAGCCCCCAATATTCCCCCCGGGGGGGCAAAAAGCCCAGTAGACGCCAGGGATTTTTTGGGCAAATTTCAATTAGGGTGGGGGCATTGGCATGCCCGTTTTGGGCAGCCCCCAGTCTAATTAAAATTTGCCAAAAACTCCCTGGCGTCTAGTGGACTTTCAGCCTCCCTGGGGGCAGATGGGGGCATTAGCCCCCAATCTGCCCCGCCGGGGGGGGGGGCAAAAAGCCCACTAGACGCCAGGGATTTTTTTGGGGCAAATTTGAATTAGGGTGGGGCTGCCCAAAACGGGCATGCCCATGCCCCCACCCCCGCAAAAATTACAGCCATCCTGCCCCCCCGGGGGGCAGATGGGGCAGTAGTCCCCAATCTGCCCCCCCGGGGGGCAAAAAGCCCACTAGACGCCAGGGATTTTTGGGGGCAAATTTTTATTAGGGTGGGGGCATTGGCATGCCCGTTTTTCAACCCCACCCTAATTAAAATGTGCTCAAAAAATCCCTGGTGTCTAGTGGACTTTCAGCCCCCTGGGGGCAGATGGGGGCATTAGCCCCCAATCTGCCCCGCCGGGGGCAAAAGCCCACTAGACGCCAGGGACTTTTTGGGGCAAATTTGAATTAGGGTGGGGCTGCCCAAAACGGGCATGCCCATGCCCCCACCCCCTCCCCTGCAAAAATTACAGCCTTCCTGCCCCCCCTGGGGGGCAGATGGGGCAGTAGCCCCCAATCTGCCCCCCGGGGGCAAAAGCCCAGTAGACGCCAGGGATTTTATGGTCAAATTTTAATTAGGGTGGGGGCATTGGCATGCCCGTTTTGAGCAGCCCCCACTAATTAAAATTTGCCCCAAGACTCCCTGGCGTCTAGTGGACTTTCAGCCCCTGGGGGGCAGATGGGGGCATTAGCCCCAATCTGCAACCCCGGGGGGGGGAAAAGCACACTAGTCGCCAGGGATTTTTTTGGGGCAAATTTGAATTAGGGTGGGGGCTGCCAAAAACGGGCATGCCCATGCCCCTACCCCCTCCCCCGCAAAAATTACAGCCTTTCTGCCCCCCCGGGGGGCAGATGGGGGCATTAGCCCCCAATCTTCCCCCCGGGGGGGGCAAAAAGCCCAGTAGACGCCAGGGATTCTTTGGTCAAATTTTAATTAGGGTGGGGGCATTGGCATGCCCGTTTTGGGCAGCCCCCACCCTAATTAAAATTTGCCCCAAAAACTCCCTGGCGTCTAGTGGACTTTCAGCCCCCCTGGGGGGCAGATGGGGGCATTAGCCCCCAATCCTCACTGCCGGGGGGGGGCAAAAAGCCCACTAGATGCCAGGGATTTGTTTGGGGTAAATTTGAATTAGGGTGGGGCTGCCCAAAACGGGCATGCCCATGCCCCCACCCCCGCCCCCGCAAAAATTACAGCCTTCCTGCCCCCCCTGGGGAGCAGATGGGGCAGTAGCCCCCAATCTGCCCCCCCTGGGGAGCAGATGGGGCAGTAGCCCCCAATCTGCCCCCCCGGGGGGGCAAAAAGCCCACTAGACGCCAGGGATTTTTTGAGGCAAATTTTTATTACGGTGGGGGCATTGGCATGCCCATTTTTGGCAACCCCCACCCTAATTAAAATTTACTCCAAAAAATCCCTGGCGTCTAATAGGCTTTCTGACCCCCCTGGGGGGCAAAAAGCCCACGAGTCGCCAGGGATTTTTTTGGGGCAAATTTGAAATAGGGTGGGGGCTGCCCAAAACGGGCATGCCATGCCCCCACCCCCTCCACCGCAAAAATTACAGCCTTTCTGCCCCCCCTGGGGGGAACATGGGGCAGTAACCCCAATCTGCCCCCCCGGGGGGGCAAAAGCCCACTAGACGCCAACGATTATGCTGGCTTTTTTATGTGTGGGGGTGGGGGCTGCCCAGAATGGGCATACCAATGCCCCTACCCCCCAGAAAAATAGCCACAGTGTTTCTGCCCCCCTTGGGGGCATATCGGGGCAACCCCACACCCTGATAGCCCCCCCCAGGGCGGCAGGAAGCCGACTAGGCACGGATTTGTTTTTAGCAATATGCCTACCTGTGGATTTTGGGCCCTAGCGCAGCCGGCACATAGGGAAACCTAGCAAACCTGTACATTTTTGAAAACTAGACACCCAGGGGAATCCAGGATGGGGTGACTTGACTGGCTCTCACCAGGTTCTGTTACCCAGAATCCCTTGCAAACCTCAAAATGCGTATTAAAAAAACCACATTTTCCTCACATTTCTGTGGTGGAAAGTTCTGGAATCTGTGTGGATCCACAAAATTACACTCACCCCGCATTCCCCAAAGTCTTCAGAGAAAAATGGTACCTCACTTGTGTGGGTGGGTCAAGTACCCGCGACAGGAGGGGGCGGAGCTTGCTCGCGACCAAGATGGCCGCTTGAGCCCATCGCTCCGTGACACCGTTCCACTATCCGCAATTTATCCTGTAGCCCCGCAGCCTGTAGTACCTGCAACAACGAGCCTGGCGCACTGAAACTCGCCAGTAACCCGGAGGTCGAACGCCGGCGTCCGGCGGCCGCGCGCGGCCGACACACGGGACTCCGTTGGCGTCCGCGTTGCAAGGCCTGGATCCCCGGACTGTCGTGGTGACTTGTGGCGGTCCGGAGGCGACGGAGTGCGGCTGGAGCTGTGGGCGGCTGACTGGTGCACTACGGACCTGGAGAGCCTGCTCTGCCTGTCTTCCCTGACGGACACGCACCACGCGAGGGACCAGCGGACCAATAGAGCCTGCAGCACGGTGCGGTTGGCTTGAGGACGGCCCGGCGGTGAGTGCGAACGCTGAGATCGGACCCGTGGAAGGGTTGGCTCCAGGCGGGCGCCATTTGCAGACCGGAGCACTGAGTGGGCTAGACTGGTCCCGCCATATTTGTTTGCCGCTGTTGCCCGAGGGCTTGTTGCCGGAGGTGGGCAGGAGCTCTCTGGGATACACTATAACGGGGGGGCTCCCCTCCGGCCCGAGTGAGACGCGGGCTGCGGCAGCGATCGCTAGAGGACGACTGCGGCGCTGTAGCGCGGACCGCCGGAGGTCGGGGTGCCTACCACGTTGCTGACAGCCACGATTCACGGAGGCGGCTCCCGGATACGGTGGGCGCCCGAGTGGCTGAGAACGACGACATACTGGAGACGGCAGACAGGGCTGCCGGCGGAGCGAGGAACCAGGTACGGGGAGGTTGCGGCCCACCGTTATTCCACCCAGCAGGAAGCACATTGTTGTTGGGCCCCCTACTTGTGCTGAGCGGATGCTCTGGAACATCTGTGTCTGGCAATTGACAGCGAGGGATATTGGCCAATAGGAAGCCCAACTGGCGGATGGGATCGGAGTGGCTGCGGGCCACGCTTACTGTCCGGAAGACCTAGCACAGGTGCAGGACCACGCAGGAGCCCTATATTGCGGGTACAACAGTGCGCCAGGATGGGCAGAGTGGACAGAACACAACCTAAGTTATCCTTCGACCAGAAGCGATCAAAGTCGCATGACGCATCATCGGAGGAGTCCACCAAGGCGCAGGCTCCCATGGCGGAAGATGCTGGCCCGGATCTCCGCAGTCTGCTAGTAGCTATGGAAAAAAGCCTGCAAAGCGGTATCACCTCCCTGGGTACGAAGATAGATGCCCTCTCCTACAGGATGGACAGAATGGGCGAGCGATTGGATAAGCACGCCGAGCGCTTAGACATGTCAGAGCGCAGAATAACGGAGGTAGAGGAAGCGCACACCACTCTGGATACGGAGCATAAGCAACTCGGAAGAGTCCTGCTGGTGCTCCAGGATAAAACGGAGGACTTGGAAGCGTGCTCACGTCGCTGCAACCTCAGGATTACAGGCCTACCGGAGACCACCTCAACCGGCAACATGGAACACTTTGTTGAACGCCTATTGGTCACACTACTGGGGGAAGGAGTCTTTTCCGCCATGTTTGTAGTGGAGAGAGCGCATCGCTCCCTGGGGCCTCGGCCACCTCCGGGGGCCCCACCGCGTCCGATCATTGCGAAGTTGCTCAATTACCGAGATAGAGACACCGCCTTGAGATTGGCTAGGGAAAAACAATCTTTGTCCTACGAAGGTTCTGAGATATCCCTGTACCCGGACTTCACTGTACGTGTCCAGGAGGCACGCCGCCTGTTTGCTCCCATGAAAAAACAGTTGCGAGGGATGGGCATAGACTACGCCATGCTGTACCCTGCCAAGCTTCGGGTGAACAGACAGGGTCGGTCTCACATCTTTACTGACCCAAAGCTGCTGCAGAAGGCCCTGAAGGAGTGGGCCAAGGAGCAACGCCACAGCCCGGAACGACATCTACTTCTTGCAGAGGCGACAGGGGGATCCCTGGAGGATCAGGACTGACACAGGCGGAAGACCATTTCTCGATAAGTATGGTAACAGGGCGGGGGGAGGGCAGGTAGGGGGTGGCCAGGGGGTGGTGTGTGCAGTGCCTAATGCGAACAGGATTTTTCTGTCCGCGAACACGATTGTGGGGGAGCCCCGCTGGTCCAGCTCGTAAAATAATGCGGGGATGGCGGAGTGACAGTTGCAGATGTTGACGGACACAGTATGGGGCGGCTGCCTGTTGGGGCTGCCATTAAGGAGTCACATAGAGACTGCGCTAGACGGCTGCGAGCTGCTGATGCGGACGCTTGGGGTAGTGTGTCCTGTACTAGGCTGATAGCGGCATCCCTGGTTGCAAGTGCCAGCTAATGCAATGGAATGGGTGGGCTGTGAGGCTGCAGCACAGACCACAAACGGTGTACGGGGGGGCAGTCACTGCTTTTACTGTCTTTCTGATAGGTGCGAGCAACATCTGCCCACGAGTGCACCACACATAGGGAGATCTACTCAGTTTTGGGCGGGGGGCGAAGGGTGGGTGGTCGGGAACCCAGGGGGATGAATCGCGGCCGAGTTGGGGGTGGCCTGCTGTGGGTGGGGGGAAGAGTGGGGGGGAATGTTTGGGTGTTCTGGTTTATGAATGTTCTAGGCATTTTTATGCATGACGTACTGATTGCTTATTTACTGCATAGATTGCAATACACAATGTGCTTTTATACATATGATGGTGGTACCTAGCGTGGTTAGCCCGACAGGTCCCGGACGCCCTCCGCACGCTTACTTGGAACGTGCGGGGCCTTAACGATCACCGAAAACTACGCAAAGTCTTGAACTATTTACAAAGGCAGAATATCGACATTGCCCTCCTGCAGGAGACACACCTCCCATTGAACAGCGCACTATTGCGCAGTAGGGGGCTGTTGGATAACATACATGCCTCGGGTTACACCACGCACTCCTGGGGGTAATGACATGGGTTAATCCTAGGTCGGCTTTCTCTCTTGCCCAGCTGGACGCAGACAGAGACGGTCGCTATGTGATCTCCAGATGTCAGGGGAAAGGAATGGATTTAATTACAGTGAATGTTTATGGTCCTAACTTTGACTGCCCGGAGTTTTATACCACTCTCGCGGGCGCGGTTAGTAACTACCCGGATGCACGATACCTCTGGGGTGGGGACTTTAACTTGGTCAGGGACCCAAATCTGGATAGATCGGGGGTCCGCTGAGGCGAAGCCTCGGCGGCGGCCAGAGAGCTGGAAAGTGTCATGGCAGGAGCGGACCTTTGCGGCGTGTGGCGCGAGCGCCATCAGGAGAGAGGTGGTTATACTCACTACTCCGCTTATCACAATCTGCACACACGCATAGATTACTGGTTGGCATCCTCATCTCTTATGGGCTGTGTCCGGGAGTGTGCGGTGTTGCCCAGGACACTGTCGGATCATTCTCCCCTACTACTGGCTCTTGTTACGCCACGGAAGACCATCCCGCCATTTACTTGGCGGTTCCCACCTTATTCACTATTGGATCCCGTCTTCAAAAAAGACATGACTGACGCCATAGAAACTTATTTCGCCATTAATGTGGGCTCAGTGGATGATTTTCAGGTCGTGTGGGAAGCCTTCAAGGTCTACATATGGGGAGTGGCGATGGCCAAGCACTCGGGCGTACTCCGCGCTATCCGGCAGAGACTAGCTGCACTTGAACGGAGGCTAGGCGAACTGGAGGTACGCCAACTGGAAGGCGAGGATGAGGCAACAGCGCGCGAACTCAGGGCATTGCTGGAAGAATATCATGATGCAGCTGACAGCGAGGTCAAGCATCTAGGTAAATACGCCACGGCGCGGACGTATGGGGAGGGCGACAGGCCGGGCTACACACTTGCACGCGTGTTGAAAGCCAAGCGATGTAAGACGTTAGTCACCGGAATTAAAACGACCGGGGGAGAGACATTAACGGAGGAGGAGGATATAGCCGACAGGTTTAAGCACTTTTATGCGGAGCTCTATGCCTCGCGGTCTCCTGGCTCGGAGAATGCAATTATTGACTATCTTGACCATATCCAGCTACCATTTCTCAATAACACGCACCGAGAATTCCTGATGCGACCCATAGAAAAAGCAGAGATTTTAACGGCTCTATCAGGCATGAGAGCATCTAGCGCTCCGGGGATGGACAGTTTAACGGTCGGCTTCTATAAAGCTTTTATTGACTTATTACTGCCACATATATCGGTACTTTTTGATGACATGTGTGTCTCCGGTACTATGCCCCATCGATGAGAGAGGCGGTGATTGTTGCCATCCCTAAATCTGGCAGGCCTCTGGATGAGTGTGGATCATACCGCCCCCTCTCCCTGCTCAACGTCGATACCAAACTGTATGCTAAGATCCTTGCCAACCGATTGGCCCCATTGGCTCCGATGCTGGTTGCACCTGAACAGGCGGGCTTCATCCCGGATAGGAACCTCACCTACAATCTGCGTACGGTGTTTGGTGCTATGCAACACACTAAGCAGGATTCTAAGGCAGTCGCGGTCTTCCTCGACATGGAGAAGGCCTTCGACTCCGTCGAGTGGCCCTTCATGAGGATGGTCCTGACTAGAATGGGATTGGGCCCCGTTTTCCTGCAACTGATCGGAGTACTTTATACTTCTCCGATGGCACGCATCAGAATAGGAAATCTTGTAACGGATTCCATCAAAATCTCCAGAGGTACGAGGCAGGGCTGCCCACTGTCCCCGATTTTATATGCGCTTGTCGCGGAACCTCTGGCGTGCGCGCTAAGGGAATACCATAGTAACAAGGGAGTCGCTTTTCCAACTTATAAGATCATAGTGTCATCATATGCGGATGACACGTTATTATATGTGCGAGAGCCTGAAAGTAACCTCTCCTCTGTCTTAAGGGAGGTAGTCCATTTTGGGGCACTGTCGGGTTTGCGGGTCAATTGGCCTAAATTCACAATTTTTCCACTCACCCCCATCACAGCACACTTCGAGCTGGACTTCCCGCTGCATTGGTCTACTGACGCGATCCGGTATCTCGGTGTACGCCTCCACACTGACCCGGAGGCAGTGTTCAGGGAGAACTACGGCACTGCAGTCAGCAGACTGGAGGATGACGTAGAATCTTGGATTAAGTTGCCGCTGTCTCTGCTGGGTAGAATTTCGGTCATGAAGATGGTAGTTCTGCCCCGGTTCCTGTTTCTCTTTACAAACATCCCCATGGTATTACCGAGTACCTTCTTCCAGAGAGTCAATAAATCACTGGTAAAACTAGCCTGGGCGGGTAAGCAGGCGAGGGTAAAATGGCAGATCCTTACGTTACCTTATCACATGGGGGCTCGGTGCGCCAGACCTTAATCTATATTACAGAGCGGCACAGGGCGCACACGCTTACTCTTGGATTCACGGTTCATCAGATATTCCGTTTATACGCATGGAAAAACTTTTTGCAGATCCGCTCCCACTCCCGGCCATGATCTTTGAATCTGTGGACCGCAGGACGGGGATTTTGGATTCTATCAACTCGACGCGACATGCTTGGCACGCCCTGCTACAAATGCAGGCGGGGGCACAGTTGTACGCACCGGCAATGCCCATTGAATGGGCTCGCTGGCTGGCCCCGTGCAGGGACAAGGGGGTTGTTAGAGCGTTGCAGTCATTAAACATACAGACCGTGGGAGACCTGTTTCACGACGGTACAGTCAAAACATGGGAGGGGGTGGAGGCGCCGGGGTTAAAAGCACTATGTTACAACGGTTTCAGTTTCACAGGGTGCGGAGAGCACTGACAGAGACATTAGGCGAGGACTTACAAGAGCCCCCTGAGATGCTCGAACTGTCCTACATTATCCGGGCTACGTCGCCCCACAAAATAGTCTCCAACATATATAAATTAGCAATGTCTCATAGAGCAAACCATTATACCAAAGCCAGACTGGCCTGGCAGCGAGATTTACAACAGACCATAGAGGACCCTATGTGGCACTATTGCTGTACCTGCACCCGACGGATCTCCCTACACGGTAGGCACAGACTCATACATTTTAAGTACCTGAATAGGGTTTATTACACTCCGGAGAGGCTCCACAGATATGGGTTAAGGGAGAGCGCTGTTTGTGATAGGTGCCGAGCACCATCTGCTGATTTTTCCACCTAGCATGGCAATGTCCTGGGGTGCACAAATACTGGGAATCAGTCTTTCTGGAACTGGGGAAAATTGTGGATTCGGAGCTCCTTCCGACTCCGGCTTTGGCCCTTTTAGGGTATTCCCAGCACTTGCCTACGGCTATCCGAAGACTGGTAGACATGGGCCTTCTCCTGGCCAAACGGAGGATTGCGATGTGTTGGTCGAGGGGCCCTCTCCCCACGCTGGCCCAGTGGTCGCGAGACATGATTTACTGCAGCACTCAAACTGAGAATTTCAGCGAACTGCTCCCTCCCCGGAGTAGACCCAAGAATTTTTGGGGACTTTACGCGACATACATAACGATTAAGGAGTCGGACGGCGGCGGGGAGGCCCCGACGGATCCAGAAGGCCAGGTCCCTGACATGTCTAGTTGACAATCTGCCTGCGGTACGATGAGGCCGCAGCCCCGTGCACCACCACGCACATAAGGCGTATGACTGCATGGGGAGAGAGTGAGGGTGCGAAGGGAGGACGAGAGAGATGTCCGTGCATATCTAATTGATTGGGGTCTCACTACACGGTCGCTTTGGTACTAGTACACAAATAATTGGTACATTATTCGTTTGTTTTTATTTGAAATGTAACGAACTATGGATGCTTTCGTAAAAAAGATTCTTTAGTGCATGCAAAACAATGTTGATCATGATGCCTTGGGGTTTTTCTTTTAAAGTTCAGTTCATGATGGTAGCCACCACTTCGGGGGATCGGCCTTATAGCAGTGGTTACGATTTAATCAAGAATAGCCGCCGGCCTCAGGGTTGTAGGCAAATGGCTGTGTTTGACTGTGAGCCTTTCAATAAAAAGTTTAAAAAAAAAAAAAAAAAAAAAAAGTACCCGCGACAGGCAAGGGCCCAAAACCTAGTGAGGCGACATCAAAATTACCTATCACAAAACAACCTGATTTTGCATGGGGGTTACCTGGGTTTTTGGCCCCGGGGTCGGCGGCCATCTAGGGAAACCTACCAAACCCACACATTTCTGAAAACTAGACACCCGGGGGATTCCAGGGAGGTATGGCTTGCGTGGATCCCCCAACGTTTTCTTACCCAGAATCCCCTGCAAACCTCAAATTTAGCTGAAAAAAATCACTTTTTCCACACATTTTTGTGTGGGAAAGTTGTGGAATCACTGGGCTGACACAAATTTCCTACCACCCATCGTTCCCCCAGGTCTCCCGATAAAAATGGTGCCTCACTCGTGTGGGAGGCACAAGTACCCACGACAGGCAAAGGCCAAATACGTATTGAGGCGACATCAAAATTGCCTATCACAAAACGACCTGGTTTTGCAAGGGGGGTCACCTGGGTTTTTGGCCCGTGCTCGGCGGCCACCTAGGGAAACCTACCAAATCCACACATTTCTGAAAAGTAGACACCCAGGGGATTCCAGGGAGGTATGGCTTGCGTGGATCCCCCAACGTTTTCTTACCCAGAATCCCCTGCACACCTGAAATTTTGCTGAAAAAATCACTTTTTTCACACATTTGTGTGTGGGAAAGTTGTGGCATCACCGGGCTGACACAAATTTCCTACCACCCAGCATTCGCCCAGGACTCCCGATAAAAATGGTGCCTCACTCGGGTGGGAGGCCCAAGTACCTGCGACAGGCAAGGGCCCAAAACGTATTGAGGCAACATCAAAATTGCCTATCACAAAACGACCTGGTTTTGCAAGGGGGGTCCCATGACTTTTTGGCCCGGGGCTCGGCAGCCACCTAGGGAAACCTACCAAACCCACACATTTCTGAAAACTAGACACCCGGGGGATTCCAGGGAGGTATGGCTTGCATGGATCCCCCAATGTTTTCTTACCCAGAATCCCCTGCAAACCTGAAATTGTGCTGAAAAACCACTTTTTTCAAACATTTGTGTGTGGGAAAGTTGTGGCATCACCGGGCTGACACAAATTTCCTACCAGCCAGCGTTCCCCCAGGTCTCCCAATAAAAATGGTGCCTCACTCGGGAGGGAGGCCCAAGTACCCGCGACAGGCAAGGGCCCAAAACGTATTGAGGCGACATCAACATTGCCTATCAAAAAACGACCTGATTTTGCAAGGGGGGTCCCATGACTTTTTGGCCCGGGGCTCGGCGGCCACATAGAGAAACCTACAAAACCCACACATTTCTGAAAAGTAGATACCCGGGGATTCCAGGGAGGTATGGCTTGCGTGGATCCCCCAACGTTTTCTTACCCAGAATCCCCTGCAAACCTGAAATTGTGCTGAAAAAAATCACTTTTTTCACACATTTGTGTGTGGGAAAGTTGTGGCATCACCGGGCTGACACAAATTTCCTACCACCCAGCGTTCGCCCAGGTCTCCCGATAAAAATGGTGCCTCACTTGGGTGGGGGCCCAAGAACCCGCGACAGGCAAGGGCCCAAAGCGTATTGAGGTGACATCAAAATTGCCTATCACAAAATGTGTGAAAAAAGTGATTTTTCCAGCAAAAGTTCAGGTTTTCAGGGGATTCTGGGCAGAACTTCCTGCCTACAGACATCAACACAATAACTGCAAATAGCAATGCTCCCTCCACCCATTCTTACTGCTGTGGATTCTAGCTGTTTAAAGTGAATTTGTTGGAGACATCAAATGCCCCTCCATTTCGGCACACTAAAGGATTATGCTGAAGCATCCATGGCACCCAGGACCAGAGCAATCCCAAAAATAAAGAATTGCCATAATCCAACCCGCTTAAGTTTCAAAAGTACTTTTATTAAGCATAAAATATCATACAGTAAGATATTACAAAACAAACAAAATGGAGGTAAGGGAAATAGGGGGAAAAGAGAAGCAAGGAGAGAGGCATACATTGCATAAGAATACAGGCTGATTATTTGACCAGCAAAAATATCCAAATAAATGACAAACAATAAGTAATATGAAAAAATCAAATTATCAGATTCAGGAAGTCAGAGAGATTGTAAAACTTCCTGGAGGTAGGGTGGAGGGGCAAAAGTTGTGATAGCAGAGTAGTCAAGGAATTGAGTAACAGGTGTCCATAGGTCCTTTCGCTTTAAAACAAGAGATAAGGTGTGCATATATGCAGTGTCTAATCTGTGATTGTGACAAACTGCATACCACCACGCTTTAGGTGATAATTGTGTAGAATCCTTCCAATTGCGAGTTATTTGCTGGAAAGCAAGTGCCAATAACATGTCAAGTATCTGATATAATATGAAGCAGTGGAACAAACGTCAGAAACACTTCCGAAAAATACATTAGAAATAGAATAGGGAACAGTACAGTGAAAAATTGAGCTAATTTGCTGCCAAACTTGAGACCAAAATGTAGAAACACGTGAACAAGTGCAACCCGCTTAGAATAGAAGCTTGTACCACTAGGGGACATGCACGGATGGGAAGGAGAGAAAAGCAGGTGGAGGATAATTTGGTAACCTGACTTGAAAGGGAAAGATCCTCATTGAAATGAAACCCAAGATTCCTGACAGAAGAAGAGGCTGTGGGAGCAGTCTCACTCAGCGGAGGCCTAAAAATCTTCAGAGTGTGGATGTGGGGCCTGGCTGGGGAACAACAGAGCATCTCAGTTTTGTTTCCGTTGAATTTTAAGCAGTGATCGAAGTGGGAGGGATTGGAGGGGCACAACATGCCCATACCTTTTTAATTTAAGGAAAACAGTTCCCCTACTTTATGTGAAAAGATAATTCCGAGAGCTGAAAAGCTTCAGCTGAAGTCTAAGGCAGGGAGTTCCCTATGCTGTGAAACCCCAGGGGAACAGACAGGCAAACTGTCTTTCTTGCCAGGGTGCCTGGTTGACTGAAAAAAGTGTATATGTGCACAACAGTCAATCTGCAAATGTAAAGGTAGCTCAGAAGCTGGTATTGGCTTTAATTAATGGAACCACTTGATGCTTCCTGATGAGACAGATTTATTCTTTTTGAGTGGTATTGTAAATGAGTTACCAGCTGAGCTGTCAAGTGTGTGCTTTCTAAAGGGGAGGAAAACAGGCCCCTGTGCCATGGGGCTGCAGGGGTCAGTGTTATGCTCCTAACTATTCTCCACTGCTCCAATCAGGATTCAATTCAGTGGCTCTCTGATTGCAGACACAGACCTCTGCAGTGATTAACTTTCACAAAGTATGACAGTGCATTTCTCACAGATTAACTTAACTTACATTCATTTTACATTTAAACTGTGTGTTATTTTATATGTACATACCGGAAGGTGAAAGACCGAAAAAAGTTACAGAATATTTTGGTTTTTTAGATGACCGGAAGCAGGGACGACCGGAAGCAGGGACGATCGGAAGCAGGGGACGACCGGAAGCAAGATGGCGGTCGGCTGAGGCGACTGCAGCAGCTCGCAACACTAGGATCAGCGCGCCACGATAGCAGCTATATGGAGCGGGGGTAAAGCAATGCTGACATCGATAGAGACAATCCTTGATACCCTGCAAGAAGTTCTGGAAGAGTGGCGTCACAATTACTCGTCTCTGGGCTCAACAATCGCGGGTCAACGAGAGCTCTCAGCTGCATGCTACAAGCTGAGCAACGCGCTTGGAAACTCGTTACCCCCCGCTGTCTACTCACTGCATGGTATGAAGCCAAAGCCTTCCCAGAGCAGGATGCAGCTGAAGTCCAGTGGCCTGGGGACCGAAGGTATCGAAGCGACCTCTACGGGCAATACAATGGAGACTGAGCCGGGAACAACACGACGCCTGGGACGGCGAGATCCGGCAGCAACCCGGAATGAGATCGCACCAGAGTTGAAAGGGAAAGGCGGAGCCACACGCCAGCAACGTCTGCCTGACCACACTGTTGCAGATATGCTGTGAGGCTCCGGAAAGAAAAAGTCAGCATACATTCAACCAGGCGGGGACCCTAACGCGGGGTTACTGGTAAGGAGCATTGAAAGCACTGAAAGCATTGAGGGACCAGCGGTGGGGGAGCAAGCAACTACAGGGAATAATGGGAACATTACGAATATGGTGATTATCGGTACAGACACTAGCACTCTTGTATCTGGTACTATACAGCAGACTATGCATAAGGAGAACGAAGTGGGAATTATGGCTGACGCGACACAGATAGAGGCAGACCAAGATATAATCACCCATGACAACAGCAATCGGACGACTGTTATGATCAATGATCCTCCACAAGTTCAAGCACTAGTTACACAACCGGCACAGCTACAAGTTGCAACAGCAGCAGTAGTTACTAAATCAGGTGGCGAGATAAAAAAGAAGGCACAGAAGGATGCGTTTTCTCTTCAACATCCTACCACTATCCTGGATGATTTAGGGCTATCTGATAGTAATGAGATCCGTGCTGTGAAAAAAGGGAAGGGAAAAGGGAATGACTCAGAAGCAACAGATTGCTTTTATTCCTTGAGCACAGTCCCGGGCACACGTGATGAGGGTATAACAAAAGTGTGGCAGTTTTGTTCGGTTTACAATTGCAGTGGTCGACACCCGTACAAAGTTGAAAAGTTATTTAATGAAACCACAACTAAATTTAAACAAACAACCAGCCGACACGTGTTTCGTCACTCAGAGTAATCCGGTGACTCTTCAGGGCTGAATAGCATTTGTGAAAGTAAGGAGAGCAGACCCCATAGAGCCGGTGATAATTCCAACCCGGCCGGGGGTGTGCGGTGAATACGTAGGAAGAAGAGGAGGCGGTACTCCTCGTGGGAACCCGGCACGGAGTGCATGCCGTGTGAGGAGCAGAGATGCCGGTGGGCGGTGGAGGCCGCTGCGCAGAGGTAGTCTGCGAGAAATGTAAGGCAGGAGCGTCGATCCGTAGGTAGAAGAGTCTAAGCACACAACTATAAGCAAGAATGTCCAGTATCAGGAGGAGGACAGGGCTCAAGTGCCAGGTGGCGGCGGAGGAGGGGAGCCAGGAGGAAATAATTATGGCGCTCCACGAGGTTGAAGCGTGCCGGGAGGCGGATAAGCCTGCAAGGTGGATCGGACGCTGCCGGAAGGTGATGGTGCCGTGTGGCTGCTGTACTGGGCCTCATCACGTGTGCCCGGGACTGTGCTCATTTCCCAGTGTGGGTCCTTCAACTCACACACCTCCGGGGGTTATTGGGTAAATCCCCCGACCTGGCAGCACCATACCTACTTTAGTTGGCATTTAACACCACGCATACTAGTCTGAGCGCCACACTTCCTGACTACGCTAAAAACCCAACCCCTAGCCTTTGCTTTTATTCCTTGTCGGATGGTACTGCCTCAGTGGATGACTCTAGCTCTTGGATAGACTCCAGTGATAGTTATACCAGTG
Source organism: Calotriton arnoldi (assembly GCA_963921515.1). Classification (NCBI taxonomy): domain Eukaryota; kingdom Metazoa; phylum Chordata; class Amphibia; order Caudata; family Salamandridae; genus Calotriton; species Calotriton arnoldi. Next base: position 294,858 of record CAWUFW010006309.1, on the reverse strand, counting down.
ATGTAGACTCCGCTGCTACTCTGCGCAAAGCACGTAGAAGATCAAGTCGTGCAGGGAGACATCCAAATATGAGCAAAGAAGACCTGAACTGGGACTACTCTCCTTCGTCCTTATTGTCGGGGGGTACGACGGGGAACCCAGGTACCACCTCTCAAGATCCTCAAGATTCTCAGGGCAGCTCGGTTTCAACACTGGATGTTATACTACAAGCAATCATGTCACATTGGGAAGAGACAAGGCTAGACAATAAACGTTCACAACTGGCTCTCCGCAAAATGTAGGGAACAGTTCGGAAAGTGGCAAAAGTTTGCGAAAATATCAGTGATCGATTAACTGAGCTGGAGACAAGAACCAGAGTCTTGGAGGAAGATGTCACAGGCGTTCAGGTGCAAACAGTGGCCCAAGAGGCTAGACTGACAGATATCCAATGGAAGCTAGAGGAGCAAGAAAATCACCAACAGCGCAACAATCTACGCTTCTTAGATATTCCGGAGGGGCGAGAGGACTCTGATGTACGCCAGTATATGATTAACCTCTTGGAGAAAGCATTTCCCGACTTGCAAGGATGGAACTAGCAGCAAGAAGTTCAACGCGCCCATCAAATTCCTTTCAATTTGAAAGCTTCAGCTGGGCCAGACATGAAACCAAGAGCCATTTTGGTTTGTTTTGGAAACTTTTTATTATGACAGAACATTTGGGAAGAGGCCAAACCTGAAGCCAAACGGAAAGTCGAGGACGTTGTCTTCTTTGCAAGGCCAGACTTTTGTCACACAACAGTTGAAAGGCGATGGAGACTGCGACAACTGATTGCCCCATTTCAAGCGAAGGGTGCACAGGCTTATTTGATTAATCCTGCCAAGCTAAAGATAGTAGTGGGGGGACACACGTATTACTATAGCTCAGAGATCAAAGCACAGGAAGCGCTGGCAGAACTAAAGGGATAAGGGGCATAAAGTTTTTTCCTTTTTTTTTTTTTTCTTTTTTTTTTTAGTCGATTAAAATTGTATAAACTGCTAAAATAATCTCAGGAGGAATGACTAGTAATTTTTATTAACGGGGGGCTAATATGTTGGCTGGGGATCTGGTGATAAACAAAAGGGAAGCAAGAACCTAACATAACTAACATAACTCGAGTTTGCTCCAGAGTTATGAAAATGGTAGAAAGCGTTATACTTTTATTTTCCTCTAATATTTCGATCTGTTATTCGTTTCGCTACATTGCAGATTTACGACTTTGTATCCCTGCATATAGTCTTAAAAATGTGTTTTTTCTTTTTTATTCCTTTTCTAGAATAACATAAGGGGTGTCAGTGATCAAGGTGTTGCACTGCTTCATGACACGTACAGACCTTTGGTCTGGAAGCTTCCACGGTGGAGGGTGAGTCAGGGGGCAGGGAGCACCGGGGTAGAGGGAGAGAACAGGGGGGGGGCATGCCAGGGTGGAGGGTCAGGGAAGTGGGGGGAAGGGAGTGGGGGCGGGGGTGAAAAAATAAAAAAGGAAACCATGTATATATCGCTACAAATGAAAGGGCATGATCAAAAAATTTGTTAAGCAATGGTCAGTAATGAGGAAAACTTCAGGACACTATGGATAGTCTGAAGATATGTTCAGTTAATGTGGGTGGCCTAAATGATAAAAAGAAAAGAGATAGGGTTTTTAAAATACTTAAAACTATTAATGCAGAAGTACTATGTTTGCAAGAGACACATATACCTTGGAGCAATAAAAGCACTCTTGAGATTAGGGGCTACAATCTGGCAACATTCTCCTCCCAAACTACTATGATTAGAGGAGTAGCCATATATATTAAGCAATGTATAGGTATGGCTATGCGGACACTAGTGGATAAATGGGGCGATGGGCAATTGTGAGGTTACCGACAGGGGGACACTGGTGAACGTATATGGATCTAACCAAGATGACCCCAACATCTGGGAAGAACTTGAGGTTGATCTTGCCTTTTGGCCAGAGCCACTAGTAATTTGTGGTGATTTTAACATACACTTAGAGGTTATAAAAGCCCAAACTCAGGCCCAGAAATATGCAGGGAGAAAACCTAAAGTGTATCGGGCTATTAATGCAGTTATGGCAAGCTATGGATTGGTGGATGTTTGGGTGGAAAAAACTACAAATGACCCTGGATACACTTATTACTCTCACCCACATAGGAAATATGTACGTTTGGACTATTTTTTAGCCTCAAGTAAAGTGGTGGAGAACCTTGTTATTAAAAAACTACCACAACTCTTTTCGGATCATAACCCGTTGATTCTGGAGATAAAGGGAGGGGGTGGCATGTATAAACAGAGCACGTGGTCATTTGACAGGAAACTACTGGCCGATGAAGGATTCTGTGCCCATATTAAGCTTTGGGCTGCGGAATTCTTTAACAGCAATAGATATAGTGCTACTCGAGAGATAGTATGGGACACCTTTAAAGCTGCTTTAAGGGGAGAAATTATTGGTTTTGTGGCCCGACATCGGAAACACCGAAAGGCTGAGGTAGATCAATTAATAGGGAAACTGGCGGAACTAGAGGCAGAGCATATCAAAATAATAGCCAAGGGAGACCAGGAAGAGCTAGTGCGGGAACACATGATTAAATTAGCTTTAGTAAAGGCAGACATCAACAGCTTTTTCCAGGAAAGGGTGGCCCAAATGTTCCAAACCTATCGGGGGGAAATCTATGAATATGGTGAGGCAACAGGGAGGCTTTTAGCATTAAGAACGAAGCAAAAAAGTACCCGGAATAACATCCTAAAAGTCCCTCACTTTTTTCAATGCACTTCAACTGCTGATTTTAAGGCAGTCCAACCAAGCCAAGAGGGGATATCATGTATGCAAGTAAGAGAAATCTCAAAAGTGCAGGTGAGGATTGGTACACAGATATGATCAGCAGGGTATTGTCCACCTAATTCATGAAGTTTATGCCATAATTATGGATAAACTGAGCAAAAGGTTGGAGGTAGACATTAAATAAGGTTGGGCTTAGTGAATAACCTTGGGGATCCCCTTGGCCACTAGCTTTAAACTCTGAATGAAAAGGGAGAGATGAAAAGCTTGACATTTGTTCTCTAGAAAGAAATGGCACTCCCTCAAAGCAGTGCCTTTGATACCGACCTCTGCCAGCCTGGAGATCTAGATGTTATGTGTGATAACATCGAAGTCGGCCAATGGATCAAGAAATACAAGGGTCACAAAGAGACCCTTTTTTAACGTACTTCTAAGGTCATCCAGAACAGAGTCAAGTGCAACTGTTAGTACCATGGGCAGGACTAAAGTCTGATTGAACCAAGTCAAGAAGATGGTGATGATTCAAGAAATCGGAAGATAATAATGACATATTTTCCAAAATCTTTATAGAGAAAGGCAAGAGTGATATAGGCCTAATATTACTCAGGTTTGATGGGTCGTATGCTGTTTTTTAATAAAAGAGGGACCACAATAATTTTTTTTTCAAATCAGAGGGCAAATAGCCAGTAGATGATGATTGCAGATTGCCCATAAATGTCCGGCTAAAGAAGAAGTAATTTCTTTCCTCATTCTGGGACGTAGAGGATGGAGAGGGGAGCCATAGGAGATGGCATTGGAAATCTTCAGAAAGCTATTGGGATTAATCTGTCCAAAATCAGTCAGAAGAGGTGAAGATTCACTACTATAATCAAAGATGGTGCCGATTCATCTGACCCTATAACTGAAGTGTAGCTTAAATTGGGGACAAAACTTGGCTGATCTAGGCTGCTAAGAATATTAAGGACTTTTTCCTCTAAAAGCAATGACAGGTTGTCACAGAGTTACTGAGGGTGTTCACATGTCTGAGAGGTGCAAGACGGGTTTGATAGGGATCATGCAACTGAAAAAACTTTTTTGTAAGGTTAGATGCATGTATATTTCTTTAGTGAAATAACCAGGTCTGGATGAGATAATGAGCTGCATTGATGCTTTCAGAGCAGCTTTGAATTTAGTTTTGAATTTAAGAGCATAAATTGTCCACTGAATTTTTCCAGTGTTTTTGCAGTTGTGCTTGGTAGAACAAAAAGCATTGTGTACAAGGGTGCTGAAGGACATGCATGTCATCTCATTTTCCTTTCAGGGAGAGCAGAATCTAATGTCAATTCTTGTAAGCACAATACTTGTCAGGAACTCAATGGCCCCTGGGAGGCATTTTTGTGTTGGCTAGGGTGCCAGAAAACTCCTATGGGGCAGTTTGAACCAAAAATACAAAAGGACGGAGGAGTTATTAATGAAACCTCTCTGTCTTGGCATGTTCAGCATTGATATCTGAAATAGGATCAATAAGCCATCTGACCATACCTGAGTGATGCTAGGTACCACAGCCAACCATTTGCTGGGAGCAAAAATCAGGTTGAGCCGTCTTTGTGTGTTGGGCCTGAGACAAATTGATCGACCCCAGCTGCTGCAATAGAATTGACTAAGTCAGTAGCTTGGGAATTGGTCGGTCATCAACCCAGACATTGAAGAAGCCCAGAAAAAGAAAGGCCATTGTGATAAAACAAGTGGTGTGATGTATTCGACTAATGATTCCACAAAATGGATGGGCGGACCTGGAGCTCTGAAACTTTTCAGACACTCGCCCCCAGTCACAGATCTGGGTTGAATCCATCATCATTCTTTAGCTCACTTCGCCACCTCAGTTCAGACCCAGCTTTATGCAAATCAGTCTTGACCCTGTGCCTCATGGGAACAGTCCAGCCCGAACTGCCAAGCCAGGTCTTCCCTGAACCGGAAACAAGCATCCTGGGACCGGGGCTTCGGGCTAACAGCCCTCATCAGCCAGGCTAGCTTGAATCCAGTGGCAAAGTGAGCAAGGGACCCACGTCTGGGCATACCCTGCCAACTTAGGGCGAACAAAGCAAACACAAGGAGATGATGGACGGAGCTCTGAAACTTTTCAGACACTCAATGCCTGCAATTGAGTAATAGCCAATGATATTTAGGGAGAAACATAGGAGTTAAGAATAGGGGAATTCCATTAATTGAAGGGCCTTCAAATTTAACTGCTCTCTGAATATCACTGCTTGCCCACCCCTCTACATAGAGGATGGGGTAGATGAATGATTTTATATCCATTGGGGGCAAGTTCTCCATAGAACAGGATTGGAATAATTTAAATTGAACATGTCGAATTGTTAATGTTTGTCTTAAGCTCACAATGTTTTTAAAATGCTATGGCAGGCTTAATATTGCTTCCTCGGAAGTTGCTTTTCAGCATCTAATAGCCACAGATACTTCCATAACTGTCCCTAGTCTCTGGTCTACATTAATAATTCCTGTCTCTTGTTGGCTGCAAACCCTACAACTTATTGTTATCAACTATGGGGTGCCCCTGTGTTCCTCAGTACCTGGGCAACAAATATCTCAAGAAATGGTTCTGTCCGAATAACTGTACATACATAGAAAGGGCAATTAATTAGTTACTAAACACAACCGGAGGTGAGGTCAAATTGAAAGCTAGCAATTTATGACTTGATCAAGCTCATTCAATAACACACAACATTGTAAATTCCAAAGCAAATGGTGCCCTATGATCAGTGCAAAAGTGCTTGTGCAATGTGTCAAATGGTGTATGATACAAAACGAAGAAGAAAAAATTAAGTATACAAATGTACAAACAATATTTTAGGAATATTTCACCAATCCTTCAGCAACTCAACCTGGTCAGAACCTGAAGTTCATTGGAGACTCTGAAGTTGGACTTAATACTGCATTCACAACATCGTTAGTCCAAATAAAATTGTTTGTGAGGATCCAGGCATATACAATGATTCCGTCCACGTTGTTAACCCGCCAGAAGTGTCAGTAGTGCATCAAAGAGGGATCATCATCAGGACGAAAAATGAAATTCAAAATCTCCTGTGTGCTAGAGACATACAACGCTAAAGATCTGTTTGAAAGAGACTCACCCGGTCGTCATTATGTAAACAGTAAAGTTGTTAAACTGTGTGGATGAATCAATTCCACTTACCTCCCGATGGCAACAATTATTTTTAAAAAAAGCCCGGTGTCAATAACATCCAGGCAAGCTCTTAAAAAGAAAAAAAAAGCACAAAAGGGAAAACATGGGGTAAACTAAACTAATTCCTCCTATAGGAAATCAAAAAATCGATATGTATATATGGAAGAGAACAACTCACCATGGAAATGCACAAGCGAGTTAGTTATTTTTCATTGAAAGCCTCATCTCAATCAAGAACTAAGTGGAAAGACATAAAAAGAGATAGCAAAACTTAGATAAACAAGGGCCCTCAAGGATGACAAATAAAACAATAGTAAAAAGTAGAAGACCAGTGATAAATTAAATACCTGATTCCAGCGGGAGGCTTCTCCAACTTCGCTCCAGCATTTGAAAACGCCTGCTGATGGTGATGGGCCCCATATAGATAAAGAACAAAGCGCATATCTACGTGGACGTGCACGCGGAGGAGTGGATCCCTACTTCCAAAGTGGCCAATGCATCACAGCATTCTAAGCCTCAGGGGTGGCTTCAGAAGTGTCCCGACAATACTCCAGCAGGCGCGCAACGTGGCTCAAAGGGCTTCAGCCCCCCCACCCCACCCCCCATCATGTGTTATTGTTATTGTTAGTGACATTTATAGAGCGCAAACTGTTACCCGAAGGTGTCCTGGCGCTATGTGAAGTCTTGACGGAGACTAAAGTGGTGGAGATATAATCAAAATCTAAAAGCCATGTTTTTAATGCTTTCCTGAAGGCCAGTAGATTGGTCATGCATCTAAGGTGTAGTGGGAGACCATTCCATGCTTTGGCTGCACTGGATACGAACCTTCTGCCACCCCAATTGGCTTTTTTCACCACAGGCACCACCACCAGTTTTGCATCTGATGACCGCAGTGATCTTTTTGGTACATACCAGCGAAATCGCTGTTTTAAATAGTCTGGTCCAGCTCAATAAAGGGCTTTAAAGACCAAACATAAGGCCTTAAACTGAGTGCGCTTCTTAACCTGCAGCCAGTGAAGTTTTTTGATCTCAGCCGAAATTGAGGCGAATTTTGGTATACCAATAAGCAGTCTAGCTGCAGCATTCTGCAGCATCTGCAATTTGCTCAAGAGCCCTTCCTGGATATTGAAATAAAGACTATTACAATAATCCAGTCTGGACATTGTTAAGGCTGTAATGACTGTTTGTTGAGTGTCTTTGGGCAGCAATGGCATTATTTTCCTACAGGATCTCAGGATATACGATGTCGATGACGCCACTGTGTTCACTTGATCCCTAAAGATAAGTTTATTGTCTATCCATACTCCCAGGTTCTTCACCTTCCTGCTAGGAGTGGGGAGAGGATCCGATGAGTCCGGTTAACAGTCAGGGGTCCAGAAGCTAGGGTTATTGCCGAACAACACAACCTCTGTTTTACCGGAGTTGAGCTTTAGGCAATTTTGAGCCATCCAGGTCCCTACGGCATACATACAATCCTGGAGCCGGGACGCAGTTCCCAGCAGCTCTTCTGGCCGTATAGACACCACAATTTGGGTGTCGTCCGCGTAGGATGTCAGACTAAAGCCAAAAGATTCAATTAGGGGCACCAATGAGGACACATAAATATTAAAGAGTGTCGGGCTCATTGATGACCCCTGCGGGACTCCACAGGGCAGAGAGAATGATTCGGCCATGAATTCGCCCAGGGCAACAGTTTGAGTTCTGTTTGATAGAAAGGATTTAAGTAGCTTCCAGGCAGTGCCGTGGACTCCAATCTCATGCAATCGGTCCATCAACAAAGCATGATGGACCGTATCAAAGGCCGCTGAAAGATCCAACATGATCAATGCGGCTTTTCCTCCCTGGTCAAGAATAGTCCTAATCTCTTCTGTGGACTTGAGGAGCGCAGTCTCTGTGCTGTGCCCTCCTCTAAAACCGAACTGAGTCGGGTTCAGCGCCTGAGATTCTTGCAGAAACAGGTTGAGTTGGGCATTCATGTTTCTCTCTACGATTTTCGCAGGGAGTGGTAGTCTGGAGATGGATCTGAAGTTATTTGGAGCCTTAGCGTCCAGGCTAGGTTTTTTGAGCAAGGGCAGGATAGATGCCCGTTTCCAAACTTTAGGAAAATACCCTTTGTTGGATAACGAGGCAGTATCTGTGAGGCCTGCACAAATAACATGACTACATTTGTCCTTCACTGGGAACCAAACACCCAATTGTAGCGCCTGACTCTCAGAGGGTAGCGTTGCAGAGCAGTCTGAGGCTTACTCAAGGGAGGTGGTGTGGGCTAGTAATCGCCATTTGCAGGTGCGCAGAAATAACACTCAATAATTGATTGTCCAGTCTGTACTTTGCTTTATAAAAGTAAGAGTAAATTTATTAAACACACACACTACTCAATACTATGCACCAATTTACAAATATACATAAGCTGTTGGAATTACTTTGTGACTTTGCATAACATCTCCACCCCTCCCGCAGGAGGGTGGGGTCTAGTACCACCACTCCCATGTATGCACATCATCTTGCCCCCCAATGCCGGTAGTTGAAAATAACCTGGAGCAAGGGCCCGGCACACTGGCACCATCCCAGTGGCGACCCACCCCATTACCTCAACACGCATTAAAAATAGGTTCACCTTCCCTAGTGACACATAACCCTGACTGAGCATCTTATATTGACCATACAGTATGCACCCCTACATATTCAGGGCTAACAGTCTGGGTTGTTCCTCACTTCAGCGCAGCAGCAAGAATACATGTTTAAGCACACTTTAGAATGACAGTACTCAGCACATTTGTGGATCATTAGAATGCCTTGCAATTACAGCCCCTAAAGGCATCACAGATGAAATCACAGTATTACGCATATACAGCCAGACACCCTAGCAGGAAGGTCTGGCAACATAACCCCACTTTGCTTATGACATCACCTTACACAGGTACTGCACATTACACATGTGACCTTCAGTCCCTCTAAAAAGAAATAACCGTTAGTAAATGAATTTCTGGTGCAATTACACCTCTTCACCTCCAGAGTATGCCCTTCTCCAGACATCCCCAACTCAGCCCTTCACTCCGTGAGACACTTCTCCTTACACCCTCAGCTGTAGAACAAAAGCACCAGCCTAGAAGCTGTTAAATGCTGGTTGAGCCCTTGAGGGTTATCCTTTTTAAGTCCCTAAGACACTTATGGTGGGACTTTTCTTCTTTGGGCTGGGGGAGGCTGCGTTGCTCCTGCAGCTCCCCCTGCCCCTCCTTTCCCAAATGAGGGTGACCCCCCTCCTCTGGGGGCCACCAGGCACAAAGACGATCAATTACCATATGCCTTGCAAGGCATTGTGGGGCGCTTCGTGCTCCTCTTTCCTGCATATTATAGCAGAGGCTCTCCTGCTGCTTCGGGGAGACCCGCGATTGCCCCGCTGGCGGCTTTGCCGCATCCCGACTTCGTTGGGGGTCTGGTCCCACCCGGGCACCGGCTGCTCACGAGGTGGAGAGCCACCTGGGGAGCCCACCCCCGGTGGCTCCCGCCGGCTCCCCGCTCAGCCCGCACCCTCTGGTGCGTCCGCAGGAGCCGGAGACTTCCTTTTCGTCTGCCCGCACCAGCGGGCAGACACGGAGGTGGCCTCCCTGGCCGCGGGTCTTCGGGGGAGTGTGGCGGCACTCCCCCCGCCTTCCTGCCACCACGGGGGAGTGCGACGGCACTCCCCCCTCTTCCATCTCCATTAGGGGCCCGGAGATGGGGTCCCGGGCCCCGACCATTTCTTCACGGGTAGCGCGACGGCGCTCCCCGACTTGACTTCTCCCGCTGGGGCCCGGAGATGGGGTCCCGGGCCCCCGAAGATTCTTTGGGGGGGCGCGACAGCGCTCCCCTCCATCCCACGTCCGCAGGGGCCAGGGTGGGCTCCTGGCACCCCGCTGGGGATCTTCTTCACGGGGAGCGCGACGGCGCTCCCCGCCTTGGCTTCGGGCCCGGGGATGGGGTCCCGGGCCCCTGGGTCATCTTCGCGGAGGCGCGACGGCGCTCCCCGTCCCCCTGCACTCTTCACGGGGAGCGAGACGGCGCTCCCCGGCTTCGTTTTCAGCGGGGGCCAGGGTGGGCTCCTGGCACCCCGCGGGGGCACTTCGCACACCCCAACTTTCCTTCTTTGGGGGGCAGCCCCTGGGACCTGACCCACCCCGGGGGCAGTTTCCAGACCGGCGGCGGAGCCCCATGTGCTTCGTCGTCGGTCCCCTCAAAGGTCAAAGGTCGCATACCTTCTGGGGGGCATATCTCAGCCCCCAGGGGTCCGATCTTCTCCATTTTCGCGTCTTCTTGCTCCGGGTGGCGCTCCCCAGCCACTGGGAGCACTCTCCTTTGCCCTCCGGGTCTCAAAGAGGGTACATTCTACAGGGAGCGGATTTCACTGGCTCCCTGCGCCAGCCTTTCGCTGGCTCTCCTCCTGGGCCTCTCTTCTCCCTGCGCAGAGGCCCCTGCTTCTGCGCACCAGTCCTGGGCTCTTCTTCTGGTGCTGTTAGGGGCCTGGGGGGCAGTCAGGGGGTACCTCCTTCCAACTGCCCATTGCCAGGCTCCAGCACCTTCCGCCTCAGCAGCCCACACCCCAGAGAGAGCTTCTCTTCCTGTGCAAGCACTTTTTAAAAGTTGAGTAGGGGGCTGGCAGGAAGTCTCTGTTGGTCCTATCAAACAGCGACACATCACTTCTATGCCCCTGCTCCCTCCTTCTTGTCTAGCCTCTGGGCTGGTTCAAAATGGCGTCGTCCAGGGTCTCTGGCCACATGGTCTCTGAAACACGAGCCCTTCCCTCCTTGGTGCAGCCTGGTGCCTGGCACCCGTGATAGCTGCTGATGGATGAGCCTGTAGCCCCACCCATCTTCTTCTTCGTGGAGAGGAGGCCTTAGCTTGTGGAAAAAAAGGTTATCAATCCATCCAGATGAGGTCAGCCCTCAGCCTGGCCCTGGTTATGACTGACTCAGAGAAATGTGACATTTCTGGATGACCCAAAAGCAGTACAAATATGACTTTGGACTCTGCAGAATACTTCTTCTCACACCCGTTACAGTGGACTTTAGTGCGTGTCTGGAATCTGTAGGCTTTAGGAAAGTGACACTAGCCCATGGGCTCCACTTCCCCATAGGGGAATAATGAAGTGAAAAACACAGTAAAGCACACTGACTTTCCCTGGAATGTTTCTTCCCAGTGTATAAAGCCTATTCCATGTCACCACCCAATTCTGCATAAGTCCTGCCACACCATTCACTCTGTAGCTGCTCCTGGACTGCGCACGCCAGAATCTCCCCTGCGCAGCCCCTACACGTGTGCACACGCATGTACACAGGTGTCTGCATGTAACCAGCCCGGTGCCCCGTACTCTAGCTGCTGCGCAGCGGCCTAGTCAAGCCAGGGGGACACCAGTAAAATCCACATGCAGTCTCTTTCATCATGAGTTCACTGTGGATAAGTCCCAATTTATGAGGCTCTCCCACAGTAAAAGCTCAACACACAGGTGCTCAAAAAGCGAAAAATCTGGGCGGCCCATAGTGTCAGAACCACCTTCTAACACCCTTCCAAGTACATTGTGTTTATAATGGACGTCAGTATACATGCAACTGGCTCAGAAGCAAGTTTTACTATGGATATTGGGCATGGATCATGCGGGGAGCCCGACTTCACTTTCATAAGAAGATTGAGAGTGTCCAAGGTCATTAAAGGGGCAAACCTGTCCAATAGGAAAGCATCACTATTATCTACCTTAGAACTAGTCGTCTGGTCCGTGGTTGTTTTAGTTGTTAAGTCAGAGAAGGTTAAAAAAATGGCATTAACTTTGTCAAAAAAAACCTTGGCTATTTTATTACAGAGTTCCTGACTAGCCGGGATGGTGTGAGAGGCAGGATGAGCTAGACTAGTTACAGTTTTAAAGAGCTCTTTGGGCGAGTTTTTTGCAGAGTTGATTCTATTGGTAAAAAACTCTTGTTTGGTTTTATGGAGCAGCTGTCTATAATGAGCTAGACTCAGTTTGTATTCCTTTTTTTCCTTATCTTTATATTCCTTCCTCCAGTTTCTTTCCAGGTGTCTACAGATCAGTTTTTGATCTCTACGCTCCTGCGAGTACCAGGGAGAGGAAGGACGCTGCCTGTCGTGGCGGAGGAGTTTTTTGGGAGCTAGCGTGTTCCCTGCTGCTTTCATCCAGTCAGTATAAGACATGGTAGCCTCGTCCAAATCTCTAGGTAGCGTGGTTAGAGTCGAGGTTAACAGTTCCTGTAATTCCTCGGCTTCTACTTGTTCCATGCTCTTTTCTCCATTTTTTTTTTACTGATTTCGAAGTGTAACGGTCTGGCATGGTGAGCTCGAATAACACTGCCTTATGGTCTGTCCAGACTAGGGGAAGCAGGCCCGTGAATAGCAGCTGTGAATTATTGGAGTAAATGCCGTCTAGTGTGTGACCTGCCTGGTGAGTGACGCCCTTCACAAGTTGCTGCAGGTTTCCGCCATTCATCAGGTCTAATAGGCTGACGGTGTCTAGATCTGAGAGTGCCTCCAAATGGAAGTTAAAATCTCCCAGTACCGTATAGGAATTGGCACTTATCCCATTTTCCAGTATATTACCTGCTTGTATTAAAAACCGCCCTCTCGGGCCAGGTGGCCTGTAAATAAGGGAGCCTCTGAAGGTGTAGTGGTGTGCGAGATAAAAACAGAAGTCCAGCACTTCACATTCCCCACTGACTAATGGGTTGAAAGATGCCGTTATTGATTTATGGTAGATGACCGCGAGACCCCCCCATTTCCTATGAGACCTGTTAAGTGTGTAACAGAAATAATCAGGAGGTGTGGCTTTGACTAGGTACGGACCTGAAGCATCGTCCGTCCATGATTCAGTGATGAATGCCATATTTATATTCTCATCCTCGATGAGGGAGGCACAGTCAATGCTGTGTTTAACCAGGGACCTTGCTTTGAGAAAGTCACACTTCCAGACTATAGAGGACGCGTCCTTTTTTGTCCCTATCGGTTGTTTTTTTAAAGCATTAACCGGTTGGAGTAATAGTTCCGGTAATTTGGTACCGCAACCCAGGCAAGTCATTTGGGCCTGTAAGGGCCCGGAATCGAATCGAATACAACTGCAGTTCTGATCTGTATTGGTAGTGTTCAAACTTTTTAAAAAACTGCTAGAATAGTGTAAAGACATAGCTTTACCTGATGTAATTTGAGCAGGGGGGCTGGCGCTGAGTGCAGAACGAGCGCGGACGGGCGCAGACGGTCTCGCCTTTGGTGCGCCGTCGGCGCGCCCGCTGCGCGCACGCGCCGGCCGCTGTTTAAGTAGCATCAGGGGCAAGAAAGCCTAGCCCGCTGACCTGATACCCTCAAGATGTCGGTCCTGCGCTCACACTGCGGAGGACTTTGTGTGTAATAAGATTTTGCTGGTAAGTGCAAATGCGCAAGTTTAAAAATCAAATTGTAAAAGCAGGTATTAAAATGCGGCGTTTAAAAATGACAATTTTAAGTACAATCGAAAGAAGAGCGTAACGTAGGTCTCTCCCGGCTCAATCCCCTTTCCCGCCCTGAAAGGGGATGGGAAGAAGAGGAAGTTTGTTATGTCCCCTCACTTTACCCTAAAAGGAATTAATTAATTACTTACAGGTAATTTCCATTACTCTCTCATTTCGTTCTCCTCATCCCAGTCTTAACTCTGTGAATTTAACAAGTCAATCAATTTGCAAGAACAACAAGAGATGTCAATGCGATTCATTTATCTCAACAATTATGGCATTTCTGATTTGATGATATTTGAACTGAAATTATACTTTGAAGAGTCAGTAAGATGCAACCTATAATGTTTCAGTAAGGTCTGATGGGACGACCATGTGGTCATCCTACATATCTCCTGTAAAGAGAACCCACTAGCATCTGCCCGTGAAGCTAAAACTGCTCTCATAGACATCCTTTGGATGTGGGCAGGAACTGTTTCTCCTTCCGTCTTTAAGCTTGGAAATTGAATGCTGAACTAAACTGCTTAAAGTTGAGGTCGTTCCCTTTTTGCTCTTGTTAACTGAACCATACGATATAAATAAGAAATTGGATGTTCTAAAATCATTAGTGCTATCCAATTAAATCATTAAGGCCCTTTTAACATTTAGGGAAGAAGGAACCTGCAAAGTCTGGATCCGATTGAAAAACAGGTAGAACAATGTCTTGAGACCAGTGAAAAGAGGAACACACGTTTGGCGCAAATTTTGGATCTAATCTTAAAACAATCCTATTCAGGAAAAATCTCGAATAAGGATATGTGATCACCAAAGTGCCTAATTCTGCTAATATTCTTGTCGACATTATTGCAACTAGATATGCTGCTTTGAATATGACCAAGTGAGGCTGCCGTTCTACAGAATCACTGTCCCGTGAGATTTTGAAGCATGGACTGTGGGGCTTCTGTTGTTTTGCTGCATGGTTTGTGGAAGGGTCCTTCACCCTCTGTGCACCTCCAAGCAGCCCACGTGGTGGGGTGGGACACCCTCACAGAGCAAGGATATTTGAGAAGGGTGGAAGTGACGCAATGGCGAGTGATGTCAGCAGCCATGTGGCAGCTATGCAATTGCACACCAATTGCACACATAATCACCTGGGATTATGGAATTCCTCAGCGCATGTGATTTGAGGATGGCACTTATGAGTGGTGCTTTCACTGCCACAAAAGTAGAGGGTGCCATAGCCTTGCTTAGGGCAGCTAGTTGGTAACTACCAAAAATTGAGAAACACCCCTCTAGGGCCTGCAGAAAGTGGTAGGCCCAAAAGAGCAGCATCTGCAGGGGTCTCAATGGTAATTTGGGCATGTGGGTCTCCTCTTAGACGGGCGAAGAGGGCACGGGCCCCTGGTGAGGAAGCAGATGGCCCGGTGCAAAAGGACAAGCAGGTCAGAACCAAAGGCAGTAGAGTCCAAAACCATCCTAAAGAGTACCTGAAGGGTGCAGGGCATAATGGAGACTGACAAAGGCAAGCTGGAACCCAGCAAAAATAGGCCACAGGTCTCGAAAGGGGCATACAACTCCAATGAATTAGCTATTGATATTAGGGACCTGGGGATGGGAGAGGAGTGGACCCAACACATGGGGGAGAGAAGAAGTGAACAGAAGAGCCATGAGGCAGTCGGTCCAAGGAGTAGCACAAATGGTAATTGCTGGATACAGGGGATTAAGGGTACGGCCTTATGGGAGTAACAAGATAACAGTTATCCAAGATGCTGGAGGGAATAATTGGGCAGCAGGAATGAGCATTTTTGGGAACCACTGCCCCCTTTTCTGATCCAGTTTTCAAGGTTCAGGTGAATGTGTCATCAATGTGCTGAGAACAGCAGCGAGCCATTGTGTGACGTGTTAAGGTATTACAGAGAGGGTGGAGGTAGGTGGCACACCCAATCCAACTTTACATCTCATTGTAACCCTTCATACTTAGGTTTCCTCTCTAGTTACTTACACCTCACTTTATTCCTTATCCTTTTATCGATACAATGAATGCAGTGTAATAAATTTTTCTTTTTAGATAATCTATAATGCTTTAGATATGTCACTCCCTTACATCCTCTAACTGCCTTAAATAATAATAGAGTGAGTGTGCAGCTGTAGGTCAACGTAAATATCTCAACCCCTCCATTGTCTACAATCAATTAGCAGCAGTGGAATGTATACTTTCTTCGACTATCTGTGTGCTCAAGAAGGCTGTTTCCTTGTGAATAATACAGAATACATCACCAAAGTCCCATGCCTGCCCTTCTGGAAAAATCCTACATCAAAATGTAGCTCTATTATCAGACACCAATATTCAGGATACATTTTCTCTTGATAATACATCAGTGAAAAAAGCATCACAGCTTTGATATCAGGAAATTTTGTGAATCTAACGTCTATCCATTTGGACTTCTAGTCAATCAGGACAATGGCAAAACATTGGTCCTGTAGTAAAACATGAAATAGTCCAAGAAAATCGATTCTTTTATCTTCTCCTCAATTATCTGCTAAACATACTAACTATGACCTGATGCAAAAATATTAGCCTAGGATCCTCAAAGCTGGTAATATAGTTAGGGGTATCATTTACACTTCTGTGTGCATGGTGGGGAAGGATGGACCAGTGTAAACACTACCTCAGACCAAATTTAAAGACAATTTCTCCTAGGAGAAAGAATTGCATTCAACTACAATCCTTACCACTTAATTTATACATCAATTCAGGTCATACCGGGGGTAGATATATTCTAGGTCCACTGTGAATGCAACCAAATCTTATTGTAAAACCATATTTGTTAAATTTGTATTTTTATCATAAAAAAATTCATCTAATATTTAGTTTTTTCATTTTTACACAATCACATAAAAGTAAACATCAAACAATATGGGAAGAACAATTAAAAACAAGCTCATACCATAAAGTCAGCTTTTCAAATCGAGCATATCCATCAATTATGTCACTGCGCAATCATGAGTTGATCAGTAATGTATAATTGTTCAGTGCTAATGGATTATATTTGTAATCAGGGGCGGCTCCTCTGTTATGGCGAAGGAGCATCGCCCCACTGGTCTGAGTCCATCACAAAAAAATAAAATGATAGAACAATATCATTTTATTTTTCTGTGAGTGGCTCTGGCTGACCATGAGTCTGTGTGTTTGGGGCCGGGCCATAGCAGACAGTAGTGGGAACTTAGAAGTGCACATGTAAGTTTGGCCGGCCATCTCAGGCCGGCCAAACAGACATGCGCACTTCTATTTCTCCTACCTGGCTGTGTTCACAGCCGGGTTGGAGAAAATTCTCAGACCTCCAGGCAGTGTCTGATTGGCAGAGCAGGCCACTCAGACCAATCCTGGCGCTGCTCTCATAGCATGAGAGCAGCGTCTGCACTGGCTGGGCAGCCTGTGCCTTCCCAGAGACTGCCGGGAGTGAAGCACTGAGGAGGCCATCGACGTCAGGACAGTGAGAGGTACTTTTTAAAAGTATTTTATTTTTACACTCAAACCCCCCACCCGTCTTCCCCCAACCCCCACCTTTGTTGTGCGGCGGCCACCCACTGTCTGTAATTTGTATGATATTTATATTGTTAGCAAAGGTATTGCAGAAAATTAGTAGTTTATCATTATTTCACTTATATTATTAATTTTATTTATTAATCTAAATGTAAATATAAGATTGTTTAATGTTTGTTTTTGTTTGTTTTTTAACCCTTTAGCTGCTGGGACTCCCCCTCCCCCTCCCTTGTGCTCAGCCTTTTTTGCCTCTTTGGGGAAGTTTGCGCCTGTAGCAAAATTTAGAGTTTTTTGAGAAACATACGGAAAAGTCCTTCAGATAAAAGTGGCTGTTTTTTCCTAAAAATGGTAGCAACAAATATTTTGCTGCACTAAAGTCACATATTTCCAGCTTTCAGAAACATGCAGAGCTGAATCAAAAAAACCTAGGTTTGTACCACAGTTGTGGCATTTTTCAAAGAGGTAGCCCACTTTTCCTATTTTTTGTGCTCTCAACCTACTTCCAGTTTGTGGTGGAAACCAGTGTGAAACCCCTAGGTGATTTAGGAAAGCATCGCATTTGTCCATTGAAAACCGATCCTTTTTTCCAATGTGTATAACTGTAGAGTTTGGACCCTAGCTCAGCCGGCATCTAGGGAAATCTAGCAAACAAGTACATTTTTGAAAACTAGGCACCTAGGGGTATCGATAGTGTGCTGACTTGCATGGTTTTTTCATTCAGAATCCCTAGCAAACCACACACTTTGACTAAAGAACACATTTTCCTCACATTTCTGTGATGCAAAGTTCTGGAAACTGTGGGAAGTCACAAACTTCCATCCACCCAACATTCCCCCAAGTCTCCTGATAAAAAGGGTACCTCACTTGTGAGGGTAGGCCTAGGCCCACAACAGGAAACGGCCCAAAACACAACATGGACTCATTAAATTTTTTCACTGAAAACTGACCCTTTTTTCCAAATGTGGGTAGTTGTACATTTTGGACCCTAGCTCAGCCAGCGCCTAGGAAATCCTAGAAAACCTGTACAATTTTTAAAGCTAGACTCCTAGGGGTATCCAGGGTGGGCTGATTTGTATGGTCGCAGGTTTGTTTACCCAGAATCTCTTGCAAACCTCAAACGTTGACTAAAAAATACATTTTCCTCATATTTCTGTAATGGAAAGTTCTGGCATCTCCGGGGAGCCACGAACTTCCATCCACCCAGCATTTCCCCAAGTCTTTAGATAAAAATGATACCTCACTTGTGTGGGTAGGCCTAGTGCCCGCACCAGGAAATGGACCTAAACACACATGGGCGCATTGTATTTCTCCACTGAAAACTGACCCTTTTATTCCAATGTGGGCAGCTGTAGATTCTGGACTCTAGCTCAGACAGCACCAAAGAAAACCTAGCAAACCTGTAAATTGTTTAAAACTAGACACCTAGGGGTATCCAGGATGGGCTGTCCTACATGGCTCTCACCAGATTTCCCTTGCAAACCTCAAAATTTGATGAAAAAAACAAATTTTCCTCACATTTCTAAGAATGAAATTTCTGGAATCGGCAGGTAGCCACAAATTTCCATCCACGTGGCATTCCCCTAAGTCTCTCGATAAAAATGGTACATCACTTGTGTGGGTAGGCCTAGTGCCTGCAACAGGAAATGGCCCAAAACACAATATGGACACGTTGCATTTTTCCACTGAAAACGGACCCTTTTTTCCAGTGTAGGTAGCTGTAGGTTTTGGAACCTAGCTCAGCCGGCATCCAGGGAAACCAAGCAAACCTGTACACTTTTAAAAACTAGAGACCTAAGGGTATCCAGGGTGGCTGATTTGAGTGACTCTCACCAGGTTTTTTTTAACCAGAATCTATTGCAAACCTCAAACTTTCTCCATAAAACCACATTTTACTTACATTTCTGTGATGGACAGGTCTGAAATCTGCAGGAAGCCACAAACTTCCATCCACCCAACATTTCCCTAAGGCTTCCAATAAAAATGGTACCTGTGTGTCTAGGCCTAGTGTCAGGGACAGAAAGGGATCAAACCAAGGTCTATGGGAGTCCCCTGGTGAGGGATCCCTTTTACCTTGGTTTGAGCAGGTCCTGTAGCAGGCATTAGGCCCAGACAAACAAGTAGGGCATCGTTTTTGGCGGCACAAGTGGGGTAATGCAGAGTGGTAGAAATATTGTGGATTCATGTGAATTGCGAAAGCTTCCATTACAGAAATGGAAGGAAAATGTGTGATTCTAGTTAGAGTTTGGTGTTTGAAGAGAATTGTGGGTAAGAAAACCTCATGGGATCCATTCAAGGCACACCAACCTGGATACTCCTTGTTTTCTAGTTTTAAAAAATGTCTTTGGTTTGTAGGTTTGCATGGGTGGGTCAACAGCACTTACCCCTATTGCTTATCTCTCAACATAGCAAATTAGATTGTTTTCTGTTGTTTTCTCTCATGCACCCCCACAAGTGGGGCATAGTTCTTATCAGGAGACGTGTGGGAACTCAGGCTGGTAGGAAAGCTGTGACTCCCTGCAGATTCCATGTCGTTCCGTCACATAAACGTGATGAAAATGTATGTTTCTTACCAACGTTTAATGTCTGCAAGGGCTTTTGAGTAAAATTACCTGGTGAGAGCCACACAAGTCATGCACCCCTGGACTCCACTGGTTGTCTAGTTTTAAAAAGGTTGCAGGTTTGCCTAGGTGAAAGCTGAGCTAGGGCCCAAAATCCACAGCTACACACATTAGAAAAAAAAAGAACCAAGGAGTTCTTATTAAGGGCCATCTTTCCATTTTGGCTGATCAAGAAGAATCTGTCGCCCTGGTGGAGGACTTAACGTCTGCCATACTGGAATTACTACACCTGCCAAATTCAGAAATGACTGCCAAGCTGCCATTCAATTAAAAAACATTGACAGGAGCCACCGAAACAGTGGTTCCTGTCAATGCCTTTTTGCGTGTGACGCACTACTCCATCAACATGACGAAGCCATCCATCAAGTTTTTTTTTTCATTTGCTACCAGTATACTTACCACCACAGATATATGTCTGGTAATAATTTGGAAAGTTAATCCACCACTTACACTGGTTGGTTTTAGCACCTTCAGTAATGCTAGCTTCAAAGCACAAACAATAATCAAAGTATCTGAATATTGAAACCAAGACTTCTGAAGGTGAGCCATAAAGCCGCGTCAAGGCATCAACTACTTTATGGTCCATTCACACACCATTCATGCAGCACTCACAAAACTTCCATACCACCGGCCATGAGTCCAATCTAACAGTCAGTTCACTCACATTAACATACGGCCAGCATGCAAAGTGTCATCACAGTCAAAGCCACGGAACAGAATCCACATTATGTCCAGAAATGTTGACAGTTGGTGCATCCATAACCTTCAAAAATGAAAAAAACTGTTTGACTAAATTTTTACCACTTGTCAATTAATCGCCTCCAATCTGAACATTACCGAATGCATGATTAATGAACCTTTACTAATGGCTCCCATGACAGCCACATGAGACTCAGGAAGACATGTCTTACATGCAGCTTTAGTGCACTCTCTGTGGTAAATCCAACTCCTTCCAATTTGTGGATGCAAGTTTAAGGTGTCTGAGTAAGCCTCCAAGGCTCCGTTCCTCGAACTGAGTTAGCATATCTACCTATGAAACTAAGGCAAACATGCTGGGGAATACTTCCAAAGTTCCCTAAAGAGAACATCATAATCTATGAAGAACAGTAGTTTTTGACACAGAATAGTCAGTGAGAATGTAGTATATGTCCCATTCACTGTTATGTGCATTTCTGTGACTGTAATGCACTTGTCATACAGCAAACTGTACTAAGTTCTGATGGAGGATTAACATGGCAAGTAGGACAAGCATTTTGCCTATTTGTGTAGTGTTGGGTGCAGAGATCTCTGTAATGGTATGAATCTTTTGTAAAACGCACTATCACCCGAGAGGGTACTGTTAGAAATGGGGGTCTCTAGTTGACAGAGGTAGGTACCTTTGTCCAAATAGGGACCCTTGCTTCTAGTCAGGGAAAGGGGGATACACACTCTGGATAACCCCTGCTCACCCCCTTGGTAGCTTGGCACGAGCAGACCGGCTTATCCCAAAGGCAATGTGTAAAGTATTTGTACTCAGAACACACAGTAATACAGTAATAACACCACAAATGGACACCACACCAGGTCAGAAAAATAAAGTATCTTTATCTAAACTTAACAAGACCAAAACAACAAAAATCCAACATACAAGTATTAAGAAAAATGACTTCCAAAAGGTTTTAGCAACTGAGCCCATAGAAAACTATGGATGCGTGATTTCTTGAAAAGCACCTGTCGCTGCGACAAAATTCAACTAGCGAAACAGCCACAGTGATGGGAAGCATCGAAAAACAAACAGGTGCGTCAATTCCTGAGACCTTCATGGATGCGATGCGACAGTTCCACTGGGCACAGGGTAGCGGTGCGTCGGGTCCGGTCTGTAGGGGAAAGTGATACGTCGATTCTGAGATGACTCCGATCCGCGTATGATGCATTGGGGAAAACTTGCCACATAGGGACGATGCGTGGAAATCCGGGATGCGTCGGCGAACGATGTGATGGCGTCGAGCGGCTGTGCACCGATTTCTTGAGCCGCGATCCCTCGATGCATCAATTCTTGCAGCGGCGACAGGCGCTGCATCGGTTTCAGCAGCAGCGCAGTGATGCGTGGGAATTCTTCTCGCACCACGGCATTGCGGCGGAAAGCTGTCGCAAGAAGAGAAATGAGTCGATTTTCTCGTAGTTGTGCTGCTTTACCAGCTCCCAGCATCAGAAACAACCTCCAGAGGCCCCACACAGTCACAGGCACTTCTTGGCAGGTCAGAACTCCCAGCAAGGAAGTTCAGGGGAGCTGGGGGTGAAGTTTTTGTGTTCCTGAGACTTCAAAACAGGAGGCAAGCTCTGCTGAAGCCCTTGGAGACTTTCCTCAAGCAGGGGACACAACACACAGCAAAGTCCTTCTCCTTTCCTTGGCAGAAACAGCAACTGCAGACCAACCCCAGACACACAGCAAGGGCAGTGCTTCTCCTACGTTTCTCCAGCTCTTCTCCTTGGCAAAGGTTCCTCTTCATTCCAGAAGTAGTCTAAAGTTCAGGGGTTTTAGGTCTAATACTTATACCCCAAAATGTATTTGTTCTCTTTGTACAGAGAAGCCCTGTGCTCAGTCAAAACCAGTTCTGTCCTCTCTGGTGCAGCTTCCTGGCAGGGGGTGGAAACAGCATTGTGGAAAGCAGACCAGGCCCATTCAGGTGAAAGGAAATCTCTCCCTACTCTAAATGCAGCCTAGGTCTATTCAGCCCAGCCCTGACGTATCAGGCTCTCTGGAGCCACTGCTCCTCCCCAGCCCCTGACACTCCAAGATGCATTTTAACATTCTGAGTTCAGGCATACTAAACTTTATTTTCCTACCTTGTTCCCAGGGGCAGTTATGTTTATAAGATGTTATAAACAAACTCCCCATTCTGTCCTATGGGAACAGTTAGCCTTGCAAAAGTGAAAAACGAAATTGACCGTAATTCACTATCAGGACATGTCACATACATCAGGGCATGTCCTACCTTTCACATACACTGCACCCTGCCTACAGGGGTACCTTGGGCCTACCTTAGGGGTGACTGATATGTAGAAAAGGGAAGGTTGGGGCCTGGCAAGTAGGTGCACTTGCCAAGTCGACATGGCAGTTAACAACTGCGCACAGACACTGCAGTGGCAGGTCTGAGTTACCGTTTCAGAACTACTCATGTGGGTGGCACAATCAGCACTGCAGGCCCACTAGTAGTATTTGATTTACCAGCCCGGCACACTCAGTGCACTTTACTAGGCACTGACCAGTAAATCAAATATGCCAATCATGGATAACCAATCATCTTCACAATTTACACAGAGAGCATATGCACTTTAGCACTGAATGGCAGTGGTAAAGTGCCCAGAGACCTAAAACCAACAGCAACAGGTCAGGAAAAAATAGGAGGAAGAAGCAAAAAGTTTGGGGATAACCCTGCACAAAGGGCCAAGTCCAACATGTACCCTGTCGCCAATGCAAGAGCAGTTAGGCGTGATCCATGGAATGACCTAGTTAAAGAGCCAAATGTTCAGCTTCATGTGGAATGCACTATTTTTAGAGACAGCGCATATGTGTAGAGGCAGGCCAGTCATTCCACCCTTTTGCAGCCAATTAGGAGAAGTCTATTCTCCTTGCTCTGTTGCTGCCTATGTTTAGCAAAGCTGTCTGGAAAGTTTGTTAAATCTAAGGCCATATTGAGGTATGCTGGCCCAATGCTGTGGAAGACTTTGAATGTGTGTTTCAAGAGTGTGAAATGAGCTGCGGATTGGGAGTCAGTGGAGCTGTTTCAGGTGCCGGGTGTGTGTGTTATGATGTTGAGGGAGGAGGCTGACGGCTACGTTCTGTATGGTTTGGAGTCATCTGCTTAGTTGAATGAGGGATTTATACAGTATCGGGCGAGTGCAGCGCAAAATGGCTTTCAATCTGTTGGTGAAGATGAAGTATTGGCATGTGTATCTGTACTACCTTTACTATCTGCCTTCTACCTATACAATATCCCTGTGAAAGGAGACCTAGCCTAAGCTTTTCTTACCCATTCATGTTTCTGTCCTCAGAGTCCTGACTAATCCTGTATACTTGCCAAGTGAACCTATATGAACAGCTTCAATCGCTAGCTACTTGACGCTCAAGAAAACAAGTCTTACATGCTCCTTTAGCACACTCAATGTGCTAAATGCTGCACAATGCTGTCTCCACCCCGATGGTTATACTGCACCAATGAGGACAGAACTGGTTTGGACTGGGCTCAGAGACTCTTGCACAAAGAAAACAAAGACAAAATCGGATATAAGTAGTGGACCTTAAACCCCATAACTTTAGATTACTTCTGGAATCAAGAGGAACCTTTGCCAAGGAGAAGAGGTGGAGAGGTGTGAGGAGGAGTACTGCCCCTTTGCTGTGTGCTGTGTGGGGCTGGCCTGCAGTTGCTGCTCCTGCCAAGGATAGGACAAAGGACTGGACTTTGCTGTGTATCCTGCTTGTGAAGTTTCTCCAAGGGCTTGTTTGTGCTTGCCCCCTGTTAAGAAGTCTCAGGGACACAAAATCTGCTGGTGCTGCTGGACTCTGCCATCTGTGAGTCCTACCCTTGCCTGAGGTGCTTCCTTCCAGTTACAGGGCCTCAGAGGTGGGTGTTGCAGCCTAATCTCTGCAAGAACTGGCGGGAAACATCGCGAAGCCATGCTAAGTCTCTCGGAACCGATGCCGGATGATGCGAAGCCTCGCCGAGTCACGCCGCACGGCTGCAAGCCTCTTGGAACCAACGCCAGGTGACATGAAGCCTCGCCGAGTCCCGCTGAACAGCTGTCAGCCTCTTGGAACCAACGCCGGGTGATGCGAAGCCTCTCCGAGTTCCGCTGGGCGACGAGAAGCCTCGCCGCGCAGCCCCCAGCACCGACTCCGGACAGCGCAAAGCCTCGCAAAGCGACGCATCAGCTCCGGTGTGTCACGCATCGTACCTGTGCACCAAGTTTTTCCACGACTAGAATCGTCTTGGATTTTGATGTCTCACTTCCTCCAACAGTCCGGATTCGATGCATCACTTCTCCTGTGTGCAGCAGAACTGTTGCCTCGCCTCCTCAAGGATTCCGGAACTGACGCATCGCTGTGTTTTCCAACGCTTCTCCTTTTGCGGCTGTTTGGCCTTGTTCACTTTGACACATCTACAGGTACTTTGGTGTAAAATCATGCATCCATAGTTTTCTACGGAACAAGTTGCTTAAAACGTTTTAAGGTCATATTTTGAATTATGTATGTTGGATTTTTGTCATTTTGGTCTTGTTGAGTTTAGATAAAGATACTTTATTTTTCCTAAACTGCTGTGGTGTCCATTTGTGGTGTTATCACTGTATAACTGTGTGTTTTGAGTACAAATATTTTACACATTGCCTTTGGGATAAGTCTGTCTGCTCGTGCCAAGCTACTCAGAGGGTGAGCAGGGCTTTTTTAAAGTGTGTATCCCCCTCACCCTGACTAGAAGCAAGGGTCCCTATTTGGACAAAGATACTACCTCTGCCAACTAGAGACCCCCATTTCAAACTGGTGAAAAAACTGTGACATTGACACACCTCATGGCTGACATCACAGATGGGTGGTAGGGGGGTCAGGGAGAGATGCAGAAGCAATTCCGCCTCTCCCTCACCATTTTTGAAAAAAAGGAATCTTCCTGTGGTTGCAACAGAGGTTCCTTTTCAGCCCTCCCTTGTGTCGACCAATGGACACCTAAACGAAAGGGGTTAATGTTGTTCATAATTTTTTTTTTCTTACAGAGTTTTATATAGCGCGAACTTGACCCGAATCGGGTATCAGAGCGCTTTACATAGCACCAGTTGCATTACATGAGGACACATTAATTTTTGTTAGGCAGGGGGAGATTAAGTGATTTGCCCAGAATCACAGGATGTTCAGCGTCATTGCCGAGACTCGAACCCAGTTCCCTAGATTCGAGGTCGACCGCCCTAACCGTTAGGCCAACTCCTCTCTTCTCCTTTGCTTTATTGCATATTATTTTATGTTTATTTTTTGAGTAGTTATGTCAATTGTAAAAGTATATTTTAAATTACTATTCCTTTTTGCTATTTATGATTTTGAAAAAATATGTATTGTCTTATATGAATAATAAATGTTTCCCCTGCAGTGTCCAACACCTTCCCCACGATGGTTTAGATTGGAGTGGGAATAGTAAATGTTATCCCTTTAGATTCCAGCACCTTCCCCAAAATGGTTTAGATTGGAGAGGGAATCATAAATTTATGTCCAACAACTTCCCCAAAATGGTTTAAATTGGAGTGGAACACATTCTAGAAAACAATTTAGATTGAAGTTGGAATAGTAAATGTTGCCCTTTTAGTGTAAAACACATTCCCCAAAATAATTTGCATCTTGTACTTTTGTATAGTGTGTAGTTTCTTAATAACCAATTAATTATTATGTAAATTTTTTTATTTTCTTTGCCAACATAATTGAAACATGCTTTTACCTGTTTTACATTTTATGCTTACATATTTGCTTTCGCCTAAAGTGTTCAGGTTATATTACTGGTCAATGAGGCAAAATTCCCAATAGATTGCGGTTAAAAATTGGCATAGCCAAGAAAATACAGTGTTTCCTTGATTTTGGAGGGAGATGGCCAATCTAAAATGGTGGAAACCTTTTGGTGATATATAGAGTTTTCAGTGTTGTTTAGGAGGAAGCCTAAATATTCCACTTCAAACTGGTTGAACTCACATTTATCTGTCTTACAAAATAACTGATTTTGATGTAGGCTGTTGAGTAATTGTATCATATGTGATGAGTCCTTAGAAAAATCTACAGTGTCATCCAGATAGACAACAAATTGATCAAGTATATCAGCAAAAACATGATCCATGAAGCACTGAAAGATGCATGGAGCATTACGTAATCTGAATGGCACAACACAGTATTCAATGTGTCCCAGATGGGTTCTAAATGCCATTTTCCATTAATCTCCCTGCTTGACTCACGAGAGAAGATAGGGCCCATGAAGGTCAAATTTAGTGAATATTTTGGCGATTCCAGACAGATTCTAAAATATCTTTAATTAGAGGCGAAGGGTTCCTATCCTTGATGGTTAATTTGTTCAAACCTCTGAAGTCTTTGCAGGGCATGGCGCAATCAAATTCTCGATGAGGACGTAAGGAGACTTCCTTGGGTTTCTGGCATAGTTCTGCAATTTTTTGATATTGTACAGAGTTCTTGGAGATTTCATCAGGAATCCAATATTCATCTGTTGCATAGCAAAACTGATGAAAGAACTGGGAAGACAAAGAAATTGTCCTGGTTTCCGAGTTGATGTAAGGGCGGCAGCGAACAAGCCATGGAATTCCAAAAATAATTGCATGCTTAGGTGAAGCAATAAGATTGAAAGAAACAACCTCATGATGTTTTTCTGCAGGTAAAATTAAAAGTGGCACTCATGTCCTTAACTGATCCGGAGACCAAAGGTTTTCGATCAACAGTATGAACCTGTTCTGGACACTGTTTAGAAAGCAAGAGAATCAGTTTCTCTTAAGCCGAACCAGTGTCTAGATTTAGCCCACTATCAAGAAGTGCCAGGACCTTTAGTGTCTTTCCATTAGGAATCTCCAGTTGCAGAGGCAAAATGTAAAGTTTATATCTCTCATGACCCTCAGATCAAAGGGCTGAAACATATTCCTGTCCTTTCCCATTTTAAAAATGATGGGGCTGGGCTTTCCCTGAAGCCTTCTGAGGGCGAATTGGGCAACAACAAATGCAATGTTCATGTGATCCACAATACATACATAGCCAATGTTTCCGTCGATGTTCTCTCTTTGTATCTGAAAGTGTTCCACAAGCTAGACCAATTTGCAGAGGCTTTTCACTAGGAGGAGTGAAAGATTCTTCAGGAGAAGCTTCAGCCCTTCAAAAAGTAATCGGGTGCTTACCATGGTTGAAGAGGTTTGAGTTTTACATTTCTCAGATTGATGTTCATGCAAACAATGTTTATTTGATAATGCCAGATCTGTCAATTTGGAAATTGTTTCGGCTTGAATACAGTGAACTAATTTGTCCCTTATCTCTTCTCTGAGGCCCCTGCAAAACAGGGTAACATTGGTATGTTTGACCCATGCAGTCTCAGCTGCCTGCTGATGGAAGCAGGTGATATAAGTTAAGATATTTTGATTGCCTTGCTGGATATCACAAACATATTCTTCAGCTAAACACTCTAGCTCTGGTCTTCCAAACATCAGTTTGAAAGTTGTTATGAAGTAGAGCAGTTGGACAGACTAGAATATTCTGTGGCTACTAAAGGAGTTGCCTAGGCTAATGTTGGAGGAGATAGGGTGCTGATAAGGTTACCAACTTTGGCTCAATCTTGATAAAATTGTGCGGAAGGCAAAATTGACTGTCGGGGAATCCAAGAATTTATTTCATTTATTGGGGTATGTGGAAAAATGAGAAGTAGCTGATGCAACAGTCAGAACATCAGAAGCTCTTGTGTCAAGAGCTTAACTAAGTGCCAGATTCTAATTATGTAGTTATAGAAGTTCTTGAGATAGTTGTTGAACTGTTTGGACCAAAGCTTGAGCTGGATTGACCTGCACAATCTGACCCATATCTTTCTTGAGCTGGATTCATAGTTTCAGTGCTAGGACAGGAAACCGGGCATTGCAATTTGTCGAGTCTCTGACTGCAGGTGGATCTTGGAATCCAGGTCTTGATGGTCTTGGTCTGCCAGAGGTAAGAGTGACCCCTTCTAGTAGCCATGATGCCATTGACACTTAAAAGCACCTGAGCAGACAGTGCCTTCCAGAAGAGGCACCACTGGAGGAAAAAGCCCTAAGGCAAAAAACCTCCAAAGATGGCAGCAAGGCTCCATGAGGACAGAGGCGGACAGAAGGAGGATCACTTCTGATTGAAGAAAAAGCAGCAAACTGAAGACTCAACAGATTGGAAGCGCAGGACCGAATAATGCAGGAACTCACAAGACAGGAGAGAGGAAACACAACCGTAGGAATGAACAAGTGTTGCAATGCAAGGAATGATGGTAAGTCTACGCTTTTATATCCAAAAACCAGGAAATTATCTCACAATAGCAGTGCTGCCATGATGGCGTGCCAAAGGCAAGTCCATCTGTGCCCATCTGTGCCTGAATCACACACAGGACCAGGAACCCTGGTCCAATCATCGGCCAGTGATACTTTGCAGCACTCCTTAGGTTGCTAGACGCCGGACGCCATTCTCCCAACTGCTGCCACGCTGCACCTCACACCATGGTAGGAGCTTTCACCTGCACCCACTGCTGGTTCCCTAGCAGCCACTCACAAACACACCCCCAGGCAATTATTAACAATTACCTCAACACGCCCTGCTGAAACACACGCCACACATGCACCAACAATGCCTACAGCCCCACCCTTCACCACAGGCCACAGCAAACCCAACCATTAACACCCAGTCGCTCACATGATTTTCAACACATGATCAATCAGCAAACACACAATTGAAATAGGAAACCTTCTGAGCGCAATGCACCCTAGATTCTCTTCATCATTGAGACCTGCCTCAACCCTTCATCAGCTCCCAACATTGCTACGGCAGTTCCAGATTGCTTGACAGAACCGCCTTCACAAGCCAGGAGGAGGACTCTCTATCATCTACAAGGAATGCATCAAATGCACAACATCCATAGAGAACACCCTCCCATTCATGGAACACCTGCACTTCAAGCTGCAAATCCCTTAAAACTTTACCCTAAACAGAACCCTCACCTACCGACCACCTGGACCATGAGCCACATTTACCAACCTCATCACCAACTTTGTCACTCTGCTCACCATCAACTCCAGAGCCTACATTCTTTCACTTGGAAGACCCAAATGACCCCTGCTCCACAGCATTCTTCGAAAGCTTGAGCAACATAAGACTCATCTAGCTCATCAGAGAACCAACACACACAGCAGGACAGACATTGGACACATCTTCACCACAAGTAACAGCATCAAATACAACTCTACCACACAGCTCCATGGACCGACCACTCAATCATCCTCTTCCAAAGCAACACATCTCAAACCAACACCCCTACCACTTTCAAGATTCCAAATTGCAGCTAGGGCAAATTCACACAAACAGACTGGCTCAGCGCCCTTCGCACTGATCAACCTAGCACCACAGACAACTTTGACAAGGACTTCAACAACTTCAGCAACTGGATCAAAGACTGCTTGGTTTCCTTCGTACCCATCAAATCCAACAAGCATAGTAGATCGAACAAGCAGGCCTGCTGGTACACAGAAGATCTCTGATACACCAAACAACACTGTATACAGCAAGAAAGTAAATGAAGAGCCAGCCACGACGCAACCAATAGAACTACCTACAAGGCTGCACTCAGACACTATCACCAGCAAATTAGAAACACCAAGAAAAAAGCACTAGTGGGCCGCATCAAAGGAAGTTCTAACAGCTTCAAGGAGATCTTCTCGATTGTTAACAACAGTGCTGCCTCCCAACAACTCTGCAACAACCTATCCAACTTCTTCCAAAGCAAAACCGCAAACATCTACAATAACTTCACAGAACAACCCTGCCCCAGAGGACTCATTGCTAACCTGCCCACCACCAACCAAGATGGCCACCTGACCGAATGGACAACCCTCATCAGAAACAACACAGTAGTAGTCATGCAAACTATCATCCGCTTAGGGGCCCTTCCCCACATCTATAACCTAAGAACATTACCAATCAGCACCACCCTGACCTACATCATCAACACCAACATCATGTCCGCCACTTTACCTGATAAATGGAAACGTACAAAAAACAATGCCCTCCTCAAGATGCCCACAGCTTACCAGAATCAACTGAGCACTCTCTGACTCATCTCCCTGCACTTCTATCCAGCCAAAGTGATTGAGAAGGCCATCAACAAGCAACTCACAACCCACCTTAAACTTCACCATCTTCTAGACAACACTCAATCAGGATTCAGAAAGAACCACAGCACCAACATAGCACTCATCATGGCCACCAACAATATTCAAAACATCCTAGATAAAGGAGAAACAGCAGCCCTCATCCTGATCAACCTCTCCACGGCCTTCATCACTGTCTTCCATAACACCCTCATCAGAAGAGTCCACGAGATTGGCAAAGAAAAATCTGCTCTCAAATGGATCTGGTTCTTCCTCACTGGAAGAACCCAAAGGGTCAGGCTGGCACCCTTCACATCAGAGACCAAGAAACTAATATGCGGTGTCCCACAGGGATCGGCTCTCAGCCCCACCCTTTTCAACATATAAACCACTCACCAACATTATCAGATCACAAGACATCACCGTTATATCCTATGCTGATGACACCCACTCATCCTCTCACTGACGAACAATACAAACAACACTAGAACCAACATCACCAACTGCATGGACATGTTAGCAGACTGGATGCTAACCAACTGCCTAAAGCTCAACTCCGATAAGATAGAAGTACTGGTCTTTGTCATCAAGAGCTTCCTATGGGATTCCACCTGGTGGCCATTGGAGCTAGGACCAACTACCACACCCACAGACCACATAAGAAATCCTATATGGCAAGCTCAACATTAAAGCTCAAGTCAAAGCAGTGTGCAGCTACTGCTTCCACATTGTACGCATGCTTCGAAAAATCTTCAAATGTTTGCTTTAGAACACCAGATGGACCATCATGCAAGCACTCATCACTAGCAGGCTGGACTACAGCAACACTATCTATGCCGGAATCTCCAAACAACTCCTTCAAAGACTCTAGACCATCAAGAACACATTCAACCTCCCAAGCCGCACCCACATCACACTGCACCTCAGGAAGCTTCACTGGCTCCCCATTCACCAGCGTATTCAATTTAAACTTCTTGCTCACACATACAAAGGCCTACTCAACACAGGACCAGACTACCTGAACAGCCGCATACACTGTCACCAACCCACCAGACACCTATGATCTGCGTCATTCTTACTCACACACACTTACTGCATCCACAAAAGCAAAACTGGAGGTTGCTCGATCTCCTATATCACACCCAAGACATGGAAGGACCTCCCTCAACACATCAGAGCCTCCTCCTCACTCCTTGAGTTCCTCAAGAAGCTAAAGACCTGGCTCTTCATATAAGCACCTTGAGATCACAAACTTACATACCTCTCCCAAGTCCAAAAGCACAGCGAAGAAGGGTATGGGGCAATTGTGACTGCACTTATCCCTTGTGTAGGGAAAAAGTCATTCAAGCTAACCGGGTGCCAGGGACCTGAGACTCAATACCCTTAAGTCCCCTAGGATACAAGATCCCACAAATCATCAAAACACAAATTTGATCCAGCACTCCAAACAAATTCAGATTGCAACAGTTAATAAAAAATAAGTTCAAAGAATGATTCAGCAGGTCTGGTCTTGTTCCAATTCTTTATTCCAATTCTTCTTAAAAGAGATTGTAGCCTACGCGTTTCGTCCATCAAGGACTTCTTCAGGGCTACAAATAAGTATACATAATATACGTTATATTTACAATATTTACAACATATATAACAAATTGACACAACATTTGTTTAAAAATATATATACAATATGGTTGGGCTGTATATACATAAAATACAGTGAATTTACATTTGTATAACAACTCAGGTAAGTCTCGTGAAAATTATTAATTTGGACTTTCAAGTCATTAAATCATTGTGGACTCCTGACCTCAAAAACCCTGCTGAACACAGCACTTTAAAGAAATTATTTCCAAATGTTAGGTGATACCCACAGCATCTTTTGATTATTGTAAATTATAGAAAAACTATAATAATAAGGGAAACCGAAGAAAAAGGATTTATTGTCACTACTTTATTTGAAAAGATCCAATTTATGTGACTGACAATCAATTTGTTTCCTGAAAATATGGATATAGATCTTACCGAAGCAGTAAGACGTATTCTCCTCAATATTCATAGATAGAAAACTCTATTGGAGACTCGGTTTTAGATCCAAGTAAAAGAGACCTGATCAGAGAAGAGAAAACACATGTGTTCAAACGGCATGTTTGCCATGTTTCTTTCTTAAAAATCTTGAATTGAACTATTCCCGGTTATGAAACATACCTTAAGTATTTCGCAACAATATAGGAGTCATCCAAAATAGTCAATAAATGCGGTGTCATGGGCCATTATTATCAATGGGCATGCGGTATAATCCCAATGGTGTCTGTAAGGAATTTAAAAAAAATTGAGAATTCGAACAAGGTCTATTATTAAAGTCGTTCTAAAATTGGAGTTTTAAGCCAGTAAGCTGTTAAACCCATGCTTGGCCCTAATCAGCGAAATATGTCTATATATACAATAGATTTGCTCAACTTAAAAGGTGCTTAAGCCAAAAAAAGGAGGGAACATGTGGCCGGAACTAATCTAAAAAGAGCGTGTGATATGCAAGTAAACCTGATAGTCATGGCCATACTTGACACTTAGCAATATATACCTTGCAGGTGCATGTTAGGCCCCAAACTGTTGCTTAGCTCACATTAAAGCAGAGTGAAGGAGAACCCTCCGCCTACTATATTTTTAAAAAAACACAATACTGCGCTTGTCATTTAGGAAGCTCTTCAAGAGTCAAATCTGCTTTTGCTCTTTACGTGTCTTAAACCCTCCGTATATAATATTTAATATTTAAAACAAAACCCTGCACTTATCATCTGTGGTGCTCTCGATTAATTAAACTGTTGTTTACTGCAAAAGTAACAAAGTTAGATTAAAATACTAGCTATCCTAAAGATTCCTCCGATATCGAGTCTAGCCCACACTTACTTGTGTCCAGATATTCGAACTGCTTAGTCAACGCGGCCTGGTCGTCATGTTTTGGCTTCCCGACTCCCGAGTTTAAATAGCCCGGGTGTGTAACCACCTGTAATTAATTAGTTATATGCACGTAAGGCGTGATAAAATCATGGGCGCCATTTTGTAGTGGTCATCAACTGCATGTCCTCCGGTTAAACCGATGTTAAATAAGCAAGCTCATATTTTCTTCTTAAATATTGGGTGATAAATTAATGGTAATTTGACCAAATGGCATGATAATATAAGAGCGTATGAGTATATTAACGATCATTCTCCGCGATGCTATTTTGTCCGTCATTTTAGAATGGTCACAGAACCATTACATTTTATTTCGCTTCCTAAATGGTGCGGTGATGTCTGCTGTTTAGACCCATTTTAATAATACCATTTGTTTACTATTAAATAATAGTGGTGTGATATCTGCTGTTTACACTAATATTATTTTTATGGTACTTAACTACTACTTTTAGTTTAAAAAGGAAAGAAATCCTATGTCGCTATATAAGTCTTTTTAAAAACCATTATTGGCGATTTGTTTTCAACCGCCATCTTGAAGTGGTTACCGAACTATTGTGCCTGCCAATACAATTATGAATGGTTAATGAAATTCATACTTTTGAATAGTTTTTCTTTTCGATTGTTATTGGGCAAACAGAATCTGAAAAACGACATAATCGTATCCAGAGCTGTCGGTATCGCATAAAATTTATTCTGCGGCGATGTATTTAAATCCGCCATCTTGGAGTGGTGAATCCTTATTTGTATTCAGTCATAGTGAAGAAGGATGTCTTCATGTCAATTTCAATTAGATTTATATTGACATTTGTTCAAGGTGATGTGGTATTAGAAATCATTGGACATGAGCATTCAACTTCAAATAATTTCCAGATAAATTCACATAATAACATGGTCGCATCTACCTGATACAATTAAATAGACATAGTTCAAATTCAGACTGACACTACTGTTCATGTTTATAATCCCATATGTCATTGGCGGAATGTTCCAATAAGGAGGGACAAATTTCGCACAATTAATAGAGCGAGCCAATTGAAATTTCAAAATACGATTTCCGACAGATTTAATCAAATGCTCTACAGAAGCATGTATAATACCTTTGAGAGAGGTATTTTACAAAAAGTGATAGAATTCATTATTGATGTTAAGACCCATGGAGATTGTCCTTAGACGACAAATCCAGCTCGCTTCAGCCTGTCGTAACAACACTTCCCTATCACCACCCCTTTCAGGAGCCCTTATATGTTCAATTGCATGAAACCAAATGGTCAATTCTTTGGGATGGAATTCATTTATGTGTACAGCTACTGGATATCTCTCATCTATGTTTTTCACCGCTCTCACATGCTCTTGTATTCTTGTTTTGAGGCTTCGAATACTGCTCCCTACATAGATTTTATTGCAGGAGCAGCCGATGACATATACTGTGTATGTGGTGTTGCAGTTGATAAAGGTGTTGATTTTAAACTCCCTTTCTGTATTGAATTTGAACTTGGATTTTCTGTTAAGTCCAAATTGGCAGACATTGCACATGCCACATACATGGAATCCCAATGGTTTAATGGGTAACCATGAGTGTGTGCTCCTTGTCTGTTCCTTGACGTAGCTCGGGCATAGTAGTTTTTTCCGTGTCTTGCCCTTCCTGTAAACCACTTTTGGTTTCAATGAGACAGTGCCTACAGGTAACTCTGCCGCTGTTAAAAAGTGCCAATTTCTTCTTAGGATATCAAAAATGTGATTACTATAGGCATTATATTGAGTTATAAACGCTACAGTTTCATCATCCTTCTTCTTAGTGACCTGATTCTGATGCGGTACTCAGGTGTTTTTTCTGTCTACCCTCCTTATCCTTGTTTCTGCTTGTGAGAGACATTGGTCGGTGTAGCCTCTGCTCCTGAAGTTGTTTTTCATCATCTCGAGATTTGTTTCAAAGGATTGCTCCTGGCTACAGTTCCGTCTTGTGCGGACCATCTCGCCATAGGGTATGGCGTTGATGGTGGTGCGTGGATGTGCACTCTCCGCATGAAGCATGCTGTTGCAAGCAGTACGCTTTCTAAAGATGTCACTTTGGATTTTGTTGTCAGATATGAACAGTTTTAAATCCAGGAATTCTATGCTTTCCCTAGAGTAGTTCAAAGTCAATTTTATATTGAATCTGTTTTGGTTTAGATAACTGTGATATGCGGATAGTTCTTCTTCATTACCATTCCAAATAAGAATCACGTCATCTATATATCTTCCATAGAAGATGATGTTATTGCTCCATTGTTGTGAGCCAGGTCCCCAGGCATGCTCCGCCTCATACAGGCCCATAAAGAGGCCTGCATAAGACGGAGCAAACCTGGATCCCATGGCAGTGCCCTGTTTTTGTAAGAACCATGTCCCGTTGTGGAGGAAGACATTCATAGTTAGAATTATGTGAGACATTTCTAGGAGCATCAATGTATGCTCTAGATGCCTTGCGTTCTTTTTGTACAAAAATATTTTAAGGCCTCTAGACCTCGATCAATTTGAATACAGGTGTATAAACCCTCCACATCCATGGTCACAAACATTAATTCATTGCTGTCCCATTCAAAATCATCAAGCTTGCACAGTACATCTCTGCTGTCCTTGAGATATGACGGCAAGTTCTTGACAAAAGGCTGTAGAAAGCCATCAACATACTCAGATAAGTGCTCTGTAGGGCCACCATTGCCTGAAATTATAGGTCTACCAGGCGGAAACACTCCCCCCTTGTGGATTTTAGGAAGTATGTATATACAAGGGTGTCTAGAGTTATTGGCCTGTAGGTATCGGTATTCATGATCGGAGATTAGTCCTGATTCATGCCAATCCTGTAGTTTGGCATTAATGGTTCTTTCGATACCTACGATAGGTGATTCTTTTAGTTGTTCATAGCAATTGTTATCTCCTAACTGTCTGTCAATCTCTCCCATATAGGGGCCGATTCCGATCTCGGTCGGAGGCGCACCCAATACCATTCGGTCGGGAAAAAAGCCATGCGAAAGCCTGTTTCCCGACCGATCCGTACAGAACACCGAACGAGCAAGTACGATGCGCACAACAGCAAAGAATCCGGCCGAGCCGTACTCACCCAAACCAGGTCCTGTCCTCCGACCGAGGCGAATCCGGAAACGCAGAATCGAGTCGCACGGAAGGGAAAATGCAGCCCCGTCCGGCCGAACAAGTACGATGCGCTTTCCGTACGCGCCGAACCCATCGCTACGCACGGCACGTCAAAGCATCCGGAGAGGCGCACATAAGCTCCGATTCGCGCCACAACACGATCCACGGCTCCGAGACGAACACGGCAGCGACGAGGACGAGGCGAAGCGACGAGGACGAGGCGAAGCGACGAGGACGACGCGAAGCAACGAGAAGGACGAACGACACGAACCAACCATGAATCCCTTCGTCCCGATCATACCAATATTCTACATATACTACCGGAACAGGCACGGACGCGTACGGCGCAGAAGGTAAGCCAGACACCAACCACAAAACACATACAACACGTACACGACACATCACACACACACACACAGGGATGCAGAATATACTTACACCAGCAACAGCAGCACCATAGGGGTGGGATGCCCATCACCAATGCCACATATGCACACCGGGGCCTGAATGCGCACCACCACCCCTACCCAGGGGGCAGGATGCCTACCACCACTACCACCCTTACCCAGGGGGCTGGATGCCTACCACTACTACCACCCTCAGCCAGGGGGCAGGATGCCTACCACTACTACCACCCTCAGCCAGGGGGGCAGGATGCCTACCACTACTACCACCCTTAGCCAGGGGGCAGGATGCCTACCACTACTACCACCCTCACCCAGGGGGGCAGGATGCCTACCACTACTACCACCCTCAGCCAGGGTGGGCTGGATGCCTACCACTACTACCACCCTTAGCCAGGGGGCAGGATGCCTACCACTACTACCACCCTCACCCAGGGGGGCAGGATGCCTACCACTACTACCACCCTTAGCCAGGGGGGCAGGATGCCTACCACTACTACCACCCTCACCCAGGGGGCAGGATGCCTACCACTACTACCACCCTCAGCCAGGGGGCAGGATGCCTACCACTACTACCACCCTCACCCAGGGGGGCAGGATGCCTACCACTACTACCACCCTCAACCAGGGGGCAGGATGCCTACCACTACTACCACCCTCAGCCAGGGGGGCAGGATGCCTACCACTACTACCACCCTTAGCCAGGGGGCAGGATGCCTACCACTACTACCACCCTCACCCAGGGGGGCAGGATGCCTACCACTACTACCACCCTCACCCAGGGGGCAGGATGCCTACCACTACTACCACCCTCAGCCAGGGGGGCAGGATGCCTACCACTACTACCACCCTTAGCCAGGGGGCAGGATGCCTACCACTACTACCACCCTCACCCAGGGGGCAGGATGCCTACCACTACTACCACCCTCACCCAGGGGGCAGGATGCCTACCACTACTACCACCCTCAGCCAGGGGGCAGGATGCCTACCACTACTACCACCCTTAGCCAGGGGGGCAGGATGCCTACCACTACTACCACCCTCACCCAGGGGGCAGGATGCCTACCACTACTACCACCCTCAGCCAGGGGGCAGGATGCCTACCACCACTACCACCCCCACCCATAGGATGGACAATGCATGACACAACCAGCACACCACAACCTAGGGAATGCAAGAAGAAGACATCCCCCAACACCATGACAAGCGTGTGTAGACTGTGTCAAATGCCTACAACACCGAACATGACTTCTAACATACAATGTGACCCCCTAGCACATGTGCCACACAAATATGTGTGTGGCACACACAACGCAAGCAGGCCATGACCATTGTGGCAATGGGGTCCAAACCCCCATCATCACAGTGACCAAAAGGCAAGTGTGGGGTCCATAGCTGCAGCACATTTTGAACATTGTGGCAATGGGGTCCAAACCCCCATCATCACAGTGACCAAAAGGCAAGTGTGGGGTCCATAGCTGCAGCACATTTTGAACATTGTGGCAATGGGGTCCAAACACCCATCATCACAGTGACCAAAAGGTAAGTGTGGGGTCCATAGCTGCAGCACATTTTGAACATTGTGGCAATGGGGTCCAAACCCCCATCATCACAGTGACCAAAAGGCAAGTGTGGGGTCCATAGCTGCAGCACATTTTGAACATTGTGGCAATGGGGTCCAAACACCCATCATCACAGTGACCAAAAGGTAAGTGTTGACAAAGTAAGAGGTGCAACTGCCAAACTGCATGGATGATTCCTGGTCACAGAACAACAAACACATCAGTGGCAAAGTAGTGTATGTGTCCCATTGCAACATAAATTGGGGGAGCCAAATCCTGCAGTGCAAATAAGACATAACTTTGGCCATGTGCAGACAAACAACACCCATGGGGGCTCACACCGTCAACAATCATCAATGACACAATGACAGAAGTGACCATCCGAATGCAGACCCACATATTTGCACCAATGGGCACACACATGCAGATACCCTGTGGAGACTGCAGATGTGAGGCGAACAGATACCATACCATGGCAGCAATGGGACACACAATGAACAATTAGCACCAAATGAGGGCTCCCGTCCCATCAGCCTGGTCATGGAAGTGCCAACGGAATCATCAGCACAGATCCAACACACTTGTATAGCAATGTTGCACTGACAACACAGATGAGTCCTTCCCCATTGATGCCCAAACCTGCATGTTCACACGGTCAGGGAAGTAGACGAATAGAACAATGGCAGGCACAACAGATGTGCAGGGGTGGAAGCCACAGATGTGAAGTTGCCAATCTAAGTAGGAAATCTCATTGCCAAATACTGAACACATGACACCCTCAGATGCTGCTATGGATGACATGGATACACCACAGGATAGGACACATTCCCCTGGACCACATGGGTTCCTGCACAGTAACACTTCATTATCATGAGACCAAATATCACCAATACTGCAGCAAGGGCATTGTTAGCATCATCAACATCATGTACATCAGAAGCAAAAGCACTAGAGAACAGAAAGTTGCTTTATTCAGCATATGTGGCATTAAAAGTAGAAGTCCGGTAGAACATAAACAAAGGCCAATGGCCAGTCCATCAACAAAGTCACAAGTGGGTGACAGTGGCAGATGCCACCCTACACATGCCTGCACAAAACCAGGGACAATCCACTAGGAGGGGCAACCGGGGGGGTAGGCCAGGCACCGCAAGGACAGGATAAGGGCTCACCAGGAGGAAGCAGGGAAGGGACGGTGGGTGCTGAAGAGCCACTGACAACTGCAGTGGAGGTGTCTGACATGGTGTGTGCCGGCACAACTGGGGGCATGGCTCAGATGTTGTGGGTGCCGGCACGACTGCAGTGGACCCTGCAGATGGAGTGGACAGGTCCGCCACTGCAGTGCCCAAGTCAGACAGGGTGGCAGTGGACTCCACTGCAGTGCCTACCACCAGGGGAGGAGAATGGGGAACAGGCAAGGTGGGCTGGACAGAGGGGGAGGACACCCTCACCACATCAGTGGCACAGACAAGCGCAGCGGGGGGTGTGGTGCCGGGAGAGCAAGTGGCAGGGGGAGAAGGCCGGAGCCTCTTGGGGATGGTATATCTGTGGGTGGGGGAACCTGGGGCAGGGTGTGGTGGGGGCACCTGTGGAGTGGGGGCCTGAGGGATGGAGGAAGGAGACCTGGTGCTTGAGCTGCAGGGCGGCGGCGGGGTCTTGCTCTTAGCACTCCGGGGGACTTGCGGGTGGGGGCCTCAGTCTGTCTGCGCCTGGGGGAGGGTGTCCGGGGGCGAGGGGCACTCTGCTCCGTGTGGTGGGGCTTCCTCTTCCCCTGGATGCTGGGGCAGCTGGATCGGAGGGGAAGAGGCCGAGGTCACTGAGGAAGAGGCGCTGGGTCTTTGGGGTTGCAGGTGAGGCAAGGGAGGGTGCTTTGGAGGGAGAGGCAACTGAGGACTGTGCAGTGCCCGTGGATGTGTGTGTGTGTACCAGGGCCCCATCCCCTGTGAGTCTGGTTTCAGTCCCCTGACTGTGCGTGCGTGTGCGTTTAGTTTGTGGCGTGTGTGTCTGTGTGCTGGATGTATGTGTGCTGGTGTGTGCCTGTGCCGGTGTGTGTGTGCTTGGGACGGGCAAGGTGCTGCGGAGTGTGGATGGAGCAGAGGCAGGAGGGGTGAGGGACTGTCTGAGGAGGGACACTGCTGCCGTCAGGGAGGAGTCCATGGACCTGTTGCCCCTCTGTAGGTCAGACATGCCCGATGAGATGCCCTCCATGAACGACACCAGCTGAGTCAACAGTGCGGTGTGCGCATGGAGGACACTCAGCATGGCTGTCTGCCCTACATGGAGCTGGCGAAGGAGGTACACAGACTCCTCACTCAGGGCAGCAGGGGACACAGGGGCAGGGGGTGCGGTGCCTGGGCCAAAGGAGACACGCTCCCGAACATGGGAGCCTCCACGGACCTTGGGAATGGGAGCCGATGGGAGGGCGGTGGTGGTGCTGGTGGTGGCAGGGACAGCAACACTAGCTGGGGTGTGGTGGCTGCTGACACCCGCCTCCACAAGGGAGTCATCCTCCGAGTTGCTCTGGTCCTCAGCTGAGGTGGATGGTGCTGAGGACTCCTCGGTGTGGCTCCCCTCGCCCTCCGTGCCACTGGGTCCCTCCGACCACTCCTTGGCTGCTGACCCAGTCTGGCTCTCTGGCTCCTCCTGGTCCGTGGAGCTGTCCCCTTCCGTGGCCGTGGATGTATCTGCAAACAATGGGGAAACAGACAGACATCAGTCACCTGCACCAAACGCACACACCACTGTGAGCACAGCACATCACAGAGCAAGCCCTGGCATCATTAGTTGTACATTGCTAAAAGTGCCCTAACTGAACAGGAGAAGCCAATTGTCAGTCTGATGCCAAGCATGGCACTCACATCCCACATGGCCTTGCACCCATCTGTCTGGTGTCTGTTGGATTGCAACACCCCAGTGTGGACACATGCACCAAGTACACAGTAGTTGGACAGTGCAGAGGACACGGTGTGGGCACATCACAGCTCTTGCCACTGAGTCAGTACAGGTTTCCGGATGAAAGGGATGCCCGGAGTCAAATAGGAAATGCATGTGATGCATACCAGCGACAGACACCATGATGCACCCATGTCCTGATAGCCAGCGCCACTATGGTGTGCATGTAGCACATGTCACTCCCCTGCAGGACCACAAATAAGTTGACACATGCCATGGCAGAGGCATGACTGCTAAGTCATACATCACTGTCTCAGTGATGTATGACTTGGCAGCCAGACAACAACACTATGCACTGTGTCACAATAGTAGGTCATGGGGAATGCAAGTCCTGGAGCTGCACAAGTGCACATGTACATCCCCCACACAACACATCATCTCAACCCTCATCTGTCCAGGTCACACCTATTGGACATATGGGAGACCTGTGACACTACCCTCTGAACCTGAGCCCCTCACAATTTGCTGTGAATGGGGAACAGCTGCCTGAACATCACATTCGCATACCCCAGTCTGCACGGGCAGCTGATCAAACACCTATGTGACACACAAGTATCGTCTCCTATGGTCACATCTCCAGGGGCATGCTGAGCCCCTACCAAGAAACACCCCAGCAGTCCTGGCAACTAATCCACAGCACACTGACACAGAGGCAGACACCTGAGGGGTCAAATCACTGTGCACAATGTGTCAGCTGATACACGGGAGTGGGAGTACAGAGTGCATTGCATGGCCTGGAGTAGGCATGACTGTCCTGCTCCACATGAATGAGGGATGTGCCCTGGACAGTGGATAGCTGGCTATGTATGTGTGACACACGTAATCTGCACACTCCTGGGGCCCAAACATTGTTCCCACCCGCTGCATGGGCGTGTGCCACATACCCCAGGCACATGTGGTGGCTCAGCTCAGCAAGTGGACCGCATATCAAAGCAACACGCAGATCACATGTCCAAACCCAGGCGTTGTGTGAACAATGGACCCACCCATGATGCCCACAACAGAGTTAGGGAAACAGATGCTGTCCCCCACCTTTAGTGAAGCAAACTGCAAGGACACAGTCCCAAGTGACACGATTCCCTGAATGTAAGGGCCACACCTGGGTATCAGATGAGGAGTGGGCAGTGCACAATAGAGGGACATGGCTCCTGGACAACATGACTGCTGCACTGTGGCAGTTGAACCAGGCCAGAGGAGGGCACAAAGCATGTAATACAGAGTTCACAGTGCAGTCTTTGACTCACCCCTCCTTGCTGCTGTCTGGCCTTCAGCTGCCCATCCAGGTCTGGAAACACCACCGCCAGGATCTGGAGCATGTGGGGGGTCAGGGTCCGTGTTCCGCCCCTCCAGCGAGGAGGCAACAACTTCAGCTGGACCCGTGCAATCCTCCGGGTCCAGCCCCGAAGGTCCTGCCACCTCTTCTGGCAGTTGCGGATCCGGCGCTTGTAGACCCCCACGGACCGGACAGCCCGGACGATGTCCTTCCAGATTTCCTGCTTCCGATGGGCATTAAGCTGTCAGGATGACAAAGTGAAAAGGCCATTACCACACATGCAACATATCCGTGCATGACACAGTTGCATATACATGTCTCAATCACTGGGGCACATGATGTACACAGGCAGTGCAAAGCTGACCATGGACAGTTTGCCAGACGTCACTACATGGTATCATTGCATGGGAAGTAAAACCATGTTCAAATGCACTGTCACTGCACCATACCTGTCCAGTGCAAGTCACTACACACTATGGGGGGAGACAACTACTCAGTGAGCCTGCTAGCCAGTGGCGTGCAGACTCTCAGCCTTGCTAGTCACACAAAATGCACATTCAGAAAGGCAGTGCACAGAACACTCACCTGCTCCCCTGGTGTCCCATACAGCTTGCTGTACTGTGGAAGTAGGCTGTCCAGCAGGGCCTGGTTCTCTTCAAGGCTGAAGGCTGGGGCTCTCTCCACAGTACGTGCCATTGCAGGGTCCAGAGGGGCAGAGACAGCAGCAGTGCAGTGGCAGATGTCGTCCTGGAGCATGTAGTGCAGGCAAGTGAGCTCTCAGGGGAACAGCCAGCAATATATATGTGCTGGAGAGGCAGATACTGTCCCTTGTGTCCAAAGTGATAGGTCCAAGTCGTTTGCATCTTCTGAATCTGGCCAATCCATGGAATAGCAGCACCAAAACACGCCCACAGCATCCTTCAAATCCTCAACTTCATGGCATACATGATTTTGCAACATTGTTGTGGGTGACCAACTGAATTTCCAGCAACCGACTCGTTCGAAATTCGAAAACGCGTCCGTTGCCAGGCAAGCCCATTGTCAATGGGTGCGCACCGATCGGTCCATTGCGGTACAACGCGCACAGGGGTACAACGCGTACCCGCACACATTGAATGCAATGGGCCGGCCGGAGGCACCGATCGGTCCATTGCGGTACAACGCGCACAGGGGTACAACGCGTACCCGCACACATTGAATGCAATGGGCCGGCCGGAGGCACCGATCGGTCCATTGCGGTACAACGCGCACAGGGGTACAACGCGTACCCGCACACATTGAATGCAATGGGCCAGCCGGAGGCACCGATCGGTCCAATG
Organism: Calotriton arnoldi; assembly: GCA_963921515.1. Taxonomy (NCBI): domain Eukaryota; kingdom Metazoa; phylum Chordata; class Amphibia; order Caudata; family Salamandridae; genus Calotriton; species Calotriton arnoldi. The sequence continues at coordinate 250,816 of CAWUFW010006309.1, read as the reverse complement.
CGGTACAACGCATCACTGTACATGTGACTGGCATATGTCAGCATGCCTGTCTCAGATGGACATATGCCAGCCACAGATAGCTCCCAGGGAGTGAGGGGCACACCTACATCACGACAGCCTGTCCAAACCTTATCATAAGGCATGTAAGGATGCATTTCCTATTGTGTGTATGTTGGTGTACATGTTGTCCTGTGGGTGTCACCTGTGGGCAGCCACCCCCAGGCTGTGCACGTGTTCATGGGGACAGGATCCTGGGTGTTACGTGTACGTGACCACTGTGATGTGCAACTGTTCATATCTGTGCATGTGCCATGGTCACATTTCACAGTGGTTTATGTGTATGTCATGTCACATACCCCGTGAGTCCCATGTGGGACGGTATGTTTGAGCCAGGGTGTCCCAGTGGCACAATAGTGATGGTCCTCCACAGTCTTTGTGCATGTAGTGTTTACAATGTCTCTGATTTCATGTGCACAATGGGAGACAGTCTCCACATCCACGTTGTGTGTGCATGGACTCTGATGTTGTGCGTGTGTGTCACAGACGTCCATGTCTGTCCTGCCGTGGCAAGTGGGGCCACTACCTGTGGGGGTCATGGTTGTTTTGCTGTGGTGTATACATGATACTCCATGTAATGCCAGTGTCCATGTTGCATTACAGGGTCCCTGGGAATGTACCTGTCGTTGAGCTGTGGTGCCTGGGGCACATCTGTCCTCACATGTCACTGTGGGGAGTTATTGTGACACGGCAGCAGGAGATGGGAACTGTGACACGGCCTCATGATATCCAATGGGCCAACCTGGGACAAATTGATGCCACCTGTTGGACCGTGTTGACAGATGTTGGCCATGTATGTACCATACATGTCCTTCCGGTACTGCACACTTCATGTAGTTGTGCCTCATAATGATGTATGTTGGGATCTTGAGTGTGTTCAATGCCGCATATGTGGGGTGACTGACAATCTTGCTTACTTCTCCTCTGCACTGCAGGGCTCCTGCTGTCCATCGGCCATTCCCAGACCTGGCAACGATGGTGGAACGGGACAGCATCCGACGGTACCGCTTCACCAGGCAGCTGATTGAGGATTTGGCAGTGCAGTTGTCCCCACATTTGCAGCCTGGCCGGCCGTATCCTACAGCGCTGACCCCCAAGGTGAAGGTGATGGCAGCCCTACACTTCTTTGCCACTGGTACCTTCCAACATACTGTGGCGACTGCTGGTGGGATGTCACAGACCATGTTCAGCCGTGTGCTCCGCGATGTTTTGGCGGCAATGTTGCTCTTCCTGAACCGGTACATCTATTTCCCTAGACTGCGTACGACTCACTGACGTGAAGAGTGACTTTTATGCCCTGGGGAGGATGCCGCATGTAATTGGCTCCATTGATGGGACACATGTGGCTTTGGTACCACCACAGGCCCAGGAGCAGGCCTACAGGAACCGCAAGCACTACCACTCGGTCAATGCACTGGTGGTGTGTCTTGCAGACATGACCATCACACACGTGTGTGCCCGTTTCCCTGGTTCAGCACACGATGCCTTTGTGATGAGGAGTAGTCGCATTCCCAGGATGATGGCACAGATGCAGAACCAGCGTGCCTGGCTTGTCGGTGTGTACTGACTTTGTGCCATTGTGTGTGATCTGATCTGTAGTATTCCGCCCACTTTTCCAAGTCAGCTAATGTGCACTTGTCTGTCCGTAGGTGACTCGGGATACCCCAACATGCCGTGGTTGCTGACACCCCTCAGGAACCCTGTGACACCTGCCCAGATGCGCTACAATGAGGCACATGGTCGGACCAGGAGAGTGATTGAGCGGACCTTTGGTCTCCTGAAGAGCCGCTTCCGCTGCCTGGACAAGACCGGAGGGTCCCTCCCATATGCCCCTGCGAAAGTGTGCAAGATTATCATCGTCTGCTGCATGCTCCACAACCTGGCAGTGCGGAAGGAGTTGCCTCTCATCCAGGATGACAATGACCAACATCCGCCACCTGTGGAGGATCCTGGCCTGGACCACGATGCCAGTGACGATGATGATGATGATGGTGATGGTGATGTCCGCACACAGCTCATCACCAACTTCTTTAGCTGAATGTGAGTATCCTGAGGTGTCATGTCAATGATGTGAGTTGGCATGATGTGTGGGTGGTGCTCTGGTGCTGTTGGAGTGTGTCCATGGGCTACTTGACTGGATGTGTGTTGCGATGTGTGCTAACAGGTGGGCTGTACTCCCCAACAGAGTTGACATGCTAACTTGGTTCTGGGTGGGTATCTTGTAACATGTTTTGTGCATGAGTTTTGCTGTTCTGTCCTGTACTCCATTGCTTTTGACTGTGTGTCATTTCTGTCCTTCACAGGGTACTTTCAGATTCGTTTGGTCAACTGTGTCCACCGACGACGTGATTGCACTTCCAGGCTGGTAGCTGTTGTGTCCCTACAGGTGATGTGCGCCACACCCATGGACTTCCTTCCGTCTACAGTTGTTGACTGTGTGCCCGCTGCCAGGTGGGGTTACCTTGCATCTGTAGTGGTTACGGCATGTTGCAACTGTGTAATAAACCTGTGCTTCACTTTGTGATGTGCATTGTCTGTGGTCACACATTTGACTGCCATTTGCTTACTGCACCTGTGGGCTACTTGACTACAACTGGGAATGGGTGTGGTGTCTGTGCATTGCACCGTCTTCCCTGGCAACATCAGTGTAGGCAATGAGTCAGATGGCCTAGGTGTGTATGTGTTGTGTAGCCCTGGTGGTGTGTCTCCCTCATGTGTGTCACGTTGCCTGTACTCACATGCCTGTGTTGTCCTTGCTGTTGCAGTTCGCATACACAGTGTAATTTTGCAGTTCATCATCCCCATAACAGCACCCACGTTGGAATCACGACAGAGGCAAGTATGGTGTATTAGTGTGTTTATTGTGATACATTTGTGTTAATAGTGCATAGGATGGGTTGTGCTGTACATAAATCTTGCAATCCCAAGTTCCTAGGTGAATTGAAAGTCCGGGTAGACAGGATCCCCAGTATCGGGGCCACAGTTGTCTGACACATTGGTCCAACTTGTACTCCCCATGCAATGTGTGGGAGTAGTGTTGCCGTCAACAGGGTGAACAGTCTGTGCACAAAGGCGAACATCCAGAACAGGTTCAGGCTTCCTGGGAGTTGCGCTTGGCCATCGGCCTCTCACTTTTCCCTCCTCGGACGACCCCTCTTCTTGGGGGGGCCCCTCAAGTACAGGCTGCTGCGGTGCAGGGGACTCTCCGCCAGAGTCCTCCTCCCTCCCTGTGGCAGTTGCAGTTTGTTCGGCACCAGATGTTGTTGGCACACAGGGAGGTGTGGACTGGTTGCTGTTCATCTGGCGGAGGCATTGTAAAATGTCCCTGTGCACCGCCGTCATCTCATGCAGTGCATCCCACTTGGACTCCACGCGGGACATGTGTGAGTCCACACGGGACATGTGTGACTCCACGTGGGACATGTGGGAGTCCAAGCGGGCATGATGGGCAGCCTGCTGCTGTTTAATGTCTCTGAGGAGCCCCACTACCTGGCTGAGCTCTCCGGTGCTGGACTGGTACGCATCAGCTATGCGTACCAGTTGTGGGTCATCATGCACACCAGCAACGTCTTCAAGCAGCGACCTCTGTCTCCCACCCTCCCACCACCCCTGCTGACATGTGCAGTGTGTGCAGTGGCACGCACAGATAACCCTGGTCCACCTTGGGGGTTGGTGGTGGTGGTGGTGTCCATGGCCCCAGGTTGGTCCAGGGTCACTGTGCTGGTGTTGCTCCTTGTTCTGTCCATGTCGGCAGGGATGGTATTCGTGGTGACAGTCGTTGGAGGGGTGGGTACAGGGGGTGCAGCTGGTGGTCCTGCTGGTGCTGCAGCTGGTGGTCCTGCTGGTGCTGCATGTTGACTTGCACCGGATGTGCCAGGTTGTTCTTCATCGTCCGAGGAGGACAGAGGCTGTACGACGCCAGTGAGCTCGGCATCCTCTTGAGCCTGGGACTGGGACTCCTCAGCATCCCCATCATCACCTGTTTTTGGGAGACACAAACAATGTATGTCATGTTTCTGCAGGCATCAATGGTTGACACACATGACAGTTGTGACTGTGCCTCTGGCTGCGGGCCTGTACATTGCATTGTCCTAAGTCGTCACAGTCAGGGGTTGATATTGGTGTGGCACATTGTCCTGCATTATTTGGGCATTTCTATGTATTTTCTGGGGTGTGAACATGGTCTGCATTGGTTGTGTTTGGTTGACAGCCGGCCCTCCTTCCCACCCACCCAGCCAGTCAGTTATCCCACCATGGAACGTGCTTGCGTTGCAGGGAGTGTAAGTTGTCTCTCAGGATGTCAGTCAGTGGTGTCCTGCTGTTTGTTGGTGCACATTTGCCAGCAGGGCCTTGTGCTCCCCACAGCAGTAGCCAGTGTCAGCCATCTTGTGAGTCCTTCTCCACTCCCTGTGATGTGAGCATGGTTCAGGGTGGTGTTGATGGGACAGTTGTGGGGGTGACCAATATCAGTGACTACGACTCCCATCATGCTATTGCCTCCACCCCCTTCCCAGCATGCCCATGCTTCCTTCCTTTGATTCTGCTTCCCTGTGGGGTGGGCTGGCTGTGCTGACAGGATGGCTGGGAGTGTTGTCCTGGCAGTTGTTTGGCTAAGAGTCCCAAGAGTGTCCCTGTGCTTCACACAACATAACCCAGGGTGGTGGTTCTTTGTGGGATCTTGTGTTAGGATGGGGGCATTGCATTCTACCAGGTGGGTACTGTGGAGTTTGTGTTGGGGTGTGTGTGAGGGGAGGTGCTTGTGACTATGGTTAGTGCTGCAAGTCCTCCTTCCCACCCAGCCAGCCAGCCAGTTATCCCACCATGGAACGTGCTTGCATTGCAGGGAGTGTAAGTTGTCTCTCAGGATGTCAGTCAGTGGTGTCCTGCTGTTTGTTGGTGCACAGTTGCCAGCAGGGCCTTGTGCTCCCCACAGCAGTAGCCAGTGTCAGCCATCTTGTGAGTCCCTCTCCACTTCCTGTGATGTGAGCATGGTTCAGGGTGGTGTTGATGGGACAGTTGTGGGGGTGACCAATATCAGTGACTACGACTCCCATCATGCTATTGCCTCCACCCCCTTCCCAGCATGCCCATGCTTCCTTCCTTTTGATTCTGCTTCCCTGTGGGGTGGGCTGGCTGTGCTGACAGGATGGCTGGGAGTGTTGTCCTGGCAGTTGTTTGGCTAAGAGTCCCAAGAGTGTCCCTGTGCTTCACACAACATAACCCAGGGTGGTGGTTCTTTGTGGGATCTTGTGTTAGGATGGGGGCATTGCATTCTACCAGGTGGGTTCTGTGGAGTTTGTGTTGGGGGGTGTGTGAGGGGAGGTGCTTGTGACTATGGTCAGTGCTGCAAGTCCCCCTTCCCACCCAGCTAGCCAGATTTCCCACCATGGAACGTGCTTGCATTGCAGGGAGTGTAAGTTGTCTCTCAGGATGTCAGTCAGTGGTGTCCTGCTGTTTGTTGGTGCACAGTTGCCAGCAGGGCCTTGTGCTCCCCACAGCAGTAGCCAGTGTCAGCCATCTTGTGAGTCCTTCTCCACTCCCTGTGATGTGCGCATGGTTCATGGTGGTGTTGATGGGACAGTTGTGGGGGGGCAATATGTGTGACTGCGACTCCCATGATGCTATTGGCTACACTGACTTGGCCAGCATACACAGAATTCCTTCCTTTGAGTGGTCTTCACTGTGTGTTGGTGTTGTTGTGGTGGCTACATGTGTGGATGTGTTTGTTAGTTCTATTTGTGCCACTGCCTAGCTGTAGTTGTGGTTGTGTTTGTACATGTGTTGGCACAGTTGGATGTGACTTTTTTGATGGCATGTGTTGTGTTTATCTGACTGACATACACATTTTGGGATGATTCTGTTCTGGTTGCTGTGTAATTGCTATGAGTGCATGGTTTGACTCTCCCCTTGACAGTGATGTGTGTGTTTTGTGGCAGTATATTGTGTACATTTGTTGTGCACTCACCAGGCTCTGGGATGTCCTCTAGTCCATATACGCTCACTGGCGGAAGGATGGCCCGCACCTTCTCCTCCCAGGGCCTGAGGTATATTGGCTTGGCAGGAGGGCCACTGCCGGTGTGTTGGCTGTTGATGTAGTCTATCGTCAGCATTTTCCGTACCCTCCTGCGCACGTCATACCACCTGTTCTGGATGTCGGTCTTTGTGCGCCGACATGGTGATTGGGCGTTCACCCTGTTGATGATCCTCTCCCACATCTTGGTTTTCTGCGACATGGGGGTCTGTTGGACCAGTGTGCCAAACAGCTGTGGCTCCACCCTGAGGATCTCGCTCTACCATGACTTCCAATTCACTATCTAGGAACTTGGGATTCTTCTTGGGGGGCATGGTGATGGGTGGTGTTGGTGGGTGATGTGTGTGTTGGTGTGCAGGTGAGGGTGTGTGAGTGTGTGTTTTGCTGGGTGTATGTGAGGTAGGTATTTGTTGGTGTGCTGATGGTGTGTGGCTTGTGTGAGGGATGAGCTGTGGGTGTGTGGTTGCTTTCTCTTGGGTGCTGGCAGTGGAATGGCATTTGCAAAGGCTCATGGTAGTGATTTGTGTCCTTTATATAGGTGGAGTTGTGGGTGTGTCTTTGTTCTCTGTCCCCACCCCCCCAGTATTTATTGGCTTGGTAATTGCTTGTTTGGCCTTTTTTTGGGTGATTTTTCCTTTGTGCTGTTTGTGTATGTTGGAAACGTTCTTGTGACCGAGTCGGACCCTGCATTGGTCTCGTACGGTGTTCTCCGTTTCGTTCACGCTGTGTTTGTGCAGTTTTCTATGCTGCGTACGCGTCGGTCGCGGTGTATTGTGTTGCTTCGGCTCGGTTTTGTATGCGTGTCGGTCGTACGGCTTGTCCTCCGTCCGACTCGCTCGTGGTTTTTGCGCCTTGCATCGTACTTTGCGGTTTGGAGTTCGCGTGTACGTTTCGGTCGGATTTGTTCCGGGTGCGTGTCGGTCAGTTGGATTCGCGTGTTTTTCCGGCCGGATTGCTGTTTTCCGTGCGGCTCGGTCGGTCGACTTTGTTTCGGTACGTGTCGGTCGGATTTTTCGCGCCTTGCATCGTACTTGGCGTGTCGTGCGCCACGGGTACGTGTCGGTCGGTATTTTTTCCGGATCCGAGTCGGTCGGTGCTTTTTCCGGCCCGAATCGGAATCGACCCCATAGTCTTTTAAGTCCATAAGGACTATATTGCCCCCTTTGTCTGCTTCACGTATAACTAATAGGGGATCCTCTTGTAAAGTTTCTAAAAGCATCTTTTCTTCCTTGGTGAGATTGTAGCAGTGTTTACAGTGTGAATTTGTTCCATGTTTGTCTTCTAGTTGGTATAATTGTTGTGTAACCCTATTGAGGAATTCATCTATATGTGAATCTGAGGTTCTTAGAGGCACAAATTTAGATTTGTTTCTCAAGCCGCTATTAATCGTAGTGTCTTCACATATATTGAGCAGTCCAGCCATTTGTACAATATCTACATCTAGATCATCTTCATCAAGGGTTGCTGATAAATGTATGTTATCAAGTTCTGCGATTGTTAGTCTAGACACATTTTCAGCATTACTCAAAACATTAGTGTGCACAGATGGATGTTCAGAAAAATATTTTTTTAATCGCAACTTCCTTACAAATTTGTAAAGATCAATATGTGCATTCACAAAATTACATTTTTCAGTTATGCAGAAATTCAATCCTCTTTGTAAGACATACATTTCTTTTTCACTTAGTATTTTAGAAGACAAATTTATGACACTTAGTTCATTAGACATCAAGGATTCATTGTTAGGGTCATTACGTATATTTCCATTTGGGCACTCTATTTCCTTATCTGGGTCAATTTGCTTTGTTGTCTTGTTTGTACACCTGTTCTTATGTTTCTTCCCTCCCCGCCTTGTTCTACGTTTGGGTTTTTCTTCTTGTTCCCCAGTCTGTAGCACTGAACCTCTCGTAAAAAAAGGGGAGGTGGAGGGAGTAACCTCACTAGTGCTAGGCCCCTCCCCAGGATCACTCTCTATCGAGGAAAGGGACACACTGCTGGAAGACACACTAGCTGTTTTTTCAGTTGTACTTATTTCTACTAAAGGTTTCGGGGCAATGTCATCGTACTTCCTTGAGAAAGTAAAAATCCTCCCCCGTTCATAATCAATTTCATCCCTTATAATCTTTTTCTGTTTTTTATCTTTCAGGTAAATTTGGTAGGCAGTAAGTTCCTTCTTCAAAATATCGTAATTTTTTGAAGTAGCCTCTTTCAGATTTAATTCAGATATTTCTTTCTCAAGTTTGACTATCTCTTCTCTGATCTTTTTTACCCTTCTCTCAGAATTAGCTATTAGAATCCTCATCATTCTATATGAGGCATCATAGAGGCCTTCCTCCCACTCTTCCAATAGATCACTTTCCAAATCCTCATAATTCGGAAAAATCAAGATACGTAAACCTCGGGGTATCCTCTTATTTTCAAGATATTTTTTAGTGTTGCCCCGTCCCACCATTTTCCAAGTTCTTGTTTTTTTAATTTTTCTAAACGAAAAAACTTATCTTTTAAACCTTCGCTCTTTGGGTTGCCAGTTTTTGAATTGTCTGTCATTGAGCCTTTCTTTTTTTTTAACAATTCCCCTAGCATCTCCTCTCCACAACGGGACATGGTTCTTACAAAAACAGGGCACTGCCATGGGATCCAGGTTTGCTCCGTCTTATGCAGGCCTCTTTATGGGCCTGTATGAGGCGGAGCATGCCTGGGGACCTGGCTCACAACAATGGAGCAATAACATCATCTTCTATGGAAGATATATAGATGACGTGATTCTTATTTGGAATGGTAATGAAGAAGAACTATCCGCATATCACAGTTATCTAAACCAAAACAGATTCAATATAAAATTGACTTTGAACTACTCTAGGGAAAGCATAGAATTCCTGGATTTAAAACTGTTCATATCTGACAATAAAATCCAAAGTGACATCTTTAGAAAGCGTACTGCTTGCAACAGCATGCTTCATGCGGAGAGTGCACATCCACGCACCACCATCAACGCCATACCCTATGGCGAGATGGTCCGCACAAGACGGAACTGTAGCCAGGAGCAATCCTTTGAAACAAATCTCGAGATGATGAAAAACAACTTCAGGAGCAGAGGCTACACCGACCAATGTCTCTCACAAACAGAAACAAGGATAAGGAGGGTAGACAGAAAAACACCTTAGTACCGCATCAGAATCAGGTCACTAAGAAGAAGGATGATGAAACTGTAGCGTTTATAACTCAATATAATGCCTATAGTAATCACATTTTTGATATCCTAAGAAGAAATTGGCACTTTTTAACAGCGGCAGAGTTACCTGTAGGCACTGTCTCATTGAAACCAAAAGTGGTTTACAGGAAGGGCAAGACACGGAAAAAACTACTATGCCCGAGCTACGTCAAGGAACAGACAAGGAGCACACACTCATGGTTACCCATTAAACCATTGGGATTCCATGTATGTGGCATGTGCAATGTCTGCCAATTTGGACTTAACAGAAAATCCAAGTTCAAATACAATACAGAAAGGGAGTTTAAAATCAACACCTTTATCAACTGCAACACCACATACACAGTATATGTCATCGGCTGCTCCTGCAATAAAATCTATGTAGGGAGCAGTATTCGAAGCCTCAAAACAAGAATACAAGAGCATGTGAGAGCGGTGAAAAACATAGATGAGAGATATACAGTAGCTGTACACATAAATGAATTCCATCCCAAAGAATTGACCATTTGGTTTCATGCAATTGAACATATAAGGGCTCCTGAAAGGGGTGGTGATAGGGAAGTGTTGTTACGACAGGCTGAAGCGAGCTGGATTTGTCGTCTAAGGACAATCTCCATGGGTCTTAACATCAATAATGAATTCTATCACTTTTTGTAAAATACCTCTCTCAAAGGTATTATACATGCTTCTGTAGAGCATTTGATTAAATCTGTCGGAAATCGTATTTTGAAATTTCAATTGGCTCGCTCTATTAATTGTGCGAAATTTGTCCCTCCTTATTGGAACATTCCGCCAATGACATACGGGATTATAAACATGAACAGTAGTGTCAGTCTGAATTTGAACTATGTCTATTTAATTGTATCAGGTAGATGCGACCATGTTATTATGTGAATTTATCTGGAAATTATTTGAAGTTGAATGCTGATGTCCAATGATTTCTAATACCACATCACCTTGATCAAATGTCAATATAAATCTAATTGAAATTGACATGAAGACATCCTTCTTCACTATGACTGAATACAAATAAGGATTCACCACTCCAAGATGGCGGATTTAAATACATCGCCGCAGAATAAATTTTATGCGATACCGACAGCTCTGGATACGATTATGTCGTTTTTCAGATTCTGTTTGCCCAATAACAATCGAAAAGAAAAACTATTCAAAAGTATGAATTTCATTAACCATTCATAATTGTATTGGCAGGCACAATAGTTCGGTAACCACTTCAAGATGGCGGTTGAAAACAAATCGCCAATAATGGTTTTTTAAAAAGACTTATATAGCGACATAGGATTTCTTTCCTTTTTAAACTAAAAGTAGTAGTTAAGTACCATAAAAATAATATTAGTGTAAACAGCAGATATCACACCACTATTATTTAATAGTAAACAAATGGTATTATTAAAATGGGTCTAAACAGCAGACATCACCGCACCATTTAGGAAGTGAAATAAAATGTAATGGTTCTGTGACCATTCTAAAATGACGGACAAAATCGCATCGCGGAGAATGATCGTTAATATACTCATACGCTCTTATATTATCATGCCATTTGGTCAAATTACCATTAATTTATCACCCAATATTTAAGAAGAAAATATGAGCTTGCTTATTTAACATCGGTTTAACCGGAGGACATGCAGTTGATGACCACTACAAAATGGCGCCCATGATTTTATCACGCCTTACGTGCATATAACTAATTAATTACAGGTGGTTACACACCCGGGCTATTTAAACTCGGGAGTCGGGAAGCCAAAACATGACGACCAGGCCGCGTTGACTAAGCAGTTTGAATATCTGGACACAAGTAAGTGTGGGCTAGACTCGATATCGGAGGAATCTTTAGGATAGCTAGTATTTTAATCTAACTTTGTTACTTTTGCAGTAAACAACGGTTTAATTAATCGAGAGCACCGCAGATGATAAGTGCAGGGTTTTGTTTTAAATATTAAATATTATATACGGAGGGTTTAAGACACGTAAAGAGCAAAAGCAGATTTGACTCTTGAAGAGCTTCCTAAATGACAAGCGCAGTATTGTGTTTTTTAAAAATATAGTAGGCGGAGGGTTCTCCTTCACTCTGCTTTAATGTGAGCTAAGCAACAGTTTGGGGCCTAACATGCACCTGCAAGGTATATATTGCTAAGTGTCAAGTATGGCCATGACTATCAGGTTTACTTGATATCACACGCTCTTTTTTAGATTAGTTCCGGCCACATGTTCCCTCCTTTTTTTTGGCTTAAGCACCTTTTAAGTTGAGCAAATCTATTGTATATATAGACATATTTCGCTGATTAGGGCCAAGCATGGGTTTAACAGCTTACTGGCTTAAAACTCCAATTTTAGAACGACTTTAATAATAGACCTTGTTCGAATTCTCAATTTTTTTTTAATTCCTTACAGACACCATTGGGATTATACCGCATGCCCATTGATAATAATGGCCCATGACACCGCATTTATTGACTATTTTGGATGACTCCTATATTGTTGCGAAATACTTAAGGTATGTTTCATAACCGGGAATAGTTCAATTCAAGATTTTTTAAGAAAGAAACATGGCAAACATGCCGTTTGAACACATGTGTTTTCTCTTCTCTGATCAGGTCTCTTTTTACTTGGATCTAAAAACCGAGTCTCCAATAGAGTTTTCTATCTATGAATATTGAGGAGAATACGTCTTACTGCTTCGGTAAGATCTATATCCATATTTTCAGGAAACAAATTGATTGTCAGTCACATAAATTGGATCTTTTCAAATAAAGTAGTGACAATAAATCCTTTTTCTTCGGTTTCCCTTATTATTATAGTTTTTCTATAATTTACAATAATCAAAAGATGCTGTGGGTATCACCTAACATTTGGAAATAATTTCTTTAAAGTGCTGTGTTCAGCAGGTTTTTTGAGGTCAGGAGTCCACAATGATTTAATGACTTGAATGTCCAAATTAATAATTTTCACGAGACTTACCTGAGTTGTTATACAAATGTAAATTCACTGTATTTTATGTATATACAGCCCAACCATATTGTATATATATTTTTAAACAAATGTTGTGTCAATTTGTTATATATGTTGTAAATATTGTAAATATAACGTATATTATGTATACTTATTTGTAGCCCTGAAGAAGTCCTTGATGGACTAAACGCGTAGGCTACAATCTCTTTTTAAGAAGAATTTGAATAAAGAATTGGAACAAGACCAGACCTGCTGAATCATTCTTTGAACTTATTTTTTATTAACTGTTGCAATCTGAATTTGTTTCTCCCAAGTCCCTAGATACGCTCTCGGGTGATTAGTGCACTATACAAATCAACATAACATAATATAACATGGATTGGGAACCCTCCATAGGGAATAGTCAAACTACCCTCATCTTCGCTTGGGATGCCTTTTAACCCAGGAATCATCCCTAGAGGAATCTGGAATTATGAAGAAACAGCATGGGGGAGGTGCCAAAAGCCTCCTCTAGCCAGCCCCTCCCGGAGAGGAAAGAATAGAAGATTGCACCGGTGGGCTGGCTGCCTTAAGAAAAGGCCCTTTAGGGGATGTGGTGGCCCTCCGGCACTTTCAGGGTCCTGCACACTGTTTTGCTGTGCAACCCGCCTACCTGAGAATGACTTAAGAGCTTTCATTGGGTAGAACATGGGCCGCACTGCAGCCTGCAAAGGCAAACAGCTTGACAAGATAACCATGAGTGGTGCTTGTGCTTCTTGCCACAGATTTCATATAAAAAATTTAAAATGTATATTTCCAGTTCTACTGATCAGATTTTCGTTGTTCCAGTTTCATTTTATTTTTTAAACTTTACACTATTTCTCTAAATTGTTTGGGAATTTTAATTGTACTGTGTTTTAACTTTATTACTGGCTGAGTGCTGCATAAATACTTGTCACATTGCCTCTAAGTTAGGTCTAACTGCTTTTGTACCAAGATACCAGAGAGTTAAGTACAAGCTTATTTGGTGACTTTTGTAGTTTACCCTCATATGGATTTTGTTTATTATTTGAGATGGGCTTCCACCCCTCTCAACTAATAACCCAACTTCTTACAATTCTCATAGTAAATTTTGTTCATGCCTACACCCAAAACTGCAGAATGGCTTTATGTCAAACTTGGAATGAATGTAGAACTGTAATCAGAATGCACACTAATTTGGTTTAAATGAATTCAGTAGTTTTAGTGTAATCAGCATTTTAAAAGTTGCTAAGCGGGCTTTGAAGGGTTAACAATAGGCTGGGGGAAATGTTCAATATGTGGTTGAATTTTGCATAATTCCTGAATTTTTTCTGACAAGAAAATACTTGAAATTTCACACTCAAATTTCACTTAATTTATGCACACAAAAGGCATCACAGAAAATACCTGACCGAGATATATATCTTCGCTGGAGCCAGTCTCCTGCTGGTACGTTGCACGACTTTTTTTTACCTGAAGTGCATTCTTGTGTTATAAATTAAGATACCAGCAAAACACATTTCACCTTAAGAGCCAAACTTCCCCAATTTTTTCTGGGATTTCATGGAAACAAATTACATGATTTCCCAGACTGTTCATTAACAGTTTGGAATATCTTATCTGTTTTAACCACAGATGTTTCACTGATCATATCCGTCTGTGTCCATGAATTTAAACCCTCACTAAAGAAAGGGCTCTTAGTAGGTGATGGAGCATTTTTTTCGTTAATCCTTTTTAGATCAGCAGTACCAAAATGGAGCAGCAGATCCAAGTTTCCAGATTGACTGGCCACAAGAATTTTTTTTATTTTTCAGCTTACATCTTAGAACGTGGGCACATTGTCCTGAAATAAAATTAATAAGGTACTACAAGGGGCCAGGGTGTGCTCACCCTGATCCCCAGGCCATAGTGGAGATACACTATATTTAACCCCAATGATTTAAATAAAAACAATATAAGTCAAGGGGTCTCCAGACACTTTTTGTGATTCGCTGTATCTTCACTCCAAAAATGGCACCCAAGGCCCATGTTACACTCCTCTGTACCACAGACCCTGGGCACCATTGAAGATGTTAATGTACCATGAATCTCCAGAAGGATCTACAGATATGGCAATCTTCATGCTCAAGCACTGTGTACGAAGGACTAGCTTCACCAGTTCATGCCTCACCATTCAGTGTCAGCGTCAGACTGGGCTAAAGGGCAATAAGGCTGTGTCTGATGGGCTGGTATGACAGGTCAGTGTGTCGGCCCCCTTTTTTGGGGCTGTTTGTGGGCCTAGTTTCAGATCTGCTGGGCCAGTTTTTACTGTTAATTTCCTTGATATTAAAACAAATTTTGCCTGCAGCAAGCTAACATCCTTCAAAATACTTCTACAGCGTGTCTTTATAAGTTGAAAACAGCCCCAATTTGTAAAATGGGTCACTTTTTCAGCTTTCAAATTCACTAACGGGGATCACATTTATTTTTGGTGTCTGGGACTATTTTCTGTCCCAGTCCGATACTGTTCGAGGTTTACAATCATGGTTTTGGAACCACAGACAAATGGAAGGAGATGAAAAGATCAGAGAAGCTTGGCTTCTGCTCCCCCTACTTGCCCAGGTTTCGTGGAACCAAACTATGGTCTGTAAATCCAATAAATAAATAAAAATAAAAGCCACAGTGAATTGGCTACTTTCAGCAGGTTAAGCACAGGGCCATGCCATAGGGCAGTCATTTTGCAAAATCCCACATCACATGACCAAAAGCAGTGTGCAGTTCTGGTTGGACTGTTCCCATGAGGAGTAGGGTCAAGTCTGATTTTCATATGGCTAGGTCCAAGCTGAGGTGGAATGGTCAGCAAAAAATGATGGATTGGAATGCAGCACTAAGCAATTGCCAGTGGCTGAGATTAATTCAAGTATTTCATCTATCACCTTGTTGTTTTTGTGTTTGATGCCCTAAGTGCTCAGGCATGCCCAGACGTGGGCCCCGGGCTCACTTTGCCACTGGAGCCAACCAAGTTATACCTGGCTGTTGAGCCCTAATTAGGGTGAAACCAGTCCTAGGCTGCTTGTGTTCAATTCAATGAGGACCTGGCTTGGTAGTTGGGGCTGGACTATTCCCATAAGGAGCAGGGTCAAGACTGATTTTCGTATGGCTGGGACAGAACTGATGAAGCACGGTGGGTGAAAAACAATGGATTGGCATAAGGCCCCAAGCAATTGCCAGTGGCTGAGATTAATTTAATAATTTCATCCATCACCTTGTTGTTTTTTTATTTAAGGCTCTAAGTGTGCCGGGTATGCCTAGGCGTGGTTCCCGGGCTGACTTTGCCACTGGAACAAAACTATGTCTAGCTGAAGAGCCCTAACTACGGTGAAACCGGTCCTAGGTTACTTGTGTTGCCAGTCTGGGAGGACCTGGCCTGGTAGTTTAGGCTGGACTGTTCCCATGAGAAGCAGGGTCAAGACTGATTTGCATAAGGTTGGGTCCAAACTGAGGTGGCATGGTAAGTGAAAAACGATGGATTGTCCACCAGTGTTGTGTGGTTAAAAGCAAAGCAGCAACATTATTTGGAAAGCAAAACACAGCTTTTCAATAGAAACTCTGACTTGACTGCACAAGTCTGTGTGTGTGTGTGATCACAAAAGTAGGCAAGAAAACACATCAGTGCTTAATTTGTAAAAGAAAGAGTGCTGGTGCCCGAAACTCTGCTCACAAGCCTGTGGCCAGTGCTATTGAATGTTGGCCACAGTAAATACCAAGGCTGGTAGTGTTAAATCCAGCTCATGTGGCTTTGCTCCACTACCAAACACCCTCTGCCCCTTTAACTCACTTGTGCAGGTTCCTGCTTTTTTTTTTGCGATAGTTTTGCCACCTTTTTCTTCCTTCATCTTTCTGATAGGTGTGTTCTAATCAGCAAATATCTGATGGTGAAAAACAAGCGCCAGTCCCAAAAAATAAGTTTTGGTGCCCGCCACCAGTGTTATTTTTGGAGGTAAATTCTGCACAAATATAGATTAATTATATGGATACATGAATTTTATTTTAGGGTCTTTGCTATTAGTACTATTAGGATTTATCTTTGCTGGGATTCAATATGGTAGGAACATGAGAATCTGTTTACAGTATCTCTGGCAAATGGGAGGACAATCTGACTTTTCTTTATTTAGAGTATTGTTCTCAATATCATAAAGATAGCGTGCCTTGCTGTGATATAATGTCAAGAAATGTATTGATAAAGCTTTCTGTGTTCACATGTGAAATAATCAATCTCTATCAATGTGAGTTTTCTTAAATTTAGAATTGTGTACCAAAGATGAAAATCACTTATTACATTTGAACTGTATCATATCAATTTGAATTTTCTTATTTCAACATGTGTTCATTCTAAATGTAAATTACTCAGTGCTTTCATATTATAGACTTGGGCCCTGATTTAGATCTTGACAGAGGGGTTACTTCGTCACAATGCTGACCGATATCCCGTCCGCTGAAATATAAATCTTATAGGATATGATGGCTTTTATATTTCGGCAGAAGGGATATCCGTCACCGTTGTGACATAGTAACCCATCCACCAAGATCTAAATAAGGCCCTAACTAGTGCAGAAATCAATTATTGTTGGATATAAAAGGGTAGGTTTTTTGTTGTGATTCATTTCATATAATGATATGTTTGTGGACTTACCAGTGTGAAAACCAATTTTAGTTGACTAAAGTAAGGGATTGTTTTGAGTTTATTTTGGGTTATTGACTGTATATACAGATGATATGTGTAAAAGTTTGTGGTGTTTACGTAAATCCAGACTCAGTTGAGCCACAGAGCACTGCTGACTCAAAACTTGCGTATAATATGCACTAGCCCTTACTGCATAAGTGGTCTTAATCATAGATTTTACTTGTTGGGGCAGTGCAACTGGATTATTAAAAATATCAATTAATCCTAAATCAGAATTAGGCATAGAGAGACAGTCTCGGATAATGGCTCTTGTGAACTCTAATTCAGGAGTAGTCCAGACCTTTGCCCATAACAGCAAGGGTACACACGCACGTCTGTCTTCCATTGTTTCCTAACCCAGTTCTGAATGGAAAGAAAAGAGTTGATGCACCTTTCAGGACCATCAAAAGTCTTCTGATAAAATTATTCTCTATTAACTGGAGCTTTGAACAGTTGCTATAGCCGCAAACACCCGCTCCATATGAAGCAATGGATAAACATTTCGCTTTGTAAGGAGTCAACAATTCTTTTACCGGCTTCTGTCTCAATTGTGCAGCAAAGCGAAAAAGTGCCTCAATCACTCTAGATGATTGCAAAGATCTGACAGTAAGTTGGGAATCCCATGATAGCTGTGAATTAAAAACTAGCTCCAGGTAAGAAAAGTTATTGACCTTAGTAATTATATTCCCCAGAACCATGAAGGTTCTGGACTTCGTTTGTTTATGGCCACAGTTCATAACATACTATTTTTTATGATTTACCTGCAGGTCTAGAGATTTCATGAAACTAACAAAAGCATCAAGGGATTTCTGTAAGATTTTTGCTGTCCTTGCAATAAGGACAGCATCATTGCATATAAAAGCGTTGGGATAAAATCAGGGCCAGTTTTAGGATAATCGAGGTTTTTCCCCAACAGATGAGCCTCTAATCCATTAGTGTACATACGAAATAAAAATGAAGCCAGGATACAACCCTGACGAATCCCTTTAATTGACAAAATGGATCTCCATTTCTCCCCATTGGGGCCCTAATTGATTTTTACTGAGGTAACATGGTGCAACCTGAGTAATAGAGCTACTAATGGTAAAAGAAAGAGACTGTTCTAAAACCGATCAGTGTAACGGAGGACTATATATAATCGATACTTGGAGCATGGTAATGTTGATAGTAGGCACTGCACATGAAGCATGACCAATGCCAATGAGTAGTGAGTATAAAAGTATTGGATGCAGGTCATACCTTGTTCGTTTCTTGCCACATCCAAAGTCGATGACCAGTAAGCTATTAGGGCAAAGTGACTAATGAAGGGCATGTCTTTAGGCAATGTCATACACCCAAATGATGGCAGTCATTATCAAAGGTTCAATGATCAAAATAATAGGGTTTTGCAATTGCCCTAAAGAATGGAAATTGTGAGGGCCCTCGTTGTTCACACAGTAAAAGAAGTGATGATATAATTTTTAGAGTTTAAGAATAAGTATGGCAATTTTGGCACTTTCAAAAAATAAGAATCTCACTTCATCAACCAGAAATTCTCACGGCAGAGGTATATGCTTGTTGATTCCAGAGACTGTTGTTTAAAAACAGATATCGCGCTTATAGCGTGCCAACATCAGACATTGCATGCAGAGAGATCCCTGCCATTGATGTCATGTGTAATGTGGGTCAAATCAGGGAACAGTTTATGATAGTATTAAACTTGTACTGAGTAATTCTTAGAAAAATAGAGAATGGAATTTGATTGTCCTCTCAAAGATACTCCCTATGTATAAGTCTAGGTTTTATGTCTGGAATATTCTTTGAATAATTAGGCACCGTCAAAGGCCCTTCTATGTGGATCCTGTGAGTTGATGAATTGGATGCCGAACATAGTTGACTGTAATGTACTTTTTTTTAGCACAATGACCCGAATGCAGCATTTTGGCCACGGCCATAGCCTTTCTTAGTGATTAATTTGGGTAGGACTCAAAGTATATTATAGCAAAATTAAGTAATTATCGGAAAAAATTATAAAAGGTCAGGTTTAGTTTTAACTAAGAAAAGAAAATGAATTATTAAAGACCACACATTTTTTTTTTTAAATATGCTAGTTGAAGTTACAAAATAGTTATGATTCACAACATAAAAACCTATGAAACAATTGTAAATTATGGTCAGCTATACAAGCTGAATTATTACCATTGCACTGCTCTTGAAGCCACAGACGGCATCACAAATCACATCATCAATGACATTGCTCATGATACAACGTATCACCTGCTTATTGATTTTATCAGTGACATAAATAAAGCCTGCCAGACGCTGAAAACTTCAAAGCCCACAAGACTTAAAATTTGGCTGTGCCAAGTAGAATCAGGGATCAAGAGCAGGAATTTGAACATGCATTGGATTCAGTACCCTCATCCCAAGAGCTCACTTGTCACATCCTTTGACCATAACATGAACGCTCTTGACACATGGCCTGGAATTCAACTGTGTGCCATACTGAGTGCCCATATTCCCAAAATCAGCTTTTTAGTAACTTTGGGCACGATTACGATGTCGGGTAGAAAGCCAACCGACAGCTAGTCGGAAACTTTCCGTCCGATATCAATGGTTTCCCTCCGACCACTGTATTACAATAAATGTGGTCAGAGGAAAACCCGCAGGAGGATTATGCTCCGCTTCCGACGGGCTTACAGAGCCCGTTGGGGCGACGGGCAGAGTGATAACCTCCTAATGCTGGCAGAGCCAGCCTCGGTTCCGCCGTTGGGAATATATGATGTCACTTTCCGCCAGCCCTTTCATTGCGGTCCACCCACCATGAAAAGGCAGGCAGAAAGTGAATTTGGGGGCCCCTAGCAGGGCCCTCTTTCCCCATGGCCCTCCGCTATAGGGCCTGGTGCCCCACCTAAACATCCGTGCAGGGATGTTTGCATACATCAATTTTACAATTGTAGCTTGTGCTGCATGCCTTTTCCGCCTGCCGCACAAGCTGCAATTGAAAAATGGATGTTTCCAACCGCCCATTGGGCGGTTGCATCCAAATACAGCAGATGGTTCCGACCTATGTTCGGGCAGTTCCATTCTGCTATAATGTTGGTTCGACCGACATCATAATTAGCCTCTTTGACATTCAGATGTCAGACTCAAGTCACTGCTAACCTGTTCATATACATGTTGCTCTGGGAACAATTTGGAACCTATCAGTCTCATTCCCTATTGACAGTGCCAAACTGCCAAACATGTCTAAGACTGCACTCCATGCTGATGGTGAAGGGGGGGAATGATAGGAAAACGAGAGAAGGCACACCATAGAAGTTGTCATTCTGTAATATCACAGCTTATCTCTTTAGCTTCTCTTGGAATTTCTGTGCCTTTCACAGTGACAGTGATTTTACTAATCAGAAAACAAGACTACTGTTACTCTCTGTGTAATCTTACATCAACTTAAAATACAGTTTTTTCATTTAGATGGACTTTGCATAAATGGTAACACTGAACAGTAAATGAGACATGAACACGATTTACTCTCTGAACTAATGCATTATGGAAAGCCTTCATCATATTAAGAGCACATTACCTTTATCTAGCTAGTGTCAAAAGAATTGTCATGAGATTGGTCTTGTTCCTATGTCCAAGAACAGTTGTTAATGCTGACAGCTTAAGATATGAATCAGAAATAAAAGTTCACATAGCATCTCCATATGCCACTGTGGTGGGCCAAGAGACAGTTTTTCCAGTACAACTTTGAGGGTGTGACAGAATCCTAGTACGTAGGCTCAGGGGACAGTACAGGGTCCCCTCAGGATTTACACAAATCCAGAAAAGTAATATCTAGCTCTCCCTTTCTAACACCAATCTGAGGCCTCTGAATACAGCACCAGGTGAGGAAGAATACATTGAATGTTGCATGGAAAGTCTTTAAAGCAATGCTGCAGCAGGAATTTTGAGAAGCACAGCAGACAGAAAAATTCATGAAAGATGTTCTTGTCATGTGGCTTGGAGATAATCTCATCTAGAGAGAAAGAAACACAGGTGCATAGCTGAGCCCAAGCAGAGGAACAAAGTTGTAGACCAGAGCCTAAGCATAAACTTTCTGTCATCAACAGGGAGAAAAGTCAAGCACCTGACCACGCTATGGGTGTCTCTTTCATTGAGCATGTGATCCTCGAATCCTGCAGTGGATCCTTAAATTCTGTAGAATGTCTAAGAATCCAGCTGGAGGCTGCCCTTCAGATGGGGCCTCTGGTCACAGCTTTTTGGGGTGCCAGTAAAGGGACATGATTAACTGTGCTGGTGATGGTGGTAACAACTGGGCAGTGCACATCGGACAGCCACATTCCTGGGTGACATTTTGCCAGTCATGCCAGCACGAATAACATTGTCTTGAGCAAGGGGTGGGATGGGATGCCAATAATGGCCAGAAGAAGATGGTGTGGGGGCTAGCACCCATGACAAGCCATGGCATCAGGCTCTCTGCAAAAGCCTCTCCAGGCTCAATAGTAGTAGTGCCATTTCACCCACAGCCTGCTGCACACAGTGTTTGACGGTGTCCAGTAAGCTCAGGGAATAGGCTCACTGTGCAAATTTTTTCTGCCTCCATAGCTTAATGTAGAAAAGCAAAAAAGTGATGCAAGGGATCCTTACATAGTTCCCAGCCACGAGTAACTGCTTTGGGCCGCACTGAGCCTGTTTGTTTTGTCCCATATACCACTCTAGATAGGGACCATCCATATGCAAGTCGGACTTGGTTCTACTCCATTAAAAAACAGCCCATCCATAATTTCAAAGTCATATCCCCTCCAGATGGGAACACAAGCAACTCCAGACAGTTTCACCTTAGTTGATATTATCTGTGAGGTGTAGTTTGAGTCATTTTTTAAATTGGGCAGAGGATTGAGGTCTAGACATACATGTTCTGCTAAGTGTGTCTGTGGTGTTCTTATGTATGTATCTGTGTTGGGTATCTTAGTTGCTAAAGAGACCTCAACACCATTCAGCAACATTCTCTGCGAAATTCACAATGGTTGACACACCTCAATTACAAGAAACTGGTGTATCTAATCCTCAACTGTAGACATCGTCCTGCTCTCTTCCTGAGACTCACTTGAGGATTTTTCTCTACCACCATGAACATCGAGGGTATTTACAAGGTCAACAGCTGTAGCAGTAAGAGGAGGACATTTCCTTTCTGGTGAGGAGTGTTCTTGGTCAGCCATCCAAACTGCGGACCCCAGCGGAACCAAGGTATTTAAATTTGCCTCGAGCTGCCCCTGTGGAGACTCATATGCAGGAAAGACTCATGCGGAGCCCAGGTATTTAAACTTTGGCTTGAGCTGCACCCGAGGAGACTTGCGATCAGGGGAGACCCACGCATGTGTCTTCCACGAGAGCTACAGTGTGGATCTTCTCGCCCTGATCTCTACGCGCATTACACACTACATGACGTGCACCTCAGGAGAGCCTGTACCATGCATTGCGTGACGTGCAAAGCGGCCATATTGAATAGGGCCTGTTTCCTCTTTTGCCGCATTTTTCACACGCTGATGCGCACAGCTGATGTTTCTTCTCATTTGAAGCACACTCTCTTCTACTGCCTGATTTTGTCTCATCTGGCTTGAGTCATTTTTGAGATTGGGCAGAGGATTTAGGTCTAGACATACATGTTCCGCCAAGGGTGTCTGTGGTGTTCTTATGTATGTATCTGTGTTGGGTATCTTAGTTGCTAGGGGATGATGTAGGCATTTAGAATGTAAGTGTTGCCAGGGTGGAATGTTAGGATTGAAGAGTGGCAGTTTGTTGGAGTCACTTGGTGGATGAGGCCTCTTTTAAGGACTGTACAATAAAACCTTTTCCAGCCACCTATGCTGAGCGCTGAATCCTGATTTAAGGAAGGAACAATACTTCATTTTGGCAACAAGTGAAAACTGAAGATGGTACATCAGTACTAAAGAGACCTCAACACCATTCAGCAACATTCTCTGCGAAATTCACGACGGTTGACACACCTCAATTACAAGAAACTGGTGTATCTAACCCTCAGCTGTAGACATCGCACTGCTCTCTTCCTGAGACTCACCAGAGGATTTTTCTCTACCACCACGAACATCAATGGTAATTACAAGGTCAACGGCTGTAGCGGTAAGAGGAGGACAATTCCTTTCTGGTGAGGAGTGAACTTGGTCAGCCATCCAAACTGCGGACCCCAGCGTAGCCAAGGTATTTAAATTTGCCTCGAGCTGCACCTGTGGAGACTCATGTGCAGGAAAGACTCATTCGGAGCCCAGGTATTTCAATTTTGGCTTGAGCTGCACCCGAGGAGACTCGCGCGCAGGAGAGACTCGCGCACAGGTCGTCCACGAGAGCTACAGTTGTGGATCTTCTCGCGCTGGAGTTGCCTGATCTTTACGCACGGTACGCACTATGTGACGTGCACCTCAGGAGAGCATGTACCACGCATTGCTTGATGTGCATAGCGGCCATATTGGATAGGGCCTGTTTCCTATTTCACCGCATCCTTCAAGCGCTGATGCGCAAGGCTGATGTTTCTTCTCATTTGAAGCAGCGATCTCTTCTACTGCCCGATTTTGTCTCATCTGCTTTCTGCTTTCTTCAAGCACAGCTGTCTTCTCTGATTAATTGTGCATTGAGAGGTCTCGCTGATGCACACAGCATTCAAGCTTGTGGTAGGGCTGAAACTATTATCCATTTCCTCACGCTGATGCATGCAGCTTTCAAACTATTCACGGTGCAACTCACAGACACGCTGTTATGCACAGCATTTCTGGTGATGATTTCTTCATGGTAACATGTGCTGTTTCATAAGACTGCCTTGTTCTTAATTCACCAATCGGTTTCCTCAATGGTGTGTGTCTATAACCAGCGCCGATACACACAGCTCTAAGAGTTTATGTGCTTGCTATAATTCTGTCTCTGTGTAGTCTTCAAGTTGTGTAAAAGCTGTATACATCTCACTGGGGGTATAATTGATGATACAAAATGCAGAATGTTACTGCTCCTCTGTTTTTTTTGTCTTCTCCGGGTGACCCTCCTATTTCTTGTTTGAAGTGGAAGAAGGTTTTTGTGCACAATGCTCGAGTATGTGGTGCTTCTCTGAGTGCTGAAAGGAAGCCTTCTTTGTTTATGCATTGCTTGGGATCTGAAGGGCAGGAGGTGTTTGAACACCTCCCTGAACTTATAGACAGTGAAGCTTCTGCCTTGAATGAATATGAAATTTGCATCAGAAATATGGATTTGCATTATCTTCCCAAAGATAGCATGGTGTTAGAATAATATCACTTTGGGAGGAGAATGCAGAGACAGGAGGAGTTTGTTGAGCAATACATTACCATTTTGCGTGAATTAGCGTCCACATGTTGACTTGGAGGAACCTTAGAGGAAAGACTTAGGGATCAACAGATGTTGGCCTGTATTACTGACAAAGCTAAATATAGTTTATGGCAAAAGGACAATCCGTCACTACAAGAAGATATCACAATACTAAAAATGCATGAGTATATGAAAGCCTGTGTAGACACTATACGCAAAGAAAGTTCCTTGGGAAACGGTGAGAGTGATGTAGTTAATGGAGTGAGTGACAAGTCTCCTGACAAGTCTACCAAAAGTAAATCCGATCAAACCACTGTCGTGACTAAATTATCCAAATTCAAAACCTTTCAAGGTAAATGTTTCAAATGTAGGAACTCTGCTCATATGGCAAATTTTAAAGAGTATCCGGGGTGGAAGGTCACGTGTACCTGCTGTGGGAAGAAGGGCCATTTCTCAAGGTGTTGCAGATCAAGCAAGGAGCAAAAGAAAGTCAGGGAAGTGGACATTTATGAGCAATCTGTTGAAGATGTCAATATTCTTCAGGTTAAGGCACATGTGAATGAAGGCCTGTTTGAAAGTGTGTTAATCAATGATCAGTTGGTAAACATGCTTTTTGACTCAGGGGCTAAGATCACACTCATTCCAAAGGAATTTTATGAGCAGCAGCTGTTAGGTAGGGTTGTCCTAGTGAAGCCAGACATCAAGCCAAAGGGTTGTATGCTTGAAAGAGTTACCTGCTGGTAAGATGGTGAGTGGGTGAGGTGAGTTTAGGTTAGTAGGTTTTCAGAAGTATTTGATAAGAAATTGGGCTGTCTCAGGAATTACGTCCATCAGATAAACCTTAAGTTTGGAGCTGTTCCCGAGGTGGCAAAAGTTAGAAGTGTACTCTTATTGGTCAAAGAAAGTATGAGGGCTGAGCTGGACAAACTTTTAAAGAATGGTATTATTCAGGAGGTGGCTGTCATGGCTTGCAAAGCCAATTTTGAGGCTAGGTTGTGGATTGACTTGAGAGAACTCAACAAAGTGGTGGTTGATCATTATCCACTCCCTAACATTACTGAGATGTTGTGTTCTCTGGAAGGAGCAAGACATTTCTTGGCACTAGACCTGTCTTCAGCCTACCATCAGGTCAAACTCCATTTGTTATTCCAAGAGCTCACAGCCTTTGTCACACCATTTAGGACCTTCAAGTTTCTGAGAATGCCCTTCGGACTTATATCCGCGGCATCAGTGTTTCAGAGGGCAATGGAGGGTATTCTGAAGGGAATTGAAGGTGTCAAGATCTATCAGGACGAAGTTTTTGTTTTTGGGGTGGACCTCAAAGAACATGATGAAAGATTGTCAGCAGTTCTGGGTAAGCTATTGGAGTATGGACTTACACTCAGGGTGGACAAGTGCAAATTTGATGTTAAAGAAATTGAATAGTTAGGACACTTGATCTCGGCATCTGGAATCAAGCCCAAGTCTTCGTTGGTTAATGCTGTTTGTAATTTGAGTCCTCCATAAAACAAGGATGAGTTGGTAAAATTTCTGGGGATGGCTGAGGTCTACAATAATTTTATTTCAAAGTTTGCCCAGAAAACTGAATGCATGCAAGGGCTACTTAAAAAAGGGGGTGAATTTGAGTGGAGTCAAGCATGCAATGAAGAGTTCAAAATGATTAAGAAACATTTGAATGAGGCCCCAAATTTGGTAAGTTTTGATCCCGCCAAGGTCTTATGTGTGATGACTGATGTGAACTCAAAGGGGTTAGGTGCGGTCTTGTTACAGAAAGTGGAAGGGTTAGAGAAAACACGCTTGTTCATATCCTGACCTTTGAGAGGAGCTGAAGGTAATTACTCAGTTGCCTTCAGCTAGTCCCTGCATCTGGTACCACTCCTCCAAGAGCTGAGTGCAGAGCACTTTGCAGCAGTACATGGCCTTAGGTCATTTCCTGTAATCTATTCCTTGCCTACCAAATCCTCGTAGGCCCAGACTTTGGCCTTTTGCCTTGACCAATGGGCTCAAGACACAGAACACAAGTAAAGACCATGCCCGTCACCCAGTTTCTTCTGGTTCTGTACCATTCCTCCCCTATAGGGTGATTACCTCTTTCTATTTATTATGGACACTATTTCCAGTCCTGAACTGTGTGATAACCTCACTCATTGTGCTTCTTATAGTCTTGTTTTGCTTCTATTAAACCAATTAGACTAACCAGCCTGATATACATGTCTTGTAGTTGGAGAGACCAAGACCACAGAAAGTTTCCAAAATTACCTGGAGTCAGGTGGCCACCCTAGCCTCCAGAGACTGCTGCAAATTTACTTTGGCCCTACGCAGCAGAGAGTGAGAGGAGGAAATGCTTATAGTCCAGAGGAGCTGCAGATATTGTGAGGTTCTGATAGAGGGTGCACTATAGTTCTAAGGTATCTGTGTGGTACAATACAGCCTGTATGTATACCAGATCAGGGAAAGAGAGCAATAGCAGGGCTGGGAAAAGTTATTTAAAAAAAGGGGGCAAGATGGAAAGAACATTGCAGAGAGCCATGTTTACTTACCTTCCTGCTGCCCTCTTACCTTCCGCTGATGCAGATTCAGATTTGAAATTTTTGTTTATTTAGACCGTGGTCTATAAACATTATCATAATTACATCCATAAGTATGTCCTAAAATATTCCAAGTATAAAAATGGGTAAAAAGGCACGTCTTCAATGTGCATGCAGAATTTAACAGCAGGTCAATTGATAAAGAAAATCTCATGCCAACCCCCTAATTCCTTGCATTTTATTTGGCAGCCCTATTAGGGACTCCCCTATTGCATTTAAGAATCTCCCTATTGGACATACAACATTTAAACAACTCATATTAGCAATAGGCTGAGGGCTTGATCCCAATTAATATTATTATTGATAGGGGGGGCGTGGCCTGCAGCATGGCAGGATAGACACTATTGCCGGAGCTCCAGCAGCCCACACTAAATCCGACTATTAATCCTGTCCTTCCGACGCCATCCAACCACAGTAATTGCTATACTGAATTCTGTAAACCCAGTAATAATAAGGAGAAGCTAAGGGACATGTAAATGGAGCCACCACGCTGTTTGAAGAGCGATCATGGAGCAGCAGGCCAGCCCAAGATAGTGGAGACCCGGCTCCAGACAACCTGACTCACCTTGAAGCCTGGAAATACCAGACTAGCTGGGGCTGGCGACTGCCCGGAGAGAGCGACTGGCCTGAGGGATGCAAGCTCGGGCAGGGAGCAGTGTACGATCCGCCTGCCGGGGGGACTGCTGCTGGGACCCTGTGGCTGACTCGGGTGGCCGGCGGCTGGAGGTGAGGCCCGTGTCTAGCCTCAGGGACTGGGGTGGAGGAGAGGGAGGCCTCTGACTGGGTGTCTGCCGGGCGGCGCTCGGCACACTTTGTGAGCCCCAGAGGCTCCCAGAGATCCGACTCCGACGGTGGAAGCTCGCGACCCGGCTCGGGCGGGAGCGTGAGCGAGGGACGCCGCTGCCAGAACCCTGTGACTGGCCCGGGTCGATCGGTCGCTGGAGGTGAGGCCCGTGTCTGGTCTCAGGGCATAAGCAGAAGGGAAGGGGGCCTCTGCCTGGATGCCTGCCGGGCAGCGCTCGGCATACATTGCGAGCCCCGGATGTTCCTGGAGATCCGACTCCAAGGGTAGAGGCTCATGACCCGACTCGAGCGGGAGACGGCCGCCCGATACTCCCTCGTGGCGAGACTGGAGGTGAGGTGAAAAGAGGTCCTACGCCTGGAGCTCAGCTCCAGATAGACCGGCAGGCCGGGCGCTACAGACGACAAGAGAAAAGGCCGGGTCCCGGTTGAGTGACTGACACGACGTGGGAACCTTCGGGCCTGTGGGGACTGCGGGGCGGCCCACTGCTGGCATAAGCACCACTGATGTGATAGTAGGCTGGGGGCTAGAAGTGGAGAAAGAAAAGTTTATACCCAAAACCAAACCAAAAAACCCATAGAACCAAAAGAAGGGCCAAATAAGTTGAGCCCCCATACAACTATTGGGTATTGTTCAGCACAGAGAGACCAAGAGAACAAGCTACTGGATCCTGGGCCTAGCACCCCAGTGAAGAAACAGCGAATCACCAACATCCCCCTAGGGAGGTCGGGGCCGGACAGTTGCACAGGTGCCTGGTGCCCGCTAAACAGGACCTCTGAAGACACGTAGCCCCACACAACAAACGAGAGATGGCGGTGCTGAGCCCCTCCAGAAGAGACCGGGAGGAACACAGGTGGCACAGCGAGAGACGGGGCGATGAAGCAGCCACACAGGCAGGTAACAGTAGAAAATAAGGAGACGGAACCCTGGGGCGGCTGCTCTCTCTGGTGTAGCCCCTGTGGACTACTACAGCTGCACGCTGCAATACCAGGTAACTGAGTAGCTTCTCCCCCGGGCCGGTAAACCAGGAAACCAAGGACCCTGGGACAGCCCCATAGGCCTGATCCGATGATGGCCAGAGATAAAGATCCCAAGACGTCCAAACAAGGCAAAATGGACAAATACACTAAAGTACTGCCCCCACCGGTAGAGACAGAGGTTGAAACAGGTGGGCCACCGGACAACACAATCCTCCTTCAGGCCATACATTCTTCAAGAGATGCGCTGGAGAAAAGGATGGCGAGAGATATGCTCCGATGTGACTCCCTGCATCAGGATATACGTAACGTGGTTGAGAGAGTGACACAGACAGAGAGTCGCATATCGGAAGTAGAAGACACAACACGTACCCTACGTAACGAAGTCTCTGGTTTAGCAGTGACGCTAAAAGAAGTCTCCTGGAGAGTAGACAATGCTGAAAATAGGGCACGCCGAAATAATCTCCGCTTCATTTATTTTGCCAGAGGGCATGGAGGGACCAGACCCGGGTGCATTCCTGACCGCCTGGCTCAGGGACTCTCTGCCTTCAGCTCAGTTTTCGACCTGCTTCATTATCGATAGAGCCCACAGGATGCCTGGTGTACGTCCACCGCCGGGGGCATCTCCACGACCCCTGATCACCCGATTCCTCAACTTCTAAGATTGTGACTTAATTCTCCGGGAGTGGAGAAAATTGGAAGAAATCAAGCACATTTGGCTCAGTCAAGCCGAAATTAGGAAACCTCCATATATTCAATATATGCTACTCTTCCCAGCGAAGTTGAAGGTTCTTTTCCAGGGCAAGTTCTACTTCTTTCAGACACCCGAGGAAACATGGACATGGATAGAAGAGCGTCCTCCACCAAGACGGAGTCAGGGGACAGGGGGTCCCCCACCCGTCGACGCCCACAGAAGAGTGGGCTCTAGCCAGAGAAGGGACCAAAAGAGACGCCTGGTAACTGGAACCTGGGAGACACGTGCAGGAACTCCCTTTCATACGCTAACCGAAGGCAAGACAGAGCCCAGGTCTCGAACTCAGATGAAGAACTCATAAACGTGAAGACTCGAAGGAAACACCATAGAGAGCGGGAGCGTAGCGCCTCTGGTCAGTCGGACGGGGGTAACCTAGCAGACGAAGACAGAGACCACCCACTCCTCCGTGATATCACCGCTCTGGAACACGAGCCCGCACAGACCACTGACCTAGAAACTCAGCAGCAGCATCTCCTTCCAGATGTCGAGGAAGAATGAAATCCGGGGCTGCCTGGAGACCATCCCAGCCCCAAGAGATTTGAAGGAGCCAACCGGAAGCAAAGGTGAACTTTTGTAACACCAGACTCAAAGACTCTTCTGGACTCCATATCCTTTTTTTGATGTTTTCACTAAATTGAACATGGGGAAGCGGGGGAGGGGTACAGACCTCTCAGGCTTAACCTAGGCCAGTTTTGTCATGTTGACCTTTGGGGTATTAGGTGTGGGGAGTGGGAGAGAGTGGGGAGGGGTATTCAGTTAGGGAATGTTGGATGTATAGAAATGTTTGAAAAGTTTTTGTTCAAGATCTCAGCCAGACAACGAGACTCTA
Source organism: Calotriton arnoldi (assembly GCA_963921515.1). Lineage (NCBI taxonomy): Eukaryota > Metazoa > Chordata > Amphibia > Caudata > Salamandridae > Calotriton > Calotriton arnoldi. The sequence goes on along the minus strand of CAWUFW010006309.1, from coordinate 220,581 downwards.
AAAATACACAAAAGTTTAGCAATGCATGTAAATGTCATAGAGTGCGCCTAAATGATAAGCGGGAAAGATATAAGTCTGTGAATGGATGAAAAGAGTTATTCAGTACTGACATGGAATGTCAACGGAATGGGGAACAAGGTGAAGAGAGGGCTAATTACTAAATACCTTAAAAGGCTTAGGCCCGACATTGTCTTCCTCCAAGGGACACAACTCTTTGGGACACGATGCGCCTTTATGGGGAGGAGGCCCTACACACTACTGGCACACGCAGGTGTTTCCTCAGGGTCCAGGGGGGTCGCCATCCTGGTTCGAAAAACCACCCCCTTTCACATTGTTAAAGCATGGACAGACCCAAACGGCACCTATGCCGCAGTGCAGGGAACGTGGGGCCGGAGGGAATTTACCCTGATCAGTGTCTACGCCCCACCGTGACTACAAAGTCAAACACTCAACAAAATAGCAGACATACTTTTGGGGTCTGGGTCCTCCACACACATAGTTGGGGGTGATTTTAATGACGTGCTGAACCCACATATGGATAGTTCAAAAGTAGGGCCTGGAACACGCACACCCACCCTGTTAGCTGATTTTGTGGGCTGCCTAGGACTCACTGACCTTTGGTCCAGGGAGGACCTGGCTTGGCAGTTCGGGCTGGACTGTTCCCATAAGGAACAGGGTCAAGACTGATTTGCATATGGCTGGGTCCAAATTGGGGTGGTGTGGTGAGCAAAAGAATGATGGATTAAACCCAGTTCCTTGTGACTGGGGGTGAATGTTTGCATTGTCCAGCATTCCGTCCATCAATTGTTTCTTTTGCATATGTCATCCTAAGTGGAAAGGTATGCCAAGACGTGGGTCCCGTGCTCACTACACCACTGAATTCAAGCTAGCCTGGCTGATGAAGGGTGATGCCCTGAAATCGGTCCCAGGATGCTTGTTTCCGGTCCAGGGAGGACCTGGCTTGGCAGTTCGGGCTGGACAGTTCCCATAAGGAACAGGATCAAGACTGATTTGCATATGACTGGGTCCAAACTGGGGTGGTGTGGTGAACAAAAGAATTATGGATTAAACCCAGATCCTTGTGACTGGGTGTTAATGTTTGCATTGTCCAGCATTCCGTCCATCAATTGTTTCTTTTGCATATGTCGCCCTAAGTGGGAAGGGTATGCCCAGACGTGGGTCCCGTGCTCACTACACCACTGGATTCAAGCTAGCCTGGCTGATGAAGGGTGATGCCCTGAAACCGGTCCCAGGATGCTTGTTTCTGGTCCAGGGAGGACCTTGCTTGGCAGTTCGGGCTGGACAGTTCCCATAAGGAACAGAGTCAAGACTGATTTGCATATGGCTGGGTCCAAACTGGGGTGGTGTGGTGAACAAAAGAATGATGGATTAAACACAGATCCTTGTGACTAGGGGTTAATGTTTGCATTGTCCAGCATTCTGTCCATCAATTGTTTCTTTTGCATATGTCGCCCTAAGTGGGAAGGGTATGCCCAGACGTGGGTCCCGTGCTCACTACACCACTGGATTCAAGCTAGCCTGGCTGATGAAGAGTGATGCCCTGAAACCGGTCCCAGGATGCTTGTTTCTGGTCCAGGGAGGACCTGGCTTGGCAGTTCGGGCTGGACAGTTCCCGTAAGGAACAGGGTCAAGACTGATTTGCTTATGGCTGGGTCCAAATGGGTGGTGTGGTGAGCAAAAGAATGATGGATTAAACCCAGATCCTTGTTACTGGGGGTGAATGTTTGCATTGTCCAGCATTCCGTCCATCAATTGTTTCATATGCATATGTCGCCCTAAGTGTGAAGGGTATGCCCAGACGTGGGTCCTGTGCTCTCTACACCACTGGATTCAAGCTAGCCTGGCTGATGAAGGGTGATGCCCTGAAACCGGTCCCAGGATGCTTGTTTCCGGTCCAGGGAGGACCTGGCTTGGCAGTTCGGGCTGGACAGTTCCCATAAGGAACAGGGTCAAGAGTGATTTGCATATGGCTGGGTCCAAACTGGGGTGGTGTGGTGAGCAAAAGAATGATGGATTAAACCCAGATCCTTGTGACTGGGTGTTAATGTTTGCATTGTCCAGCATTCCATCCATCAATTGTTTCTTTTGCATATGTCGCCCTAAGTGGGAAGGGTATGCCCAGATGTGGGTCCCGTGCTCACTACACCACTGGATTCAAGCTAGCCTGGCTGAAACCGGTCCCAGGATGCTTGTTTCTGGTCCAGGGAGGACCTTGCTTGGCAGTTCGGGCTGGACAGTTCCCATAAGGAACAGAGTCAAGACTGATTTGCATATGGCTGGGTCCAAACTGGGGTGGTGTGGTGAACAAAAGAATGATGGATTAAACACAGATCCTTGTGACTGGAGTTGAATGTTTGCATTGTCCAGCATTCCGTCCAACAATTGTTTCTTTTGCATATGTCGCCCTAAGTAAGAAGGGTATGCCCAGACGTGGGTCCCGTGGTCACTACATCACTGGATTCAAGCTAGCCTGGCTGATGAAGGGTGATGCCCTGAAACCGGTCCCAGGATGCTTGTTTCCGGTCCAGGGAGGACCTGGCTTGGCAGTTCGGGCTGGACTGTTCCCATAAGGAACAGGGTCAAGACTGATTTGCGTATGGCTGGGCCCAAACTGGGGTGGTGTGGTGAGCAAAAGAATGATGGATTAAACCCAGATCCTTGTGACTGGGGGTGAATGTTTGCGTTGTCCAGCATTCCATCCATCAATTGTTTCTTTTGCAGATCACATCACTGATACATAATGACCAATCCGGCTTCATGCCTAAATGCGCCACACGCCTCAATCTCCACCGCTTGGCCAACTGGATAGACACAGTTAAAAACAGACAGTCCACCCATGCTCTCTTTTCCTTGGACGCTGAAAAGGCTTTTGCCGCTGTGCGCTGGCCTAACATATGACAAGTTCTACTAAAGTTCGGTTTTGGCCCTACCTTTATGGCATGGGTGGATTTGTTATACACTAACCCCAGGGCCAGAGTACATGTTAATGGGGCATGGTCAGCAGAGTTCCTGGTGAAGAGACGCACTAGACAGGGCTGCCCCCTCTCCCCATTGCTATTTGCACTGGTGTTGGAACCACTGGCATTCAAGGTTAGAGCCTACCCTGACCTAAGGGGCTTTAGAGACAATGACAGCCTTTTAAATGACGAGCAGATTTCACTATAGGCTGACAAATTATTATTAGTCAGTGACCCAGACAAGACGCTCCGACTGGTACTCCAGTTATTTAGAGAATATGGGGACCATTCAGGATACAACATTAACTGGCATAAGTCTAGTTTATATGTGGTGGGAAGTTCCCTAGAAATAGAAACTATACCTGAACAACTTACGGTGGCAAGAGAGGGTTTTCAGTATCTGGGACTTTACACCTCCACTGACGACACAATATGCATCAACCACAACATCAGACCGATTCTCGTGGAATTCTGCGACGATGTGGCAAGATGGAGACGGCTTCCATTGACGATACTTGGAAGGGCCGCATTATACAAAATGATAATGCTCCCCAAACTACTATATGTATTGCAGAACACGTTTTGTCGAATACCAGAGGCAATATTTACCGCCATAAATGGGGAACTGCGTACACTCCTATGGGCGTGCCATAAACCACAAATAGCTTGACAGACATTACAACGCAATCAATACAACGGGGGAATAGCCCTACCTGACATACAAGCTTATTATAGAGCAGCACATCTGATTGTAATAAACGAATGGGGACATATGCCCAGGGAACAACCCACTTATGCCGTTGAACAGCTCCAATTTAGAAAACATACGCATCTTCACTACTTGATGGAGGTAAAGGGATCAAGAGGCTGCTGCCAGCCACACAAAGGGTGATGGAGGCGTGGAAAGGGGCAGAAAGGCAGATGAAGTGGGACAAGAAGCTGACGAGAGAGACACCACTGTGGGAGGGCGCAAGACTACCTGAAATAAACAAGCTTCAAGGTTTCAGACAATGGGACATGGTTGCGATCTCTAACCTGGGAGACATTATTAGGACAGGTGGCCTAATCTCATTTGAATCTCTCCAATCTGACTTTCAAATACATGACTCCCAAAGATACAAATATTTACAGTTGCAGCATGCCTGGAAGGCGGAGGCAATAGACCCCACTTCCATCCCTGCATCCGCCCCAATGGAGGGCAGGTTATTACAGGAAGCAATTCCAGACAAGTCAGTCTCGTGGACCTACAACACGCTTATCAATAATATTCCAGACAAATTGATGATCCTTAGATCCAAAGGGGAAACCACGACTGGTCAGTTATCTGGCATAGACTGGGAGGCCGCCCTGATGCACCCCAGAGAGGTTGCAATCAAACGACTGTGGTTGGTGCAATATGAATTCTTCCACAGAATATACTTTTATAGAGAACATCTCCAAGTAATGGGGAGAGCAGAAACGCCTAACTGCCTACGGTGTAAAACCGTAAGTGGCACATTCATACACACGCTGTGGGACTGCCACCTAATTGAGAAATACTGGAGACAAATACTAGGGGAAATGTGAGAGATAGTGGGAATCTGTCTAGAGAGAGATGCCAAACACGTGTTACTAGGTGTTTCTGCTGAGATTGATCTACCCAGATACCAACTCTTGCTCTGTAACTTAGGGTAGTTGGTGGCCAAGAGAGACATCGCAAAACACTGGGGGGCACCAAATCCCCCAACACTTGTGGAATAGAGTACGGGTATGGACCTATACATGGCCACAGAGAATGTGACATACAAAGCCAGAGGTTGCCCCAAAAAGTTCACTAAGATTTGGACCACATGGTTAAGGTACTGTGGTCTCGAGGTGGATAATGAGGAGATGGGCAGCAGCGGATCACTGTTGTGATCCCGTTCCGAGATGTACCAATGTATATTTATGTTTCCCCGATACGATTTGTTAATACTGTAATGTATGTCAAGATGAGAACTCCATTACGTGTAATGCATATGTTATTAAATGCTGGCAATTGCTGTGTTAATAAAAATGTTTAAAAAAAATATATATTATTAATGATAAAAACAGGCTTTAACAACTCTTTCCGGTCATCTAAAAACCACAGACAATCCAATAAAATGTGTAGCCCACTACATTTTACTTTCAGTCCACATGTACACAAGCCCTGCTCATCTCTCATTGCTACCTTTGTCTTCATATCTGCGTAATATGGGTTGAGTCAACCCTACATCTTAACATGGCATTCCTTAGCTTCGGGCTTGGCAGGGCCTCGATATAAAGAAACACATCATCATTACTCCATCCTTTGACCAAAAACTGGTTGGACGGTTCCCCCCCTAAGTAAAGTGGGTCCTCCTCTCTCGTGCTGTTACTTATAATAGCACATAGTTCCTGCTTGGGGATCAATTGCTCTTCTTTCCACAGATCTGTCATTCATGACAATTTAATGCAGAGCTTCCCTAGCATGCATTTAACTTGAAGGGCCCAGTTCAGTTCACTTTTCTCTAGCTCCATTTCACAGAGGTATAACATTTTAGGGTTACCCTTCCCATTCAATCTCTGCCAAAAATGTAATGTAGCTTGCAGACCCTGAGAGCTCCAGGCTGTAAGTTGGCATTCTACCCTTATGGTCTTTATTATGGTTGACAGCAGAAGAGCAAGGAGTTTTTCACACATTTCCCTCCTCGAGATTCCAGTCCAATTTACCATCTAAGGTTAAAACTTCCGCCCCGTACAGAAATTTTGTGTGAACCATTGCATTAAAAGCCAACAGTATAAAGCATAGGGACGGCTCTCCATATTTCTGACTAAACTGTTTTAGCCTCTAGACCAAGGATAATGCGGTTGATTTTAATGCTTCTGTGTAGTCTCTCCTGTTTAACTTGGTATCAAACCATTATCTCCAAATTGACCGTATGTTTTTTCTTTAAACAATAATCATTGAAAACATCCAGTTCCCTTTGGAGACCCAATTTTGTCATGTTCACTATCACCAGATCATTAGCATATAATATGCAAGAGATAAAATTCCCACCCATTTTTGGGCATAAGCCACCTGCTTTGTGTAGTGTATTTGGTAGGTGGACACCAATAGAGAGAACAATAGGGGGACCAGAACACAGCCCTGCCGTAGGCCATTCCTTATCTGGATTCTCTTTGATAAGGTCCCACAGGCATCTAAGATCACTCAAGCCCAATTCTGGCTGTGCATTTCTTCAATAAATGTGAGGCAACACCTTGTTGATACCGAGCCACCTTAGCATATCCCATAATAGTTTACAATTAACCAAATCAAAGGCGGCCCGGAAATCAACAAAGCAACAAAATAATCTGCCTCGCAATTCGATTGCCTTCTTTTGCAAATGAGGAATATCTTGTTCCTTTACCTGGGAAAAACCTTAAGTTTTTTTGTAAAACCCTCACCCACCAGGGTTACCCCTTGGTGGCATGCTTCATCATAGGGTCCTTCCCGTTCCGCTACGGAACGGGCCGTGCTGTGACCAAACGAATTACGCGGGAGCACTGATTAACAGACTATGAGAGGCAGATGTTCCTGCAGGGAAGGAGTGAAGTAAAAAGAAAGTGTGTTTAAAATTACCTGGCTAGTGGGTAAAGTACTTTATTCTGATCCCTAGTCGGTAAGGTTAAAAACAGGGGATGAATAGGGTCATTAGGAATAATGTTCCTACACCCTACTGGTTGACATGTTTCAAGCCTACCCCTTTCGGCTATTCTTCAAGACCTAGTACAGTAAATTTAAAAAAACTAGTTCTACTCCTTTAGTTCTTTTCTAATTGCAATTCACAAAGAAAAACAAACAACAAAGTGCAACAATCGCACATGCACGCTCAGGTGTACAATTCTTTCATACCACCTGGTCTTTGCATTGTTAATTTCTGTAAGAAAAAGGAGAAAAGGTAAAAGAATAATGATTATATGTCAATTAATGTACAGTTTTAAGGCAACCAATATATGGACCATGATTAATGCTAATACATAAACGAATATGATCAGAAAGAACCAAAGACAACAAATTATTTATCAAAAGTACAAAATCAGCATTTATTACGTTTTTAAACAACTAGAAAAAATGTAATAATCATTCATTCGCTTTCATATCTATCAAACAGACTCACAAACATACTGAAGACAATTTAAAAATATTGTTGGAATGGTAACAGATTGTTCAACACTGATAGATTAACACAATATATAAAAAACAATGTCAATTGGAAATTGAGTGCCACAAATTCAAATGACTGGTGGAATTCTACGCGCGTTTCGGCACAACAGGAGTGCCTTTGTCAGGAAGAGGGCCACAGAAAAGACAGTTGATGAATCTGTGAAATGAAAGTTATCTTTATGAATGAAAAGGGTTCTTTCACGAATACAACAATGATACAGAAACGAACATTTGCATTGAATGGTTTAAGGGAAAATCATGAGAATAAAGATGGAGGTGAGAAAGAAAGTGAATAAAGGTGAAAAAAGGTTAAAAACGGGTTGCTCAAAATAATTGTTACATTAATAGAGAGCCAGATTAATGAACTAAAATGAGATTAGTAGAGATCGTATATACAGAGCCCATTGTGTGTAGTGAATAAAAGAAAAGGGGGAAACAAGGGGGGGGGAAATGAACAACCAGTGAATTTTGATGGTATACAACAGTGGTGACCCTTGTTTGTGTCGAAATCACATGCTTAGTTTTTGATGTCAAAGAAGGTACCTACTCTCGATATAGATCAGAGACATATAATGTTGAACTGTCAATAGGGTCTTTGCAATATTTCAAAAGTAATCTGGATGGTAAAAGTAAAAGTAAAAGACGCGTGTTAATAATTGTTCATGTAAGATGCCGTCTTTATTTAATAACGGTTTTAGATATCTGATGGTTACCTCAAACGCCATCGGCAAAAGGACGCTGACAATGCATCATGGATAGGTAAAAATTATGTCCTCTTGTAGATTTGATAATGATATACTAGAAAATGATGAAAATGTAAAACATGTGTAGATGGACAAAGTGAATGAACATGAGTGCTTGATTACAAATCCATTAATTTATATTCTAATAATACCTGTATGCCTGTTGGGCAATAGAAGAATGAAAATAGGCGTCGCCTGGACAAGCAGAATAACTCAGTGATATCTGTGAGTGACCGGATGTCACTTTTTATATTTTCAGAGCTAAAGAAATATACATAGTGGTTCTAATTAATTGGAACTTAAAGCATGATAATTCGTTGCAAAACTCTAATAGCGATGAAAACTACTTAGAAGTTGGAAATAAATAACTAGTAACTGCTGATGTGAAAGATTAACAGCATGACACTTACTTAGGTACAATACGGTGCAGATGAAAAGGCTGAATATAATTCTGTTCGCTGATTTCAAAACATAGCTGTAATGTAAACATAATGACTGTGAGGCGAAAATGTGTATCAAATACAGCTATTTTAATTCGACAACAAGGCTTCAAGTTGTATGCAAAACGGAGGCTTAACTTTCAGAATTCACTACACTGCCGTGTAATATACACTGACAAGAGAATATATGAGAAATAGGGGTGGGCGGAATTTGCGTAGTCGCGCTACGCAAAGCTCCGCGAAACGGTAAAAAATCTCTGCTTTATGGATTTTTGGTATCGTGTAGAAGTACCTTTTTCGTGATCCAATCTTGTGTCAGTGCCTCCTCAATCATGCTCATGATCTTAATCCTCAGAAATTCTGTTGTGTCTGTTGTCAGCGGGATGTAATTTTTTCTGTCGCCCAGAAGTCGTAGACATTCCTCTCGGTATGCTTCTGTTGTCTGTATCACTGTTGCTCCCCCTTTATCCTCTGGTTTTATCACGATGCTGTCATCTCTGGCTAGTTCTTGTATCGGTCTTTCTTGTTCTTTTGAGGTATTGTGGAATACACGTATCGCTCTTGGGTCGATTTCTCCAGTGTCTTTTAGGACAGCCTTTTCAAAAGCTAAAATCTCGACAGGCAGCATATTCTGTGGTGGTGTAAAAGATGATTTATTCCTCAATCCTGTGTCTCCCATCCCTTCCTCCTGGGTGGGTTTGTCTTCGAAAAAGGCTCGTAGTTTCAATTTACGAATGAATTCATTTACTTCACAGCAGAGCTGGAATTTCTCGAGATTGGCTGTAGGGACAAAACCGAGGCCTCTCTCAAGTACTGTTTGTTGAGTGTCAGGGAGAGTTCTCCCAGATAGATTCACAACTAGGTTGGTCGGTTGCTTGTGCCTGCTGTGGTCAGGTTCTCGGTGCTTATGCTGTGTGTTGTCATTAAGCCTGGGCGTAGTTCGCGAAGTAGCGCTACGCGAAGCTACGCAAAGTGCAGTTCGCACTACGCGAGCTACGCGTAGCACTACGCGAACTGCGTAGTGCACTGTTCGCAATGATTGCACAGTGCCGGATGCTTGTCCGCACTGTGCAATCATTGAAAACGGCATCTTGCACAGTGCGAGCTGTCTTTTACTGCCGCCGAGTAGATTTTTACTCGAGCAGCAGCTTTCTCAACGCGGACTGGTAGTTTCTCATCGCGAGCGGTCGCGAGCATACGTGACCACTCGCAATGAGAAACCTGACCTCCCGCGTTGAGAATCTCCCGGAGGTTTATTTTCCACGCTCGCGATCGGCAACTTGATGTTGCTGATCGCGAACGAGGAAAAAGTCTCGCTGGATGAATCATTTATGCTTGCTCGCGGTCGCCAACTTGACGTTGAGGACCGCGAGCAAGCAAAAATGACCGCTGCACCACGCTACGCTACGCTACGACGTGTTTGCACTGTGCTACGTGCAATTCGCTATGCAGCGAAGCAGCCAACCTCGCAAACTACGCGAGCGTAGCGTAGTGCTTTGCCCAGGGTTAGTTGTCATCCTGAGTTGTTCTGCGGCTGATGCCCAATGGACCTGTGTACTCTTCTTCATTCTGCTCCGAGGGCGTCCTTGGCCCTGTCCTAAAAAAGGCATTCGTTGTTTTGGTGGATAGTTCTGGTAGTGGCCTGGGTAGTTGGGCAGTGCTGGTGGTCCCCAAAATGCAGGTGCTTGCTGATGCATGTGAGGAGGTGGTGAACCGTAGTAGTAGGGCATTGGGTAGGTGGGTGGACCATTGTGCTGTCCCCAATTCTGTCCATAGTTCCGCCCTCTGTTTTTCCTATAGTTCTTTTTGCCTCTGTGGTAATCCTGGGCTCCTTGGTTGGAATCAGAGCTGTTGGATCCTGTGTCGGAGCTATTGGTGTCTGTGTTGCACCCAGGGTTTCTCCCTGACATCACATAGTCCTCCCTGATGTACGGATATGCTCGTTCATGGGAGAAACTTGCTGAGTCCTTCTTGAATTTTTTATATTTTGTCTGTTTGAGTGTCGTTTCGAAATCACTCATAGTATTGTTTAATTCCTCAAGTCTCTTCTTCAGGCTGGCTACTGATTGGTAAGACTTCAAACGGACTTCGATGCTGTGGATTTCCGTTTTCATTTCTTGGGATAGGCGTGCTGCCGTCTTGATGATTAGGACCAGGCAGTCCCTTGTGCAGTGCCACGAAATGAGCGACCAATCTTTTTATCCTGCTGGAATATGAAGGGTTCGTTACGAACTATGAGTCCTCGTGGGGCAGAGTTCGTCCTCAGGTATTCGGTCATCATTAAACCGTGAAGCATGGTCTTTATTTGGGTTCTTTTGAGTTCAGTTAACTCATCCCAATCAGTTGCGTCTGTGGCTGTTTCAGTTGTTTGGCCTCCTTCAAAAGGTGAGATGGTGGCTAGGATACGTTCTACTTCTTCTTCAGAAAATGTCAGGCCTGTGGTCTCTGCCATTTTGTCAATGTTGTATAGGTGAACATGATTGTGACTCTGCTAATTCCATACAGTAGTACATGATGTGAAAGTGTGTGCTCAATAGTCCCTTACATATATTTTTCTTTCTATGTTATTCTCCCACAGCTGTTCGCTGCCATATACGTCTACAAAAAAGAGGGGGAGAGAGAGGACGTGGGCTGGGGCCACCCCCCCAAAATCAGAATTATTTAAAGAAATAAAGGACCCAACCTTACTTAAGCGAGGAATATCTTGTTCCTTTACCTGGGAAAAACCTTAAGTTTTTTTGTAAAACCCTCACCCACCAGGGTTACCCCTTAGTGGCATGCTTCATCATAGGGTCCTTCCCGTTCCGCTATGGAACGGGGCGTGCTGCGACCAAACGAATTACGCGGGAGCACTGATTAACAGACTATGAGAGGCAGATGTTCCTGCAGGGAAGGAGTGTAGTAAAAAGAAAGTGCGTTTAAAATTACCTGACTAGTGGGTAAAGTACTTTATTCCGACCCCTAGTCGGTAAGGTTAAAAACAGGGGATGAATAAGGTCATTAGGAATAATGTTCCTACACCTTACTGGTCGACATGTTTCAAGCCTACCCCTTTGGGCTATTCTTCAGGACCTAGTACAGTAAATTTAAAAAAACTAGTTCTACTCCTTTAGTTGTTTTCTAATTGCAATTCACAAAGAAAAACAAATAACAAAGTGCAACAAACGCACATGCACGTTCAGGTGTACAATTCTTTCATACCACCTGGTCTTTGCATTGTTAATTTCTGTAAGAAAAAGGAGAAAAGGTAAAAGAACAATGATTATCTGTCTCTATGTCGGCTCTGCCGTACCAGGAAGGGCTGAACCATTAAGCCCTTCAACCATGTGTGCACCTCCTAGGTGAGAGGAAATAACAATCCATTAGTGACTTGGCTGTACACTGGTTTGTGGTTGCCCGTGACACTTCTAGTGAAAAGCTTGTGGTCACTAAATTAAAAGAAACACACACGACATGTCCGTTGCACTCGTATTTCATTATATAGAGTGAGTCCCTATTTAAGGGCTGTTGAATAAATGGTAGCTGTTAGCATCATACTAAACACATATAAAGAACTGGGAAATCTCCCTGGACGACCAATAGTGTTGGGTATCGGCTCCATCATGGAACCTCTTTCAAAATTCGCAGATGCGTTCCTGAGACCGATAATTCAAAAGACTGAAACATACCTGAAGGACACCAAGGCAGTGTTGAACCTTCTGAAGGATTTGCATTTCAACCCGGAGATACATTTACTCATGGGCCTAGACGTGGAGAGCCTTTATACCAGCCTCCCACATATTGACACCCTCAACATCATTGAGGAAGTCCTGTTTGAAGAAGAATGGACCTACAAAACACCCAGGAATTTAGTTTTGGAATGCTGCAAGTGGGCCCTCACCAAGAATTTCTTCCGCTTTGAAGACACGTTGTACCTCCAACAGCACGGGACCAGCATGGGCAGCACTTTTGCACCAAGTGTGGCCTGCCTCTACGTCCATCACCTAGAAACCTACAAAATACTAGCACCCCACAACCCCTTTAGGAGCAATATTAAACTGTGGAAAAGGTATATTGACGATGTCCTTGTGGTCTGGGAGGGCGACGAACGCAAAGCACAGGATTTCCTACTCTGGCTCAACTTACCAGATGAGTTCCTCAAGTTCACATGCACCCTGAGTAAGAAAGAACTGGTGTTCTTGGACTTAAACATCATAATAGATGGGAACAACAAATTGAGAACAACCACACACGAAAAAGCTACAGCAAAGAACTGCCTTTTACTCTACGACAGTTTCCACCCTCGCCATCTAAGGGAGAACCTTCCTTTCGGGCAGTTCCTGAGACTAAGGAGGAACTGTTCAGAATTACGAGACTACAAGGAGCAGGCAGACCACCTAGCTGAAAAACTTATGATGAGGAAATATCCCAAGAGAACTGTGTCACGAGCAAACAAGAGGGCCAGGAACAATAACCGAGAGTCCCTCCTGGAGCCACCAAGCATGAAAGAGAAGGAGGAAAGGCCTATTTGTATAACAACCTACAATATAGCAGCACATGCTGTGTCTAAGATCATTAACAAACACTGGCGAATTCTCAACAGTGGCGCTTTGACAATACCACGCCCTATGTTCTCACATAAGAGAGGCAAAAGCTTAAAAGACATTCTAGTACAGACACGTCCACAGAAACATCAAATCCCAAGAATAAACACACAGAGGACCCTGGCCCCTATAACCGGCCACTATCTGTGTGGAAACTGTAGCGTTTGCCATTTAACAGAACCCACCAAAACAATCACACTCAACGATAGGATCACAAGGCAACTTAGGAAGTTCACAAATTGCAACACAGAGAGGGTAGTCTATATGATTATGTGCCCTTGTGGCCTTAACTATATTGGAATGACCACAAGAACGGTGAAGACCAGAATCTGTGAACATAGGAGTAATGTGCGTTGCGAAAGGTCACACACATGGCGGCCATTTTGACAGGTCAGCGCACCATTTGTTCTTTCAGAGAACGGCCCACGGCAGCACGCGTACGTGCACACGGGTCCTTTTATTCAACTTCCGCAGCGGGACTGGGTAAGATGCGGTTCATGAGCGGCAAACCATTAGGTATTTCTGAGGAGTACGGCTGAGACGAGGTGAGTTCTAAAGAAGCCCCGAATGCAGCGACTCACTAATCTTATGCAATAGATCGTATTCCCTCATAATAACCTTAACTTTAAACTATTTTTCCCGCCACAGTAATCATTGTTCTTTTACCTTTTCTCCTTTTTCTTACAGAAATTAACAATGCAAAGACCAGGTGGTATGAAAGAATTGTACACCTGAGCGTGCATGTGCGATTGTTGCACTTTGTTGTTTGTTTTTCTTTGTGAATTGCAATTAGAAAACAACTAAAGGAGTAGAACTAGTTTTTTTTAATTTACTGTACAAGGTCCTGAAGAATAGCCAAAAGGGGTAGGCTTGAAACATGTCGACCAGTAGGGTGTAGGAACATTATTCCTAATGACCCTATTCATCCCCTGTTTTTAACCTTACCGACTAGGGGTCGGAATAAAGTACTTTACCCACTAGCCAGGTAATTTTAAACGCACTTTCTTTTTACTTCTCTCCTTCCCTGCAGGAACATCTGCCTCTCATAGTCTGTTAATCACTGCTCCCGCGTAATTCGTTTGGTCGCAGCACGCCCCGTTCCGTAGCGGAACGGGAAGGACCCTATGATGAAGCAATTCACCAAGGGGTAACCCTGGTGGGTGAGGGTTTTACAAAAAAACTTAAGGTTTTTCCCAGTTAAAGGAACAAGATATTCCTCGCTTAAGTAAGGTTGGGTCCTTTATTTCTTTAAATAATTCTGATTTTTGGAGGGTGGCCCCAGCCCACGTCCTCTCTCTCCCCCTCTTTTTTTGTAGACATTCTTTTGCAAATGCCCATAAATTAAGGCAGTGATCTATTGTAGAATGGCCTTCCTCGAAGCCTCCTTGCTCTGTCAGAAATAAATTGTTTTGCTCTATCCAAGACTTCATTAAGTCAAATAATACTTTAGAAAATACTTTCTCCCCCACATCCAGCTATCTAATTAGGCGATAATTCTTTGGCTATGTAGCGTCATCCTTTTTATATATTGGCCTAATTATTGTACCCTTTCTAACTCTCGGGATAACACCCAGAGTCCAATGCTTTTTGGTAGGTGACATAAAAGAAGCTTGCCCAGCAATCCACATTTTTTTTTATCATAACTGCTGGTAGGTTATCTGGACCCGCTACTTTGGTTAATTTGAGAGACTGGATGGTTTCTTTTATCTTTTGGAAGGAGAAGTATGACTTAATATTCACACACCAATCTTAATACTACTTTTCAAGTTCTCATCAACATTGTTTCTGCCTTATAGGATACTCAGGTGATTAATCCAATCGTCTTCCCCTACTAAACACCTAATTTCCCCATACGTTTTCCGATCACGCACCAGCTGCCAAAACTTCCTAATGTTGCTTGCGCCTATCACTTCAAGCATAGTTTGGCAATTTTTGCTTGCAAACTTAAATTTCCTTTCCATCAGCTTATTTTTGTACTTGAGTTTTGCCAGGCTAAGGCTTTCATTGTTACCTTATCATGCCTTTCCCTAAATAATCTTTCCCATTTTCCTACCCGTAATTTTAGACTCCTACACTCTTTATCAAACCAACCATTTCTCTTGCCCACCTTATATTGTTCACATTCCGTAGTCACAGGCCCTGCTTTGAGTTTTACCCTCAAACAGTTTACCACCTCCTCCACCACCTGGTCATACCATATTAAAACATTATTCTGATCCTCAGACATACTGAATAACTTATAATCTACCATCAGGTAATTAAGCAGTTTCAAACTGGCCTCTGTTATACGGGTGGTTATACGTCAGGGATACTCTACCTGCAGGGGGGTAGCTCTATGTCTTTGCCCCCTTTGCTCTACCTGTAAGGACCAGTGACCACTGCCCCCCATTTGCAACACTTCAAATTCCTCTACCTCGGAAAAGTGGCAGATATTTATAAAAACATAATCAATTGGACAGACCTGATTGCCTACTCAGAAGGTCTGGCTTGCGGGACAGTTAGTATCTACCCGCCGTTGACACAAAACAGCCCTATGGACTGTAGGAATTTTACAAGGGATTCATCTTGCACAGTATTGGCTGATCTAGTGAAGATAGCCAGAGGCACCCGTGCAGCGGCTAGCAAATTCTTATATGTCTTATCACTGGAGGATGAGTCTAATTTATTATTAAAATCCCCTAATATCATTACCAGCTCATCTGCCTTTGCCGTACCGATTGACTCCAAATCGTTTTCTAAAAGTCCCAGTTGGGCTTCATAGTCTACTATATTCCCTGGTTGGATATGTATCTTAACCACAACTATTTTTCTTTTTCCCCAAGGACCCCTATAGAGCACTATCCGATTGGCAAGAAGCCATCAGCTTTTGAATTTCAAAATGGTTACTTTATTGGCTATTATAGTTGATACTAAGGTGATTAATTCACCCAAAGGCTGGCCTTAGCCCAAACGCACAACATTTTTAGAAAGCATTAAAAATCCATCTACTGGCTCATTTACTTTGCACAGCCAAGTCTCTTGAAAACACGTCATTTCATAACTTCTCAATAACTCTTTAAAGCTGTCTTGGGCTAAGCGTTTCCTATATCCCCCTATGTTCCAAGTTAAAACCAACAGGCTGTATGAAGACTCTGACCTCTAATCCAAATCACTCATCTCTCCCTAGCTATTATCCTCACAACTTAACCTTGAATCAAGTAGGGGCTCAAATCAATTCCTCAGGGTCAATCCTTTGGCAACACTTTCTATGGTTACACGTAGACTGCCCTCGCTTCTATCAGTAAATGTTCTTCTGTGCTGGACTATACTGTACTTGGTCTGGATATATTCCTGAATGGCAGGTAAGGGCTTTAAGGTTCCTGGGGCTCTACCCCTCTGTTC
The DNA here is from genome assembly GCA_963921515.1 of Calotriton arnoldi. Lineage (NCBI taxonomy): Eukaryota > Metazoa > Chordata > Amphibia > Caudata > Salamandridae > Calotriton > Calotriton arnoldi. The sequence goes on along the minus strand of CAWUFW010006309.1, from coordinate 204,267 downwards.
CCAACTCACCCATCTGCACCAGTCTTATTCTCAAATTCTTTCTCAGCCCTCACCACCATCTGTTTTACAAATTCTGAGTAGAAAAGGGCCCATGTCACCTCTTTTCCTTCCAAGTTTGTTGTGAACCCTATCTGCCTTATATCTCCAGATGTAATCTCACATAGGGTGGAGCATTTGGCCAGTGTTTGTAACACATGGGAGTGGTTCAGAGGCTTTAGCTTCCTCTGACGCTTCCTACATGTTTCTATTCCCCAAGGTTCCAGGTATACACATAGACAATCCCTTCTATTATATCCTTCTCCACACATCTCACTTCTGGGAGCTGTTACCGACATTAAGCATCCACTCCCCCCAGGTTGTTCTAGAGTGGCCTCACTCCTTTTGTTTATGCCAGACACTGCACCCTTCACATTTCCTTTTTCTCATTCAGTGTCAGCTATTTCCCTACCACTCTTTCTCACAGGCTTTCGAGGTTGCAATTGTAAAACAGATGTTTCCGACTGCTCATAGGGCGGTCACATCCAAATACAGCGGGTGGAACTGCTGACCTATGGTCGGGCCGTTCCATTCCACTATGATGTTGGTCGGAGGCTCGTCCGACCGAAATTCAGATGTCAGACTCAAGTCACTGTAAACCTGTACATATAAATGTGGCTGTGGGAATAACTTGGAACCTACCAATCTCCTTCCCTGTTGATAGTGCCAAACATGTCTAAGACTGCACTCCATGCTGATGGTGAAGACGGAAAGGATAGGAAAATGAGAGAAGGCACACCAGAGATGTTGTCATTTTGTAATAACACAGCTTATCTCTTTAGCTTCACTCGGATTTCCTGTGCCTTTCACAAGTGACAGCGATTTTACTAATCAGAAACCAAGACTTCTGTTACTCTCTGTGTACTCTTACATCAACTTAAAATACATACAGTTTTTTTATTTACATACACTTTGCATAAATGGTAACACTAAACAGTAAATGAGACATGAACAAGATTTACTCTAGGAACTAATGAATTATAGACAGTGACTGGGTAACCCCTCTACTTTTTATTGTAACTCCTCTCGGGGTCCCACTTACCCTCTTTCTATTTCCCATTTCACTCTTCTGCCCAAGTCTCTCTTCCTATGGTCCTGCGCTGCCCTTTCACCCCACCTCTTTTTTCAGCTCCTTTCTTTTTGAGCTTTTTTTGTAATTTCCCTAATTTTCTGGGCCGAGGTATATTACCCTTTGCCCCCTAGTACTGCCCACCAACATAGGGCTTTTGAAATATATATGTTGGGAGGCTTGCCATTTTTGAGTGTTTTAACTCACTGATGTTGGCTGGTGCAGATACCTCCTGGTCTCTATAAACTGGTACTGGCCGCACTAGGGCGGGCATGCAATTAATATTTTTGTTGGTTCACTGACACAACATCGATGTAAAAAATATCGATGTTAAAATTGAGTAAAAAATATAGACAACAAAAATATCGACTCCTATACTTAAACAGTTAAGTACAAAAATATTGACTAAAAAATATTGATGTAAAAATATAGATGTATAAAATATCAACTTTTATATAAATATAAAATAATATATATTAAATAAATTAAAAATTAAATATAATTTTGACAAAATAAAATAAATGTAATATACATTTTAATAAAAATATAACAAATAAACTTAATAAAAAAATAAACACACAAACATAATAATTTATACATATATATTTACTTCAAAACAATTAATAAACTATTATTTTTAATTTATGTTAAAAGTTTAAAATAATATAAAAATAAAAATATATATTAATGATTTAAACAAAAAAACAAAAAATCTATAATAAATTAAAACATTAAACTATTAAAAAATATTTGAACAGTAGGGGTTTTGATAAATGGGACACCATTGGTATATCGCATTTGAGTGACTTGGTTAAAAGGGGAAAATGCTCACATTTACAGATTTGCAAAAGGAATATCAATTGTCCGCACGTGAAATGTTTCGATACCTATAAATTCGCCATGCTCTGCAGGCAATAGCTAAAGATATAGATGGGATTCCGGAATCCGCTCCACTTGAGGATAGATTGCTAGCTGACCCCGTGCACACTAAAGTAATTTTGCTCACGTACAGGAAAATAATCAACAACTCACCAGATCCTCTGGTGAGCCTGTATGCTCGCTGGCAGGCAGACCTGGGGAACTAGAGGAAGAGGACTGCTGTGAAGCGCTATCCTCCCCGCGGGAGGTGGCCATACCGTCGCGACTACGGCTGGTTCAGCTTAAAATCCTAAACCGCGCCTATATTACACTTACCACTTTACTTAAGATGGGTCACATTACTGAGGCTGATTGCATGCGGAAGTGTGGGGAGACGGGCGCCTTTTTCCACACAATCTGGGACTGTCCACTTATTCAAGGGTTTTGGGTCGATGTACACGATGTGATTCAAGAGGTATGTGGGAGTACCTAGTCCATGTCCCCCAAGACCTGTTTACTTAACAATTGGGATGCCACGGATTTAAGTCGCATGGACCAACTATGGGTGGCAGTGGGTTACACGATTGCGAAACGAAACATTACACGTAAACGGGGAGTCTCGGAATTGCCAACAATAATGGAATGGGAATATGATGTTGATTGGAGTATGCTGGCGGAGCGGGCAGTTTATGTGAACAGAGGATGCCCCATGTATGTATAGAGGGAACATTTGCACCTCACCGTCAGAACGGGTGAGCGAGCTAATAGAATTGCCGTCCAGTGAACCTGAGTTGGGTGGGGGCGGGGAATGTACTACGTGGGATGTTTAGTACCAAGAAGTATTGTTTACTGAGATCCGATGATATGCTATATGTTTATACCTGTATCATACTTTGCAATCTGCAATAAAATGAGTTAAAAAATATATATATATATTTAAACTTACATTTCACAATACAATCAGTGCAACAGTAGGGAAAGTGTTGGATAGCAAAGGGGTAAAAATAACTATTCCCACTCCAATGAGTGCAACAGTAGGGTAAGTGTTGGATGGCGGATGTCTCCAATCGAGTCGAAAGAAAAACTATATTCACAAAGAGTAGGAGCTTTAGACAAATTTTTTAAAATTTGGGGTGGGATGTAGGTTTGTGCTTGTTAATATCTTTGAAAAGGGAGCATGGTATAATGAACTGCTAGCAAGGCTACGTTTACATAGGTTTTTATCTATGTAAATTAGATGGCTATGTATTATTTATTATGCATAACTATGTTACTGGAATTTTGATGAATTATTTATTTATGTTTGTTTTTACTAACTGCAATAATAAAAATACATTTTAAAAAAAATAAAAAAGTGTTGGATGGCGGAGAAATTAAATTTACTATTCCAACTCCAGTGAGTGCAACAGTAGGGTAAGTGTTAGTTAGCGGAGGGGAAAAATTACTATTCCCACTCCAAAGAGTGCAACAGTAGGGAAAGTGTTGGATAGCGGAGGGGTAAAAATTACTATTCCCACTCCACGGAATGCAACAGTAGGATAAGTGTCGGATAGCGGAGGGGTAAAATTTACTATTTCCACTCCACTGAGTGCAACAGTAGGAAAAGTGTTGGATAGCGGAGGGGTAACATTTACTATTCCCACTCCACTGAGTGCAACAGTAGGAAAAGTGTTGGATAGCGGAGGGGTAAAATTTACTATTCCCACTTCAGTGAGTGCAACATTGGGGAAAGTGTTGGATAGAGAAGAAACAAAAATTACTATTCACACTCAAACAGTTATAAAAACTATTAAAAATTCAAGAAATCATAAACATAAATAAACAATATTTAAAAATACAAAATAAAATATATTAGATATATAAAAAGAAAACATATTATAATATTAATTACATATAACAAAAACCTACACATATTATATAAATTAAAATAATAAATACATTGGAAAAAAGAAATTGTTGAACTAGAAAATATTCACAAAAAAATAATGAATTAATACATAAATGTATTTATTTTATTTCCTACCCTATAACACCACACCAAAAACAAAACACTTCAAATTTTAAATTAAATTTACTTTCATAAGTAACATAATTAATAATCAATTAAAAAATATTATTAATAAAAAAACTAATAAACATTAATTGACTACACACACTTTAACACTATAATATCCACAACACACACCAATTAAACTATAAATTAATAAAACACAATTACAAATTATTTTTAAATTAAAAACTATTACTATTAACAACTAATATTAAAGTAATTAAAATGTATTTAATACCCACCCTTTACGCTTTTAAATAAACAATTGCCCAAAATAAATATCAAATAATTAACATTAATTAACAACTATATATTAATTAATTAAACACAAATTACTTCCCACCCTTCACTCCTATAAACACCACAACACATACCTAAAATTAGTTACACAATTACTATAATAAAATGTTAATTAATTTAATTAATATCAATTAACAAAAAAAAATTATAATAAATAAACTACTTAACACCCTTTACCCCATAAACCCCAAAACACACACCTAAAATTAATTACACAAATACCATAATTAATCACCAATTAATTATTTAAAATAAACTAACAAATTATTAATTCATCAATTAAAAAATAATTACTTCCCACTCTTTACATCTATAAACACCACAACACACACCTAAAAATAATTACACAATTACCATAATTAATTACCAATTAATTAATTACCATTAATTAAAAACCAATAATTAATAATACATTCAAATCAAATCAAATACAGCTTTATTCGATTGCTATTTCATACAATCATAAAAGCACAATTAAAAAACATATGTATATAGTTAAAAACAGCAAACATCATATATATACAGTGCTAATTCCATTCAATGTACAGTAAGTAAAAATCATTAAAACTAAAAAGAAGCTAAAAGAAAGAAATAGCAAGAAAAGCTGGGGTCATACAGTTTTTAAATTCATTAACACTACAACAATACCTTTTTGTTGCCATAGGACCTTTAGATTTGAATTATCATCTTTTTCCTGAGGTTAATTACGTGCTTTAAAAACATTGCTATCTTCCACATAATATGTACATTATCTAAGAATTGTAGAGCAATGAATGCTGGCCTACATTGTCTAATCCCCATACTTTTTAAAATAGGAAGAATCCACTCCTTTCTCTGTACTTTATAACATTTACAGAACAGTAGCACATGTATGGTGGATTGCTCTGAGCGATTATCACATGTACATAAATGCAGTTGTTTGGTCCAGTCATTCATTGTTGGAAGGCTCACAATTCTGTGGAAGATTCCCAGTCTAAATCTCGTTAATAAATAACGATCATAACCCCTAGGAACATCTTTCAGGTATGGTTGAATATTAAAAGTAATTAAAATCTGTTGATTCTGTAGGACACTGGGTTTTAGAATCTCAGATGACAATCTTAGATTTCCCAAATGATGTAGAGCCTCCTTCTTCAAGTCCTTTCTACTAATATTTTGCAGAGTACTGGGGTCTGAAAAGCACTCGGGATGACCAAGATCCTTCAAAAAATTGCGAAAGTATCTTAGCCAGGGAATTTTTAAGACCCCTTCCAGTGTGAGGCTATCCGTCAATATGTCTCTGTTTAATTGGGCCTCTACTTTTGTCCATACACTATGCCACAAGAGAATGGGCTCTAATTTAATAAGATCCGATATGTACGGCAAGCCCAATTCCGCATGGCAGACATATGAAGAAGTGCTAGATGGTACGGACAAGATGTATCTCAAAAATGTGTTTTCTACAGTTTGCAGCGAGAGGGGATTAGCTAGGCCCCATATCCCTGCTCCATACATTGCTGTGGAGAAACACTTAGCTTTATATATCTTAATTAGCTCCACAGGGGGTCTCATACCCAGTTTCCTTGAGAAATGGACCAAGGCAGTAGTGGTTCTAGTAAAAGCAAGTTTTTTTACTGCTACTGCTTGAGTCTATACATCTTTTTCATCAAAAAGTATACCAAGGTACGAGAATCTCCTTGTGGGCTCAATCTTTTGTCCGTCCACAAACATATCTTACACCTTTGACTACCACGCCCACACCTCATAACAAAGGTCTTGGAAATGTTTACCCCAAGGCCAAGGTCTTTCATAAAATTAGAAAAATTGTCAAGTACCCTCTGTAGGCCAACCTGCGTTCGGGACATTAAAACTGCGTCATCAGCGTAAAGAAGAGCGGGAATAGGACGTCCGGCTGTCTGGGGAAAATCGTAGCTATTCTTGATTAATGCTTGTTCCAGACCGTTGATGTAAAGGTTAAAAAGCATGGGGGCAAGAACGCAGCCTTGTCTGACCCCTCTTCTTAATGGGGAATGGGGCAGTAAGTTCCCCTCTCAGACTGAATCTAATCTCGGCCTTGAGCGTTGTTATATAGGCGTCTGAGGAAGATAATTATTGAAGCATCCACTCCCATCACTGTCAGAATCTCCCAAAGTTTCTCGTGTTGCACCGAATCAAACGCCACAGTGAGGTCTACAAAAGCTAAAAACAACCTGCCCCCCTTCGCCCATGTATACTTCCCTATTAGAATGGCTAGATTCAAACTCTTCTCAATAGTTCCAAGACTCTCCCGATATCCATATTGGATGTCGGACAAAACTTTATTTTCCTCTTGCCAGATCTGTAGTCTCTCTAAAATTATTCGACCCACAATTTTGACAAGGGAATCCAGAAGAGAAATGGGCCTGTAACAGCCCGGGTACTGGTGATTTTCTTTTTTTAAAAATGGGTACGATCACTGGTTCAGTCCACGTAACCAACAAAGGAGCAGAGCAGCAGGCGTTAATTACTCGGGTGACAATAGGGCCCCATAAAGCTAGATTAGCTTTGAATAGGTCGACCGGGACCCCGTCTGGGCCTGGTGCTTTAACGCCAAGACTAGCATTAATTGGTCGATTTACTTCGTCCAGGGAGAACTCAAGAGTACAGTGTTGCCTATTGGAATCTAATAAAAATTGTTCTGTAACAGCTTCAACATGATCGACAGATTCATATACCCTAGTGAAATAATCCACCCAAAGGTCCTCGCTAATAGCGATTTCCATGGACGGGCCATCTCTTGGGTTCAGATAGGGTGCTTTGACAGCTTTCCAGAAAGCCGAGCTGTCTCCCAGTACAGAGGCCTTATGCAAGGCTTCCCAGGCCTCATTACGCAGGTCGTTTTTTCTCTTTTTAAGGGCTAACCTATAATCAGCTCTTGCCTGTCTAATGGCGGTAGCATTTATAGCAGACTCATGTAGTGTCTTTTTTAGGTTTTTATATGCTTGAGTGCAATGAGTGTCAAACCAACCCTGGGTTTTCCTTCTTTTGGAATTTTGTACTAATAACGCCTCCCTAACAGCTGCTGAGATTAATTGATAAGACATCAGAACGTTAGCTGGAAAGGCAACGTCACTGAGACAGGACTCTATCGCCATTTTACAGTTCTTTATCACTTTTTATGTCACCAAAAGGGGTCTACTAGGGACCAACGCAGAGTATACCCATTTATTTTATCCAGAGTAATATTAGATAGTGCCTGGTCCATATTATCATTCCCCACCTTTTATTTGCTGGCAGTGATATACAGTAACTTAGTGGAAATGGTCACTAAGTGAGATATCTTCAACCAGGAAAACGCGGAGCTTAGGAGAATGATTATTTGTCAAGAGTACAAAGTCTATAGTGCTGTATAAGCCTCTTCCATTGAAGGTATAACCCATCGGGGCTGGCCGATCACAGATTTCATTTGCAAAACCCAAGTTTAAGGTAAATATCATTTCATTAAACAAGTCCCCCACCACCGAGTGACAAAATGAGTATTGCTAGTGCCCTCTTCATAAGTAAAACCACACAACTTTTCATCAATATTGGAACATAGTGAGCAATTAAAATCCCCCAACATAATCACCATAGTGTCTTTTATACTTTTACTGCATAAAGACCTCACATCCAGAGTCAGCTTTATTACTACTGATCCCAAATCTCTGGTCGGGACATTGTTATAGAAGCTAACCATTAGCATATGGTACCTTTTATCAAAATCCATTGTAATTAGCTGATAGTAAGGCTCCTCAAGGAGTTTCTCTATCTTTTTACATTTAATGTATTTGAAATGTAGGTGCATAAGCCACCCTTCGCTCCTACCACTTAAACCCTCCATAGCTGCAGTGTGGAAAGTTTTGTAACCATTTATGTGATAGGATCTTTCTGCCAAGTTTCTTGAAGGGACAAGATGTCGAGTTGTTTTATGAAATCACACCAAATAGGGTTGTTTATCTTAGATCGTAGGCCTGCAATATTCCACGAGGCCAGGTTGCACAGTGCCTCCACACCCAACTCCTGTAATTTAATTTGCGTTTCTGAGGGTGGGATGTGTCCATCTACGTGGGCTTCGATCACGTCTGGGATTGCTATTTTATAATCTTTCTGGATTACTCCTGATGTCATGATCCTATGGTCTTTATAAACTTCCCCATGTCCCGATAAGGCGGAAAGAGATGACGAAGTGCCTACAGCTAAATGAGATTTGATAGGGATAGAGTGGTCTATATATAAATTGTTCACTACTCGTATCTTAGGGGTGGACTCCTATTGATTAGATGTTCTCCTAGTTGGCCCGTACTATTGCCCAGTCAGTCAACTCCTTCGAGAGTGTTCAAAATTCCATATCGGTTGCTGAGTGGATTTCATCATGGCCCTGTCTAACCCAGGGGAGTGCATTTCCCCCCCTCAACTTCCATGATGCTTCAGTTGTAATCACTTTACACATTTAAAACTATAAAATCTAAATTAAACAGATATTAATGAATAAAAAATAATCAATTAATTTAATATAATTAAATTACTTCCCACCCTATCCCACTATAAACCCACAACCCGCTACATAACTAAAAACACAAAATTCAACTAACAAAAAATTAATAACTACTACAAATTTAACACATATATTAAAAATGCAAACAATTCTTATACAAAAACATACATCACATACATATAAAATATATACTAAAACACATAACATTAATTAAAAAACAATATTTTTAACACCTATATATTTGCAAACGATATTAAACACTTCGATATTTTTAAAATCGATATTGCTTACCTTAAGTCGATATTCCTGACCACGATATTCTTGCTGTTGATATTTCTGATGCAAAAACAATTGATGGACAGAATGCAGAACAATGTCATACATTCACCCCAGTACAGAGATCTAGGCCTAAATCCATCGTATTTTTTTTCTCCCCATGCCATTTCAGTTTGAACACAGCCATATGAAAATCAGTCTTGACCCTGCGCCCAATGGGAGCAGTCCAGCCCGAACTGCCAGGCCATGTCCTCCCTGGACTGAAAACAAGCATCCTAGGACCGGTTTCAGGGTTTCACCCCTCATCAGCCAAGATAGCTTGACTCCAGTGGCATGGAGAGCACGGGACCCATGTCTGGGCATACCCGTCCCACTCGGGGTGACAAATGCAACAACAACAATTGATGGACAGAATGCAGAACAATGTCATACATTCACCCCAGTCCAGAGATCTGGGCCTAAATCCATCGTTTTTTTGCTTCCCATGCCATTCCAGTTTGAACACAGCCATATGTCAATCAGTCTTAACCCTGCGCCCAATGGGAGCAGTCCAGCCCGAACTGCCAGGCCATGTCCTCCCTGGACTGAACTGAAGCATCCTAGGAGCGGTTCAGGGTTTCACCCCTCATCAGCCAGGATAGCTTGACTCCAGTGGCATGGAGAGCACAGGACCCACGTCTGGGCTTACCCGTCCCACTCGGGGTGATAAATGCAAAAACAACAATTGATGGACAGAATGCAGAACAATGTCATACATTCACCCCAGTACAGGGATCTGGGCCTAAATCCATCATTTTGTTTGCTCTCCATGCCATTCCAGTTTGAACACAGCCATATGCAAATCTATCTTGACCCTGCGCCCAATGGGAGCAGTCCAGCACGAACTGCCAGGCCAAGTCTTCCCTGGACTGAAAACAAGCATTCTAGAACCGGTTTTATGGTTTCGCCCCTCATCAGCCAGGATAGCTTGACTCCAGTGGCATGGAGAGCACAGGACCCACGTCTGGGCATACCCGTCCCACTCGCGGTGGCAAATGCAAAAACAACAATTGATGGACAGAATGCAGAACAATGTCATACATTCACCCCAGTACAGAGATCTGGGCCTAAATCCATCGTTTTTTTGCTCACTATGCCATTCCAGTTTGAACCCAGCCATATGCAAATCAGTCTTGACCCTGCGCCCAATGGGAGCAGTCCAGCCCCAACTGCCAGGTCATGTCCTCCCTGGACTGAAAACAAGCAACCTAGGACTGGTTTCAGGGTTTCACCCCATATCAGCCAGGATAGCTTGACTCCAGTGGCATGGAGAGCACGGGACCCACGTCTGGACATACCCGTCCCACTAGGGGTGACAAATGCAAAAACAACAATTGATGGACAGAATGCAGAACAATGTCATACATTCACCCCAGTACAGAGATCTGGGCCTAAATCCATCGTTTTTTTGCTCCCCATGCCATTCCAGTTTGAACACAGCCATAGGCAACTCAGTCTTGACCCTGCGCCCAATGGGAGCAGTCCAGTCCGAACTGCCAGGCCATGTCCTCCCTGGACTGAAAATAAGCATCCGAGGACCGGTTTCAGGATTTCACCCCTCATCAGCCAGTATAACTTGATTCCAGTGGCATGGAGAGCATGGGACCCACGTCTGGGCATATCCGTCCCACTCGGGGTGACAAATGCAAAAACAACAATTGATGGACAGAATGCAGCACAATGTCATACATTCACCCCAGTACAGAGATCTGGGCCTAAATCCATCGTTTTTTTGCTCCCCATGCCATTCCAGTTTGAACACAGCCATATGCAAATCAGTCTTGACCCTGCGCCCAATGGGAGCAGTCCAGCCCGAACTGCCAGGCCATGTCCTCCCTGGACTGAAAACAAGCATCCTAGGACCGGTTTCAGGGTTTCCCCCCTCATCAGCCAGGGTAGCTTGACTCCAGCTATCCTGCCTAGGATTTCTGAACCACGATATTTATTACTCAATATTTGTGCAACTCGATATTTTTTACTCGATATTCTGTCTACACACCATTTTTGTTTTAGTTTATCTCTAATCTCCTGTAGTTGTTTTTTTTTATGAGACTTCCCCTGCCCATTATTCTCGGTCACAGCTTCTAATATTGCCTGAAGGGTTTTCTGCATTAAAAACATCACCTCTAATAATGATAAGGCTGGAGTTGCTGTTATGTCTAAGACAAGGGAGGACTGTGAGCCAACGGGTGGGGGGAGAGTGCAAATTTGAAGTATCCCTCCCTGCCTCTTTCAATAGATTATTCACACCACGCTCTACTCCCTCCTCCCCTGGCCCATCCACCACTTGATGCGGGCCTCCCTATCCTCTGTGGAGCTGTTTACCGCAAAAGGTGAGAGGAGAGGTGACGATGATAGCCTTGGTGCCAATAAAAATATACCCCCTATATGTTTACCCATTTCATCCCCCAGAGCTTGGTCCAAGTCCAGTACTGAGTCCAGAATGATGGAGTCACTTAATGCATTCCTCTCACTCTCTTTCTGGTCACCACTTAGGTGCCTATTATGAGTCTGAGGGTCCGAGGACCGCTAGACTCGTGGTGGTGCAGCAGTGGCGTATCCAGCCACCGCTGCACCGGTGGCCCGACCGGCCGATGACGACTCGGGCAGTCGAACCGCCTGCTGAGCCAGGAAACTGCCGTTCCCTTGCGTAGGCTCAGCAGTGAGAGGCTGCAATATGCTTGGCTGGACCGCCATGGTCCCACCAAGCATATTACGAGTTTCCTCTCTGCCAGGCTTTTCATGGCGGTTTCATCGCCATGAACAGCCTGGCGGAGAGGAAACAGAGGGGGGTCTCACACATGTGTGGATGCAAACAGGGGGAACATGCAGCGTGCCTGGACGACTACTGTGTAGTCGTAATAGGGGAGGCGGGCAGCGCAAGTTTCATTGGAGCGATGGTGTGGCAGTTTGCACTGGACGAAAACTGGTAATTGGGGCCTTAGTGTTTTTCTCAGCTTTATGGTGTGGTCACAGATATCAGGCTTCCTTTTAAAATATTTACCCACAAATTCTTTTATAGATTGCCCCACGGGCTTTGCACTTGTTTCTCCATATGTTCCTCCCTTATCCTACTGGAAGATTTATTTTCTTCTGGGGGGCCAATGATAGTCCTTGCCACAGATTCACTTTGTTTGTATTCCCTAGATGAGGGTCCATTTTTACTGAAGTATCTTTCCGCCCCCTTTTTAGACCATGGCCCCCACGTGCCTTCACCTTACTCTGTGGCGTTTTCCCTTTATGTGCCCCTGCGGCTGTTAATCAACTGAGCCTTAAATCAGGCCAGCTCGTTTTCAGCAGGAAAATACTGCAAATGCAAAAAGGCTTACCGCCCTCTCTGCCTTGCTGCTACTGCCGCCTCCACCAGCCTCCGTGCTTCCCTCTCAGCAGGAGCGGTTTCTGGCATCCCCTCTTTTCCTCCGATATGCCTGCGACTCTTTGCTTCTTCCCATGTACCCACCTGGCCCCCAATACTTGAATTACTGCCACGCTGTGCACCCTATGCCCCCTAGCTCCCCAGGGGGGCAGGGTGCGGTGGTGGTTAGTGTAGGGGGGACTTGAGGTTCACAGAGAGGCCAGCCTACTCCAGCAACTGCACAGGTGTCAAGACCTGGTAGCTGGAGTTAACATACCAGAATCCTTCTCCAGGTGCTAGTGGCCGCAACACGTACAGGCAGTGGATTTCTGGAAATATCAGGCAGGTATCTGGTGGACAGGCTTATGTTTTTTGTGGCATCGAGGTCAGGGTAGGGCGGTTCTCCGCCGGGGATATCAGCCCGGAACAGACAAGTTCACACAGCGAGGCAATTCCGCAATTCGTTGTGGAGTGCCAGCAGCGAGCCCAGACGGTGGCGGACATGAGCATGGTATGGCAGAGGAGGAGCCACATGCCATTCATTGGGGTAATCCACAGTGCTCTCCACCTTTCCCTTCCACTGGTGCAGAAACAGGGGGCCATGTTTATCAAAAAATTAAGCCGTGCAGCAAGTCACCTTGCAGGAATACACTGGATTTAACAAAATACAGCACATTACTGTCTTTTCCCTGTGCTGCCTCACATTGTGCTGCCTAGAGCCAATACAGGTCCCTTGCACCATTGTGCAGGAAGGAGGACCTTTCTGCACAAAAACAATCCTTTGAGGCATTTCTCTTTTTATGTGTGCTGCAGAATGCAGCACACATAGATAGAGGAAGTAACGAGGAGAAATAAAGATATTTCTCCTCGTTACGCCTCACCTAGGGAAGCAACGCACATACCTCTACAATTTGGTTTTTACTGCATGGCCAGCAGGGCAGTGGAGGACCAGGAAATGTGTGCTTCAGTAGCACAACGGGTGCAGATGGGCTATTCTAAGGTGCGCCTTGGTGCACCAGTGGCTTGCCCACTGTGAGCATCCATGCAATGGCTCTGCTTAAATATGCAGTTACCATCCTCACACACACAAGCAAGCAACTAGACTGCTGCTTATCAAGATGGAGGTTTTTATTCCAGGAGAGAAGGCAGCTCACACCAGAACAATGAACTTCAACACCCGCCCTCCTAAAGTTTCATGTGCAGCTCAGTAAAACACCCCCCACAAGACACAGAATTAAAGTAAGTGCAAATCGTTTTTTAAAAGTATTTATGATCAGTTGAAGCTAAAAGTCAAATACAATAATTAGGCAGCAAGGGTAAAATTTTAAAAATAGCATGATAAAAACTAGGAAGAGACAAATTCAACCTAGACAGTTTGTAAGCGTACAGCCTGAGAGAGAAGCCCTAGTGATAAGCAAGAGTCCAACCAACGGCTCTGCTTAAATATGCAGTGACCATCCCCACATGAGCAAGCAACTCGACTGCTTATCAAGGTGGCCGCTTCCTTCCGGGAGAGAAGGTAGCTCATACTAGAACAATGAACTTCAACACCCGCCCTCTAAATTCTCATGTGCAGCTCAGTAAAACACCCCCTACAAGACATAGAATTAAAGTAAGTGCAAATCGTTTTTTTAGAGTAACTATGATCAATTGCGGTTAGAAGCCAAAAAACAAATGTGACAGAATGAACATAAAAAAATTAGGCAACAGGGGCAGGGTTTTCAAAATGGCGTGATGGAAACTAGGTACACGGCAAATTCAAATATAGACAGTTTGTAAGTGTACAGCCTGAGAGAGAAGCACTAGTCAATAAGCTCCACTGACCCTAGTGACAAATGTCCTAGACATGAGGGCCAGTTGGAGCTAAAGTATTTCAGTCTGTCCTTGAAGGGGCATGAAGTGGCTTGCCCTTCCAGATAGGCATGTTTCCGCTATTGCCCCTCCCAGGTCCAGTATCTTCTCCATTGTACAGACGTTTTTAAGAGGGGGTGGAAAGTTCTAGAAGCCAGGTACCACTGGCCAAATTTATGGTGCCATATAATCACTTCACCCCTGTTCCAAACCCCCTGTCTAGCATTCAGGGACATTTCAATTTAGGGCCTTCAAGTTGTCAGCTTTACCCCTTGCTGACACAGCTGCCTGATCCCTTTCCACCAGAACTTCAAAGTCAAGCCCCTCCTGTGTTTGGCTCCAGAGGTCTGGCTCTTCTCTTTGGTTCAGGGTGCCTGGACTTCTCCAGCCCAGCTGCGGTGTGATAAGCTGATTATTAGATGCACGCACCCCTTCCTCTCCCAGGCAAGGGGTCAAGTTCTGTTGATGGCTCTATTGTGTGAGGCGACGTTTGATCCTATAACTGGAAAATATAGTAATGAATTTGGTCCACTAGTGGTGAAAAAGGCCTGGACTGATTCTGAGCTGAGAGAGGGAAATATGACAAATCTTAAAGTGCCATAAGGATTGTAGGTATGATGCCAGAGCTGTAAATCTACACTTGGGATGCAGGTTTACCCCAGATTTAGGCCTTGTTAGATCTTGTAGGCCTACGTGGGATAAAACTGTACTTTAGTGCAGTTTCCGCCTATAATGTGAAATATAGTTCAAGCACCACAGATCTTCTGTAAGCCATACAGACCTACACTATGAATGCCCACTCACATTATAAGGCCTAACCCAGATCAGTACCAATCCTTGAAGGGTCCCTTCTGTGGCAAGCTACCAGTGCGCAGATGCCGGGCTGCACAAGACAGTAGTCTCACAAGAGCAGCCCACTCACATATGCATGCACTTTGCTGGTTCACATGTAACCATCCAGAGCTTCTTACCCTAGCTGTGCAGCAGTGACCTTATGTTAAAAGGCAGACACTGGCAGTTTGCACTCTCAGTCCATTTACTATGAATTTACTCAAGTGGTGAGACTCGCTCACAGCTAAAGTCCAAAAACTGAGTAGTTAAATTTGAAAAATCCATGGGGACTAAATGGGTTGAATCCATTTGCTACAATCATGATAAATAGCAAAATCTGTTATGAAATCCTCAGCAAATGTTGTTTCAATATACATATTACAAGGGTTCCCACTGAGGAACACAAGGTAACCCGGTCTCTAGTATAATCATGGAATATGATCAGCTGTTTAGTGTTGACCATTTTGCAATTTGTTGAGGTGTATTACATCCATAGAATGCTGCCTGGGGGCATACACAGCACTCTTCGATGAAAGCCTGGGAAAATAATTAGCTTGGTTCAGAATATCTCTACCCCTTTAAGTAAACACCTACAGTTAGCCACCTTGAACAATATCAAGATGCAAATGTGCTCTTTCAAAGCAAACGTAATGTCAGATGTAATCAATGTAGCTTTATCCAATACCCCTAATCCTAACTCTAGATTGCACCCACAAATGTACAATTAACCCGAAACTTTGTTTTGGTATTCATATGTAACATACAACACACCTACCCTACCAACAGCACCAATTGATACTTTTGCATTCATGTTTAGTTTCAGTCATTGAGACGATATAATTTTTCATAATTTTGGCTTCATATAACAAATATAAATGAAATATTCCCAAAACAAAATATGTGAACCCAAATTTCATGGTTAAATCACTGCTTGCAAATATCTCAAAGTGGAAGAAATTGCAGGTTGTTGATTAAAATTCCCAAAGTCACTTTTTGGTATGTGGAAATGCAAAACTATTGCCTCAGGACTGTGTCCAGTCAATATTGATGAATGCCCACATTGTCTGGCCAAAGGCAGTGCTTACAGTGCACTGGTGATAGGGGAGGTGGGCATATGATACAATGGTGTCAAGAGCTAGGTGCAAATTTCATACTATGTTTTTCTCACCATGTGTGGCACAGGAATGCCTGTAGCTGTGCTGTCACTTAACACTCTAAGAAGGTTAAAAGAAAATGGAAATATGTCTTATGAAGCCATAAACACCTCCAGAAGGTGGGCATTATGGCATCTATGAATGTGAATGAATAATCCAACAGTTCAGAATAGGAATGGAGGCTAGAAAAAGAAAAGTGCTCCACAGGTCTGTGGGCCTGCATAAGAATGCTTGCCATTGGAGATGTGAGGTGGAAGGACATCCCATGTACATAGTACACCCTGGACTCATTCAAATGAAGTGCATTGTGGGCAGCCAAATTCCAGAAACTTAGAGACATGTCCCATGCTTCCATCGGCCAAAGGTTATGGCTGTTCACCGTATCATGAACCAATACATCCCTGCCTAAATAGCCACTGACCTAGGTCTAGCAGGCTCTGGTCAGTGGGCTCGGCTATTGGCCATGGGCTGCGTACCAGCTGCTGGAGCCAGAGCCCAAAGGCAACTGCCTTATATTGTGCCCAGGTATCTCAGGGTGCAGATGTATCTTTTGGTCATGCCATATGGCCAATTTTCCTGGCTCCAAAACACAGAAGCCGTGGCTTTTGTCTATTTACAAGGGTATCTGGTGTCATATATGGTCATGCCCTCCACCACTCCATGTCCCTGCACAGCCACTTGCTATAGTCATTATCCATGCTCAGGTGGCTCTGGACAGAAAATATCAAGTTGTTCCTCAGTCCTTGCAGTCATTGTGGCAACTGAGAAATATCAATGGTGGGATGACTAGTGTTCCTTTTGAATGAGAACACTGGGAGTTGGGTCTATGATGGAAAGTTGACCCTCTAAGCTTTTTTGACTCCCCGATTAGCTGTAGTCCAACAGTCGTGGCTAAGGTCAAAACCAACTCATTCGAGCCACCAAAAGGACCTCCTTCAAGGAACGCATCGACAACAACGCACACAACAGCAAAGAGCTCTTCAACATCGTGAAGGAACTCTCCAACACCAGCTCCAACGACATCCCACCATCGCAAGACCTATGCGTCTCCCTAGCCACCTTCTTTCACCGCAAGATCGCAGACATCCACAACAGCTTCAACACCCAGACCTTCCCGACAGCCACCGACACCGCAGACTCACCACCCCCCAGCCTCACCAACCTCCTGGTCTCCTGGACCCACGTCAACGACAACGACACCATAAAAACCATGAACACCATCCACTCCGGCTCACCTTCCGACCCCTGCCCTCACCACATCTTCAACAAAGCAAACCGCATCATCGCACCCCAACTCCGGAAGATTATCAACAGCTCCTTCGAGACCGCCACCTTCCCGGAAAGCTGGAAGCACGCCGAGATCAACGCCCTACTCAAGAAACCCACAGCGGACCCAAAGGACCTCAAGAACTTCCGGCCCATCTCCCTGCTCCCGTTCCCAGCGAATGTCATCGAGAAGATCATCAACAGGCAACTGACCCACTTCCTCGAGGAGAACAACATCCTGGACCCATCCCAATCCGGATTCCGCAGCAATCACAGCACCGAAACCGCCCTCATCACTGCCACCGATGACATCAGGACCCTGTAGGACAACGGCAAAACCGCGGCCCTCATCCTCCTGGACCTCTCGGCCGCCTTCGACACCGTCTGCCACCACACCCTACGTACACGCCTCCACGACGCAGGGATCCGCGACAAAGCCCTGGACTGGATAACCTCCTTCCTCACCGACAGAACCCAGAGGGTCCGCCTCCCCGCATTTCGATCTGAAGCCACCAAGATCAGCTGCGGCGTGCCCCAAGGATCATCCCTCAGCCCAACCCTTTTCAACGTCTACATGGCACCGCTCTCCAACATCGTCTGATCGCACAACCTCAACATCGTCTCCTACGCCGACGACACCCAGCTGATCCTCTCACTCACCAAGGACCCCGCCACCGCCAAAACCAACCTCCACGAAGGAATGAAGGCCGTCGCCGACTGGATGAAGAACAGTCACCTGAAACTAAACTCAGACAAGACAGAGGTCCTCATCCTCGGCTCCACCCCCTCCGCCTGGGATGACTCTTGGTGGCCGGCCGCTCTGGGAGCCGCACTGACACCCACCGACCACGCACGCAAACTGGGGTTCATCCTGGACTCATCGCTCTCAATGA
The DNA here is from genome assembly GCA_963921515.1 of Calotriton arnoldi. Classification (NCBI taxonomy): domain Eukaryota; kingdom Metazoa; phylum Chordata; class Amphibia; order Caudata; family Salamandridae; genus Calotriton; species Calotriton arnoldi. The sequence continues at coordinate 185,797 of CAWUFW010006309.1, read as the reverse complement.
CCCAGCAAGTCAACGCCGTCTCCTCCTCCTGCTTCAACACCCTCCGCATGCTACGCAAGATCTACAGATGGATCCCCACCGGAACCAGAAGGACGGTCACCCAGGCCCTCGTCAGCAGCAGACTGGACTACGGCAACGCCCTCTACGCAGGAACAATGGCCAAACTCCAGAAAAGACTACAATGCATACAGAATGCCTCCGCACGCCTCATCCTTGACATCGCCCGCCACACTCACATCACAGCCCACCTGAGAGTCCTGCACTGGCTCCCAGTCAACAAGAGGATACCCTTCAAGCTCCTCACCCACGCCCACAAAGCACTCCACAACGCCGGTCCAGCATACCTCAACAAACGACTCACCTTCTACACCCCGAACCGCCAGCTTCGCTCCGCTGACCTCGCCCTCGCCACCATTCCACGCATCCACAGAACGACCACCGGCGGCAGATCATTTTCCTACTTTGCCGCCAAGACATGGAACATCCTCCCCACCCATCTGCGACAGACCCAGGACCTGCTGACCTTCAGGAGATGTCTCAAGACCTGGCTGTTCGAGCAGTAGCTGCACCCCCCTCCTCAGCGCCTTGAGACCCTCACAGGTGATTAGCGCGCTCTACAAATGTTTGATTGATTGATTGATTGATTGAAAAGAGGTATTCTGAGGTTGAATCAGGATATAGTACAATACATTTATCACAGTTATAATAAAGTAATGGGTAGCGGGGCAACATTGCATTAAAGACCATAAAAAAGTCACAGTGCACAGCAAAAAAATATTTTCTTTTCATGAGCTTGAATTTTTACACAGTCTCAGATTATCTATAAATGGACAGCACAGTGATATGTATATATCCAATGCATTTTTTCTTAAGTGTTCCTATATATATATATCTTTCTATCCAATATCCTTTCACCACATTCAATATACTAGATATCTAACAGTGCGGGCCTCACTCTGAGAGTCCATCAGGCAATACTCTCACACTACATTCCGGTTGTGAATCCCTTATTTAATGAATGCAGTACATCCTCTTGACTATTTCCACACATTGAACAGGTGTCAAAGGGGTTTGAGATATTACCCTGAGCAACTCCCTAATAGATGTTTGATTGAACCTAATTCTAGGAAACTCCTCTGACATCCTCCATAAGAGAGTACAATTATTTTACAGTTTGGACACTAATTTAGTATATGACCTCATTTTATTTTTGACAACTCTCATTGCTATCTGTGCTGAAAGAATGACTGTTTGACTTGGCCCTTAACTGAGGGCTTATTGTGGACCAAATACCTAAAGTCGTCTACTCACAGATAGATCGTAGCTTCCCTGAAAGCCAAAGTAGCTAGCAGTTTTGTCCTCTGTGAAGATTGCTGTCTCTGTCCATGTGAACATTTTCAGTGTTTGCTGCCTAGCTACTAAGCTTTTTAAGCCCAGGCAGAGTTCACGTAGCCGCGCTACGCGAGCCTACGCGAAGCGGCAAAAAAACTCTGCAACGCTATGCGGAGCTACACGAGCATGCGGAGTTGCTTGTTCCACATGCTCACGATGCTTGTGAGATGTTTTTGACGTTCGGCAACGCCGATTGCGTGTTCGGGGGAAATATTGCACGAACTTCACCACGCGGTCGCCAATGGGCGCTAGCCATCTTGTTTTCCTAGTCTTTGCATGGTTCTGGGGCCTGTTTTTCATCCCTCTCTAATCTTTTCAATCCTTTGTTTTTTAAACTGTTTTTCTGATCTTTTTCATTTATTATCTATCCCTCTCTCTCTCTAAGTGTATATTTTGCGTTTTATTTCTACTTTTTACTGCGTTTTTTTACTTTTTTCTACTGTTTTATATTACTTGCTTTTTTACTTTCCTACTTCTTCCCCTGACTTTATTTTTTAATCCTACATTTTCTTTTCCGCCCCCCGCCCACCCAGAACCATGGCTAAGGCTACCTCTTGTAGTAAGGGGAAGGCGCCTGCACCCAAGAGCCACCTTCCTTGCTGCAGACGGCGTCTGGAAGGGGTGCAGCCCTGGGCCCATTTCACCGAGGTGGAGGTGGCCGCCCTTGTTTTTTTTGTACAGCGCCACCTCCCCTTAACCTTGACAGCAGGCGGCAAGCCCGGCTCCGGCTACACAACCCAGGAGCGTCACTGCCGGTGGGCGAGGATGCGCCGAGCAGTGTTTCGCTGCTCTGGGGTCCGGTGCACCCATAACCAGCTGACTCACCGGTGGTCAGACATCTTGGACCGGGAGCAGGACCTGCTGGACCTGCTAGGTGTTGAGGTCGTGGGGCTTGGTGAGTAGCTAATTATAGTAGTATTGTGTGTTCTGTTCTCTGTTATTGGTTTTGCGAATATTATTTTTTTCCCAAATAGCAAGAATGCTGCTGCTTACATGCAGGTAAGTTACGTTTAAAAATCTTATGTGATTGTTATTCTTCTAGACACTAGACAAGTGCTCGGCGCTACTAATCTTACTTGTTTGCAACTTTGCGCTCGCTTGGACTGATTATGTAAGAGAGTTTAGAGAACTTAAGTTAGGTAATGCTAGAGAGATTCCAGTCCTTTCCTTTGTCCTCCTGTCACTAGGATATTGGGGGATTGATAGGTAGTTTAGTTACTTAGTATTAGTTGGTAATTTTTAGCGGTCCACGTGGACGCTTCCTCCGTCACGTCACGTGCTGCTGAATGCTGACTCCAGTCCTTAGTAGAACCTTTTGTGGTTTGTTAGTGAGTGAGTAATATAGCAAATAAGTCATCAGCACATCAGCAGCAACCAACCAACAATTTGGTGTATGCAAATTTATGCATGCGCCATCTATGCATTTTTTAGGACTTAAATAAATGGAAATGCAGACTTAGTGAATAATTGGCCCGTCAAAGGAGGTTGTTACATTGATGATTTCGAATGAGATTGAAACTTAGAAAAAGCAAATATATTTTAGGCAATTCATTTCCAATGTCTTTGGAATAGGTGGGCTAGGTCAGGTGGTACTTAGGATTAGGATTCTGGAATCAGAATGGAACACTGGATTAATAAATAATAACTAGACGGTCCGCGATACTACTACTAGTCGATCAGATTAGACAGGTCAATTTTAGTGCAATTCTTGGTTCCAAAAATGTTTTTAGAGCATTTTTAAAAATATTTTATTTGTTTCACACCAATCATCAATGTTTGTCTCTTCCTTTATTATATCTTACATGATCAGCACCCAGGGGCAAGAAGATGATGGGGTCATCTGAGGCGGGAGCTGGAGATGCCTCCCAGGGCCAGGACCACTTCTCTACCGAGGGCTCTGCTGCTGGCCCCAGTAAGTCCTCCTGTTGTTAATATTAATAATTATATTTCCCTAACTTTTACTGCACCTTATTTTTTCTGAACTATTATTTCCGTTTCCTAATTCTATTTTTTACCAAATCTTCTTCGATCTATCTGTTTCTAAATTCTTGTTATCTCTGCCTCTAACTGCCTCTGACTCTGTACTACTACTATTAGTCTGTCTGTAGCTTGCCCAGTTGGCCACTCTTTATTTTTTAAAAAGTTTTAAAACTCAGATTCACCAATAGCTCTAGCCACTGAGTCCAGTCCTTTGGGTTGTCCTCTTCTTAATCTTGAGAGGCTTTTCGACAATTGCCACCAACAAAATGCCCAACCAGATATTTTACTATTTTTGATAGGATAGAACATACTACTACTGTCTACTCTACTCCCCGATTTGTACTAGTGATGTATGTGGTGTATGTATGTATTGTATTAACTATTTTCAATCTTGCTAGTGAAACAGAACAAATAGGGGAGGCATATATGGCATCTAAAAAATGTGTAATGTTTTTTCTAGGCGTACCGACCACCAGTGCCAGGGCCAGCGGCGGGGCAGGCGACTCCAGCCAGGTGGGAGCAGCGGATGCAGCAGCTGCCGCAGGGGTGGGTGAGCCAGCAGCAGTGGCGGGCGTGTGGTATGTTATACTTATATTCCTTACTTATTGACAACAGTTACACACTCGCTGCAAGGGTGTACACTGTACTGTTGAGAGAGACTAAGGGGCCGATTCCGATTCGGGCCGGAAAACGTACCGACCGACTCGGAGCCGGAATAAATACCGACCGACACGTACCGGTGCAGCCCGACCCGCAAAGTACGATGAAAAGCGTGCTAAATCCGACCGACTCGTACGGAACACAAGCCGCCGACCGACCGAGCCGCGTGGAAAACAGCCATCCGGCCGGAAAAGCACGCGAAACGAACCGACCGACACGCACCAGGAAGAATCCCGAACGAAACGTACCCGCGAACGTCAACCCGCCAAGTACGATGCAACGCGTGGAAAACACGACCGAGTCGCACGGAGCCCAAGCCGCACGACCAACACGCATTCAAAACTGCGAGCCGAAGCAAACCAAAACCCCGCGACCGACGCGTACGCAGCACAGAAAACAGCACAAACACAGCGTGAACGAATAGGAGAGGCTCGCACGAGACTACTGGAGGGTCCGACTCAGTCACAAGAACGTCTCCTACATGCACAAAAAGAACCAAGGAAAAAAAGACACAAAAAAGGCCAAACAAGCTATCACAAAGCAAATAAATACTGGGGGGAAACAGGGAACAAAGACACACCCACAACTCCACCCATATAAAGGACACAAATCCCTACCATGATCCTTTGCAAATTCTAATTACCTGCCAGCACTCAACACCAACAGACAGCAACCACACACACACTCACAGCTCATCCATCACACAAGCCACACACCAGCAGCACCACAACAAATAGCACCCTCACATACACCCAGCAAAACACACACTCACACACCCTCACTTGCACACCAACACACACATCACTCACCAGCACCACCCAACACCATGCCCCCAAAGAAGAATCACAAGTTCCTAGATAGTGAATTGGAAGTCCTGGTAGATGAGATCCTCAGGGTAGAGCCACAGCTGTTTGGCACATTGGTCCAACAGACACCCATGGCGCAGAAAACCAAGATGTGGGAGAGGATCGTCGACAGGGTGAACGCACAATCACCATGTTTGCGCACAAAGGTAGACATCCAGAACAGGTGGTATGACGTGCACAGGAGGGTCAAGGAGCTGTTGAAGAAGGACTACATCTTGAGCCAACACACCGGCAGTGGCCCTCCTGCCAAACCAGTATACCTCAGGCCCTGGGAGGAGAAGGTGCGGGCCATCCTACCACGAGTGAGCGTCTATGGACTAGAAAACATCCCAGAGCCTGGTGAGTACACAACTAATGTACACAATATTGTGCCACAATACACACACATCACTGTCAAGGGGAGAGCCAAACCATGCACCCTTAGCAAATACACACCAACCAAAACAGATCATCCCAAAATGTGTATGTCAGCCAGATAAACACAATACATGCCAGCTCATAGTGAAGTGTAACTGTGTCATGACATGTACAAACCTAACAACAAATACAGCAAGGCAGTGGCACAAATATAACCAACAAACACAGTCAGACATGTAGCCACCACCACAACACCACCTCACAGGGAAGCTCACTGAAAGGAAGGAATACTGTGTATGCTGGGCAAGGCAGTGCAGCCAATAGCATCATGGGAGTCGTAGTCACAGAAATTGCCCACCCTCACAATGCGCACATCAACACCACCATGAACCATGCACACATCACAGGCAGTGCAAAACAACTGACAAGATGGCTGACACTGGCTACTGCTGTGGGGAGCACAAGGCCCTGCTGGCAACTTTGCACCAACCAACAGCAGGACACCACTGACTGACATCCTGAAAGACAACTTGCACTCCCTGCAATGGAAGCACGTTCCATGGTGGGATATCTGGCTGGGTGGGAAGGAGGACTCACAGCACTGACCATAGTTACAAGCAGCTCACCTCACACACCCCCTCAACACAAACTCCACATAACCCACCTGGGAGAATGCAATGCCTCACATACCAAATGAAGATCCCACAAAGAACCACCACCCTGGGTAATGCTGTGTGAAGCACAGGGACACACCTGGGACTTGTAGCCAAACAAACGCAAGGACAACACTGTCAGCCTTCCTGTCAGCACAGGCACACTACCCCACAGGGAAGCAGAGTCAAAAGGAAGGAAGTATGGGCATGCTGGGAAGGGGGTGGAGGCAATAGCATGATGGGAGTTGGAGTCACAGATACTGCTCACCCTCACAATTGGGCCATCAACACCACTCTGAACCATGCTCATATCACAGGGAGTGGATACGGACTGACAAGATGGCTGACACTGGCTACTGCTGTGGGGAGCACAAGGCCCTGCTGGGAACTGTGCACCAACAAACAGCACAACACCACTGCCTGACATCCTGAAAGCCAACTTGCACTCTCTGCAATGCAAGCACGTTCCATGGTGGGATATCTGGCTGGGTGGGAAGGAGGACTCACAGCACTGACCATAGTCACCAGCAGCTCCACCCACACACCCCCTAACACAAACTACACACAACTCACCTGGGAGAAAGCATTGCCTCACACACCAATCAAATATCCCACAAAGAACCACAACCCTGGGTCATGCAGTGTGAAGCACAGGGACACACATGGGACTTGTAGCAAAACAAACCCCAGGATAACACTGTCAGCCATCTTGTCAGCACAGGCACACAACCCCACAGGGAAGCTGAGTCAAAAGGAAGGAAGCATGGGCATGCTGGGAAGGGGGTGGAGGCAAAAGCATGATGGGAGTGGTAGTCACAGCCCAACATCCCCCACCCACATGGCCCAGCAAGAACACACCGAAGCATGCACACCTCACAGAGAGTCGTAAAGCCACCATCAAAGATGTCTGACACTGGTGCTCTGTTGTGGGGAGCACAAGGCCATGCTGGGAACTGGCCAACAACCAACAGCAGGACACCACTGTCAGCCATCTTGCCATTGCTGACACACCCACACACAGTGAAGTACACTCAAAAGGAAGGAAGTATGGGCATGCTGGGAAGGGGGTGGAGGCAATAGCATGATGGGAGTGGTAGTCACAGCTCAACATCCCCCACCCACATGGCCCAGCAAGCTCACACTGAAGCATGCACACCTCACAGAGAGTGGAAAGCCCCATCAAAGATGTCTGACACTGGTGCTCTGTTGTGGGGAGCACAAGGCCATGCTGGGAACTGGACAACAACCAACAGCAGGACACCACTGTCAGCCATCTTGCCATTGCTGTCACACCCACACACAGTGAAGTACACTCAAAAGGAAGGAAGTATGGGCATGCTGGGAAGGGGGTGCAGGCAATAGCATGATGGCAGTGGTAGTCACAGATATTGGTCAGCCTCACAATTGGCCCATCAACACCACCCTGAACCATGCACACATCACAGGGAGTGGAAAACGACTCACAAGATGGCTGACACTGGGTACTGCTGTGGGGAGCACAAGGCCCTGCTGGCAACTGTGCACCAACCAACAGCAGGACACCACTGACTGACACCCTGAAAGACAAATTGCACTCCCTGCAATGGAAGCAAGTTCCATGGTGGGATATCTGGCTGGGTGGGAAGGAGGGCCGGATGTCAACCCAATACAACCAATGCAGACCATGTACACACCCCAACATTCACATGGAAATGCCCAAATAATGCAGGACAATGTACTACACCAATATCAACCCCTGACTGTGACAACTTAGGACAATGCAATGTACAGGCCCGCATCCAGAGGCACAGTCACAACTGTCAGGTGTGTCAACCAATGATGCCTGCAGAAACATAACATACATTGTGTGTCTCCCTAAAACAGGTGATGATGGGGACACAGCAGCAGACGCTGAGGAGTCCCCGTCCCAGGCTCAAGAGGATACGGAGCTCACTGGTGTGGAACAGCCACTGCCCTCCTCGGATGAAGAAGACCAACCTGGCACCTCCGGAGCAAGTCATCATGCAGCACCAGCAGGACCACCAGCTGTACCCCCTGCACCCACCCCTCCAATGACTGTCAACACACATACCACCCCTGCCGACATGGAAAGACCAAGGAGCACCACCACCACCAGCACAGGGACCCTGGACCAACGTGGGGCCATGGACACCAACACCACCAACAACCCCCAAGGGGGCCCAGGGTCACCTGTGCGTGCCACCTCAGGTACTGCACATGTCGCCAGGGGTGGTGGGAGGGGTGGGAGACACAGGTCACTGATCGCAGAGGGGTCTGGACTGCATGATGACCCACAACTGGCACGCATAGCCGATGCGTACCAGTCCAGCACCGGAGAGCTCAGCCAGGTAGTGGGGCTCCTCAGGGACATTAAACAGCAGCAGGCTGCCCATCATGCCCGCTTGGACTCACACATGTCCCGTGTGGAGTCCAAGTGGGACACACTGCAAGAGATGACGGCGGTGCATAGGGACATACTACAATGCCTCCGCCAGATGAGCAGCAACCAGTCAACACCTCCCTGTGTGCCCACAACATCTGCTGCTGAAACAACTGCAACTGCCACAGGGAGGGAGGATGACTCTGGCGGAGAGTCCCCTGCACCGCAGCAGCCTGCACTTGAGGGTCCCCCCAAAGAAGAGGGGCCGTCCGAGGAGGGGCAAGTGAGAGGCCGATGGCCATGTGCAACCCCCAGGAAGCCTAAACCTGTTCTGGATAATCACCTTTGTGCGCAAACTGTTCACCCTGTTGACTGCAACACAACTCTCCCACATGACATGGGGAGCTCAAGTTGGACCAATGTCTCAGATGACTATGAACTTTACTCTGGACATTTCTGCTACCAGGACTTCCAAATCATCTAGGAACTTTGGATTACAATCACAATGTACAGCACCCACCATCCTGTGCACTATACTCACACATGTATGTCAATAAACTCACTAATACACCATACTTGCCTCTGTTGTGATTCCTACGTTGTCTCTGAAGTGGCGATGATGATCTGGGAAATGACACTGTGCATGCTAACTGCTACAGCAAGTACAACACTGGCATGTGAGTCATGGCGACGTCACACATATGAGGGAGGCACACCACCAGGGCTACACAACACATACACACCATGGCCATCTGACTCATCGCCTACACTGATGTTGCCAGGAAATACGTTGCATTGCACAGACCCAACACCTATTCACAGTCTGTGTTAACTAGCCCACTGGTGCAGTAATCAAATGTCAGTCAGATGTGTGACCACTGACAACGCACATCACAAAGTGAAGCACAGGTTTATTACACATTTGCAACATGTTGTAACCACCACAGATGCAAGGTAATCCCACCTGGCAGCGGGCACACAGTCAACAAGTGTAGAAGGAAGGAAGTCCATGGGTGTGGTGCACATCACCTGTAGGGACACGACAGCTACCACCCTGGAAGTCGAATCACGGTGTCGGGGATCACAGTTGACCAAACGACTCTGAAAGTACCCTGTGAAGGACAGAAATGACACACAGTCAAAAGCACTGAAGAACAGGACAGAACTGCAATACTCATGCCCAATACATGTCACAAGATACCCACCCAGAACCAAGTTAGCATGTCAACACTGTTGGGGAGTACAGACTACCTGTAAGGACACATTGCTACACGCATACAGTCATGTAGCACATGCACACACTCAAACAGCACCAGAGCACCACCAACACATATCATGCAAACTCACATCAGTTACATGACATCTCTGGATACTTACATTCAGCTGAAGAAGTTGGTGATGAGCTGTGTGCGGACATCACCATCATCATCATCATCATCATCACTGGCATCGTGGTCCAGGCCAGGATCCTCCACAGGTGGCGGACGTTGGTCATCGTCATCCAGGATGAGAGGCAACTCCTTCCGCACTGCCAGGTTGTGTAGCATGCAGCAGACGATGACAATCTTGCACACCTTTGCCGGGGCATATGGGAGGGACCCTCCTGTCTTGTCCAGGCAGCGGAAGCAGCTCTTCAGTAGACCAAATGTCCGCTCAATAACTCTCCTCGTCCGACCATGTGCCTCATTGTAGCGCATCTGGGCTGGTGTCACAGGGTTCCTGAGGGGCGTCAGCAACCACGGCATGTTGGGGTATCCGGAGTCACCTACATACAGACAATTGCACATTAGCTGAGTTGGAAAAGAGGGTGGGACACTACATTGCAGAACACACACAATGGTACAAAGTCAGTACACACCAACAAGCCAGGCACGCTGGTTCCGCATCTGTGACATCATCCTCGGGATGCGACTACTCCTCATCACGTAGGCATCGTGTGCAGAACCGGGGAAACGGGCACACACGTGTGTGATGGTCATATCTGCAAGACAGACCACCAGTGCATTGACCGAGTGGTAGTGCTTGCGGTTCCTGTATGCCTGCTCCTGGGCCTGTGGTGGTACCAAAGCCACATGTGTCCCATCAATGGAGCCAATGACATGCGGCATCCTCCCCAGGGCATAGAAGTCACTCTTCTCGCCAGTCAGTTGCTGGAGTCTAGGGAAATAGATGTACTGGTTCAGGTATATCAACATAGCCTCCAATACATCGCGGAGCACACGGCTGAACATGGTCTGTGACATCCCACCAGCAGTCGCCAGAGTGTGTTGAAAGGTACCGGTGGCAAAGAAGTGTAGGGCTGCCATCACCTTCACCTTGGGGGTCAGCGCTGTAGGATACGGCCGGCCAGGTTGCAGGTGTGGTGCCAAGCGCACTGCCAAATCATCAATCAGCTGCCTGGTGAAGCGGTACCTTCGGATGCTGTCACGTTCCACCATCGTTGCCAGGTCAGGGAATGGTCTATGGACAGCTGGTGCCCTGCAGTGCATAGGTGAAGAAAGAAAGATTGTCAGTCACCCCACATATGTGGCATTGAACACACTCAATATCACATGATACATCATTATGAGGCACAAGTACATGATGTGTGCAGTTCCGTAAGGACATGTATGGCACATACATGGCCAACATCCAACATCACAGTTCAACAAGTGGCATCAATAAGTCCCAGGTTGTGCCATTGGGTATCATGAGGACGTGTCACATTTCCCATCTCCTGCTGCCACGTTACAAACACACCCCACAGTGACATGTGAGGACAGATGTGCCCCAGGCATCACAGCCCAATGACAGGTAGATTCCCAGGGACCCTGTATTGCCACATGGACACTGGCATGACATGGCGTATCATGTATACACCACAGCAAAACAACCATGACCCCCACAGGTAGTGGTCCCTGTTGCCTCGGCAGGACAGACATGGACGTCTGTGACACACACACGCACAACATCAAAGTCCATGCACAAACAACGTGGATGTGGAGACTGTCTCCCATTGTGCACATGAAATCAGAGACATTGTAAACACAACATGCACACAGACTGCGGAGGACCATCACTATTGTGCCAATGGGTCAGCCTGGGTTAAACATACCGTCCCACATGGGACTCAGGGGGCATGTGACATGACATACACATACAACACCGTGAAATGTGACCATGCCACATGCTCAGATATGAACAGTTGCACATCACAGTGTTCATGTACACGAAACACCAAGGATACTGTCCCCATGAACACGTGCACAGCCTGGGGTGGCTGCCCCAAGTGACACCCACAGAACAACATGTTCACCCCCATACATGGAATAGGTAATGCAGCCTTACATGCCTTAGGATACAGTTTGGACAGGCTGTGGTGTTGTAGGTGTGCCCCTCACTCCCTGGGAAGTATATGTGGCTGGCATATGTTCACCTGTGACAGGCATGGTGACATATGCCAGTGACATGTACAGGGACGCGTTGGACAGCAATGGACCGATCGGTGCACACACATTGGCCATTGCATTCAATGTGTGCTGGTACGCGTTGTATTCGCAATACGCGTTGGACAGCAATGGACCGATCGGTGCGCACACATTGGCCATTGCATTCAATGTGTGCTGGTACGCGTTGTAGTCGCAATACGCGTTGGACAGCAATGGACCGATCGGTGCGCACACATTGGCCATTGCATTCAATGTGTGCTGGTACGCGTTGTATTCGCAATACGCGTTGGACAGCAATGGACCGATCGGTGCGCACAGATTGGCCATTGCATTCAATGTGTGCTGGTACGCGTTGTATTCGCAATACGGCGTTGGACAGCAATGGACCGATCGGTGCGCACACATTGGCCATTGCATTCAATGTGTGCTGGTACGCGTTGTATTCGCAATACGCGTTGGACAGCAATGGACCGATCGGTGCGCACACATTGGCCATTGCATTCAATGTGTGCTGGTACGCGTTGTATTCGCGAATACGCGTTGAACAGCAATGGACCGATCGGTGTGCCCGGCCGGCCCATTGCCATCAATGTGTGCGGGTACGCGTTGTATCCCGGGTACGCGTTGAACAGCAATGGACCGATCGGTGTGCCCGGCCGGCCCATTGCAATCAATGTGTGCGGGTACGCGTTGTATCCCGGGTACGCGTTGAACAGCAATGGACCGATCGGTGTGCCCGGCCGGCCCATTGCAATCAATGTGTCGGGTACGCGTTGTATCCCGGGTATGCGTTGAACTGCAATGGACCGATCGGTGTGCCCGGCCGGCCCATTGCAATCAATGTGTGCGGGTACGCGTTGTATCCCGGGTACGCGTTGAACAGCAATGGACCGATCGGTGTGCCCGGCCGGCCCATTGCAATCAATGTGTGCGGGTACGCATTGTATCCCGGGTACGCTTTGAACAGCAATGGACCGATCGGTGTGCCCGGCCGGCCCATTGCAATCAATGTGTGCGGGTACGCGTTGTATCCCGGTACGCGTTGAACAGCAATGGACCGATCGGTGTGCCCGGCCGGCCCATTGCAATCAATGTGTGCGGGTACGTGTTGTATCCCGGGTATGCGTTGAACAGCAATGGACCGATCGGTGTGCCCGGCCGGCCCATTGCAATCAATGTGTGGGGGTACGCGTTGTATCCCGGGTACGCGTTGAACAGCAATGGACCGATCGGTGTGCCCGGCCGGCCCATTGCAATCAATGTGTGCGGGTACGCGTTGTATCCCGGGTACGCCTTGAACAGCAATGGACCGATCGGTGTGCACCCATTGGCTATGGCCTGGCCTGGCAACGGACGCGTTTTCAAATTTTGAACGAGTCTGATGCTGGAAATTCAGTTGGTCACCCACAACAATGTTGCAAATTCATGGGTGTCATGAAGTTGAACTTTTGAAGGATGCTGTGGGCGTGTGTAAGTGGTGCAATTCCATGGATTGGCCAGATTCAGAAGATGCTAACTACTTGGACCTATCACTTTGGACACATGGGACAGTAACTGCCTCTGCAGCACACATATAATGCTGGCTGTTCCCCTGAGAGCTCACTTGCCTGCACTACATGCTCCAGGACGACATCTGCCACCACCACTGCTGCTGAATCTGCACCCTCTGGACCCTGCAATGGCACGTACTGTGGAGAGAGCCCCAGCCTTCAGCACTGAGGAGAACCAGGCCCTGCTGGACAGCCTCCTTCCACAGTACAGCAAGCTGTATGGGAAAGCAGGGGAGCAGGTGAGTGTTCTGTCCACTGCCTTCCTAAATGTGCATGTTGTCTGACTAGCAAGGCTAACAGTCTGCACGCCACTGGCTAGCAGGCTCACTGAGTTGTTGTCACCCCCATAGTGTGTAGTTACATGCACTGGACAGGTATGGTGCAGTGACAGTGCATTTAAACAAGGTTTTACTTCCCAAGCAATGATACCATGTAGTTACTGCTGGCATACTGTCCATGGCCATCTTTGCACTGCCTGTGTACATCATGTGCCCCTGTGATTGAGACATGTATACACAACTGTGTAATGCACGGATATGTTGCATGTGTAGTAATAGCATTCTCACTTTGTCATCCTCACAGGTTGATGCCCACCAGAAGCAGAAGATATGGCTGACCATCGTCCGGGCAGTGAGATCCGTGGGGGACTACAAGCGCCGGATCCGCAACTGCCAGAAGAGGTGGCAGGACCTTCGGGGCTGGACCCGGAGGATCGCACGGGTCCAGCTGAAGCTGTCGCCTCCTCGCAGGAGGGGCGGACACCGGACCCTGACCCCCACATGCTCAGGATCCTGGCGGTGGTCTTCCCTGATCTGGATGGGCAGCTGAAGGCCAGAGAGCAGCAAGGAGGGGGTGAGTCCATGACTGCATTGTGAACTTTGTCTGCCATGCTATGTGCCCTCCTCTGGCCTGGTTAAACTTCCACAGTACATCAGTCATGTGGTCCAGGACCCATGTCCCTCAATTGTGCACTGCCCACTCCTCATCTGATACCCAGGTGTGGCCCTTGCAGTCAGGGAATTGTGTCACTTGGGTACTGTGTCCTTGCAGTTTGCTTGACTCAAGGTGGGGGACAGCATCTGTTCCCCTAACTCTGTGGTGGGCATCATGGGTGGGTCCATTGCTTACACAATGCCTGTGTTCTGACATGTAATCTGCGTGTCACTTTGACATGTGGTCCAATTGCTGAGCTGATCCACCACATGTGCCTGGGGTATCTGGCACACACCCATGCTGCGGGTGGGAACAATGTTTGGGCCCCTGAAGTGTGTATATTACGTGTGTCACACATACTTAGCCAGCTGCCTACTGTCCAGGGCTCATCCCTCATTCATGTGGGGCAGGACAGTCATGCCTACTCCAGGCCATACAATACACTCTGCACTCCCACTCCCGTGTATCAGCTGACACGTTGTGCTCAGTGATATGTCCCCTCAGGTGTCTGCCTCTGTGTCAGTGTGCTGTGGCTTCGTTGTCAGGACTGCTGGGGTGTTTCTCGGTTGGGGCTCAGCATGCCACCGGAGATGTGACCATAGGAGACGATACTTGTGTGACACATAGGTGTTTGAACACCTGACCGTGCAGACTGGGGTATGCGAATGTGAAGTCCATGCAGCTGTTTCCCATTCACAGCAGATTGTGAGGTGCTCAGGTTCAGAGGGTTGTGTTACAGGTCTCCCATATGTCCAATCGGTATGACCTGGACAGATAAGGGTTCAGATGATGTGGTGTGTGGGGGATGTACATGTGCACTTGTTCAGCTCCAGGACTTGCATTCCCCATGACCTACTATTGTGACACAGTGCAGACTGTTGTTGTGTGGCTGCCCTGCCCATGTGACTGGAGACAGTGATGTATGACTTAGCAGGCATGCCTGTGCCATGGCATGTGACTTCCTGTGGGTGATCCTGCAGGGGAGTGACATGTGCTACATGCACACCATAGTGGCAATGGCTATCAGCACATGTGTGCATCGTGGTGTCTGTTGCTGGTATGCATCACATGCATTTCATATATCTGACTCTGGGCATCACTTACATCCGGTCACCTGTACTGACTCAGTGGCAAGAGTTGTGATGTGTGCATGTTCACATGCTTCACCGTGTTCTCTGCACCGTCCAACTACTGTGTAGGTGGTGCATGTGTCCACACTGGGGTATTGCCAGCCAACGGACGCCAGACAGATGGGTGCAAGGCCAGGTGGGATGTGAGTGCCATGGTTGACGATCAGACTGACAATTGGCTTCTCCTATTCTGTTTGGGCAATTTTAGCAATGTCCAACTAAGGATGCCAGGCCTTGCTCTGTATTGTGCTGTACTTACTGTGGTGTGTGCGTTCGGTGCAGGTGACTGATGTCTGTCTGTTTCCCTATTGTTTGCAGATACATCCACGGCCACAGGAGGGGACAGCTCCACGGACCAGGAGGAGCCGCAGAGCCAGACTGGGTCAACAGCCGAGGAGTGGTCGGAGGGACCCAGTGGCACGGAGGGCGAGGGGAGCCACACCGAGGAGTCCTCAGCACCATCCACCTCAGCTGAGGACCACAGCAGCTCAGAGGATGACTCCCTTATGGAGGCGGGTGTCAGCAGCCACCACACCCCAGCTAGTGTTGCTGTCCCCGCCACCACCACCACCACCGCCCTCCCATCGGCTCCCATTCCCGAGGTCCGTGGAGGCTCCCATGTTCGGGAGCGTGTCTCCTTCAGGCCAGGCACCGCACCCCCTGCCCCTGTGTCCCCTGCTGCCCTGAGTGAGGAGTCTGTGTACCTCCTTCGCCAGCTCCATGTAGGGCAGACAGCGATGCTGAGTGTCCTCCATGCCCACACCACTCTGTTGACTCAGCTGGTGTCGTTCATGGAGGGAATCTCATCAGGCATGTCTGCCCTACAGAGGGGCAATAGGTCCATGGACTCCTCCCTGACGGCAGCAGTGTCCCTCCTCCAACAGTCCCTCACCCCTCCTGCCTCTGCCCCATCCACACTCCCCAGCACCTTACCTGTCCCAAGCACACACACACCGGCACAGGCACACACCAGCACAGACACGAGCAGCACACACACACACACGCCACAGACAAGACGCACACGCACGCACAGTCAGGGGACTGAAACCACACTCACAGGGGATGGGGCCCAGTCACACACACACGCATCCACGAGCACTGCGCAGTCCACAGTTGCCTCTCCCTCCAAAGCCCCCTCCGTTGCCTCACCTGCAACCCCAAAGACCCAGCGGCTCTTCCTCAGTGACCTCGGCCTCTTCCCCTCCGATACCAGCTGATACAGCATTCAGGGGGAAGAGGAAGCCCACCCACACGGAGCGGAGTGCCCCTCGCCACTGGACACCCTCCCCAGGCGCAGACCGACTGACGCACCCATCCGCAAGTCCCCCCGGACCCGGAAGAGCAAGACCCCGCCGCCGCCCTGCAGCTCAGGCACCAAGTCTCCTTCCTCCATCCCTCAGGCCCCCACTCCACAGGTGCCCCCACCACACCCTGCCCCAGGTTCCCCCACCCACAGATACACCATCCCCAAAAGGATCAGGCCTTCTCCCCCTGCCACTTGCTCTTCCGGCCCCACACACCCCGCTGCGCTTGTCTGTGCCACTGGTGTGGAGACGGTGTCCTCCCCTCTGTCCTGCCCACCTTACCTGATCCCCATTCTCCTCCCCTGGAGGTAGGCACTGCAGTGGAGTCCACTACCACCCTGTCTGACTTGGGCACTGCAGTGGGGAACCTGTCCACTCCATCTGCACGGTCCCCTGCAGTCTTGCCGGCACCCACACCATCAGAGTCATGCCCCCCACTTGTGCCGGCACACACCATGTCAGACACCTCCACTGCAGTTGTCAGTGGCTCTCCAGCACCCACCACCCCTTCCCTGCCTCCTTCTGGTGAGCCATGATCCTGTCCCTGCGGTGCCTGGCCTGCCCCCCGTATGCCCCTCCGAGGGGATTGTCCCTGGCTGTGCATCAGTGCAGGCATGCGTAGGGTGACATCTGCCACTGTCACCCTGTTTTGACTTTCATAGTATGGACTGGCCATTGGCCTTTGTTATACATTTGTGCTGGACATCAACTGTTCGACCCACATATGCTGAATAAAGCACCTTTCTGTTCTCTAGTGGTTTTGCTTCTGATGTACATGTTGTTGATGATGCTAACCATGCCCTTGCTGCAGTGATGGTGATATTTGGTCTCATGATAATGAAGTGTTACTGTGCAGGAACACATGTGGTCCAGGGGGAATGTGTCCTATCCTGTGGTGTATCCATGTCATCCTTAGCAGCATCTGAGGGTGTCATGTGTTCAATATTTGGCAATGGGATTTCCTACTTACATTAGCAATTTCACATCTGTGGCTTCCACCCCTGCACATCTGTTGTGCCTGCCATTGTTCAATTCGTCTACTTCCCTGACCGTGTGGCCATCTCCACTGGACATGCAGGTTTGGGCATCAATGGGGAAGGACTCATCTGTGTTGTCAGTGCAACATTGCTATACAAGTGTGTTGGATCAGTGCTGATGATTTCGTTGGCACTCCCATGACCAGGCTGATGTGACGGGAGCATTCATTTGGTGCTAATTGTTGAGTGTGTGACCAAGTGCTCAGCTGACATGATGGAGCCCTACTGAGGCAACATATGGCACAGCTTTCCTCACACAGGAGTGGAGTCCCCTCATGGCAGTGTGTACTCCTGTGACATTGCCTGCGCCCAAGGTGTGTGTTATATGAGCATGTCTGTGTGTTCACTTCCGTTTAGCTGTGCATGCTGGGATCCCTAGTGTTGTACCTGTTTGTGATGCTTGCTGAGTTGACCTATGTACCCCCAAGTCTTCTCCCTGGATTCTCTGTGATGTGGGTGCATGGCACATTACTGGTCATCAGGGTGTCACCCATAGGTGTGTTTGCTGTCAGGGCTGAGTTTGTGTGCAGACGCAGATGGGTCACAGTCAGGATTCCCCTTGGCACTTGTTGTTTACACCTGTCATGTGATTTCCAGTTTGTGTTATCTTTCAGTGATTGTGATACGTTGTGTGTGTGACTGCTGGCACTCCTCAGGGTCCGGGCTGCAATGTTGGTAGTTGTCTATGTGTGTTCTTTGTGGGTGTCCTTGGCTTCTTCATTGGTGTGTGACTGTGGCTGGGATCCCATTGGTTGGTGTGGTATTGCCATCATGTCCATGTACAGTGTAGTGTGCAGTGTGTCAGACATTCAGGAGTCTTGTTGAGTGGCCATGTGTGATGTGTTTCTGCACCTTGGTTCCCACCCACCACCCTGGGATTGTCATGGGTGCATGTGCAATGTCACCAGTGCATGTGTGCTTCACTGCTGCACATTGTTGGAGGTCGAGGTGTGTGGTGTTGAGTGTGTGCAGATGAGAGTTGTTGCCCGGCTAGACCCCTGCCTCCATTGGCCTTGGCTTATGGCCGTGTGATTGATTTGTGCTTGTGTAGGTGTGATGGTAGTTTGTTGCTCAGGACACATGACTGTGGTTCACAGTGTGAACGACATCTAGCTTTGTCATCACAGTGGGATTGTAATGCAGCCCAGGGTCACCACATTGTGGGGACCCTGGGGGTAGTGCTGTGGTGTGTCTGTGTCTTGCTGTGTCAGTTGCTGTTCCTACATGCTTGTGTGACATGTGTGATTTGTGCTCCCTCTCATCTGACAATGCCTGATTGCCCACATAGGGTATTTGGATCCATGAGTTACCTTTGTGTGGCACTGTATGCACATCTGTGTAATTGGTATTCAGGCCTCCTCATGTGTTGTGTGGTTGCCTGGGGACACTGGCACCCCCCACCCCTCACCTGTTATGTTTGATGTGCAGTGTGGGTCTGCCTGTTTGTGTTTGTGCATCTGCACCACTGCATTGGCATATCTTTGGTGTGCCATTGGCTGTATGTTGTTTGGTGGGTTTCCCCTGCTGTCCCTGGGACTCCTAGGTCATCGGTCAGCACAATGATCATGGTTTGTGTGTCCCATTGCTGCCATGGTATGGTTTCTGTTCACCTCACATCTACAGTCTCCACAGGATATCTGCATTTGTGTGCCCATTGGTGCAAATATGTGGGTCTGAATTCTGATGGTCACTTCTGTCATTGTGTCATTGATGAATGTTGACAGTGTCAGCCCCCATGGGTGTTGTTTGTCTGCACATGGGCAAAGGTATGTCTTATTTGCACTGCAGTATTTACCTCCCCCAATCTATGTTGCAATGGGAGACAAGCACCACTTTGCCACTGATGTGTTTTATGTTCTGTGACCAGGAATCATCCATGCAGTTTGGCAGTTGCAGCTTTTTCTTTGTCAACACTTGCATTTTGGTCACTGTGATGATGGGGGTTTAGACCCCATTGCCACAATGTTCTGAATGTGCTTCAGCTATGGGCCCCCACACTTACATTTTGGTCACTGTGATGATGGGGGTTTGGACCCCATTGCCACAATGTTCAAGATGTGCTTCGGCCATGGACTCCACACTTACCTTTTGGTCACTGTGATGATGGGGGTTTAGACCCCATTGCCACAATGTTCGGAATGTGCTTCAGCTATGGGCCCCCACACTTACATTTTGGTCACTGTGATGATGGGGGTTTGGACCCCATTGCCACAATGTTCAAGATGTGCTTCAGCTATGGACCCCACACTTACCTTTTGGTCAATGTGATGATGGGGTTTTGGACCCCATTGCCACAATGGTCATGGCCTGCTTGCATTGTGGGGGCCACACACATATATGTGTGGCACATGTGATAGGGGGTCACATTGTATGTTCAAAGTCATGTTCAGTGTTGTAGCCATTTGACGCAGTCTACACACGCTTGTCATGGTGTTGGGGCGATGTCTTTTTCTTGCATTCCCTAGGTTGTGGTGTGCTGGTTGTGTCATGCATTGTCCATCCTATGAGTGGGGGTGGTGTTGGTGGTAGGCATCCAGCCCCCCATGGGTAGAGGTGGTAGTAGTGGTAGGCATCTGGCACCCCCTGGGTAAGGGTGGTAGTAGTGACAGGCATCCAGCCCCCATGGGTAGAGGTGGTAGTAGTGGTAGGCATCTGGCACCCCCTGGGTAAGGGTGGTAGTAGTGACAGGCATCCAGCCCCCCATGGGTAGAGGTGGTAGTGGTGGTAGGCATCTGGCACCCCCTGGGTGAGGGTGGTAGTAGTGACAGGCATCCAGCCCCCCATGTGTAAAGGTGGTAATAGTGGTAGGCATCTGGTAACCCCTGGGTAAGGGTGGTAGTAGTGGTAGGCATACAGGCCACATGGGTAGGGGTGGTAGTAGTGGTAGGCATCCTGCCCCCCATGGGTGAGAGGTGGTAGTAGTGGTAGGCATCTGGCACCCCTGGGTAAGGGTGGTAGTAGTGACAGGCATCCAGCCCCCCATGTGTAGAGGTGGTAGTAGTGGTAGGCATCTGGCACCCCTGGGTAAGGGTGGTAGTAGTGGTAGGCATACAGGCCCACATGGGTAGGGGTGGTAGTAGTGGTAGGCATCCTGCCCCCCAAGGGTAGAGGTGGTAGTAGTGGTAGGCATCTGGCACCCCATGGGTAGAGGTGGTAGTAGTGGTAGGCATCTGGCACCCCCTGGGTAAGGGTGGTTGTAGTGACAGGCATCCAGCCTCCCATGGGTAGAGGTGGTAGTAGTGGTAGGCATCTGGCACCCCCTGGGTGAGGGTGGTAGTAGTGACAGGCATCCAGCCCCCCATGGGTTGAGGTGGTAGTAGTGGTAGGCATCTGGCACCCCCTGGGTAAGGGTGGTAGTAGTGGTAGGCATACAGGCCCACATGGGTAGGGGTGGTAGTAGTGGTAGGCATCCTGGCCCCCCATGGGTAGAGGTGGTAGTAGTGGTAGGCATCTGGCACCCCTGGGTAAGGGTGGTAGTAGTGACAGGCATCCAGCCCCCCATGGGTAGAGGTGGTAGTAGTGGTAGGCATCTGGCACCCCATGGGTAGAGGTGGTAGTAGTGGTAGGCATCTGGCACCCCCTGGGTAAGGGTGGTAGTAGTGACAGGCATCCAGCCCCCCATGGGTAGAGGTGGTAGTAGTGGTAGGCATCTGGCACCCCCTGGGTGAGGGTGGTAGTAGTGACAGGCATCCAGCCCCCATGGGTATAGGTGGTAGTAGTGGTAGGCATCTGGCACCCCTGGGTAAGGGTGGTAGTAGTGGTAGGCATACAGGCCCACATGGGTAGGGGTGGTAGTAGTGGTAGGCATCCTGCCCCCCATGGGTAGAGGTGGTAGTAGTGGTAGGCATCTGGCACCCCTGGGTAAGGGTGGTAGTAGTGACAGGCATCCAGCTCCCCATGGGTAGAGGTGGTAGTAGTGGTAGGCATCTGGCACCCCCTGGGTAAGGGTGGTAGTAGTGGTAGGCATACAGGCCCCCATGGGTAGGGGTAGTAGTAGTGGTAGGCATCCTGCCCCCCATGGGTAGAGGTGGTAGTAGTGGTAGGCATCCAGCCCCCCATGGGTAGAGGTGGTAGTAGTGACAGGCATCTGGCACCCCATGGGTAGAGGTGGTAGTAGTGGTAGGCATCTGGCACCCCCTGGGTAAGGGTGGTAGTAGTGACAGGCATACAGGCCCACATGGGTAGGGGTGGTAGTAGTGGTAGGCATCCTGCCCCCATGGGTAGAGGTGGTAGTAGTGGTAGGCATCCAGCCCCCATGGGTAGAGGTGGTAGTAGTGACAGGCATCTGGCACCCCATGGGTAGAGGTGGTAGTAGTGGTAGGCATCTGGCACCCCTGGGTAAGGGTGGTAGTAGTGGTAGGCATACAGGCCCACATGGGTAGGGGTGGTAGTAGTGGCAGGCATCCTGCCCCCCATGGGTAGAGGTGGTAGTAGTGGTAGGCATCTGGCACCCCATGGGTAAGGGTGGTAGTAGTGGTAGGCATACAGGCCCACATGGGTAGGGGTGGTAGTAGTGGTAGGCATCCTGCCCCCCATGGGTAGAGGTGGTAGTAGTGGTAGGCATCCAGCACCCCATGGGTAGAGGTGGTAGTAGTGACAGGCATCTGGCACCCCATGGGTGAGAGGTGGTAGTAGTGGTAGGCATCTGGCACCCCTGGGTAAGGGTAGTAGTAGTGACAGGCATCCAGCCCCCCATGGGTAGAGGTGGTAGTAGTGGTAGGCATCTGGCACCCCCTGGGTAAGGGTGGTAGTAGTGGTAGGCATACAGGCCCCTATGTGTATGTGTGGCATTGGTGAGGGCCATCCCTCCCCTATGGTGCTGCTGTTGCTGGTGTAGGTATTTCTGCATCCCTCTGTGTGTGATTTGTCGGGTACGTGTAGTTTGTTTTTGTTGTTGGTGTCTGACTTACCTTCTGCGCCGTACGCGTCCGTGCCTGTTCCGGTAATAGAGGTAGAATATTGGTAGGATCGGTACGAAGGGATTCATGGTTGGTTCGTCTCGTTCGTCTTTCTCTTTGCTTCGCCTCGTCCTCGTCGCTGGCGTGTTCGTCTCGTAGCCGTGGATCGTGTTGTGGCGCGAATCGGAGCTTATGTGCGCCTCGCCCGGATGCTTTGACGTGCCGTGCATAGCGACGGGTTCGGCGCGTACGGGATGCGCATCGTACTTGTCCGGCCGGACTGGGCTGCATTTTTGCTTCCGTGCGGCTCGATTCTACGATTCCGGATCCGGCTCGGTCGGGGAACAGGACCTGGATTGGGTGAGTACGACTGGGTCGGAATCTATGCTGTAGTGCGCATCGTACTTGCTCGTTCGGAATGATGTGCGGATCGGTCGGGAAACAGGCATTCGCATGGCTTTTTTCCCGACCGAATGGTGTTAGGTGCGTTTCCGACCGAGATCGGAATCGGCCCCTAAGAGTCAGACAACCTTGATGGATGGGTTGAACGAAAAGGGAAAGAAGGATGGAAGGAGGAAGGACGGGCGACATGTAATATATGACTGGCAGAGAAGGATGTGCGGGATGCATAGGTGGCTGATCGGAATCGGATGCATGGGTGGTTGAAGGATGGGTAGAAGGTGAAAGAAAGGATGCCTGCCTGGGTGGGTGGGTGAAACTGTATGGGTGAGAGGAAGATTCCTCCGGGGGGTTTCATGGGTCAAACTCAAAGGCAAGCAAGGAAGGACACATGGGTGGTGGTTAAAAGTTTTTTTACAAATGAATGTTGTTGGTGAAACTAAGGTTTGTTGAGAGATTAAGAAGAATGATAGACATGTTTACTTTGAATGGATGGATGCCTGGATGGTATTCAATCATCATAGCATAGGTGGAGACTGTCACTGGATGAAGAGTCTTTGAAGAGAATGTAAAAGAAAAATAAACCGCGCCAGAGTAGCAAAGCCAAGGAGAATAGAAGATTAGAATTAAAAAAATATAATGCTAGAAGAGCAATGCAATGATTGATAAATGGAAAAATCGCTGGGAAGAGAAACAACAGGACTGTTTTTTTGCAAGGTTTTTGATTCAAGGTTGTATTTTCAGAATACTTCCTTGACTCACAGTAGTTTGCAAGCACAGCATATATATTGTGTATGTATGTTATCAAGCGCCTCCCTCCGACTCCGAGGCCCACTCCCTACCTATGTCATTTATTTTCGACTGTGTCAGCCTGCCATGGGTGGCCTATCGGCTGCATGGTTCACACAATGTACCTCATGTCGTCCCATATATAATCAATGATCATTTGGATCAGATATCATCTGCCTTGTTGTAGTAGTCAGGGTTGAAAGTGAAATTGAGCAGTTGCCATTGATGTAACAGAGTATGGCCATAATAGAAAAATAAGATAATTGTGTAGTTGTAGACTACAGCTGCCCCACCTGCAGACAGTAGTAAATAAAAATAATGTGAGTCTGCGGCACAAGTATGTTTGTCTAGGGCGCAAGCTGACTGAGCTGGCATGCCTACAACAAGGTTAATTTAGCTAAACAAGAGAGAGAGAGAGAAGAGAAAGACTTGTCTACTCCATAGTGCCTAGTAGTAGTAATGCCTGACACTCCCACAAATGTTAGAGGCAGAGGAAGTGGGAGGATACCACAAATGTTATGTACTGTGCTTGCTAGTGCTACTGTGCCACTATGTGTATAATTAATTTTGTGTTACTGTTTTGCTAAGAGTATTGGTTACAATTGTCTTTTTTCTTTCTTGATATAGCTACTCCTTCCCAACCAAAAGCACAACCAAACAGGAAGGAGTTGGCAGCCATGGCCCGGCGCCGGAAGCTGGAGGCCATCTGCAAAGAATATCGGCAGCTGGTGGTTCTGGCGGAGGAGGAGGAGGCGGCAGCAGCTGCAGCCTCCTCCAATGCCCCGGGCCCCAGCCAGGCCCCCCCAGTGGTGCGGCATTGCGGTCTGGCAGCTGCCCGCCACACTTCATTGAACACTGCTGCTCCCCCCGTGGATGCAACTGTAAAGCATTCAAGCGCCGCATGCTCCTCCGGGTGGCGTGCCTAGAGGAGCGGATAAAGGGTCCTGGAGGGTAACAAGCGAGCCCGCCGCTAGAACTCCGTCGCCTTGCCCCTTTTTTAATCTTTGTTTTGGTGGGTGGGAATTGGGCATTGGGGAAAAGTTGGGGTTTATATTTATTGATTTATTATGGACAATGGAGTGGACATTGGACTCTTTCTTTATCTTTGGACATTGGTTGGGGTTAGGGAGAGGGGTGGGTCAGGTGTTGTGGGATTTTTACATTAGTTTATTTTGTTAGGGGAATAAATTATTTATACTTAAAGTTTACATACGATGTAAATGTTTTGTGGGGGGTTACTCTTTTACTTCACACGGTTTCCTTTGCTGCTGCAGGGCCGCAGCCAGTTTTTGATTTAAATATATCTGCCGATAGTGTAACACACGAACAGATAGATGCGGTACCCTCACTTGTGAGTGACTTGTCCTACTAGTACTGTCAGTCTCTCCTCCTAGTCTATGCAGTCTGCAACTGGACTCGGAAGGGTGTGGGTGTGTGAATTAATGAATTAATTTCCATATTATTAATTATGCCTCCCCCAAACTTCTTCTCTTACCTGTGATTGATGTTTATTTAATACTTAGGCAAAGCGATGGCTGCATGGTGATGATGGTTTGGTTTCCCAAGATGCCATGGTGGTGGTGGTAGTAGTAGTAGACACTGACAGTAGCATTTGCAAAAAAAGAAAATGAGACAGTCAGTCGCCTGAGGGAGACTCAGGAAGGAGTAGTAGAAGTACAGTACACAAGAAGACTGCCAAACAAGAAACCATGATGATGATAAGCAATGCTAAAGTAAAATAAAACATAATGGTGGCGGGGATAGCCTAGTACAAGTTACAAACTGTAGTTGACTCAACCTATGAAGTGGACAAGCGTAACCTTTAGTGCTGTAAGGATGATGAATCGATGCCGGCAATTAATTATGATGGATTATGTTCCTCTGGAAAAAATATTGACTTGCAAATACTGAGCATGGGTGGGCAAGCAGAAGAAGATCCTCGCCCTGCCTTGAGTTAGTGTTGCTTTCACCACATCCGCCCCAGCAAGTGTGTGATCAATTATTGGTGTAAATTAATTTAATTTAGTCACACCTCAATATAAATCACACAGCCCGGGAGAAGAGGGTTAGGGTTTGATGAATGGTTGGGAAGGGGTATTTGAGGGAAAGGTTTGACAAAGACAAACACTACACATGGACAACACACAATCTTGGCAGACGACCATCATAAATCTGTTAAGGGAGAAAAAGGAAATGCATGCATGATGATGACTTGATGGTTAATGATGAGTAGTACTAGACTAGTAGTACAGGGCAGCAGTATATTATTAATTATTATTATTATGCAATTGCCTTGCCTGTCTGCCCCCAGAGAGACCCAAATTACATACATTTTATGTTCTGTTGTACCGGGCTTCCTTTTAAAGCTAGCAAAGAAAATTAAAAAATAGCTGTAGGAGTCAAATATATAAGCAAACATAATAAACAACAACACACACAGTCGTAAAATGATTGAAGAGAAAAAATGAATCAAATGAAATAAAAGATGATGATACTATAAGTTACTATGTTATGGTCAAATTGGGAGTTGCATCTCGGCATTCCTCTTTGTCCTTCCTTCCATGGACGCTCCGTCCGTCAATCTTGGGTGCCACTGCCTACCTGGCAGATGTGGATTGGTAAGGTAAGTGTGAGTGGTTTTTCCCAGTATAGCACAGGGTAAAGGCTGGCCTGTGAGTGGAGATGGAAAAACAAAAGGGATATTGAAAAATCAAGGAGAAAAGAAAGTTAAAATGCATAAATTACGGAGGAGTGCAACAAGAACACTTTCAGAGGCGGCATGGCTAAATCATGTCTACTCTGTTTCCAGCATTAACCTACAACAACAACAACAGGACAGAGGCAGGCCCGCGGCGCCCACCCAACCTCCACTTAGCTTAGATTTGTTTGAGCCAGACAGCACTGAGCAGTGCACACATATACAGCAACATATCATTTTCCAAATTAAGTAACTAAATCAATGCACCGCTGTCAGTCATACCACTACACTCGCCTCCACCACTACACAGACATGCAGGCCTGGTGTGGTTGTTGTTGCTTGTTTACCTTTTAGGCCACTTCATGAAACGCCCTAAGTTATTCCATCAATCATCTCCGATCCTACTGACTGACTGTGAGTATAGTATGGTCATCATGGTATCCATCTCTGTAGTGTACTGAGTGAGTCCAGATTCCAGAATCAAAAATGCAATGGATCGGCCTGCAGTAGTACAATTTTGTTATTAAACAACAAGAAGGGAAACATTGACTTGAGTCACTTTTTTGTGTGTAGATTATACTAGTACACTTCATGCACAACAACAACACAAACACCAATCACTCAGAGTCAGCGTCCAATGCATGCCATCATTTACCTGTTCTTAAGGGGCAGTCCCTCTCGGCTCGGAAAGGAGGATAGCTATAATTACTAGTCAGGTTCTTTGGAGGGACTCGAGTCTCGACGAGGCAGGCACACATTTCTTGTACTATTCTCCATCCAATGTCTGGCTTGAGGGAAATGGATTTAGGGCGAGTCAGGAGTGGACTGGAGCAGGACTCGGAGGAGTGGACTTACTTCTTCACTGACTGCACACAGTTGCAACTCAATCCGGCAATAAAAGAGTAAGACGGTGGTGATGGATTTGTTGTGATTCGAACCAGAAAGACAGAGACACACACAAATAATAAAAGTAAATAAGCAAGAAAGAAAGTAACAAGTCGAAAGCCTAGTTGTCAGGGAAGTAGAGCTCATCCTCAAACTCTGGTGGTTCACCCAGAAGTAGGTCATCTAACACACTACTTCCATGACCTAAGTCGCCGTCATCATCTTCCTGCTGTGCTACTTCAGGTATGGTGTAATCCGGTGGTATAAAGTGCTGATTCATTTTGATCATGGTTAACCTCTCCACGTTTTGGGGTGAAAGACTGGTCCGTCTCACTGTCAGAACAGCACCAGCAGCACTGAAAACACATTCAGAAGAGACACTTGCGATAGGGCAAGCCAGATAGTTTATCGCCAGCCTGCTGAGCACTGGCCATTGGCGCCTTTTCCCATACCAATACACCAATGGGTTTTGATCAATGTAGACCTCTGTTGGGTCATCCAGATAGGCCTGGACCATCCGCTCAATGCTCAGGGGTGCTCCGCTTTGCTCGGCCTCTTTTGCCTTTGCCTCAGCACTGGACCTAACAAGCCCTTGCTGTAGAAACCATTCCTGTGCCGATTTTGGTGGGGCTGATGCTCCTGTTCTTGTTGTTGTTGATGTTGTTCTTGGTGTTGTTGGTGGTTTTGACTGCTGTGAGCCAACCGCACTGCCCTCAGGCTCTGAAGTTGAACTTGACGCCGGCTGCCCTGCAGTACTTGTTGTGGCCTGGAGTAGCGGGCCTCTAATTCCCAGCCGTTCTTTTTCTAAGCGACTGGCTTCCGCAGCTATCCAAGTTTTGTACTTGGCAACATCCACTTCTGAAAAAGGAATCAATGTGTTAGTGTTCAGTACTGCTTTGTACCGTGGATCCAGAATTGTGGCAGAAATGTAATGGTTGGATGACACAATGCCTCTTTGCACCCTTGTATTTTCAGATAAGCGAAGGGTTAAGCTCTCCACCAACTCATATGCTTCTTTTTTTCCTCCACACCTGCGTACATTGCAGACACCCCCTTCAGCTGTTCCTGTAGCATGTGCAACAATGGGATAGCTTGGCCCATAGTACAGTCCTCCTTGCTGACTTCACGTGTGAAGAGCTCGAAAGGAAGTAGCATCTCTGTCAGGCATTTAACTAGGCCCCATTGGTCCATCTCAATGGTCATGCCTTTCACAGTAGCATCCCCTCTTTGCAAGACATATTCATTGATTGGTCTGTACTGCTCAAACAGACGTTCAAGCATGTAATAAGTTGAGTTCCAACGTGTTGGCACCTCCTGGATGAGTGCTCTAACTGGCATTCTATGCTCACGTTGAATGATCCTCAGCTGCTTCCGGGCTTTAAAAGAATGGCTGAAATGTGTGCAGATTCTTCTGCAGGTGGTAAGTAAGTTGCTGACTCGGCCTTCTTTTTTCAGAAAGTCTTAAACAATGATGTTAATGCAGTGCGCCAAACACAGGACCCTGAAATAGCTACCATCGTACATGGCCTTAACTATATCACTGCCATTGTCCGTGGCAACAAAACCAATGTTAAGCCCTCTTGGGCGCAGCCATTCAAAGACCTTGCTGTCAAAGTCTTCCAAAATGTTTGCAGCAGTATGAGATTTCTCCATGGCGAACATGGCTACAGTTGCATGTTTCCGAGTGGCATTAAAAATCTCAGCAGTGTCAACAACACCTGCTGCAGATATCTTTTCTCTAACCCCCACAAAAGAGATCCAGTGTGCAGTGATGCACATGTAATCAGTGGCTTGGCAACTGGTCCACATGTCTGTTGTCAGGTGGATAGTGTGAACAGCACTCTGCTGCAAAGCTTGTCCAAGCAATTCCAGCACGTTGTGATGTAGTGCTGGAACAGCAACTCTGGCGAAATAGGACCGGCTGGGAACCTTCCATTTTGGGCAGATGGCTGTCACAAATTCAAGAAAACCCACCCCTTCCACAAAAGAAAAAGGGAGGAGGTCCAGCGCTAACATTTTAGCCAGCTTCGCATTGTACAAACGTGCCGTTGGGTGGTTGCGTTCGTACTGCCCCTCCGACCTAAACATGCTGAGAATGGTAGCCTGGATTTTTTTCTTTTCTGGTGCCACTGATGCAGGTGACTTCTTGACGCCAGATGTTGTTAGGCTCAATCGCACGTTTTTCGTTGCGGTACTCTCTTGCCTGGGACCCCTTGGTGTCTCAGCCTTACTCTTACTCTAGTGCCACTGAGATGTTGCTGATGAGGATGTGGGCAGTACCACTGCACTGCTTAGGACAGGGCTACTTTGTGTACCAGAGAAAATGTCTCCCTCTTGTTCACCTTCCACCGCGATCGTATCTTCTTCTACTTCTTCATCCCCACCAACAGCAATGGGTGCAGTTTTTTGGCCGCTAAGGTGCGCCTCCCACTGGATCAAGTGGTGTTTTTTCAGATGGGTTGTTTGGCCTCCGGTACCATAGTTTGCACCAAGCTTACCCCGACTAACACCTTGTCCACAAATGGAGCATATAGCAATGTTCACCTCCTTCGTGCTAACCGAAAAGAAGTCCCAAACTGGGGAGGTCAACTTTCTGGCGCTGCTGCTGGTGCCACTTGCAATGCCGGATGAACTGGTAGGTGGGCGTGAAGTTTGACTCTCTGCAGTACCTACTTCTACTGAGGTGGTACTTGTGGTGGATGTACGTGGCTGCCGGCGAAATATGGAAGCTGGAGGTGGTGTTGGTGGTATGATCTGTGTTGGTGGTATCCGTGCCACATCCCTCACAGCAATTTGGGATGGGGTAATGTCGGTCTCCACTGGGGCGGGAGTAATGTCCATGATGACTGCCTCATCATCATCCTCCTCTTCTACATCTACCTCCATAACTCTAAGGCTTTCTGGAACCTTCCTTTTCCCTAGCCTTGTCTCGTGGCGTGTCTCACTCTCAGACTGAGGTGGTGGGATCCAAGTGGCGTCTAGATCATCAGAAGGGGGCTTTCAGAAGAAGTTGATGGACTAACCCTCCTTTTCCTTGCTGGGGATCTGGAAGACAATGGATCTTCTGAAAGAGTGGCTTGCTCTTCTTCTTCGTCTGCAGGAAGCTCGATCTCCTGAACTGCCCCTACTTCAGGAGGAACAACTACTATTGGGGGTGGTTGTGGCTATTGTTTCCCACTTATCTTAGTTCCCTGCATTGATTGGGTACTACTTTGAGATAACGATAAGTCAATTTCAACATCACTGCTCGTCGGCGTTGCTCGTGATTAGACTGGCTGCCTCTGCGACAGACATGGGCTTGGGCCTAGGTTGGTGGGGTGGGTCCACTGATGCGGGGGTGCTGCTCCCAGCTTGCTCCCGGACACCACTGCTGCAGGCGCAATTTTTGGTTTCCCAAAAAGGTCTTGGGTGACATACCGGTCTTGGTAAGTGGCAGTGCCTTCTTCTCACTGGCAACTTTCTTGCTACTGGACCTGGTACCTTTCTTTGGGGCCATCTTCAAGATGTCAGCAGCACGCAGTGGCACAAGTTGAAGAGATGCCTGTGGTTACACGTCATGTGACGTCGTGCGCAGCAGGACTTCTGTCTGGCAGTACAATGGGTGATGTTGTCTCCTCCTCTTTTGTGCACCTAAAAGCAAAGAAGCAAGAAGAACATCAGTGAAACGTGGCATTCATTGTTGTGGTTCAATTACTACTAGTACAAACAAACAAATATAATATATTTAACTTAGTGTGTGGTTGGTTACACTTGTTAGTGTTATTAATATTATTAAATTTATTACCTCAGTTATTAAAAAACATAACAATACAGTGTAGCCATTTGTGAGACTTTGACAACAACAAGGGCTTTCATGGTTGGTGTACTGTAGTGTACAGTACACTCAGGAAGGATAGGAAAGAAAGAAGAACAAAAATACAAATGTAACGGACCCGGTTTGGCATTGTGCATCACGTGGGATGCAGCATTAAGGGAGCTGCAGCTGACAATGGATGGAAGCAATAAGCCAAGAGGAACAAAGGAAAGACATGCAGGCCTATGGCAAAAGCACACCTAACTACCACCAAAAAATGGCCACCAGCCACATGGTCACTCACAACAACCACAAGCAGGAGGCCTGGAAAACAATGAACTCAAGCAGGCCTATATGGACACAGACTTTACAAAATGGCCCCTGGCCACATGGGGAGGCTCAGCCAAGGCAAATGCTGGCCACGCACTCTTACAAACACACTCACACACTGGCCAGACAAAGGAGGCATGCTAAACAACACAGCTTTAATGCAACAATGCCAAAAACAAAAATCCACAGGGCTATCAAAGGTTTACAAGTTACACAACAACCACACACATCCAACAAAGGCATTTATTTAACACACATGAAAAAAAGTGAAAAACCACAAAAAACACATTTTGCATTTCAATCCAATGCCATCCATGCCCTAAATGATGTTTAAATTCAACAGACACCACAGAAACAGTTGTTTCATGCAACCATGAGTAGCTCTGGGCCTACTGGCTGAAAGGCCTATTGGCAGACTACTGTGCCAGTGAATTAAATAAATATTGCAAATTAATTTCAAAAGTTGGAGAAAATGTAGTGAACTGTGCAACATGTTTCCTTTATAAAAGATTAGAAAATGACTTACAAAGAAACAACTAGGCCCCTACTGAAACTACAGACCACCCACCACAATAAATTTTAAAAAACATGAAAAGTACAAGAAAATGTAGGTGCAATGCCCCAATCAAACAAACAACACCAATTTTCCAACTTACTTGTGAAATCTCAAATTCAAAAGTCCTCAAATCCAATAATATATGATGCAGCAGCCACAAAGAGTGATCCTTCCAGCTCCAAATCCAAATGAAAAGTGAACAGGAGATGGACAAAGCACTGGGAGGAGCCTGCTGGACAGGAACAGGAAGTTGGAGACTCTGGGGCACTTCCTTCCTCTTAAAAAAAAAAGTACTCTGAGGAGTATTTTTAATCCAAATCATCATTTTGAGAAGGTTTTGATGCTGCTCGAGAGAGAGATTCTTCTACAGATTGCAAATTCTGCATGTTCGGGATCGCCATCTTTACAAAACTTCCGCCGGAAGTCCGATGTCGCACCCGAATGACGTGTTCGCGATCACACACTCTCGCGGTACTGTGCGCCTGGCTACCAAATCTCGTGGCACTCGCCAACGGGTGGGAAATCTCATCGGCGATCACAAGGAACCCGGATTTCAGAGCAATTATATGGGATTTATGAGTGGCCATGTTCTCGGTTGGTGCCTCTCAGTAGGTAAACAATGTAACTGCTCCAATTTGCTGTATGTATGTGGAACTTCTATAGTGTGAACTTAGCGAAAAGGCAAGGTGTGGTGTACAAGGTCTACGGAACTGCCGTTGGTTTTCGGCAACGTTTTCTAACAGATTATGATCTTTGTTTTCATTGCACTAATGTGTAGGTTATTCTCCCTCCTGTGCATCACCAGATGATCACGGGTTCATAGCTGCTTTAGAGTATGGCTGAATTGTCTATATATTGTCTATATATTGACGCTGCTGATGGTGCTGACCCCCCAGTTTTGGAAGACGTTTCTGGTGAAATTATGAAATATGCCATATCTGCAGTATATAGGTAGAATAATGTGGGGTCAGCACCCATTCCTGCTACAAAACTCTGCATCAATCCTCTCAGAAACCTGCTCTTGTTACTCTAATCTTATTCCTTCCCAGGTTTTAGGGTATGAATATACGACGATAACAGATGCCCTATTTTTGTAGCTTTCTCTGTGACATAATACGATCCCCCTAATCAAATGATTTTTTTCTGCTTTTGTACTACCTAAAGGGCTATCATGTGAGGGCTATTATGGTATTCATCGTTCCGCTGCCTGGGCAGAATCCCGTTCAGCTTATCGAGAACAGTTGATTCTCTTCTGCGCAGGCCTGTAATTTACCAAGAGGTTGGAGTCTTACTGTTCACTTTAGCCAACATTTAAAGGGGCAATTAATCCCATGATGTCCACTACAGAGTGTTAGGAGACATACGAGGAGTTTATAAGTTTCACCCAATCTAGTATTTAGAATCTCCAGAACTTATTTGACTAAGCTATTCATAAATTGTCAAAACTTCCTAGAGTTGTTTATCTTAATAGAGTGAAACGTCTCTTTACACTTTTGCTACTCAAATGCCTGTTTTAACTCGCACAAATAATCATAAATTATTTTTGTATGCATACTTCTTTATTGCTTCCTGACCTTCTCTAGTGCCCCCTCTCTTGTCTAGTCTCCTTCTTGATCAATGTTTTTCCTTGTAGATTGCTTACCTGTATACAAACCCCTAAAATGTGCTTAACCATGGTTAGCTTTACTTTTTTTTGCCTTTTTGCTTACTTCATACGTAAATAAATCTATTTAAGGGCTACATTGTTATAAACTCGAACCTGGTTGCAGGATTCACTTACCTAATTCGCTAGTTGTACAAATTGCCACCATCACATCTAAACGTTGCTGGCGTTCAGGGTCCATGTTATCCTTTTCATCTGTGTCTTCCCATCCCAAGGCCCCAGCTCTTGGCTACCATCGCTGTGCCTGTTATCCAGGCTTAATAGTATACTCTGCGGTAGGTGGTCGCTTTCTAACCTCTAAGCCCAGCTTTTGTCTGACAATAAATATAGCAAGACTTCACTTTGCACACCAGCTGATCTGCTTAGCTTCAATAAAGTTACCATAAAATCATGTATCATTATTACCAGGTAATAAAGTTTGGGTTTCTAGCCATACTCTTGTATGCAGATAACAAGGCATAAATACATTTTAAAAAATCTAATACTAACTACCTTGCGATCAATCTACCCAGTGACATTTCACAATATCATTGCCAATGAACTCTCCACCTTAAATGTAACTTTGCAAGGAGATAAAAAAGTTCTCCGTATTTAATGTGACTAACAATCCCAGGTTTTCTAGTCGTTATCTTACGTTTATGTTTGTTTATATGCCACCTATTGTTTCATCTCTTCTGGGATCCTCTTCACCATGAGGATTCCCCAGTTACAGAATATTTGATAGCCTGTTCCTGTGGTGTTTAATTTAAGATTTGCTTCATGCTTTCTACAATGCTTAATCTGTAAAAAGTAAATGCTATGGCCCTTCACAGTAGGCAACTGCAGCTTGAACCACCCATTACCCCTGCCAGTGCTGCTAAAGACAGTGTCACGACAACATTACTATCACACTCCTATTAGTGTGACAATTCAGACTATTCTAGGTCACCCAAAGCTATAAGAAAGGCACGGGTGGCATATATTGAATTATTAACCCCTTCGATGCTTATGACGAGCTGGACTCGTCATGGCACACAGTGGTCGTGTGCTCATGACGAGTCCAGCTCGTCATAAGACCCACCCACGGGGGAAGCGCTGGCGCTCCCCCCGTGGGAATCCGATCGTTGGGTTTTTTTCGGGGAAGGCAGGGGAAGGGCTTCCCCTGCCTCCCATTGCCTCCCCCTGCCCCCCCCTCAATGAGGCGCGCTGACGTCATTGGGGGTTTCCCTTTGTTCCCCGACGCGCTGGAAGCCATTTGCTTCCAGCGCGTTGGGGAATAAGGTGAGTTTTGGCTCCGGGGAGGGGGGGTTTGAAAGAAAAGAGGCATCGAGGGAAAGGAAAGGGTTTTCCTTTCCCCCGATGCCTCTTTTGTGTGATCGTGCAGCAGGAATGCCCACTAGACACCAGGGAATTTCTTTTTTTTTTTAAACGTGTAAATACTGTTTCGGGGAGCGGCCCCTTGGGCAAGGGTCGCTCCCCTTTTGGGGATCATATGTATTTGGTGCTCTGCCCCCCCTGGAGGGGCAGTTTTTTTTTAATAAATCGGGAGAATGGGGCCTTGAATCGGGCAAGTGTTGTGCACTGGCCTGGCAGGTTGCTGGCAGTGCATACACCACCTGAAACAGCTTCCGGGCACACACACATGTGCATGATATAGAGGTATACTGCAATAAGTGGCACTCAGAACACAATGAAGAGCGAACTAGAGGGGGGCTGAGAGTGAAAGTATAGTGTCTTTGGAAGAGAAGAGATTTGAGGTCAGGGTAGAGGAGGTGGCACGGA
Organism: Calotriton arnoldi; assembly: GCA_963921515.1. NCBI lineage: Eukaryota > Metazoa > Chordata > Amphibia > Caudata > Salamandridae > Calotriton > Calotriton arnoldi. The sequence goes on along the minus strand of CAWUFW010006309.1, from coordinate 150,355 downwards.
GCAATGGGGGAAGCGATTCTCACCGGATTGCGCCATCGATCTTTCCCCTTTTGAAGAGGGGGTGCGCAAGCAGAAGCTTTTCCGCATTGCGAGCCACCGGACAATTTCAATTTATTCGCCAGGTAACGAGGGGAGGACGTGTGTAAGGCTTTGTGTGTGATGCAGGCAGTTTTGTAAATAGATCTTGCCTCGATCGGAAGCCATCGAAGAGAGGACAGGATAGGAGTGACGTGGTCGCTTCGTTTAGACCCTGAAATGAAGCGAGCTGCTAAATGGAGGATGGATTTGAGAGGGAGAGGTGGGATTTGGGTAGGCCCGTCAGAAGAGAATTGCAATAATCCAGTCTTGAGAGAACCAGAGATTGTACTAAGGTTTTAAGTCTTTCTCTGGGAAGAACCGACGGATCCCCCATAGAAGGCGCAACTGGTAACGTGCGTTCTTAGCAATAGAGTTGATGTGGGAGATTAGGTTGAGTCTTTTGTCAAGAATGATACCTAGGTATTTAGCGCTGTCGACAATGATGGGTTTGGTGTTGAGTAGGTTCAGCTGATCCATCCAAGATTGAACAGGAGGAGGTGAGAGAGAGGTAGAGAGGAGGAGGAATTCAGTTTTGGCGGGATTCAGAATGAGTTGGTGAGCTAACATCCAGTTGTGAATAGAGTTGAGAGTAGAGTTGAGTAGTGAGAGATTGTGTGCGGAAGATAAAGGTATCTTCCCACTAGTCCACCAGGCATTTATTTGTGGAGAGTGACCCCTTGGGTGGCAGAATAGCAGTATGTTTTTAGGCCCATCTGCCCCCAAGGAGGGCAGAAGCCACTAGACACCAGGGTTTTTTAATTTTTGCGTTGGGGAGTGGCCAAAAGGGCAAGGGTTGCTCCCCTTTACGGGGTGAATATTTTATTTATACTCTTTGGCCCACCTACCCCTTAGCTTGGCTGGTGGATTGTGTGTGGACTGGTGCATTATTTGCATATGTGATTGTAATGTTTTTTCCTCCTTTTTATTCTAGTGTAAAGCTTTTGATTCCTGTTTGCGGTTTCGGCAGTGGTTGTTCTGCAGTTTTGCGTAATTGCATTTATTTGGTAAGAAAAATATTTTTGTTGTGTGTACTCCAAATGAGTATTATTGTCATGCATGAATGAATTTTTTTGTAAGTGGTGTCATAATGGCAGCATATTTGTTAGTGTTCAGAGCATGAAATTCTTTGCGATGTTTTGCATTGTCTTATGTGTAATTTTTTTCTTCTTCTTTTTAGTGGGATATTGTTGATCCTTACTGTGTCTGTGCAGAGTAGGTGGTGGTGAGTCTAGCTGCTTCTGTCACGTGAGTGGTATAGTGTTGGAGTATATAGGTCTTTGTGATAAAGCTACATTTTGTTTATTTCTTTTTTTACAAAGGGTTTGTTGTTGTTGACTTGTTTGACAAGTAACCTTTATTAGTAAGCATTATGGCTAGCCGTAGAATTACTGCTCAGCAGGTGGTTGGTTTGCTTCTTGAATCTTCCTCTGAGCAGGATTATGAGACTGACAGTGTGTCGGAGGGAGAGGAGGGAGGGGAAGATTCAGGCAGTGAGTTTTCTCTCCACATGGAATCATCGGATGATGAAGGTACTCTCAGTGCAGATGAAGTGCCTGATTTAGAGGAGGATACTACTGTGCCGATGGTGCAAGAGGCATCTGGATTGCAGCCTGGGGCTGCTAGGCTTCCTACTGGAAGTGCTGGACTCTGGGTTGATCCAAACATGGTGCAGCCGGTGTTGCCTGCCTTTAGTGGTTATGCAGGGTGTAGAGTGGATTGTGAACATTATTTGCCTATACAGTATTTTCAGTTGTTTATGGATGATGTATTTTTGGGTGAGATTGTTGAGCAGACTAATTTGTATGCTGAACAGTTTTTGAGGGACAACAGTGCCAGACTTAGGCCCCATTCTAGAGCTACCCGGTGGAGTCCCACAAATCTGGAAGAGATGAAGAAGTTTTGGGTTTGACTTTTTTGATGGGTTTGATAAGGAAGCCGTCCATGGGTTCATATTGGTCTACCAGTCCCTTGATGGCAACAGCCATATTTCCTGCAGTTATGACTCGTGATCGATATTTACTTTTGCTTCGGATGCTGCATTTTGTTGATAATGGTTTGGCGTTGCCACGAGATCACCCTGAATGTGACCGTCTTTTTTAAGATTCGGCCTGTTCTTGATCACTTTGTAGATCGATTTTCAGAGATCTATACTCCAGGGAAAGAAATATCTATTGATGAGTCTTTGGTCCTGTTCAAGGGCCGTTTGGTTTTTAGGCAGTACATTCCTAGCAAGAGGGCACGCTATGGAATTAAGCTGTATATGTTGTCTGAGAGTAGGACAGGATATGTTTTTAATTTGCGTGTGTACACTGGTAGGGATTCCACTATTGACCCCCTGGTTGTCCGTCCACTTTTGGAGTTTCAGAGAAAATTGTGTGGGATCTTGCTAGAGGACTGTTTAACAGAGGCCACCATTTGTACCTTGATAACTTCTACACTGCTGTGCAATTGTTTAAGGAATTGTTCAAAGTGGACACTTTTGCTTGTGGCACAATCCGCTCTAACCGTAAAGGTTATCCAAAAGAGCTTGTTTGCAAAAACTTCAGAGGGGACAGTGCAGTGCCTTGCGTAGTGAGGAACTGCTAGCTGTGAAATTTGTGGACAGGAGGGATGTGTATATGCTGACTACCATCCATGATGAGAGTACTTCACCTGTGGCTGTTTGGGGTCAGATTGCTGAAGTGCGCAAACCTGTGTGTATTTTAGACTACAATAAGCACATGGGTGGTGTTGATAGAGTAGATCAGAGGTTGGAACCTTACACTGCTATTCGTAAGGCTTACATTTGGTATAAGAAGTTGGCCATCCATCTCTTCAATTTAGCAACTTTCAATGCTTTTGTTGTGTTCAAGGAGTGTTCTCCTGCGTCAAAGTTGACTTTTGTTCAGTTTCAGCAGTCTGTCATAGGCAGCCTTGTTGTTGTGGAACAGGCAAGTGTTCCTAGAGTTGGAGTGGTGGAGGATGTGGCTCGATTGAAAGATCGCCACTTTCCTGATCACATTCCTCCTACACCCTCAAAAGACTTTCCCACTAGGAGATGTAGAGTCTGTTGGCGAAGAGGTACGCGGAAGGAGACTCGTATGTACTGCCCTGAGTGTCCTTCTAACCCTGGGCTGTGTGTGCCTGCTTGTTATAGAGCGTACCACAAGCAAAAGAATTATTGGGAGCAACCATGAGTGGTAAAGTGAACTGCCTGGTCTGTAATGTTTAAGAATTGTTGTTCTGTTTCAAGGTTGGCATTAGTGCAATGTATTTAGTTTCTGATTTTGTGTTAGTAGATTTGTATCTATTTGCAATTTGTTTGTGTTTTCTTTTTTGTATAAAAAAATCCTAAATGTGATGGTGGTGTGTGTAGGCTGGTGCTTGGCTGGCGGTGTGCGTGGAGTGGCGCTTGGCTGGCGGTGTGCGTGGAGTGGCTCTTGGCTGTTCAGTGTGCGTGGAGTGGCGCTTGGCTGGCGGTATGCGTGGAGTGGCGCTAGGCTGGCGGTGTGCGTGGAGTGGCGCTAGGCTAGCAGTGTGCGTGGAGTGGCGCTTGGCTGGCGGTGTGCGTGGAGTGGCGCTTGGCTGGCGGTGTGCGTGGACTGGCGCTCGGCTGGCAGTGTGTGAGTAGTGACTTGCTGCTGGTCACTACACACACTGCTAGCCGAGCGACACTCCACGCCATCCATCAGCTTGTGTGGTTGCTGTGTTAGGAATGTGGGCGTGTGAAAGTGATGGGCCCTTGAATGGCGCTGTCTGCTGGTGTGAGTGTTGTAATGTGATGGGCCCGCGGCTGGTGGTGTGAATGGTTTTGTATTTGTCACACGTATGAAAGGTGTATGAATGGCCTGTAAAGAGGTTGGTGCCTTGTCGTGGCTTTACAGCTCACGAGCTGTGAGTCAATGGTTCAGTTTCTCGTCCTTTCAATTATTAACAGTGCATTTCATTTTTGTGAAATCACTTGTTAATACAATTGTATATACTGAACCATCACTCACCCTCGTGCCAAATCCAACCAGTATGTGTGTGTGTGCTTGAGGATTAGATGGCTGTGCAGTAATATTTTTTTTTTGTCTTTCTCAAGCAGGGTGTACCTTGTCCCTTTTTGTGAATGTTGTAATGTGTTTGTTTCGTGCCTGGTGGTGTGAATGGTCTTGTGTGTATCACGTATGAAAGGTGTGTGAATGGTCTGTAAAGCGGTTGGGGCCTTGACGTGGCTTTACAGCTCACGAGCTGCGAGTCACTGGTTCCGTTTTTGTCCTTTCAATTATTGACAGTGCATTTCATTTTTGTGAAATCTCTTGTTAATAAAATTGTATATACTGAACCATCACTTGCCCTCGTGCCAAATCCAACCAGTATGTGTGTGTGCTTGAGGAATAGATGGCTGTGCAGTAATCTTTGTCTTTTTAGTCTGTCTGCCAAGGTGTACATTCCGTCTAAGAATAACCTACCAACTGTAGATATTGTCGTAAACGAAACACCCATGGGAGTACATGGTGATATCTCTCTTGTGGATCCCAACAAGTTATGGTACCCACAATGTCCTGCAAACCTCAAAATGTCTGTCACATTTTCCTTGCAATATTGTGCCAAACTTTCACGCTGCAGAAATAAACAACACATTATCTCAAAATGACCTGGTTTTGCAAGGGGGGTCACCTGGGTTTTTGGCCCGGGGCTCGGCGGCCACATACCTCCCTGGAAGCCCCCGGGTGTCTACTTTTCAGAAATGTGTGTGTTTGGTAGGTTTCCCTAGGTGCCGGCAGAGCTAGGGTTCACAAACTACAGCTAGGCACTTTGCCAAAAAAGGGTCATTTTTCACTGCGAAATTGAGGTGTGACTACGTTGCGTTTTGCGCCGTTTCCTGTCGCAGGCACTAGGCCGACCCACAGAAGTGAGGTACCATTTTTCTCGTAAGACTTTGGGGAACGCGGGGTGGGTGGAAATTTGTGGATCCACGCAGATTCCAGAACTTTCCACCACAGAAATGTGGGGAAAATGTGGTTTTTTTGACAATTTTTATGTTTGCAAGGGATTCTGGGTAACAGAACCTGGTGGGAGGCAGTCAAGTCACCCCATCTTGGATTCCCCTGGGTGTCTAGTTTTCAAAAATGTATAGGTTTGCTAGGTTTCCCTAGGTGCCGGCAGAGGTAGGGTTCAAAAACTACAGCTAGGCACTTTGCAAAAAAAGGGTCATTTTTCACTGCGAAATTGAGGTGTGACCACGTTGCGTTTTGCGCCGTTTCCTGTCGCGGGCACTAGGCCGACCCACACAAGTGAGGTACCATTTTTCTCAGAAGACTTTGGGGAACGCGGGTGGGTGGAAATTTGTAGATCCACGCAGATTCCAGAACTTTCCACCACAGAAATGTGGGGTAAATGTGTTTTTTGGACAATTTTTTAGGTTTGCAAGGGATTCTGGGTAACAGAACCTGGTGGGAGGCAGTCCAGTCACCCCATCCTGGATTCCCCTGGGTGTCTAGTTTTCAAAAATGTATAGGTTTGCTAGGTTTCCCTAGGTGCCGGCAGAGCTAGGGTTCAAAAACTACAGCTAGGCACTTTGCCAAAAGGGTCATTTTTCACTGCGAAATTGAGGTGTGACCACGTTGCGTTTGCACCGTTTCCTGTCACAGGCACTAGGCCGACCCACACAAGTGAGGTACCGTTTTTCTCGTAAGACTTTGGGGAACGCGGGGTGGGTGGAAATTTGTGGATCCACGCAGATTCCAGAACTTTCCACCACAGAAATGTGGGGAAAATGTGGTTTTTTTGACACTTTTTAGGTTTGCAAGGGATTCTGGGTAACAGAACCTGGTGGGAGGCAGTCCAGTCACCCCATCCTGGATTCCCCTGGGTGTCTAGTTTTCAAAAATGTATAGGTTTGCTAGGTTTCCCTAGGTGCCGGCAGAGGTAGGGTTCAAAAACTACAGCTAGGCACTTTGCAAAAAAGGGTCATTTTTCACTGCGAAATTGAGGTGTGACCACGTTGCGTTTTGTGCCGTTTCCTGTCGCGGGCACTAGGCCGACCCACACAAGTGAGGTACCATTTTTCTCAGAAGACTTTGGGGAACGCGGGGTGGGTGGAAATTTGTGGATCCACGCAGATTCCAGAACTTTCCACCACAGAAATGTGGGGAAAATGTGTTTTTTGACAATTTTTTAGGTGTGCAAGGGATTCTGGGTAACAGAACCTGGTGGGAGGCAGTCCAGTCACCCCATCCTGGATTCCCCTGGGTGTCTAGTTTTCAAAAATGTATAGGTTTTCTAGGTTTCCCTAGGTGCCGGCAGAGCTAGGGTTCAAAAACTACAGCTAGGCACTTTGCCAAAAAGGGTCATGTTTCACTGCGAAATTGAGGTGTGACCACGTTGCGTTTTGCGCCGTTTCCTGTCGCAGGCACTAGGCCGACCCACACAAGTGAGGTACCATTTTTCTCGTAAGACTTTGGGGAACGCGGGGTGGGTGGAAATTTGTGGATCCACGCAGATTCCAGAACTTTCCACCACAGAAATGTGGGGAAAATGTGGTTTTGTTTGACAATTGTTTATGTTTGCAAGGGATTCTGGGTAACAGAACCTGGTGGGAGGCAGTCAAGTCACCCCATCCTGGATTCCCCTGGGTGTCTAGTTTTCAAAAATGTATAGGTTTGCTAGGTTTCCCTAGGTGCCGGCAGAGCTAGGGTTCAAAAACTACAGCTAGGCACTTTGCCAAAAAAGGGTCATTTTTCACTGCGAAATTGAGGTGTGACCACGTTGCGTTTTGCGCCGTTTCCTGTCACAGGCACTAGGCCGACCCACACAAGTGAGGTACCATTTTTCTCGTAAGACTTTGGGGAACGTGGGGTGGGTGGAAATTTGTGGATCCACGCAGATTTCAAAACTTTCCACCACAGAAATGTGGGGAAAGTTTGGTTTTTTTGACAATTTATTAGGTTTGCAAGGGATTCTGGGTAACAGAACCTGGTGGGAGGAAGTCAAGTCACCCCATCCTGGATTCCCCTGGGTGTCTAGTTTTCAAAAATGTATAGGTTTGCTAGGTTTCCCTAGGTTCCGGCAGAGCTAGGGTTAAAAAACTACACCTAGGCACTTTGCCAAAAAAGGGTCATTTTTCACTGCGAAATTGAAGTGTGACCACGTTGCGTTTTGCGTCGTTTCCTGTCGCAGGCACTAGGCCGACCCACACAAGTGAGGTACCATTTTTCTCATAAGACTTTGGGGAACACGGGGTGGGTGGAAATTTGTGGACTCACGCAGATTCCAGAACTTTTCACCACAGAAATGTGGGGAAAATGTGTTTTTTTGGACAATTTTTTAGGTTTGCAAGGGATTCTGGGTAACAGAACCTGGTGGGAGGCAGTCAAGTCACCCCATCCTGGATTCCCCTGGGTGTCTAGTTTTCAAAAATGTATAGGTTTGCTAGGTTTCCCTAGGTGCCGGCAGAGGTAGAGTTCAAAAACTACAGCTAGGCACTTTGCCAAAAAAGGGTCATTTTTCACTGCGAAATTGAGGTGTGACCACGTTGCGTTTTGTGCCGTTTCCTGTCGCAGGCACTAGGCCGACACACACAAGTGAGGTACCATTTTTCTTGTAAGACTTTGGGGAACGCGGGGTGGGTGGAAATTTGTGGATCCACGCAGATTCCAGAACTTTCCACCACAGAAATGTGGGGAAAATGTGTTTTTTTTACAATTATTTAGGTTTGCAAGGGATTCTGGGTAACAGAACCTGGTGGGAGGCAGTCAAGTCACCCCATCCTGGATTCCCCTGGGTGTCTAGTTTTCAAATATGTATAGGTTTGCTAGGTTTCCCTAGGTGCCGGCAGAGCTAGGGTTCAAAAACTACACCTAGGCACTTAGCAAAAAAAGGGTAATTTTTCATTGTGAAAATGTGGTACGTCCACGTTGCCTTTTGAGCCATTTCCTGTTGTGGGCACAAGGGCTACCCACACAAGTGAGGTACCATTTTTCTCGGGAGACTTAGGGTAACACAGAATTGTAGAGCAACTGTTATTACCTATTGACTTTCTATGCATTTCTGCCTTCCAAATGAAAGACAATGTGTAAAAAATAAGTCATTTTGAAAAATGACCTATAATTCTCATGCTAGTATGGGTACTCCCAATTTCGGAAATGTGCAAATATCTACTGTTTCTAAAATCTACATTTTGTTCCCATTTCAGAAATACATAGGTGTCTTTCATAACAATTTTTCCATGTATACATTTTTCCAAAATAATTGCTATATACCCGGTACATAATAAAAAACCATTGCAAGATGCTGCTCAGTTATTGGCTCTGGGTTCGTCGGGTTCTTGGTGAACCTACAAGTCCTATATATCCCCACAACCAGAAAGGTCCAGCGGATATAACGGTATATTGCTTTCAAATAGCTGTCATAATTAGAAGAAGTTACAGGTGAAAACGTTGACACAAATGGCTGTTTTTTTCAACTAATTTTCAATTTTTCCTTCATTTAACTGTTAGTTTCTATAAGGAAAACTTTAAGGATCTACACAAATGACCCCTTGCTGAATTCAGAATTTTGTCTACTTTTCAGAAATGTATGGCTTTTTAGGATCCATTATTGGTTTCATACCCATTTCTACCATTAACTGGAAGGAGGTTGAAAGCACAAAAAATAGCAAAAATAGGCTATGTCCCAGAAAAATGCCAAAACTGTGTAAAAAAAGTTGCTTTTCTGACAAAAGTCTGCTTGTCCCTGAAAGCTGGGAAGATGGTGATTTCAGCACCACAACCCCTTTTGATGCCATTTGCAGGGAAAAAACAAGACGCTTTCATCTGTAGCCCTTTTTTCCCCCAAAAAAACAAAATTTTGCTGTATTTTGGCTAATTTCTGGGTCCCCTCCAGGGGAATCCACAAACCCTGGGTACCTTTACAATCCCCATGATGTTAGAAAAAAAGGACACAAATTTGGCGTGGATACCTTATGTGGTCAAAAAGTTACAGGGGCCTAAGCCCGCACTACCCCAAATAGCCAAAAAAAGGCTTAGCACAGGGGGGGAAAAGGCCTAGCAGCGAAGGGGTTAAACAATGTTGTTGTGCTCATCTTAAAATTACCCAGACATTGCCACCATGTGGTGAGCCATCATTAGTGTAGGTGTTGGGAATTAAGTGCTGGTGTTGGTGCCAAGCACCGGAAATCACGGGCCCAAAAAAAGCACTGGCTTTCTCTCTCTTTCAGCTATTTGCTTTCCATTTTACCACTGTTTTCAATTGAAGAAAGAAAAGATATGTTATGCACTTATTTTTATGCACCGACTCTCAAATAATTTAACACTCTAATTTTTTCTACAATCTTTTTCTGGATCCCACATTCAGAAATACTGAAATGCATAAATATATAAATACAGAAAAATACATACACAGTAAAAATGAAGGCCAAACAGATGAACTCACATAAAATCAAATACACACTAAAAAGATAATTTGGTGAATACAGTGGTACTTCAATGTGCACATGCATGTACACTCAAAGAAAGTGGGTTATTAACTGCGAAGGATGTCAAACCTGCACAAATAATAAGTCAGCAACATTCCATTTACTGGGAACCAAATACCCCGTTGCAGCACCTGACTCTCTCAGGGTAGCAAAGCAGAGCCTATGCAGGGCCAATAATCCAGGTCCATTCAGTGTTTTTATTTTTTTAAAAGGAACCATACTTTATTATGCACCCAGTACTCAATACTACAAATGATTTAACATATATGTACATGTAGGCATGTGGAAATACCTACAGTGACATGTTTCTAAAAGTTCACAACCCTAGAAAAGTCCTGAACCCTAAGACCCCAGTACCCCCCTGAGTAGGCATCGTACTGGTCTGCTTCGCTACCCTCAAAGAGCATAATGTCATTTAAGATATCATCAGTGATGTCATTAATAATGTTATTCAACATATCATAAGTGATGTAATATGTGAAGTTGCAAGCACTGAATCACGGTGGTGCAAGTTACAGCTGGTGACTAAACTATAACTAGCTAATGTCAGCAGTTTTCGTATGTAAATGTGATTTCTTATCTCATTTCAATACCTAACTATAATGTCATTTTATTTTGATTATTATTATTATTATATTATTATTCTTTTTATTATTATATGTTTGAACACTTTTATTGCACAAGTGGTATAAATACGCATAATTCACAGAGAATCATGAACTATATAAAATATTGTACTGTATTATAAAGTGTACTTTTCCATGCTTTTATTGCACAAAATACAGTGAAGGGTAGCTGCAGGGCCTGTCCTACAGCCAGGACCTGCACCCAACACCTATTCAGGGCTAACCACCATTGCACACAGCCTTCGTCAAGGTGCAGCGGAGGTTAGTTGCAGGAGCTGCTCCTAATCCTGTGCAGGTAGCTAACCTCGTCTGCACAAGTTCTTTGACTTTGCTGAGTGATGGTTAGCTTTAGGGCCAGGTCTACAGAAAAGACTCTGCATGAACCCTCGGATGGTGTCCCAACCCCTGTACCCCACAACCTTGGGCCGTGTGGTGCAAGGATTGGCCACAGGGTCTGACCTACAGACAGACCCTGTATTTAACACAAGTTCAATACAACAATTGAAAAGGAGCGTTAATTTCCATACAAGATTATGGGCCATATGTAGGTAGCGAAATACCGGTCGGTAACGGCCGAAATTCGGTAAATCTCCCGTTACCGACCGGTATTTAGGCGATTGAGATGTAGGAGGCCAAAAAGAAGGAATCGGTAATTATGAATCGGTAAATACCGATTCATCATTACCGAATTCAAAACTACCCATTCGGAAATCACCGATTCCTTATTTACCGAATCGGTAAATAAGAATCGGTAAAAACGAAAAAAGAGATGTAGGTAAATTCGGTAATACCGAATTACATGAAATTCGGTATTTAAGAGTCGGTAATTAACACTGACTGAAAGCAGGTGGTAATCATCTACAGCGAATATAAGCAATCCCAAAATGCAACAGTGTGATCACTATGGCGGCTTTCTATGTGATTGCAAGGCGGCTACGTCTACAGGCAGCAGGAGTGAGGATCTGGAGAAGGGAGGAGCGCATTTACAGACAGCGCATCACAATCTTCCAACAGACTGAGGCTGAGATCCATGAAAGGTACAGGCTACACCCCACACCATCCTGGACTTGATAAGGGACTTGCACCCACTCCTGGAGCACCCAACACCAAGGGCGCACACCATACCACCACATGTGCAGGTGCTCTGTAGCCTACATCTACTCGCATCTGGCAGTTACCAGGGGGTGATAGCTGCGGTAGGTGGGGTGTCTCAGAGTTGCCTGTCCCGTTTCTTCAGAAAGTTCCTGGATGCCATGATGCAGAGAATGCACCACTACATTATCTTCCCAAACACACAGGCGGAACTGCTCAAAACCAAGACAGACTTTTACCAGATGGCACAGTTCCCGCATGTCATAGGCTGTATTGATGGCACACACATTCCAATCTGCCCACCAGCAGCCACTGAGTATATCTACAGGAACAGAAAGTCCACCCACTCCATAAATGTGCAGGTAATCTGCGATGCTGCCAACATAATCACTGACATCGTGGCCAAATTTCCTGGGAGCACCCACGACTCATACATCTTCCAGAACAGTGGGATATACACACGCCTGGCTGCGGGAGAATTTGGAGAAGGATACCTGCTAGGTAAATCACTGTGACACTCACTCATACTTACTGCAGATGAATGTGTATTGGTGTATGTGACTAATGGCACTCTCTTCCTCACCTAGGCGATAGTGCATATGCTGTGCGGTCATTTATCCTCACTCCCTACCTAAACCCATCAACCCTGAGTGAGAGACGATACAATGTGGCACACAAATCAACACGCAACGTTGTGGAGCGCACGTTTGGACTATTGAAAAGCAGGTTCCGCTGCCTCCACAAAAGCGGAGGCGCACGTCAGTACACACCCATCATCTGCTGCAAAACTCATTGCAACTTGTGCAATGCTGCACAACCTTGTCACAAAGAAAGGTACAGAAGTGGAATTAACAGATTTTGAGGACAATGATGATGAATTAGCACAGCCAGAGCCCAACGCAGCAGGAGTGCCACCAGCAACAGATGGGAGACAGAGACGGGCAGAGATCACATGGAACTATTTTTAAGTAAGTAAGGAGACACAGCCAGTTGTTGTATGTAATGACGTAGTTTTAATTTCTGGGCACTACGCCACAACACAAACGGCCAAACTTGGCATTCCAATTTATGACATCCATAGTGGGAAGTCATGGGTTACTTCACCCAATTCTGTCCTGTAAGTGTGGGCTGCATCAGCGTCTGCGGCCACGCACAACAGTACTGGATGCCATTAAGTGACTGTCCTCACTGGCTGTGGAACCAGTGGCAGCCCCATGCCGTCTGCTGCTCCTTCGGGTGTCTGTTACAGGGGGGGTAATGCTGCTCCGACTGGTCGTGTCCTCGCTGTCCCCAACTTCCACAGCACCAGTAGTGGCAGACTGACTTGTCAGCAGCACCTCAAGAGCAGTGGTCACCTTTACCAGCCCCCTAGTGACATCAGTGCTGCAGTGCGCCAGGCCCTCCTGCATGGCCACGGAGCGCCTGCAGAGCAGAGAAGTGGCAGTTGCTAGGCGGTTCACTGCCCTTGTATGGTGCTCCATTTTCTGCCTCTCCCTGCACCGTGTAACTCTGTCCTCATCCATTTTGCTGCACAGCAGCATCACAGACTGGGACATGTCCCGCATGCCTGCAGCCATCTCCTTCATGCCCTCAGCCATTGAGCCTATGCCCTTGTCAATGTTGGTCATGTTGTCATTGAGGCGCCTCATTTGTCGCTGGACTGACTGTATTGCCTTTCCTTGTAGGCGCTGCACCTTCACCATGCTTGCCTCCAGCCCTCCGAAGACACCATGGCTCTCACCCTGTGGAGGTGGACTGCTCACATGAGCCCTGCGGCGGCGTCTGGCACCTGTGTGTGCTCCCTCAGTGGTGGACAGCAAACCAGCATTGCTACCATCCACTGGCACAGTGGATGTTTCCCCCCCCCTCGAGTCTTCTGAGGAGGACTCAAACTCCAGCAGTCTGGCAACAGCACGCCTCCTAGGTCTCAGCACTGCAGGTGGTGTTGATGCTGGTGAGGCTAGCAGTAGTGGCGAGGCTAGCTGTGGTGGTGAGGCTAGCAGTAGTGGCGAGGCTAGCTGTGGTGGTGAGGCTGACTGTGGTGGTGTTGTGTGCCCTGCACTCGTACTGGCCTTCTCAGTGATGTCCTTCCGGGGTGCCCTCTCTCCCTTGTCCTGAGCAGTCCTGCGCGATGTCTCGCCTGTGGACAGAAATTGTACATTAGCTCAGTGTACCTGCAGCCCTGCATAGCAAGAATAAATATACATTTCTGCCACACTATCTCATTGTCTTCTGCCTGCTTATCGCTGATGTGTGTCACATGCCTTGTTGTTCAGTGCGATTCCTGTCATGATAGGGGTTTCACTGACTACATCTCCCATAATGCATTGCTGGTTTGCACAAAAATCTGTTCTGGAGTGGGATTCACAGAGCCCAATTGGGGATTTGGGATAGGGGAAGGGGGGGCACAATGCTGTGCATGCTTCTTACCTTGTTTAGAAGCAGCCCTGGCAGAGCTGTCTGCATCCACGATCCCACAGACACTTTCTGGCTCTATCGTGGACTCCACGAGCCGCTCAAGTTCAGTCAGGGCAGGTGCCCTGTTCCTTCCTCCTCCTGTCAGCCTGGCTTGTTTCTTGAGATCAGCCATCTTCTTCTTGGTGATGCTCCTGATGTCATACCACCGCTTCTTGAGCACATCAATGTCCCGGGGGGTCACTCCAATGGTATTCACCTGTGACTGGATTTCAAGCCAGATGTTTCTTTTCACTGACTCTGCAACTTGCAGGGACTGCTTTCCAAACAGCTTTGCGTGCTGCTTCACTACCTCCTCCACAAGGACCTGCAGTTCCCTCTGACTGAATTTCAGTTTCCTCTTCCTTTCCCCTCCTTCTCTTTCTGTGTCCTGGGTGGCCATTGTGCAGGATTTGCAGGCGAGGTTCAGGCAGTGGCTCTGTTGCTCTCCTCTGCACTCCCAGCCTCTCCAGAAGGTTCTGATTGTGTGCACCTGCCTGGGTGTGGCCACTTCCTGGTTGGGAGGGGTGGTGGTTGCACAGGATTGGCTGATTCCTCAATTGCTGTTTTTTTGAATTACCGATTCGGTATTTACCGATTCGGTATTTACCGAATCGGAAAAACCGATCGGTATTGTGGATTCGGTAAATATTTACAGATTTTTACCGATTCGGTATTATTTACCGATTTTTTACGTACATCGGGAATACCGATTCATAAATACCGATTCGGTAAAATTCGGTAATTAGGAATCGGTATTTCCAGATTACCTACATATGGCCCCAAATGTTCCATAAATCACAGATGATTAAAATGATTTCCAGCAAAACACAAACAAATTATTTATTAAAGAATCAAAGTGCTGTATATAGTACTTATTCAGGAGTATTGGGAATTTCAGGCTGGGCTGATGAACGGCTTCTGTGAAACTGACATTGGTTGAATAAAATTGGATTCTAAAGAAACTCCCAAGACTCTTGAATAACTACTATATACAGCACTTTGAATCTGTAAAGAATTTTGTTTTGTGTTTTGCTGGAAATCAGTTTAATAATCTGTGATTTATGGAACATATAATCTTGTATGGAAATTAACGCTCTTTTTCAATTGTGTTGACCTTGTGTTTGGGTGGCCTCTTGGCAGTGGGGTCACAAATGTAGAGCGTTGGAGGACACAGATTCTGAATTAATTACACACCAGCGCGCCTTTTCTAGCCCACATTGCCAGTGTGCTTTTTTTGAGTCCTGTATTTAACACTCAGGGGGTGACTAACTCCCGCAACTCCTGCTGCACATAGCCTTCAGCCCTGTGCAGTGCAGGTTCCCCACGCCCCATGCCCAACCCTCCACAGGCAGCCAACCCTGCTGTACACAGTTGTCTTAATTTTGACCAGTGTCATGATCAGCGCATTACGTTATGGAATGGCAGCAGCAACAAACATTTTTCAGTGACAGTCTGCCAATTAGAGCATACAGTAAATCTGAAGCCAGATTTAGAAATCAGAAAAGAACAATGAGAACAAAAGCTCTATCATCCAGTGGTGCACCCTCATTCTTAGGTCTGCCATTAACAAAGACCTTTTGTTTTTAATAAAAATATATCCTGTACTTACCTACAGGGACTTTCAGTTCTCTTCATCCCTTGGTCTGCTGTAATGTCATTCACATATTGCGTCGGCCCTCAACAGTGCACAGCATAGGGCACATTGTAAGTTTGACTGACTGTGAGTGAAGGCATTCTGTTCTTGGACAAAGTACACACCTACACAATAATTAGCCTGCTTCAATGCAAACTGCTAATGCAATGTGCTCTTTAAATACAAAATTTATACATTTTGGTGTTTCGGCAGCTTGTTTTCATGCAGTACTTGCCTACATACAAAAACCATTCACAAACAGCATTGACAAACCCAAAAGGTGAACAGCCAATGCCAGAGTTATAGGTGTTGCCAATGATTGCTTTAAATAAATTCAAAGATTCTCTGTGAATTCACAAATCCACAGACAATCTGTAAAATGAATGCTCAATATACCGTCCTAAGCCAACATCTTTTTGTCATTATATTTTCTCAAAAAGTACCAAATGGATATATATCATACCAATGAAAGACACACACCTGAGTAAAGTTCAATGTCTTTCCAAATGTTTGTACTTCCTTTCAGTGGGTTTTGCTAGAATGTAGAGCAAGGTTTAGTTGGGGAAATAAAATGGTAAACACTCATTTTTTGAACCTCTATTATTTTTCACCCCCATGAAGGATCTGCAAAACGTAGCGGATTTCACTAAGGGCCATATCATGACTTTGGCGGGTCTACAGCGGACGGTTCAATGCTCCGCCCGTTGTAGGACCGCCAAAGCCGTGGTGTGACTGCCCCCAGATTAGGAGTCAAATCCTGGTCTTGCAGACGGTCTGGCAGCAGTCTGCTAGGCTCATAGAAGTGCCTATCATGCAGACCGCCGCAGTAGGTGAGCCAACTGCACCTTCCTGCACGGTGTGGCATATATGCAACGCCGTGCAGGAAGGGGGGGTGAAATTCCAAGGGGACATTACATGTGCCCCCCACATGCATCACCAGGCCCAAATCCGGCAGGGGGGCCTGTTATGGCCCCCTATGTTGCCATTCTGCCACCCTTTTCATGGGGGGTTAACCGTCATGAAAGGGGAGGTGAAATGGCAACTCGGAATATGCTTGGCGGTGTTGACTGCGGCACCGCCAGCATATCCCTGCCGGTGAAAGATCACCAGCTCAGCGGGATCCTTGATCCCGGTGATGCTGGCGGTCTCATAGAGGACCAACCGCCGCAGTTCTAATACTGCGGGCAGTCCAACAGTGTGGCGGTGGTCTTAGGGACCGCCAGACTCGTAATAAGGCCCTAATATCTGGGAAGGTTTTGAATATTTGTTTTGTGCCCAGTGAAAGGGTTTTACATTTGGGCACATTTAATTTGCAACCAGTTTACATTCTTGACGAAATCTCAGAAATTCATATAAAAGCTTTTATACGCCATCCTCTGTATGTGCAAAGGCAATGTCACTGTACACATATAACACATTAAGGGGCATATACTCAAGGACTTATCGCCGAGTTAGCTGCACTTTATCGCAGCCAAAGTGGCGATAGATTTATCGCCCTATTCACAAGCTGGTGCTAACAGCCGATATCGCCAGTTTTCCTGCGATAGCAGCCGCAAAAAACATTGCCACAGATGACGCCGGCAACTAACGCTAATGAGATGCAGAGTAGGCGTTCCTGTGCAAAAAGCCGCAAAAACACCACTTCGCAATATTCTCTACGACCAGCCAGATCGGCGATAAGATCCCAAAACAGGCAATAAGGCGCGTTAGCAGCAGGGATTTAACACCTGCTCTTACCTGGTGTTAAGTCAGACGACAACCTGCACCACAAAAGAGAGCCCAGACCAGAGCCACACCTGAAGAACAACATATGCCATGGAGCTACTGATCATGCAGCTCGGAGCCCCAAGAGGGCCACAACACCCACCACTACCACACCCAGGCCCACCCCCCCCACCCCGGACTACCACAGAGGGAGGCAGCGCAGACAAAGACAGCGGACCTTCAGAGAACACACCAGCCTCACAGACTTAACACCAGAGGATGTCATTGCCCACTACAGGCTCAAAAGGACGACCATCCTCCGCATCCTGACCATCATTGCCCACAGGCTGACGGTACCAACACAGCGGACAACCAACATCCCTCCGCAGACAAAGCTGCTGGCTGTGCTGCACCTGTTGGCCTCTGGTACCTTCTAACCAACAACTGCCAGAGTCGGAGGAGTCGCACAGCCAGCCCTATCCAAGTTCCTCACACCTGTCTTGGATGCCATCATCAGCTTGGTACCCCAGCACCTTTACTTCCCACACACTGCGCAGGAACAGCTGGAGACCAAGCAAGGCTTCTACGCCATAGCTGGCTTCCCGCACGTGTTGGGGGCAATCGACTGCACACATGTACTCCTTGTGCCCCCTGCCGCCACTGCACACAATTACCGCAACAGGAAGCACACTCATTCCATCAATGTGCAGGCAATAGTGGACCACCTGGGACTCTTCACCAATGTTGTCGCCAACTACCCAGGCAGTGTGCACGATTCCTTCATCTTCCGACAGTCCATCATCAACCAGCGCTTTGAGACTGGCTCCTATGGGAATGCATTGCTCGTTGGTAAGTACCAAATAAACACACCACACACCTCAACTCCACAGTCATGCAACTCACGACTCGGGGAATGCACACGTTACAAACTCACATACAACATGCCAAACAACATGCCCACCTACCAGACACGACAGCACAACTTACTGTGGTAACCTGGGCTAGCCATGTACACAAGCCATCAACGGCATGGCACCTCAGCCACACAAAAGCAGAATGTGGGGAGAGGTGGGAACAAGGCATGTGCGAAGGAGGCAAGTGACCCATGATTGAGAATGTACACAATGCCAAGTGTGGCGTGGATGTGCTGGCCAGACTGCAGTATGCAGACCACAGACATGTCCATGTCGACATATACTGCTGGTGTTTGGAGTGTAGTGGACAGTGGACGCAACAATGTCACCCCAGGCAGTGGGGAAGATCGCGGAAATGTAGCTTGTTACGTCCCCCCCTGTAAGCGTGAGCGGAGTGGGCTGGCCCGGCGTACGCCAGGCCAGCGTAGGGGTGTGGATAATCAGCCTGGGGCTCTGAGCGTTGCGAAGTGTTGGCCTTGCCAAGGAAGTACCTAGTGCGTGTGTCTCTGTTGTAGTGTCGGCGCCACCCGTCCCGCAATGGACAATGTTGCGATGTAGCATGCCCCCGGAGTGCGGGCTCGGCCAAAGGGATAAATGAAGGAGCGCAAGCCCGCTCGGGGTCCGGGATCATACATGCCAACTGATGTGTGTGTCGCTATTACCGCAGCATAGGCCAAAGGTCTACCCTCAACCGCATCGCGAGTTCAGCCAGCCATGAACTCTACATCTGTGTCCACCCTATCCTTACCGTAGGCCTACACACACGTGGCCGCCCACCTTCAACGCACAACATCACAGTGTCGTTGTCAGGCTTGTGGACATGCGCAGACAGGCATGACAATGGTGTGCCGTAGGAGTGCAAGTGATGCAACAGCGCTGCGCACACTAGTAAATAGGCTCTGGGGGAGGGAGGAGCAGCAGTGAGGCTACGTAATACACATTGATGCCGCTCATTTGCTACAAGCAGTACCTGTCAAACAGGAATCACTAAGTCACACATATCACACACCAATGAACTAGTGAGCCTGCCAACACATCATGCAGAACCAACTTTTGACTCATGTCTCTCTGCACTGTCACAGGTGATCAAGGATATGCACTCTGCCCTTGGATGATGACACCCCTCCGAGCCCCGAACACACAGACCCAGAGGCAGTACAATGCAGCCCACAAATGCACATGGGGCATCGTGGAACGCACATTTGGCGTGTTGAAGTCACCTTTCAGGTGCCTGGACATCACAGGTGGAAGGCTCCTGTACAGCCCAGGCATTGTGTGCAAGATGATCGTTGCATGTTGTGTGTTGCACAACATATGTGTACGCACCAATGCCCCATGGCTACAAGTGCCAGATGCACCGGACGATGATGAGGAAGATGAGGCAGGTGGACCACACCCCACTGCAGCAGCAGCAGGAATAGCCCGTGGGACACCATCATTGACAATTTCTTCACATGAGCACGTCACATTGTCACAGTCCTTAACAATCATGGGACAGTACAAAATGACCACAGGCACAGCATGTGCAAATTAATTCATTACAACACACATTCCCTGTGTGCATGTTACTCCTCTGTACAAGCACATCACTCTGACAAGTGTAAGTGCAACATGTAGTGCTAACAATCTCATAAATTGGAAATAGATGGTGGGTGTGTCACCCCTGTACAGAGAGGCTGTTTGGGGTGTCACGTATTCGAAATGCCATTTCTGTGTGTCAAAGATAGTACGGAATCCCACTCATCAGCGTTTCACATGTGTCCCAAACCATTACATATAGGCTGTCATTTGTGACCTACAATTGACAACAGGGCTTCTTTTGGGGTCAAATATGTACCACCATGATGCAGGGATGCACCATGTGACTCAAGTCCCACAACATGAGCTACATGGACGTAAGGGGGAATCACTGCCCCTACATTCGTCCATGCTTTCATACTTGATTAATCATAGACATGACACATCTGTGTGTATTAGAATGTATTATTCACGTTCAGTGGAGTGTTGAAGCTGTCTTAGTACTGGGCCATGCAGACAACACTTTACAATGTTGCCCCGTGGAGGGCCAGCCAGAGTCCTTTAGGAATTGACAAGTTACTCGGAAGGGGAAGAGTCCAGTCCGCAGGCTGATTGCTGTGTCATTGTTGAGCATACAAAATATGGCAGTCCATGTCGAGGTCCAAGGTTAGTGTCGCAGAGTGTGTCGGGGGACAGTGGAAGGTGTTATTCCAGGGCATGATGCAGAGGGCAGACCCAAGCAGAAACAAGCCATTTGGCGGAGATGAATGCTACTGCTTCCTCCTTACCACTGAGGCAGATTCATCCTCATCTTCGTCCTCTGACGTTTCATGTGCCTCACATGTGGGTGGTTCGGTTTGCAGCACTGTGTGACACTGACACATCAGGGGCCGGAGATGTGGATGTAGAAGTAGCAGCAGCATTCATCTGCGCAATGTCTTGTGGCATCCCTCCCATGATGAGAATCTGCAGGGAATGGAAGATCCCATCTACAGCTTTCTCGTGTGCAGCCGTGGTAGCCATTCTTTGCGCCTGCATCCGCTCCATGTTCTCCATGACCCTCCTCATGTTTCCCAAATCACGGATGACATCGCTGTAGCCACTCTGACTAGACAGTTGTTGTTGTCTCCAAGTCATGACTCCAGCGACGCCAGCCATGGATTGTTGGAGGGCATGAGGCGGACTGTGGGTGTCCGTTAGGGAGTGTAAGTGGTCCCTGATGGGACTTAGACACCCACGTATGGCATCTAGTTTGGCTGCCATGAGGTCGAACCCCACCCGCACCTGTTCAGCCAGCTCCTTCTGGCAGTCTAACACACGGCGTTGGAACGCCATGTGTTCTTCGGTGAGTTGCTGGGAGCCAGACGTGGTGGTGGGTGCTTCCTGCTGTGTGGTCTGTGCAGGGGGTGGGATCACCTCGATGGTGCTGGGCTGGGCTGCCCTGCTACTGGAGGTGGGGTGCGGAGGTTGTCCATGAACCGTTGGAGTTCGTCGTAGTCGATGTCCTGGGGGTCGTCTCGATCATCGCTGACGTGATGTAGGGTCTGCTCTGCAGGAGGTGTTGATTGTCCCTCTGCAATGTAAAGGGGAGATGCAGTTTCAAAGTGTGTTCCATGTATGTTGACGCATTGGCGGAGTTTACATACAGACTGCATGACAATGTACATTGTGACTGTGTGTGAGGAGATGCCTATTTGATGCGGGACAGTGGACATTTGTACTACATCACAGATGTGAGGTTGTACTCGTACATTGTCATCTCACAGTTTCCTGCTATGCCAGATGTGATTGGCCATTTTGTACACACATGCGGCACCAGTTGTGTCCTGTGTTCAGTTGTGAAAGTATTGCAGTTTATACCACATTGTTATCAATATTGAGGTGCTATTATTCTTATGTGTGTGTGCTGCATTGTGGGTGAGTCGCCCCTGCAGCTCTGATTTGGCTGCCCTTTATCCCTTTCAGGCGGTGTGCCTTTGACTTCTGTGCTTCTACAGTGCTGAGATGTTGCGGACTTGGGTAAATTGGGCTCTTTGTCGAGTTGTGAATTTGGGTCTTGGTGGGAGTTGGGACTCTGGGGCATGGTTTGTCTGCAGATGTGTTGTTGACGTCAAGGGTTGTTTGTGCATGTGGATGTGTCAGAGTGTGACCTGCTCCTTTCCGGATGTGGTCCACACTCAGTCACCTCAGTGTTGTGGCGTGCACCATGTCATGATAATTGGACTGCAGCCATGCTAATCGTCATGCAGTGTCACTTGCATTGTCAGTGTGGCTCACGGACCCGCAGCTTTGCTGGGTTCAGCACATGTGTATGGGTTTGTTGTGAGATTAGTGATGTGTGGGGAGGGCCCCCTCCGGGCACATTGTTGATGGGGGCCTACTTGCTGTTTCTATGTGTGCTGCAGTATGCCAAGGAGATCAGGGACATGTTCCAGAGTCATTGTGGGTGTGCAGTGTGCTCTACTTAATTGTGCATGTGTGCCATTGTGCCCATCTCCCCCCATCCCCCCAGTCCCTGGTCGGTACTCACCCTGTTGATGTTGTGTCAGGTCATGTTGAGCAGTGTCCGGATCCACTACTCCTGGCACAGTATCCCGACTGATGACTGTGGCCACCATTTTCTCCATGTCATCCAGCTCCTGGTGTGCCGCTGGACCCCCACCTCCAATCTGCGTTGCTGCTTTCATGATGGCATCGAGTTTCTTCTTGGTTTTGCCCTTCACATCATTCCAGCGCCTCTTGACCTCTTCCATTGTCCTCCTCAACTCTGCAACTGCATTCACATGGTCCAAGTTAGTCTGCCATGTTTGCGTCTTTGTTGCCAATGACACGTTGGAGGTGACGAACAGTTGTTGGTAGTGTTCTATCACCTCCGTAACAATGATCCTGTTTTCCTGCGGACTGAACCGCGTCTTCCTCTTCCTCTTCTCCTTGGCCTTCCCCGACCCCGAGGTTCCTTGCTGGTCGTCTGTGGGGCTTGTGGGGTTCGCGTTGTCCTCTGCACTCGGTCCGGGTGCATCCATGGTGCTACGCAGTTTAACTTTTTTTTCTTCTGCTTTTATGGTGCATTTTCCCACATGACTCGTGGGAATTGCAGGCCTGTCGCTGGTTATCGCTGATTTTTGTATCGCGATTTGGGGCATCGCAACTTTTTTCGTGTTTCGCATTTTTTCGGCGTCGCGTTAATTTTAACGCTGTCATTTGGCGCGTTATCGGGTTGAGAATACAACGTTAACACAGTGTTATTTTCCCGCAATGGACTGTGATGTGCAAAGTTGCGTTAAGCTAATTTTGCGATAATTATCACACGTTCTTGAGAATATTCCCCTAAGAGTGTGATAGCTATGCCACCAGGCATAGAAACATTAAAGTTCTGTAGAGTCCAAGCAGTTAATGAAGATAATAAAAAAGTAAGGGGCCTAAGGTATATATGAGTATATGCATATAGGAATTTCTTTTTCATTGATTAAATTTCCTTTTGGGCCAAAGTGACACAAGCTTAGAGACTTGTGTATAGAAGCTGCACCAGTTCAACAATTCATGTGCTAACTTCGCGGTCACTCATAATCTCCTTCGATCTTTCTTGTTCAATCTTGAGTCCAAGGACGGCAAAATCTATGATTTCTCTTTTTAGATGTCCATTTTCCTTGATGGTATCCTAAAGTCAAAATAGATGGTCAATGGTGATTAGGCCTCTACAGACCTCTCCTTGGGCAGTAGAAAGCCACTTATATGTGGTGACCCAGTCTTGAAGGTGACCAAGGACTTGTTTCCCAGAAATCTTCTCTATCGACGCAAAGAAGAAAATGTAATAAACATTTGTAACTAGCAAAAAATGTGGCTTTTTGCTTAAGCTCCTGCAGTTACTTCATTTAACTATCCATCACCTAAAAGAAGATAGTGTGCATGCCATACACTCAGACGGCATGTTGCTGGAAACTGGGCCCAGCATTTTGTTGGATGTCCTCACAGTTTACGATGTACTGATGGTTAAATGTTTTGTGATCATAGTTACCCAGACTGGTGTTCCTTGGTCAATTTGAAGCATTAACCTGTAGGGGTAGTGGTGGAACTGCAGAATCCGCACCGAATAAAGGATGTCAAACTTGTCTTCTTCTTCACATGGTCAGCTGGTGCCAAGATTCTGAAGAGACATGGTCAAGACTATCAACTACCCTTCCCAAGATCATGTATTGTCCAGACAACTCTATTGGAGGTTCCCAATCCTTTATGCAGTATGAGTCTTTCCTGTGATATTCGTTCCTGTCTGAAACATATATAAAGAAGTCAGTCATATGAGGAAGATGCTTCACAGTTTTCATTTGCTGCTTGCTCTCTGTTTTTGTCCTTGATTATTGCTTGTTACAACTGGATTCCATTTGGATTCATGTTGCAGATTATTTGATCTGACTCTTCTCTCTCCCTTACGTCAGGTGGAGTTTGGTATCTGGCTTTCTTTACTGCAACATAAATCTTCATCTCCAATCAAGTACTATATGATTGTCAAAGTGGATTTGTACGTTTGTGCTTTCTTCTAACTTGAACCCTCTTAAGGGTCACCTGGCACTGGGGTTTCTGGAAGAAGATATCCCTTCCTCAGGAAATCAAGAAGGAAACTCAACAGAGTCACATTTAGTTCCGTACATATATTTATATATGCATGATTTTTGCGGTCTTCGTTACCCTGTAATCAGTCCTGTGATGAGACCACAATTGCTAAGAATTGTGGAGAGTAAAACTTTAATATGCCCAAGGTTCATATTTGAAAAAATGATTGAGCCAATATCATGGTCTGACTCTTCATTTATTTTAAGCCACTGAAAGCTACTTGGACTTCCTGCCCCAAAAAGAGAGAAGCCAGGCCAGAAGTGTGACAAATATCTATTGTGGCTAATGCATGAGAGACCGTTCAATGTTAAAGCATGGTGATTTGGTCCAGTATCTATTCTAGACTCATAATGGAGTTATATAATTATTGAATTATGAATAGAAGATATCACAGTAGAGGTGTGAGATCTTCGAGAAAGCAAGTTATAATTAAAAAATATATTAGGGAAGGCAGTCACAGATGATAATTTGCATCATACTGCCAGAATTGTTCTCTGACTCAGGGAGTATTGTCAGTCACTGTTTCACAGCTTTCACATGCCCATATGCCATCTTCTCCATTCATGCTTCTTCTTGGTCAGTGATGCCTTCATATGCAGCAAACTAAGGGCAAGTCTTTCTCTCCGCACGCTGACCTTACTTGTCTCAGTAAATCTGTTTAAGAGTTTCCCGACATCTGTTTCATACGTTGTGTGAGAAATTGGGTTGTTGGTTGAATGGAGGGGTACCCCTGTTCATGCAGCAGCCACAATCCCTGTGAGGGTGAACCACAAAAGTGACTAAATTAACCTGAGCTTAAGTCTCTGGTAGCTTGGCACAAAAAAGTCAAACATAACACAAAGGCAATGTGTAAAGTATTTATTCAACACGCAAACAGTAATAAACTGAAAATACAACACATGAAAAATCCCACACCAAGTTAGAAAAATAGAGTAAAATGTAATACATTTTTTTACACCAAAATGACAAAACTCCAATTGGTAGAGACACAGTTATGCTTTTCTTCAAGTTTAAAGTAAAAGCTAGCACCTAAGATCAAAGGGCCAACTGCAGACATGTAGTCGAAAAATATGACTCTCCGCGATGGAGCGCGGGTCGGCTACAAGAAGTGGTTTGGGCCCGGCCAGCACTTACCTTCAGTCTTAGAAGAAGTTTTGAAGAAAATTTTCTGAGAAGGTAAACTTGAGCAGGGCAAGGCTGCAGGCAGTGTCGGGGAGCCGCTGGACAAAGCCGTGGTGAGGATTTATATGTTTGAGCTTGACAACGTTTTTGGAAGGCAAAAATTTTCAGCGGGATGAAACTGGAGGCTCTAGCCAATGAGAGCTCCAGGAGGCTGGATACCCCTTCGGATTTGCTGCTGTGGAAAAGAATGTAGTGAGACGTATCGTGAAGTGAGGTTGACCGGTAATGCACCTCAGGCAAATTGACGGGCAGGTTGGTCCAGCTCTTTGCTTGGTTCTCAGAGCAGATTTTAGCCACACATTTTCTAAGTCCTAAGTTTAGGATTTTGGCTATCTGGCTACCTTTATCACCAACACCAAGGGTCCAGGACTGGAGGGGCAGATGGTGCAGGCTTGTCTTGTCTATGTTGAGGCCGTGCTGTCTGACGATGGCGGCGAGGGGGGCCATGTGGATGTTGATGAGGGTTGGGCTGAGCGATGATCCCTATTCAGTTGCAAGTAGGGCTGTGCACAGCTACGCCCCCAGTCCTGCAGCAGATGACCAATTCCTCTATTGTGTGACTGTCTGGGAGAAATTCACAAAGTCCAACTACACCCAGTAAGACCTAGGACAGACTGCAGACACCAAATAGGAAATGGCAGGAACATGCCAAATTTCTAAAAGTGCCATTTTCAAAATTGTCATTTAAAATCTGACTTTACCATTAAAGAGGATTTTTAATTGCAATTTCGCTGTGACTCTGGGCAGGAGGCCAGCAAACAAGCCCTTGGAGTCACTCTGGTAGTGCTGGGCTCAAGTGATGAAGCAGTGCTCTAGCAGCAGGGCAGGCCTTTGAGGTTTCAAGACAGGCTTGAAGCAGCAAATTAGTCCTTCCAGGTGCAGTAAAGCAGTCTTGTGGAGTACACAGCAGGCCACAGCATCAGGCAGTCATCTGAGAGTCCTTCCACAGGTCCAGAAAGTAAGCTGGAGAGTGGGTCCGAGGATCCCTTTTTTTATACCTGGTATGTTCTTTGAAGTAGGAGAAGTTTCTTGAAGTGTTCCTTTGAAGTGATTGAATTCCCCGACCTGCCTCACCTGGCTCCAAGTTGGCTGCAGGGAAAATGCAATGGGGACTTGTCCTTTGTGTGAAGTCAGATCACAGCCTATTCAATCAATCAATTAATCAATCAATCAATCAGGGAATTGTAAGCACACTACTTACCCGTGAGGGTCTCAAGGCGCTGGGGGGGATCAGCAGTTCCGATCAATCGAAGAGCCAGGTTTTGAGAGCCTGTCTGAAGGTGCTCAGGGAGGGGGCGCGTCTGATGTCAATCGGGAGCTCGTTCCAGGTCTTTTCCGTGATGTAGGAGAAGGCTCTTCCCCCTGTTCTGGCCCTTCGGATGCGCTGGGTTTCGGCGAGTGTGAGGTAGGTGGAGCGGAGGTTTTTTTTGGGTACGTGGAAGGTGATTCTCTCGTTGAGGTATTGGGGTCCTGTATTGTTGAGGCATGTGAGTAGCTTGAAAGTGACTCTTTTCTCAACGGGGAGCCAGTGGAAGTTCCGTAGGTGTTGGCTGGTGTGCTCGTGACGGGGGATGCCAAGGACGAGTCTGGCTGCGGTGTTCTGTATCGACTGGAGCTTGCGGAGTAGAGACTTGTTGATGTCGGTGTAGAGGGCGTTTCCGTAGTCCAGTCTGCTGGTTAGGAATGCGTGGGTGACTGTCTTTCTTGACTCGGGGGCATCCATTTGAAGGTTTTTCGGTGGATGCGGAGGGTGTTGAAGCAGCCGGACGCGACGGCATTGACCTGTTTGTTCATGGAGAGGGCAGAGTCGTGTACGATGCTGAGGTTTCTGGTGTGGTCCGTGGGGGTCGGGGGGCCTCAGAGGGCAGTGGGCCACCAGGTGTTGTTCCATGCTGACGGGGTGGTTCCGAGTACGAGGACTTCTGTCTTCTCCGCGTTGAGCTTCAGGCAGCTGTTGCTCATCTAGGGTGCAACGTCCTGCATCCCTTCCTGGAAGTTGAGTCTGGTGTTGGTGGGGTCCTTGGTGAGGGAGAGGATGAGCTGGGTGTCGTCAGCATAGGATACTATGTTGAGGCCGTGCTGTCTGACGATGGCGGCGAGGGGGGCCATGTGGATGTTGATGAGGGTTGGGCTGAGCGATGATCCCTATTCAGTTGCAAGTAGGGCTGTGCACAGCTACGCCCCCAGTCCTGCAGCAGATGACCAATTCCTCTATTGTGTGACTGTCTGGGAGAAATTCACAAAGTCCAACTACACCCAGTAAGACCTAGGACAGACTGCAGACACCAAATAGGAAATGGCAGGAACATGCCAAATTTCTAAAAGTGCCATTTTCAAAATTGTCATTTAAAATCTGACTTTACCATTAAAGAGGATTTTTAATTGCAATTTCATAGATACCAAACACAATATGCCTACCTGTTACCAATTAAAAGTCAGCATTTATCAAATGAAATAAGGCAACCCAATGTTATCTTCTAGGAGAGGTAGGCCTCACGGTAGTGAAAATCGAATTTACTAGTTTTTCACTACCAGAATACGTAAAACTTAAACTTCATGTCCCTTTTTTTTAATTACAATGCGCCCTGCTCTGAGAGCTGCTTAGGGCCTACACTAAGGGTGACTTAATTGCAATAAAAGGGGAGTTTAAGGCTTGGCAAGGGGTTTATAAGGCGAAGTCGAATTGGCAGTTCAAAACCGCATTCAAGCTGCAATGCCAGACCTGGGACATGTTTTGAGGTGGTACTTGAGTGGGTGACATAATAAGTGCTACAGGCCAACTATAAGCATTTAATTTACAGGCCAAGGGTATATGATATACCACTCTACAAGAGATTTATAAGTAAATTAAATATGCCAATCAGGTGTAAGTCAATGTTACAATGTTTAGGGGAGAGGGCACTTTAGCACTGGTTAGCAAGTCCCAAAACCAACAAAAACGAATTCAGCAAAAAGTGGAGGGTAAAGGCAAAAAGTTTGGGGTGACCCTGCAGAGAGGGCTAAGTCCACCATGGTTTCTCAGAGACAGACTGGGTATGAAATCAGTCTGGATAACCAATTACTGTGAGCTGTGGTAAAAATTTTGAGTCTCGTCCCCTGTTGGTTTTAGGCCCCCCCAGAGTCTAGTTTGCTCCTTAAGTTCTGTTTTTGTATTTTTTCAAACTGACCTCATAAATCTAACAAGGAAACAGTGGCCATTGAATAACTGTGTTAATTCAAGATGGGGATGGTTATTTCAATTCTGCAGTTAATGCTGAACTATCAAGTTAAATTAATATCGATGTAAGGTGCTGGATCATCATAACATAAAATGTCAAACCTGCAGTCTATACAGAAGAATTGTCAAGGGAGGAAGCAGCGAGAGATGGAAACGTATTTTCATTGCAGTCCGCTGAAACGATCCAATTCTAAATCATTGCAGCTCATACAATGTGTCTGAAATGATTACTGAGCCTTCATAAAAAAATAAAAAATTATTTCTGATGGCTCTTGAGCATACACTGTTTGCTGTCACACAGTGTCAGGAAATATATTTGGCAAAACCATAGTAACATTGATAAAGAATGGCAGAATGGCTGAATGGCTTATATTTTTCGTAGTACAGTAAACTTTACTTAAAATAGACTAATGGGTAATAATAGAATGCACAAGATGCCATATTATCTTTGTGATCACAGTTTTGGCTTGACAGTGTAGTTGTCGATACGACCTATTGTTAGAAATGCATTATCATATACGTACAGTAGGCTTTAGCTCTGTCGCCCACAAGAATTTGCCTTTCAACTCGTGCTATTGGCTTCTTTGTGTATCACCTATCACCCTTCCTCCTAAGGAGTGGTTGCATTGAAAATTACGCATCAACTTCTATATGACATTGATAAATTGTATTTAAAAATTTTTTTTTACTAATTTGCTTTTTCACTGCAGCAGGATTTTAAAGATATTTTAATCAGGGAACAAAATGAAAGTCAGTCCTATAGCCA
Source organism: Calotriton arnoldi (assembly GCA_963921515.1). Classification (NCBI taxonomy): domain Eukaryota; kingdom Metazoa; phylum Chordata; class Amphibia; order Caudata; family Salamandridae; genus Calotriton; species Calotriton arnoldi. The sequence continues at coordinate 121,121 of CAWUFW010006309.1, read as the reverse complement.
TTGCCAGTGTTTTTTCAGATAATCTATATGTGTTTTTTTTTTTTTTTTTTTAACAAATTGGAATAAACATCATGACAGAGGTCATGGCCTATGAATAATCTGTTAGATACAGCCCATGAGTGTGGTAAGTAGTGCTTAATTTGTGAAAACATTAGTGTGGGAACCCAAAGTTTTTCGTTAGTGCCTGCCATTTAGCACTCAATGAATGTCGGCTTGCTAAATACCATGGGGGATATTCTCAACAATCGGCGAAAACTATCGCTAACCTCAGTTAGCGTGCGTTTTCTTATCGCCGTGTACCGCGTGAAATTATCGCCGTGTTAGCGGCGTATTCACAACACGCCGCTAGCAGGCGATAGTTTCAGGGAACGGCGGTGAAAACTGCTGCTAACACCAGCGCAAAGGCGATAGGAAATCCGGCGTTAGCAGGCGAAAACTACCGATAGGCCCATTAGCTGCAAAAAAACTCACGTTAGCCAGCCCAACGTGAGTTTTTTTTGTCTCTAATGCAAAAAATAGCCTATCAGTCAACATCCAATAGAAAATAGGTATAAAAACCAAAACAATGCAGAATGGAGCAGCCTGGGCCAAGTGCAGCACACATCAACAACCCCTGCAAGCCACCCAACATCCAGGATGACCAGGATGAGAGCCAGGATGCCTCGTTGGACCTGCGTCTGGAGCCTGGATGCCTCGCTGGACCTGCGTCTGGAGCCTGGATGCCTCGCTGGACCAGCATCTGGAGCCTGGATGCCTCGCTGGACCTGCGTCTGGAGCCTGGATGTCTCGCTGGACCTGCGTCTGGAGCCTGAATGCCTCGCTGAACCTGCGTCTGGAGCCTGGAGTGGGATGCGGAGGAACTGTGGAGTCGATGAGCCGTGGCGATAGACATTGAGGCGCAACGATCGCCCGTACCTGGTGATGAAGTCTGGCAGGTCGCATGGAGACACGTTGCTGACCTGTGTGAGAAGACCGCCTTGCGCACCTTGGAGCTGTCAATAGTAGAGACGCTCCTGTGCCCCGCGATACCAAAGGGGATGATGGACGGAGCGTTAGAGCAAATCAAACACTCACCCCCAGTCAACTGATCTGGGTTTAATCCATCATCATTCTTTAGCTCACTCCACCACCCCAGTTCAGACATGGCCATATGCAAATCAGTCTGACCCTGTGCCTCATGGGAACAGTCCAGCCCGAACTGCCAAGCCATGTCTTCCCTGGACCGGAAACAAGCATCCTGGGACCGGTTTTGGGTTCAAAACCCTCATCAGCCAGGCTATCTTGAATCCAGTGGCAAAGTGAGTAAGGGACCGACGTCTGGGCATACCCTGCCAACTTGGGGCGAACAAAGCGATACCAAAGGGGATGATGGACGGAGCGTTAGAGCAAATCAAACACTCACCCCCAGTCAACTGATCTGGGTTTAATCCATCATCATTCTTTAGCTCACTCCACCACCCCAGTTCAGACATGGCCATATGCAAATCAGTCTGACCCTGTGCCTCATGGGAACAGTCCAGCCCGAACTGCCAAGCCATGTCTTCCCTGGACCGGAAACAAGCATCCTGGGACCGGTTTCGGGTTCAAAACCCTCATCAGCCAGGCTATCTTGAATCCAGTGGCAAAGTGAGCAAGGGACCCACGTCTGGGCATACCCTGCCAACTTGGGGCGATCAAAGCGATACCAAAGGTGATGATGGACGGAGCGTTAGAGCAAATCAAACACTCACCCCCAGTCAACTGATCTGGGTTTAATCCATCATCATTCTTTAGCTCACTCCACCACCCCAGTTCAGACATGGCCATATGCAAATCAGTCTGACCCTGTGCCTCATGGGAACAGTCCAGCCCGAACTGCCAAGCCATGTCTTCCCTGGACCGGAAACAAGCATCCTGGGACCGGTTTCGGGTTCAAAACCCTCATCAGCCAGGCTATCTTGAATCCAGTGGCAAAGTGAGCAAGGGACCCACGTCTGGGCATACCCTGCCAACTTGGGGCGAACAAAGCGATACCAAAGGGGATGATGGACGGAGCGTTAGAGCAAATCAAACACTCACCCCCAGTCAACTGATCTGGGTTTAATCCATCATCATTCTTTAGCTCACTCCACCACCCCAGTTCAGACATGGCCATATGCAAATCAGTCTGACCCTGTGCCTCATGGGAACAGTCCAGCCCGAACTGCCAAGCCATGTCTTCCCTGGACCGGAAACAAGCATCCTGGGACCGGTTTCGTTTTCAAAACCCTCATCAGCCAGGCTATCTTGAATCCAGTGGCAAAGTGAGCAAGGGACCCACGTCTGGGCATACCCTGCCAACTTGGGGCGAACAAAGAGGTACCAAAGGGGATGATGGACAGAGCGTTAGAGCAAATCAAACACTCACCCCCAGTCAACTGATCTGGGTTTAATCCATCATCATTCTTTAGCTCACTCCGCCACCCCAGTTCAGACATGGCCATATGCAAATCAGTCTGACCCTGTGCCTCATGGGAACAGTCCAGCCCGAACTGCCAAGCCATGTCTTCCCTGGACCGGAAACAAGCATCCTGGGACCGGTTTCGGGTTCAAAACCCTCATCAGCCAGGCTATCTTGAATCCAGTGGCAAAGTGAGCAAGGGACCCACATCTGGGCATACCCTGCCAACTTGGGGCGAACAAAGCGATACCAAAGGGGATGATGGACGGAGCGTTAGAGCAAATCAAACACTCACCCCAAGTCAACTGATCTGGGTTTAATCCATCATCATTCTTTAGCTCACTCCACCACCCCAGTTCAGACATGGCCATATGCAAATCAGTCTGACCCTGTGCCTCATGGGATTAGTCCAGCCCGAACTGCCAAGCCATGTCTTCCCTGGACCGGAAACAAGCATCCTGGGACCGGTTTCGGGTTCAAAACCCTCATCAGCCAGGCTATCTTGAATCCAGTGGCAAAGTGAGCAAGGGACCCACGTCTGGGCATACCCTGCCAACTTGGGGCGAACAAAGCGATACCAAAGGGGATGATGGACGGAGCGTTAGAGCAAATCAAACACTCACCCCCAGTCAACTGATCTGGGTTTAATCCATCATCATAGGGAGGTCTGCATCGCATACTACGATCCACCACTACACCAGGGTGCACGGAGGGGATTACCAACGGTGGGTGACGCCTCTCTGCATCACAGGCCGGATGATGTTGGGCTGGCCGGATGCTGTGAAGGGTGAGGACCCTGAGCTGCGCAGAACTTGTGTGGCGTAAATGCTGCAACTTCACACCTAAGGGGGCCCTGCTGCATCAACTGCATCAGGAGATCCATCAGTGGACTTGGCGGCGACTGCTGTACCCAGGCTTGTGAAATCCCTCCTGGCTGAGGCTCCTGCTGGCTGAGTCACAGATTTGGAGAGAGTACAGCGGATTGTACCACTGTGTCAATGTCCAGGTAAGGAGAAGGTGGGACGCGTAGCGCAGGACGCCTGGGGGTCGAGTCCCCCAGGCCTAGCACACGTAGATGACACACCCCCAGTGTTGGCTCATCCGCTATGGCGGAAGAGCGTCGCCCCACTGCTTTCAAGCAGTGCAGAGGAGAAACAATCATCACATGATGATAACTTACTGATGTAACTGTGCCATGTTTCCCTTGCGGGTGGGAGGGAGGGTAGGACTGCTCCAAGCACGGGGCAAGGCATGGGCGGATTGGCATGCCCACTCAAGTGCGCAATTACTGTTTGGTCGGCCCACTCAGGCCGCCCAAAGCAGTCATGCGCATTTCCCTGTTCATAATGCAGGCTGCATTACAGCCTGCATGGAGAACTTGCCCACCCCTCCAGCCCCTGGCTGCATGCCTTATCCCGTTGTCAATTACCAATCCCACCGCCGCCTCGCAGCATTGTGATTGGCTCAGGGGAGGGAGCCTGGCTGCCTACTTCCTGTTCCTGGAAGCAGACGAAGGAGAGCAGGAGCAACGAAAACACGGGACCCGGCTTGGAGGTAAGACTTCCCTTATCAAAATTTTTACAACACCCGCTCACACACATATCCCCGCGTCCACGCCCCATCCAGTGTTCTTTCCAGTGTTTACCACCTCACAGCTGTCCAGGCCCCCCCAGCACTTCCCAACGGTGGCCGCTGTGCGCCCATGCCCACGGGCATACCACCCATTTGCCAAAGGCACATACATGGTTGCGACGCATGCCATAACATCGCATTCCATTCCCATGCATACTAGTACTAGCACATTGCAACAGTAGAGTAGGTGTTGCATAGCGGAGACATCAATATCACTATTCCCACATCAGTGAGTGCAACCCAAAACTTACCTTTGCACCCCAAACCCAACCGTGAACCCTGGAATTCCTTTTTGAGCCCCCATAACACACCCAAAATTCAAATTTGACCCAAATGCACACCCCAAATTCCATATATTACCTCAAAACACACCCCAATTTCCATATTTTACCATAAAACACACCCCAAATTCCATATTTTACCCCAAAACACACACCAATTTCCATATTTTACCCCAAAACACACCCCAAATTCCATATTTTACATCCGAAACCCATACCCACCCGAAAAAGTTTAAATTATCCCAATAACTGACCTCACAATGCATTGTAATCAAATGCGATGTAAAGGCACCTGCGTTGTCGGAGTTGCGTTGTTGACAATGTACTGCCTGCGTTGGAATGGTCGCCTCCGGTGCCAAAGGCAACCCATGGGCTACGCCGTTTGCTTCCGTCTGCCCCTGGACCGCGCTCTGCACCAAGGAGCCTTCCTCTTGTACACTACACTGCTACGACGCCAGCAGCCTCCTCGCCATCAACCCTGGACGCCACCTCGCCTGCCAGGACCAACCTCTGCTCCGGACCGGACATCGCCATCACTGACGGCTGCAGTATCGCCCACAAGGAGCACCCCGACCATCAAGTAGGAGGCATTGCCATCACCTACAGAAGCACACTCCGACTGGCCACGCACTCTAATGACCCAAGGGTGACCATGGACCCCCTCAACTCCCAGATTGGGACCAAGCCCAAGCACATCCTCTGCGGCACCCTCATCTGCAGGCCCCCCGGGCCATGGCCCCCCATTCTCCAATACCATTGAAGACCTCATTGCACCCCAGGGTCTCCCATCCACCAACGACATCCTACTCGGTGAACTCAAGTTCCACCTGGACAACCCCAGTGACCAGGACACCACCGCCTCCTGGGGAAGGTCCCCTACATCAGAAGCAAGCAGCAAGTCCCCTCAACAAGCCACATAGCAGGACACACGGTCGAGCACGTCACCTCCACCAGCGGGAACTTCAACTACAGCCACAACACCGGACTCTCCTGGTCGGACCATCATTGGTAACATCACGTCTTCACCTTGCCCACCGGACGCCACCGCCATCATCGCAGCTGGATCAAGGCCACCGAAAAATGTCTCGTCAACTCCCTCCGCACCAACACTCCACCAATGCTTCCAAACGATGACACCGCAGCGCGCGACCACCACCGATGGATCTCCAACAGCGCCGACATTCGGGCACCCCTCATGAATGGCACTGCCTCAGTACCTTCCGCCTGCCTGATGGCAGGCGTGAGGGTGACGCAGTGCCACAGGGATAGGCTGGCCCCATGCATTGCTGGAGTTGCATCATGGTTGTGACACGACTGCAGCAATGCGTGACTTTAGCGCCAACAGATATGTCAGGATTCCTGACGTATCTGTCATTACTTGCGTCATGGAGCGCTGTCCAGTGAATACAGCGCATCCATGCTGTCGCAAGAAGGGTATAGTGAGAAGTGTTGCAATGCTGTCTTGTCGCAGTGCTGCAACACTTTTCATTACTGGGGACCAGGAATGCGCACTATCTTATTGATGGTGCGCATTCCTGCACTGTAGTTTTGTCGCAGGGCAGCGCTGCAACATTGCTTGCAGCGCTGTCCAGCACCAAAACCTGCTGAGATGTGGCCCCAAGTGTTATCCCCATTTTTAAGACCAGCTATTTTCTGGTTTTAAGGTACAGTGGAGTTAGAGCCAGTTTTTTGGGTCTTCAGAAGTTCAAGAATACCCTTGTGAATATGGAGTAGTGGTGTTTGCGTGCATTTTTGCACGGGAACGCCTCTCCTGCATATAATTATCGCTAACAGAAGTGGCGATCTTTAAAACGGACGCTTTCGCCTTAAAACTGTTGCTAACGACAACTTGGTAATAGAGCGATAAAATTATCGCCGCATTAGCGGCAGAAAAGTGCTGCTAACGCGGCGATAACTCCTTGAGAATATGCCCCCATGTCAGCTATTCTTGGTTCCATCTCATACCTCTTTCTTCCTTTCTCTGTCATTGTTTACCTATTTTCCTCATTATTTATACCCTTTTTTCTCTTTCACTCTCTTGCTCTGGGATAAGGTCTGATAATGGTCACTAAAATTAAAGTGCTGATGCCCACCCACTACTTGCACAAGTTAAGCACCAGCAATAAGTGACCCTTTCCAACCCTCCTTCATCTTCTACCCTGTTAGATAGCTGGATGAAAGTGCCTATATCTGTTGGATCTCTACTTTTATACTCCCTTGAGGGTTTAGAGATGCTTAATATTTTCCAATTAAAGGCACACGTATAGTATTTATAAAACGCGTTCCTAGCCAAAAAGCAGCGGAGCAGTGTACAGGGCAAAAGACCAGCACATAGTCAACACGCGACAAGAGCTGTAGCAGGTTTTTGAATGGTTCATGCATTACTTTAAGGCATCCTCATGACTGTGATTGTATCAATGACTATTATCTAATATGTTCTATATTTTAAATGTCATTAGGCATTTTTCAGTGTTATGCTTTTGTTTACATGCATCACAGTGGTGATGTCATCACTCATTTAAGAATCTCATTATTGCTGTTCGTTTTATACTCCTCTGGTTTTCAGTTCAATCCGGCACATCCTGGTAACTAGACGGAGTTCACAGGAACGCATCATTCTGAAAGTATTCCGTTTTGACTGGTGCCCCCTCCAACAAGTTGATTTAACATTAGGAGTTGCTCCCTTCTGTTGCTCTCCTGTAGACATTATGGACCTCATTTAGAGTTTGGAGGACTGACTGCCATTCTTCCAACATGGCGGCAGGGAAAAGATGATCATGCCAGCAATTGAACACCCTCAATATTTGGAGGATTACTGGTCATGTCTGCCATCTTTCATGTGCTCTATTGGCCCTTATCCTTCCTCCATCAGTGGAGATAACTCATCAAGTTTGGAGTGATGGTCCACCGTCTGCCATATTTAGAGTGATCTACTGCCATGGAGCGAGGGTGAGCCGCTGTGACAGAGGGTGTCAATAGCAGACGTAAAAAGGTATAACAGATGGCTAATTACTCAAGACACTTACGACCAGCATCAACTAGCTCCCAAACCCTGTTGCCTCTGCTTCAGTCATCATAAGCCATGGCTTGAAGAAGGGCCCGTCACTTCTCCGAGAATTTGCTGCAAGTAATGGTGGACGAAATTTGAGGGTAAGCCACTGTTGGTACGAACACAGGTGTATTAGGCTACAACCATGAGCAGTGTAGGGAAATGTGGACCAGCATTGTGGAGAGGGTGAATGCTGCTGCCAAGGTGCAACACTCACAGGATGACAACTGCTACAAGTGGAATGACTTCTGTGGAAGCGTCCATTTCCTCAATGCCCAGTAGGCCCGGGTGAAATTTTATTTATGCTGACATAATCTTACGTAATTTCTGGCATTTCCTGTTATGATTTTTATGCTACATTCCTGAGATTACACCATTATGTCATGTTGTGTAATTGAGTCTTCGTTCAGGAGCAAGGGAAGGAAGTAGATGTATTGAAAGTGAGCAGTTCTTGTTTTTGTCACATGTGCATTTTGTTTAGTGTGAAATATGCACGGCCGGACTGGGAACTGCAACCATCCCTGGCAATGTGCTCGACCAGCCCCAGGAGCGGGTGCTAGTGAGAAGCACCGCTCCTGCTTTTGTTACAAAGGGCCGATATTGAAGTGCTGCTGCAAAACCGGACCCCAGTAACAAAACTGGTCCCCACCCTTCCGGCCCACAGGGAAAACGCCCGGTGCCCGCTGTGGCCAGTCTGGCCCTGGAAACATGTCCTTGCGCAAAAAGTGTGAGGATGCATTTTACACTAAAAAAATAGTGCCAAAGCTGGTATTTTGCACAATATCAGAGAATTTTGCCTAATTTCTGTAAAGGAAATTATGACAATGTCACCCAAGTCTAAGGTCTAGTTTGACCAACATGATCTGGGGATAGATGGTGATCTCCCAGGCACCTGAATCTCACACCCTGGAGGAGAACGTGCTGGAGTTCCTGCATACTGGAAGCACTATACGCCTCAAAGGCATAATGATCACTGGTAAGTATTGTATAAATATGTCTGAGATTTGATAGTCTAAACATTCCTGTGCATAACCCTGCCTTGTTGTCCATACATTTTTTATGTAAGCAGCTACATGTCCCACCTACACAATAAAACGAATTGAGAGTTAATCTTAATCCAAAGGTAATGAACCACCACATTTCAGTAGCAACTCCTTCTAGAATGTAAAATTAATAAATCTGGTAAACTTTTTTGAGACTAAAACTACACGGAATAGATTCCAAACGTCAAATGCAACACATCGTTGTTTCTTATTGTTGATGTAACAATATCCTGAGTCACAATATATATCATAATCATCATTATATCAAGAATGGGTGTATTGAGGGTACAGGTGAGCAGTCAAAATATCGAAAATAAAATATCGACATACACTAATATCGAAGTCACAATATCGAAGGGACAGAATATCGATGTTAAGAATATCGATGGACAGAATATCAACCCTAAGGTAAGTAATATCGAAGTTAGTAATATCGAAATCAAATATATCGATGTTACTAATATCGATGTTACTAATATCGATATTTGTATTATTGTTATGTATTTTGTTATGTTTTTAATATGTATGTGTTATATGTGTTTTTGTTAAGTGTTCTACTTGTCTAAAAATATATGTATACAATTTTTATATGTTAATAATGTTTTTTTAAGTTATTGTTTTTTTTTTTGTACCGTAGCGGGTTGTGGGTTTATAGGGGAATAGGGTGGGAAGTAATTTAATTATACTAAATTAATTATTAATTTTTAGGAATTATAAATTAATTTTAATTATTTTTTGCATTTAAGTTCTGTAGCGGGTTGTGGGTTTATAGGGGAATAGGGTGGGAAGTAATTTAATTGTAATTAAGTAATAATTTATTTTAATTAATTGGTATTGATAATTATATTATTGTTAATTAATTAATAATTGGTAATTAATTTTTATTAATTAGTTATTAATTTTTATTAATTGATTAACTGATCATTATGTAATTTAATTGCAATTAAGTTATAATTTATTTTAATTAATTGGTATTGATAATTATATTATTGTTAATTAATTAATAATTGGTAATTAATTTTTATTAATTGGTTATTAATTTTTATTAATTTATTAATTGATCATTATGTTAACTGTATTATTTTATTATTGGAGTGTGTTGTGCGTTTATAGGGGAATACTTTTGGAAGTAATTGAAATCTAATTAAGTAATTATTAAATTTATTTTTGGGTATTGATAATTAATTTATTGGACATTAATTATTAATTGGTAATATTTTTTATTAGAATTTTTGGTTCTAAAAGTTAATTTATTGTTGTTTTATCATCAATTGGTAATTAAATATTATTAAATATTATTTATTGATAAATGTAATTAATATATTAAGAAGTAATTATTAATTGATAATTAATGTTTAATTATTATTATTTTTGGTATAAAAAAGCATTTAATTGTTCAATATTAGTTAATTGGTAATTAAGTTTTAATAATTTATATATTTTTTGTTATTAAAAATATTTTATTGTTCAATATTTATTATTTAGTAATTAATATTTATAATTATTATTTATTGGTATTTATTATTAATTTATTGTTAATAAATTTTCTATTGGTAATTATGTTTTTAATAATTATTTATTGGTATTGGTAAATAGTTGACAGTTATTTAATAATTCATTAATTATTTTAAAAAAATATTTTATTTATAAGTATGTTATTTGTAACTTCTACGCTATCCAACACTTTCCCTACTGTTGCACTCTCTGGAGTTGGACTAGTAATTTTTACCCCTACGCTATCCAGCACTTTCCCTACTGTTGCACTCTCTGGAGTTGGAATAGGAATTTTTACCCCTACGCTATCCAACACTTTCCCTACTGTTGCACTAACTGGAGTGGGAATAGTAATTGTTACCCTCACGCTATCCAACGCTTTCCCTACTGTTGCACTCCCTGGAGTGGGAATAGTAATTTCTACCCCTACGCTATCCAATACTTTCCCTACTGTTGCACTCTCTGGAGTTGGAATAGTAATGTTTACCCCTACGCTATCCAACACTTTCCCTACTGTTGCACTCACTGGAGTGGGAATATTCATTTTTACCCTCCCGCTATCCAACGCTTTCCCTACTGTTGCACTCCCTGTAGTGGGAATAGTAATTTTTACCCCTACGCTATCCAACACTTTCCCTACTGTTGCACTCACTGGAGTGGGAATAGTAATTTTTACCCTTACGCTATCCAACGCTTTCCCTACGGTTGCACTCACTGAAGTGGGAATATTAATTTTTACCCTCTCGCTATCCAACGTTTTCCCTACTGTTGCGCTACCTGGAGTGGGAATAGTAATTTTTACCCCTACGCTATCCAATACTTTCTCTACTGTTGCACTCTCTAGAGTGGGAATAGGAATTTTAACCTCTACGCTATCCAACATTTTTCTTACTGTTGTTTTTTTGGGAGTTGAAATAGTAGTTTTATTCCCTCCGCTATTTAATATTTTTGTATTATTTTAGTTAATGTAGTATATAATGAATTTTAAAAATATTAAAAGTAAATTTAATTTTTTTAATTTGTTATACATAGTTATTTAATTTTTATTTATGTTATTGTTTTATGTGTATAGAAGTATTTGTAATTTCTAATATTTTTTATTAATTTATAATTTATTAAAATAATTATTAAAACTGATTATTAAGTAAGTATATATATTATATATTATATGTATATGTTTAATTAATGTTTTATTACATTATATATATTACTTATTAATTTTAAACATTATGAAATATTTTTAACTATGTTTATTTTATTTATAAGTTTTATTTAGTTTATTTTACATTTTTTTTTAACAAAAAAAACACGATATTTTTGACATCGATATTTTGTTTTCGATATTTTTCTACTTACTATGTTGTAGATAGGATATCGATATTGTTGACATCGATATTCTTGCTCCGATATTTTTGTAGGTCGATTTTTTGACCTTCGATGTTTTGGCAGTGATCCGTGCGTACATATATAGTGCTTTTACATTAATATTTAAGTTTTAAATATTGATTACTGAAACAGTGTGCTATTTAACATTAATTTATTTTTAGAGTTACATTTGTAGAAGTAATTTAGTTATAATGTAAAATATATTATTAACATTTTAATGTTAAAATGTTTACTTTTTCAGGGTTTCTATTTTATAGGGGTCTTGGTGGGTGCTGTATTAAAAAATATCAGATTTTGTATTATTTTTGATGTTTTAATGTATTATTAAGTTACATACTTGTTTAAATATTATATCAATTCATTATTTGGGATTTTTTTTTCTTAAGCTGGATAATGGGTTTCAATGGGGAATAGGGTAGGCAGTGTTTTAAAATAGCAAATAAAACTAATTACTTGTTTAAATATTGTTCTAAAATCTTTCTTAATATTTTTATTACGTTAAATACCTATGTTTTCCTTTTTTTAATATTCAAATGTAAATAAATATTTAGAGTAATTTTCATAATTTTTTTATTTACATATAATTGTTCAACCAACTAAATTCATATAAATATAGTAGTATTTAAAAATGCAAAAAATGTATTTAAAGAATTATTTTAATATATGTTTTTAATAATATTTTTATTGCTTTTTTAACAACTGTGTTTATATCTTCAGTTTTGTTTTAAAAACATTACAAGTGTGCAGGATTGGATTTTAGAATTTCAAATGAAGGATTATAAAATACTTTATTAAACTAATGCTTTGGTTGTAGTATTTGTAATATCCCTAAATATATGCTTTTAACTTAATATTAGGTGGACTGCAGTTATAATATAAAATATGCTCTCCCAAGTATATGCTCCTACTCCAATGTTTGTAGGACTGGTGTTGAAATTGTAAATCTGCCCCCTCCTCATTACCCCTAATTATATGCACTTTTCATATGTTACTTGGATTGGAGTCAGAATAGTAAATCTGGTGCCTAATTATATGTGTTTCCCCAATTCTAGTTGGATTGGAGTTAGAATAGTAAATTTGATCCCTCCAAACATATGCCTTTCTCCCAGTGCTAGTTGGACCAGAGATAGAATTGTAAATCCAACCCCTCTAAATATATATTCATTTTCCCCAAAGTTAGCTGGATTGGAGTTATAATAGAAAATCTAACTCTCCGTCTATATGCATGTTCCCCAAGGTTAGTTCAATTGGATTCGGAGCAGTAAATCTGCCCCCCCCACCCAAACTATATGCATTTTACATTTACACGCACCTCTTGACTCTTATGCTCTTTTGGATTATCTCTGTTTCTGTGATAACTTCCCTATGTGCACTTTGAGAGTTCTGTCAAAATCCTCTGTTCAATAACAAAATGACACTACTAACTCTTCAGAGTTACCTTTAAAAACACAACATTCAGTGCATACATACTGTTTTTTTGTCTAAAACAGTGTACCCTCAGATTGGCTGGCTCATAATATTAAAAACTACTTTCTGCACAGGAGTAAAGAGGTTTTCCAGTGGATACAAAGCACAAGATTTAAAAGGACACATTTAAATGGGAAGTTAGTCCAACTAGCAGACCTATAATGAAAGTTAACGCTCTGCACATTAGGCCTGTTTGTATTCTATGCACATGGTCTAGTCAGGTTTCTGGGATGGTTAAATGCAGCACTGAAAGGACAAATCAGTTATCACTGGAGGCAAAAATCATGTTTGCTGAGTAACTGAGAGAGGAAGTAATTGGTAGGGTGGATACATTGTTCAAATATTTGCTAACTAATTTAGTACGTCTAGATAGGAGTGGAGCAAAAGTAGGAACCTCACTGACATTTTGTTTTTTTAATAAAGAAACAGATAATAGAGGACTGCTCTCTGGACTTCTATGGTAGATCGCATCTAGAGACCAAAACATGACTGTGAGAATCAATAATTATTGGGGAAGGTCCTGGGAAGAGAACTGCCAGGTAAGCTGTCATTATCACTAAGATTGTTACAGGATTCCCTAGGGGATATGGAAAAGGTGAGGAGAGTATATATAGTGAGACACAATTCATAGTGAAAAATTCTCAGTTATAAATGGATAGCCAACACACAGAAGCCATGGATAAAAGATTTCCATGAATGGCATGACAAATGCTGATATCTGCTTAATTGTACTTCCTAGAGATTTGGAAAGAGGATAGAATACACTCAAGGATGAATTGGCTACAGAAAATGCAAGGTGAATATGTGATGTAGAAACATGCATTTTGGTGGGTGAGAGTCTTCACCATTTATAGAAATCTTTTCGAAGATTTTCACTACCCATGATATCTAGGTGATTCTGGTCTTTAACATCCTAAAAGAGTTTTCAACAAGGGAAATATGTCTGATGGGCCTTACTGGACAACAGTTATGTGTAAAAATCTAGGTACAATAGTCCGTAACTGTAGGTGAAGAACTGGAATGAATCGTTGTCCCAGAGGCAACCTACCAGGTGAAAGGCTGGTTGGTGTTGAATTCCACACCACTGAATTCTCAATGTCCTCATGACTTGTTTCTCAACAGTAATACCTGGTTTCTTAACCTCTTCAGTATGGAGAACAAGACTTCTGGAATGCAGAGGATGTGAACCTCTCATCATTTACATTTAAGGAAAAATCATTTTTGTGCAAGCACAGGAAGGACTTTCGTTTTGAAAACTAATATTAGGACCTGTCTCAACATTATTTTAATTTTCAATCTGTGTAAAGAGCAGCATGCACAGCTGATCAAAAGTTAAACCAGTTGCCGTCATGCATATCAGTATTTACTACTGGGTGTGAAGGAAAGGCAAATTCGATTTTTCTAGAAGTAACGCTTTGAAATTAGAATTATAGAATTTTTGGGAAGTGATGAGTAAAGAAGAACTAATATCCATTTTTACACACCCATGGTTCTTTAAATAAATAAGGCTCTAATATTTTGGAATATATTTCAAGATATGGTGGGGTGTAATATATAATGCCATAACACGCAAATACTCCTTCAACTGGAATGCCCCAAAGACATTGGAAACTCGCCAATTTTCATTTGTCTCAGAGCCGTGGATCAATGGATGACGTGGAGCCATCTCAAATTGAATGCTTTCAAAATGGAAATACTCACGTGTGGCGATTGGAAACATTATGACCCGCTCGCCACATGGCCTGATGATCTGGGAACACCACCTAAAGTATCAAAGTAAGTAAGAAACCTAGGAATGACCATGGACTCCAAGCTATCAATGAATGCCCAAGTGGAAAAACTAGCAAGATCAAGCTTTGTTACTATAAAACCTCTGCTACGGATCTTCCCACATTTGTGATTTCCACACAAGTTTCAGGCTACCATCTCCCTTGTTCTGTCCAAACTCGATCATGCCCATAGCCTCTACCACGGATCACCTTTAACTACCATGAAGAGACTACAACGGATTCAGAACTCGGCTGCCAGACTACTCTTACATAATAAATTGCAAGACCACATCTCCCCTGCCTTGAAAGCCCTGCATTGGTTACTGATTGCTAGAAGATCCATGTGCAAGCTGCTTTGTATCACCCACAAAGCAATACATGGAACAGGACCGCTCTTCATCAGGAATAAACTCATCAAACACGTTCAACAAAGGAACCTCCGCTCTAGTGTGGCCCTTTGCCTAAAAATCCCAGAATACAAGACAAAAACCATGGGTGGCACATCCTTCTCTGTTCAAGAAGCCAAACTAGAGAACTCTTTACCCCCCAACATAAGATCCACGGATAACCACCTTATCTTCAGAAAACTACTCAAGAATTAGCTCTTCCTCACATAACCAGTGTACGCAAACAGAAATATACAGCATATCCCTCTGTATATAAGCATTTATTTGTACTATAGATACGTACCTATATATGTGTATTGCTTTGTATAAATGTGTAGAATAATTATGTTTAAAACAATATAGATATTTATTAGTTCTGCTTAAAAAATGTACATATTACTGATAGGTACATTATTCTATGTATATATAAGTGACTGCATAAATAAGTAAATCTTTTATCATAACTATTTATCTACAATTGCTTCACTATTGAATTAAAATATATATATAAAAATTAATTTTAAGTACAACAACACTTGAAAGCCAGAGTTTATTTAATGCATCTTTAATCTACATATACTACCTTCCTTTATGCATCTATATACCTTCCATGTACTTAAGTATCTTTATATTTATTACTTTTCTTATGATTCAGCATATCCAATGCACTACCCTATTTCTCACCTTATACCGCTCTCAATATATCCTCTACCTCAACTCTATGACTCATCTCAAATCTCTTTCTACTACTCTTTCCAATGCACTACCCCATTTCTTACCCTATACCTCTATCTATATCCAGTATATCCTCCCCACACCACTACTATGATCCCCAAAATAACCCTTTCTAGACTCTTCCCTACTCTCCCCCTCCTTGCATCATCTCATACCTCTTTTAATATTCCGATCCCCAAAAACAAGCCTTTCTAAACCCTTCCCTCTGACTCTCCCCCCTCTACCTATCTTTTACTCATCCCAAGCCTCCTCCTACTGCTATGAGCTCAAAAACAAACAAACAAAAAAAAAGATTTGTAAATCCTTCCCTCTTCTATTCCCCACTATCCTTTATAATCCAAATAACAGACTTACATGTCCACCACTCAAACTAATTTCATATTTCACTATACTAATTCACCACTAATCCTTTATGGGTTCCGGAGTAGTGTGCTACTCGCCGAAAAAGCGCTTCAACATCTCATCAAGTGTAGCAAGCACTATATAAATGCAAACCTTTTTTTTTCTTCTAGCCCTCCGCTATCCTTCTCAATCCAAATAATTGACTAACATATTCACCATTCAAATTACTTTCATATTTCCATGTACTAATTCACCACTAATACTTTATGGGTTTCTGGAGTAGCGTGCTACTATCCAAAAAAGCGCTTCAACACCCCATCAGGGGTAGCAAGCGCTATATAAATACAAACCTTTTTTCCCATTCTATCCCTCCACTATCCTTCATCATCCAAATAACTGACTAACATATCCACCACTCAAATTGCTTTCATATTTCACTATACTAATTCACCACTAATCCTTTATGGGTTCCGAAGTAGCGTGCTACTCTTCAGAAAAGCACTTCAACACCCCATCAGAGATAGCAAGCGCTATATAAATGCAAACCTTGTTCCCTCTTCTATCCCTCCACTATCCTTCTCAATCCAAATAACTGATTAACATATCTACCACTAAAATTACTTTCATATTTCTCTATACTAATTCACCACTAATCCTTAATGGGTTCCTGAGTAGCATGCTATTCGCCGAAAAAGGGTTTCGATGCCTCGTCAGGGATAGTAAGAGCTATATAATTGCAAGTACAATACAATACAATAAGATCCAGAAGGTTGTCCAGATTCCACTCTGCACTCATAAAGACTGCTGGCCTCAGACTGCAATATATATGTAATAATACATTTAAAGTTAATTTAATTTCAATAATCTGTCATAGTAAATGATATCTGCAGTCGTATTTATAGGAAAATGCTGAGCAATTTTATTCTTCATTTATTTAATGCATACTTGACTTAATTAATGCTCAATCATTTCACACAAAAAACGCTTCTTAAGGAGATATATATTTAATAAACCTGCACGAAATGGTGTGGTAATATAGTGTAGTTTATACTCAGGTTCTTATAATTGATTTATGGAAATTAAAACCACTCATAATATACTTAGAAGAAAATGTGGTAATGATGAGATTGGATATGTTTCACTGAAAATTCTATAACACATTGAGATACTCCCTATAGAAGAACCACGACACTGGTAGCACCAGCTGTAATTCATTATTAGCAATATGGAATGATAAAAATGTATTTATCCACATTCAAGATGTACATCAGCCTGATTCAGGGTGACAATACTACATACAAACCAACATGTAAACTAATGTATAATATGCACTGAACTAAGTACTATAGACTTTTACTATAATAAATTGATTACAGGGAAATTCACATTTAGGACATTATGAAATGGCAAACGTAATGTGATAATGGCAGTTTTGCAAACAATAACTAAGGAGGATAGTTTATCTTGCAGTTCCTCATCACTACAGAAAACACTGTACTATATCTAAATGCAGCTGGATTACACCAATAAGAATACATCTAACAAACGATTCATGCAATACAATATATTACCTGTTTGCAATATGAAACATCTTGTTGTATTAGCATCATGTTTGTATTAGACCAATATTGGAAATCAATCACTACTAAACTTGTTGATAGCTTGAAGTAAGAGGTGGAGTCTGAGCCAGCTTAGAAGCTGGTTTTCCTTTACACGACATAAAAACTAAACATGAGAATTAAAACACATAAAAGACAAGGTGCACCTTGCACATATTGTAGAAAAAGACAAATATTATGAGAAAAATATAGTGCAAATCACCGTAATAGAGTGCTTATAGATGTATCATTAGAAGAATATTATATGTGATGTGTCTAACTTGATTCATAGTTGATTTCGTATTAAGATTTTAAAACATATTTTATGAGAGATAGGGATTGAGGCAAAGATTTTAAAACATGTTGTCGAAAACCCACAAGATTTTCAGCAATATCACAATTAATGATAAATTAATAATGGCAACTGATTATAGATGCAATAATGAGCTTCATTTATTATTGTACAAATTCATATGAAGAACATGAATGCATGATGCTTGAGAAACCATTTTCTTTTATCCTCATTGTAATGTACCATTGAGAGTGAAATGTTGGTGCAAATTCCAGCTATCATAGGCACAAATTTTGGCAAAGAGAACATTTATCAAACAAGTGAATGTCAGGGTAGATTGGGATCATTATTCCAAATCGTTTTTTGCATGATTGAATCTTTAAGTTTCTTTAGTGAAGCAGACAGAGTTAGTTGTTGAAAATCGCTTGCATTTGTTTATGAAATTTTGCTTAGAAGAAACGTGCCCAGAAAATTGTACAGCAGGATGAACTGCTGCAAGGAGTAAGGTCTACGTCACAGTGTGTGCACTAGGATTGGTTGGTTGGTGTAAAGCTGTGCTGTGATTGGTTGAATACATCATCAAGAGTTGTGTTGGTATAGGTTGTGAACGCTGAATAAGAGGATTGAGGGACCAGAATTGTTTAAGCAAAAATGAAATGTTTAAAAACAATATGAACATTGGTACAGGGAGATGTGACAATTTCGGTTAGAGAGGTTGAAGAAGTAGCACCTGAGGGTGCGCCAGGATGCATCACAATGATGGATAAGGGGTTACACATATGTCTTGTGGTTCGTACAATGGCATAAGATTGCAGAAAAGGACGATGTTTTACAATTCCCTTGTTATGGGGCATTTATTTTAAGGATTATTGAGAATTTAAGGAGGAAAAAATATGAAATGAGACCGCCTCCTTAACCTGCTCAATTCAAAGCACCTAATGTATTGAAATATATAGCCCATCAGAAGGAGAAAGAGAAATATCAGGGGAAATGTAAGAAAGCCATACATACTTTTGCAGATGCTAGGTGGGATACACAACAGAAAGCTTGGAGAGCTGACATAGCTGAGGGAACTAGAATGTACCCTGTCCTAACAGAAGGAGAAGAAGTTGAAGGCAAACAAGAGGAAAAGGGAAAGAATTTAGAGATGGACAAGGCTGAAACAATGACTGACGAACAGGATAATGACATAGATGATGATTTCCTAAACGATTTATTGCTGAATCATCCACTGCCATACAATGAGTGGCAACCTGATGAACTGGCAAATGGGAGTTCTGATAGAAAACCTAATGCACCTAAAAGGAATATACACTTTTTTCTCCCAGAGAAATAAACACGAAAATGACAGCTCTTTCACACCTGAGTGTTTTAAATGCTCCAGATGCCTAGACTGTTCTAGTTACTATTGGTCCTGGTGTATCTCTTTATAAACCTTAGTTACGGGATAATGCAGCACATACCTTGGTCGTTCGTTCTTGAGCAAATGTTTCAGTTAGTACTCCTATAGGTTTGGCTGTGAGACAAGTTCTTCCAATTCCTATGATTCCAACTCATGGAAATGTCACACGTACTACAAGTGCAAATTCTATGTTGAATCAGACAAGCTTTGATATAGCTTATAAAATGGTCCAGAGGTCACTACCATATTTTATGCCCAGAACAAGTGAACTTCCACTATTAAATTATTCTCTTTCTGAAACAACAGTGCACATAGGAACACCAAATTCAGAGTGTCCTTGTTACATTCCTTTCCTGAGGTCAGTAGGGACACAATTAATGGTGAATTGTCTGTGAACACTCCAACAGAGCAATTAGGTCCTACTCATCAAGAATTTGATGATTGTCTTAAGAGGTTAAATACTACTGCAACTGATAGAAATTCAGAGACTATTCAAGTCCCAGAAAATTAAAAGAAAATGGATGTAGCCAAATTAAAGTTTCAATTAGAAAAAATGATCAGTGTAACTACTGTTTCTCTGCAAAGACATTATGAGACGTGCTGGACTGACTCATGAAAGATTAACTGAATTGACTCAACAATATGAGATCAATGTGCAGAGATCAAAGGCACTACAGAAAACGTACCTATTAGATTTGAGTGACACAGATTTTGATAGCATGAGACCAACAGGAATGAAACTACAGATTAAAGAAACAATGCCCGCACTCAGAAAGTGGAATGAATTAGACAAGTGGGAAGGTATTTGGTTGAAAAAGAAGGAAACAAAAAAGGTCAGAATGCAGATGCCTCCATTCACAATTATTGGGGGAGAAGAGAAAGTACAAATGCTTCCAATGAAAGTAGTACCCGGAGGAGGATACATACATGTGCCTTGGACTAAGACTGATATTTTGTCGTTCACAAATGGGTACTCAAAACTGAGAGATAATCCAGTAGATTGGTACAGACAAGTTGAGTGGTTTGTGAAAATTTCAAAAGTCCTGTGAAAGGATTTGGAGACTTTGGGGCCGATTCCGATCTCGGTCGGAGGCGCAACCAACACCATTCGGTCGGGAAAAATGCCATGCGAAAGCCTGTTTCCCGACCGATCCGTACAGCACACCGAACGAGTAAGTACGATGCGCACAACAGCAAAGAATCCGGCCGAGCCGAACTCACCCAAACCAGGTCCTGTTCCCCGACCGAGGCGAATCCGGAAACGCTGAATCGAGTCGCACGGAAGGGAAAATGCAGCTCCGTCCGGCCGAACGAGTACGATGCGCTTTCCGTACGCGCCGAACCCGTCGCTACGCACGGCACGTCAAAGCATCCGGGAGAGGCGCACATAAGCTCCGATTCGCGCCACAACACGATCCACGGCTCCGAGACGAACACGGCAGCGACGAGGACGACGCGAAGCGACGAGGACGACGCGAAGCGACGAGGACGAGGCGAAGCGACGAGGATGACGCGAAGCATCGAGAAGGACGAACGACACGAACCAACCATGAATCCCTTCGTCCCGATCATACCGATATTCTACATTTACTACCGGAACAGGCACGGACGCATACGGCGCAGAAGGTAAGCCAGACACCAACCACAAAACACATACAACACGTACACGACACATCACACACACACAGAGGGATGCAGAATATACTTACACCAGCAACAGCAGCACCATAGGGGCGGGATGCCCACCACCAATGCCACATATGCACACAGGGGCCTGAATGCGCACCACCACCCCTACCCAGGGGGGCTGGATGCCTACCACTACTACCACCCTCACCCAGGGGGGCTGGATGCCTACCACCACCCTTAGCCAGGGGGGCAGGATGCCTACCACTACTACCACCCTCACCCAGGGGGGCAGGATGCCTACCACTACTACCACCCTTAGCCAGGGGGCAGGATGCCTACCACTACTACCACCCTCACCCAGGGTGGGCAGGATTCCTACCACTACTACCACCCTTACCCAGGGTGGGCAGGATGCCTACCACAACTACCACCCTTACCCAGGGGGCAGGATGCCTACCACTACTACCACCCTTAGCCAGGGGGCAGGATGCCTACCACTACTACCACCCTTAGCCAGGGGGGGCAGGATGCTTACCACTACTACCACCCTCACCCAGGGTGGGCAGGATGCCTACCACTACTACCACCCTTACCCAGGGTGGGCAGGATGCCTACCACTACTACCACCCTTACCCAGGGGGGGCAGGATGCCTACCACTACTACCACCCTTAGCCAGGGGGGGCTGGATGCCTAACACTACTACCACCCTCACCCAGGGTGGGCAGGATGCCTACCACAACTACCACCCTTACCCAGGGTGGGCAGGATGCCTACCACTACTACCACCCTTAGCCAGGGGGGCAGGATGCCTACCACTACTACCACCCTTAGCCAGGGGGCAGGATGCCTACCACTACTACCACCCTTACCCAGGGGGGGCAGGATGCCTACCACTACTACCACCCTTAGCCAGGGGGGGCAGGATGCCTACCACTACTACCACCCTCACCCAGGGTGGGCAGGATGCCTACCACTACTACCACCCTTACCCAGGGTGGGCAGGATGCCTACCACTACTACCACCCTTACCCAGGGGGCAGGATGCCTACCACTACTACCACCCTTAGCCAGGGGGGCTGGATGCCTAACACTACTACCACCCTCACCCAGGGTGGGCAGGATGCCTACCACAACTACCACCCTTACCCAGGGTGGGCAGGATGCCTACCACTACTACCACCCTTAGCCAGGGGGGGCAGGATGCCTACCACTACTACCACCCTTAGCCAGGGGGGCAGGATGCCTACCACTACTACCACCCTTACCCAGGGGGGCAGGATGCCTACCACTACTACCACCCTTAGCCAGGGGTCAGGATGCCTACCACTACTACCACCCTTAGCCAGGGGGCTGGATGCCTACCACTACTACCACCCTCACCCAGGGGGGCTGGATGCCTACCACCACCCTTAGCCAGGGGGGCAGGATGCCTACCACTACTACCACCCTCACCCAGGGGGGCAGGATGCCTACCACTACTACCACCCTTAGCCAGGGGGGCAGGATGCCTACCACTACTACCACCCTCACCCAGGGTGGGCAGGATGCCTACCACTACTACCACCCTTACCCAGGGTGGGCAGGATGCCTACCACAACTACCACCCTTACCCAGGGGGGGCAGGATGCCTACCACTACTACCACCCTTAGCCAGGGGGGGCAGGATGCCTACCACTACTACCACCCTTAGCCAGGGGGGGCAGGATGCCTACCACTACTACCACCCTCACCCAGGGTGGGCAGGATGCCTACCACTACTACCACCCTTACCCAGGGTGGGCAGGATGCCTACCACTACTACCACCCTTACCCAGGGGGGGCAGGATGCATACCACTACTACCACCCTTAGCCAGGGGGGGCTGGATGCCTAACACTACTACCACCCTCACCCAGGGTGGGCAGGATGCCTACCACAACTACCACCCTTACCCAGGCTGGGCAGGATGCCTACCACTACTACCACCCTTAGCCAGGGGGGGCAGGATGCCTACCACTACTACCACCCTTAGCCAGGGGGGTAGGATGCCTACCACTACTACCACCCTCACCCAGGGTGGGCAGGATGCCTACCACTACTACCACCCTTACCCAGGGTGGGCAGGATGCCTACCACTACTACCACCCTTACCCAGGGGGGGCAGGATGCCTACCACTACTACCACCCTTAGCCAGGGGGGGCTGGATGCCTAACACTTCTACCACCCTCACCCAGGGTGGGCAGGATGCCTACCACAACTACCACCCTTACCCAGGGTGGGCAGGAGGCCTACCACTACTACCACCCTTAGCCAGGGGGGCAGGATGCCTACCACTACTACCACCCTTAGCCAGGGGGGCAGGATGCCTACCACTACTACCACCCTTACCCAGGGGGGCAGGATGCCTACCACTACTACCACCCTTACCCAGGGGGGCAGGATGCCTACCACTACTACCACCCTTAGCCAGGGGGGCAGTATGCCTACCACTACTACCACCCTTAGCCAGGGGGGCTGGATGCCTACCACTACTACCACCCTCACCCAGGGGGGCTGGATGCCTACCACCACCCTTAGCCAGGGGGGCAGGATGCCTACCACTACTACCACCCTCACCCAGGGGGGCAGGATGCCTACCACTACTACCACCCTTAGCCAGGGGGCAGGATGCCCACCACTACTACCACCCTTACCCAGGGGGGCAGGATGCCTACCACTCCTACCACCCTTACCCAGGGGGGCAGGATGCCTACCACTACTACCACCCTTAGCCAGGGGGGGCTGGATGCCAACCACTACTACCACCCTTACCCAGGGGGTGCAGGATGCCTACCACTACTACCACCCTTAGCCAGGGGGGGCTGGATGCCTACATCTACTACCACCTTTAGCCAGGGGGGCTGGATGCCTACCACTACTACCACCCTTACCCAGGGGGCTGGATGCCTACCACTACTACCACCCCCACTCATAGGATGGACAATGCATGACACAACCAGCACACCACAACCTAGGGAATGCAAGAAGAAGACATCCCCCCAACACCATGACAAGCGTGTGTAGACTGTGTCAAATGCATAGGACACCGAACATGACTTTGAACATACAATGTGACCCCCTAGCACATGTGCCACACATATATGTGTGTGGCACCCACAATGCAAGCAGGCCATGACCATTGTGGCAATGGGGTCCAAACCCCCATCATCACAGTGACCAAAATGTAAGTGTGGGGTCCATAGCTGAAGCACACTTAGAACAATGTGGCAATGGGGTCCAAACCCCCATTATCACAGTGACCAAAATGTAAGTGTGGGGTCCATAGCTGAAGCACACTTTGAACATTGTGGCAATGGGTTCCAAACCCCCATCATCACAGTGACCAGAATGTAAGTGTGGGGTCCATAGCTGAAGCACATTTTGAACATTGTGGCAATGGGGTCCAAACCCCCATCATCACAGTGACCAAAATGTAAGTGTGGGGTCCATAGCTGAAGCACACTTTGAACATTGTGGCAATGGGGTCCAAACCCCCATCATCACAGTGACCAAAATGTAAGTGTGGGGTCCATAGCTGAAGCACACTTTGAACATTGTGGCAATGGGGTCCAAACCCCCATCATCACAGTGACCAAAATGTAAGTGTGGGGTCCATAGCTGAAGCACATTTCGAACATTGTGGCAATGGGGTCCAAACCCCCATCATCACAGTGACCAAAATGTAAGTGTGGGGTCCATAGCTGAAGCACACTTTGAACATTGTGGCAATGGGTTCCAAACCCCCATCATCACAGTGACCAAAATGTAAGTGTGGGGTCCATAGCTGAAGCACATTTCGAACATTGTGGCAATGGGGTCCAAACCCCCATCATCACAGTGACCAAAAGGTAAGTGTTGACAAAGAAAGAGGTGCAACTGCCAGACTGCATGGATGATTCCTGGTCACAGAACAACAAACACATCAGTGGCAAAGTAGTGTATGTGTCCCATAGCAACATAAATTGGGGGAGCCAAATCCTGCAGTGCAAATAAGACATACCTTTGGCCATGTGCAGACAAACTACACCCATGGGGGCTGACACCGTCAACAATCATCAATGACACAATGACAGAAGTGACCATCAGAATGCAGACCCACATATTTGCACCAATGGGCACACACATGCAGATACCCTGTGGAGACTGTAGATGTGAGGTGAACATATACCATACCATGGCAGCAATGGGACACACAAACCATGATCATTGTGCTGACCGATGACCTAGGAGTCCCAGGGACAGCAGGGGAAACCCACCAAACTACATACAGCCAATGGCACACCCAAGATATGCCAATGCAGTGGTGCAGATGCACAAACACAAACAGGCAGACCCACACTGCACATCATACACAACAGGTGAGGGGGGTGCCAGTGTCCCCAGGCAACCACACAACACATGAGGAGACCTGAATACCAATCATACAGATGTGCATACAGTGCCACACAAAGGTAACTCATGGATCCAAATCCCCTATGTGGGCAAGCAGGCATTGTCAGATGAGAGGGAGCACAAATCACACATGTCACACAGGCACGTAGGGACAGCAACTGACACAGCAAGACACAGACACACCACAGCACCACCCACAGGGCCCCCACAATGTGGTGACCCTGGGCTGCATTACAATACCACTGTGATGACAAAGCTAAATGTGGTTCACACTGTGAACCACAGTCATGTGTACTGAGCAACTAACTACCATCACACCTACACAAGCACAAATCAAACAGCATGGCCAGTAAGCCAAGGCCAACATGGAGGCAGGGGCCTAGCCGGGCAACAACTCTCATCTGCACACACTCAACACCACACCCCTCGACCTCCAACAATGTGCAGCAGTGAAGCACACATGCACTGGTGACATTGCACATGCACCCATGACTATTCCAGGGTGGTGGGTGGGAACCAAGGTGCAGAAACACATCACACATGGACACTCAACAAGACTCCTGAATGTCTGACACACTGCACACTACGCTGTACATGGACATGACGGCAATACCACACCAATCAATGGGATCACAGCCACAGTCACACACCAATGAAGAAGCCAAGGTCACCCACAAAGAACACACATAGACAACAACCAACATTGCAGCCCGGACCCTGAGGAGTGCCAGCAGTCACACACACAACGTGTCACAATCACTGAAAGATAACACAAACTGGAAATCACATGACAGGGGCAAACAACAAGTGCCAAGGGGAAACCTGACTGTGACCCATCTGCGTCTGCACACAAACTCAGCCCTGACAGCAAACACACCTATGGGTGACACCCTGATGACCAGTAATGTGCCATGCACCCACATCACAGAGAACCCTGGGAGAAGACTTTGGGGGAACATAGCTCAACTCAGCTAGCATCACAAACAGGTACAACACTAGGGATCACAGCATGCACAGCTAAACGGAAGTGAACACACAGACATGCACATACAACACACACCTTGGGCGCAGGCAATGTCACAGGAGTACACACTGCCATGAGGGGACTCCACTCCTGTGTGAGGAAAGCTGTGCCATATGTTGCCTCAGTAGGGCCCCATCATGTCAGCTGAGCACTTGGTCACACAATCAACAATTAGCACCAAATGAGGGCTCCCGTCACATCAGCCTGGTCATGGAAGTGCCAACGGAATCATCAGCACAGATCGAACACACTTGTATAGCAGTGTTGCACTGACAACACAGATGAGTCCATCCCCATTGATGCCCAAACCTGCATGTCCACTGGAGATGGCCACACGGTCAGGGAAGTAGACGAATTGAACAATGGCAGGCACAACAGATGTGCAGGGGTGGAAGCCACAGATGTGAAATAGCCAATCTAAGTAGGAAATCCCATTGCCAAATACTGAACACATGACACCCTCAGATGCTGCTATGGATGACATGGATACACCACAGGATAGGACACATTCCCCCTGGACCACATGGGTTCCTGCACAGTAACACTTCATTATCATGAGACCAAATATCACCATCACTGCAGCAAGGGCATGGTTAGCATCATCAACATCATGTACATCAGAAGCAAAAGCACTAGAGAACAGAAAGTTGCTTTATTCAGCATATGTGGCATTAAAAGTAGAAGTCCGGTAGAACATAAACAAAGGCCAATGGCCAGTCCATCAACAAAGTCACAAGTGGGTGACAGTGGCAGATGCCACTCTACACATGCCTGCACAAAACCAGGGACAATCCACTAGGAGGGGCAACCGGGGGGTAGGCCAGGCACCGCAGGGACAGGATCAGGGCTCACCAGGAGGAAGCAGGGAAGGGGTGGTGGGTGCTGGAGAGCCACTGACAACTGCAGTGGAGGTGTCTGACATGGTGTGTGCCGGCACAACTGGGGGGCATGGCTCAGATGTTGTGGGTGCCGGCACGACTGCAGTGGACCCTGCAGATGGAGTGGACAGGTCCGCCACTGCAGTGCCCAAGTCAGACAGGGTGGTAGTGGACTCCACTGCAGTGCCTACCACCAGGGGAGGAGAATGGGGAACAGGCAAGGTGGGCTGGACAGAGGGGGAGGACACCCTCACCACATCAGTGGCACAGACAAGCGCAGCGGGGGTGTGGTGCCGGGAGAGCAAGTGGCAGGGGGAGAAGGCCGGAGCCTCTTGGGGATGGTATATCTGTGGGTGGGGAAACCTGGGGCAGGGTGTGGTGGGGGCACCTGTGGAGTGGGGGCCTGAGGGATGGAGGAAGGAGACCTGGTGCTTGAGCTGCAGGGCGGCGGCGGGGTCTTGCTCTTAACACTCCGGGGGGACTTGCGGGTGGGGGCCTCAGTCTGTCTGCGCCTGGGGGAGGGTGTCCGGGGGCGAGGGGCACTCTGCTCTGTGTGGGGGCTTCCTCTTCACCCTGGATGCTGGAGCAGCTGGATCGGAGGGGAAGAGGCCGAGGTCACTGAGGAAGAGGCGCTGGGTCTTTGGGGTTGCAGGTGAGGCAAGGGAGGGTGCTTTGGAGGGAGAGGCAACTGAGGACTGCGCAGTGCTCGTGGATGCGTGTGTGTGTTCCAGGGCCCCATCCCCTGTGAGTCTGGTTTCAGTCCCCTGACTGTGCGTG
Organism: Calotriton arnoldi; assembly: GCA_963921515.1. Lineage (NCBI taxonomy): Eukaryota > Metazoa > Chordata > Amphibia > Caudata > Salamandridae > Calotriton > Calotriton arnoldi. Next base: position 93,107 of record CAWUFW010006309.1, on the reverse strand, counting down.
CGTGTGCGTTTTGTTTGTGGCGTGTGTGTCTGTGTGCTGGACGTTTGTGTGCTGGTGTGTGCCTGTGCCGGTGTGTGTGTGCTTGGGACGGGTAAGGTGCTGGGGAGTGTGGATGGAGCAGAGGCAGGAGGTGTGAGGGACTGTCTGAGGAGGGTACACAGACTCCTCACTCAGGGCAGCAGGGGACACAGGGGCAGGGGGTGCGGTGCCTGGCCCAAAGGAGACACGCTCCCGTACATGGGAGCCTCCACGGACCTGGGGAATGGGAGCCGATGGGAGGCCGGTGGTGGTGCTGGTGGTGGCGGGGACAGCAACACTAGCTGGGGTGTGGTGGCTGCTGACACCCGCCTCCACAAGGGAGTCATCCTCCGAGTTGCTCTGGTCCTTAGCTGAGGTGGATGGTGCTGAGGACTCCTCGGTGTGGCTCCCCTCGCACTCCGTGCCACTGGGTCCCTCCGACCACTCCTCGGCTGCTGACCCAGTCTGGCTCTCTGGCTCCTCCTGGTCCGTGGAGCTGTCCCCTTCCGTGGCCGTGGATGTATCTGCAAACAATGGGGAAACAGACAGACATCAGTCACCTGCACCAAACGCACACACCACTGTGAGCACAGCACATTACAGAGCAAGCCCTGGCATCATTAGTTGAACATTGCTAAAAGTGCCCTAACTGAACAGGAGAAGCCAATTGTCAGTCTGATGCCAACCATGGCACTCACATCTCACATGGCCTTGCACCCATCTGTCTGGTGTCTGTTGGATTGCAACACCCAGTGTGGACACATGCACCAAGTACACAGTAGTTGGACAGTGCAGAGGACACGGCCGTGGCCGTGGATGTATCTGCAAACAATGGGGAAACAGACAGACATCAGTCACCTGCACCAAACGCACACACCACTGTGAGCACAGCACATTACAGAGCAAGCCCTGGCATCATTAGTTGAACATTGCTAAAAGTGCCCTAACTGAACAGGAGAAGCCAATTGTCAGTCTGATGCCAACCATGGCACTCACATCCCACATGGCCTTGCACCCATCTGTCTGGTGTCTGTTGGATTGCAACACCCAGTGTGGACACATGCACCAAGTACACAGTAGTTGGACAGTGCAGAGGACACGGTGTGGCATGTGGACATGCACACATCACAGCTCTTGCCACTGAGTCAGTACAGGTTTCCGGATGAAAGGGATGCCCAGAGTCAAATAGGAAATGCATGTGATGCATACCAGCGACAGACACCATGATGCACCCATGTCCTGATAGCCATCGCCACAATGGTGTGCATGTAGCACATGTCACTCCCCTGCAGGACCACCAATAAGTTGACACATGCCATGGCAGAGGCATGACTGCTAAGTCATACATCACTGTCTCAGTGATGTATGACTTGGCAGCCAGACAACAACACTATGCACTGTGTCACAATAGTAGGTCATGGGGAATGCAAGTCCTGGAGCTGCACAAGTGCACATGTACATCCCCCACACAACACATCATCTTAACCCTCATCTGTCCAGGTCATACCAATTGGACATATGGGAGACCTGTGACACTACCCTCTGAACCTGAGCCCCTCACAATTTGCTGTGAATGGGGAACAGCTGCCTGAACTTCACATTCGCATACCCCAGTCTGCACGGGCAGCTGATCAAACACCTATGTGACACACAAGTATCGTCTCCTATGGTCACATCTCCAGGGGCATGCTGAGCCCCTACCAAGACACACCCCAGCAGTCCTGTCAACTAATCCACAGCACACTGACACAGAGGCAGACACCTGAGGGGTCAAATCACTGTGCACAATGTGTCAGCTGATACACGGGAGTGGGAGTACAGAGTGCATTGCATGGCCTGGAGTAGGCATGACTGTCCTGCTCCACATGATTGAGGGATGTGCCCTGGACAGTGGATAGCTGGCTATGTATGTGTGACACACGTAATCTGCACACTCCTGGGGCCCAAACATTGTTCCCACCCGCTGCATGGGCGTGTGCCACATACCCCAGGCACATGTGGTGGCTCAGCTCAGCAAGTGGACCGCATATCAAAGCAACACGCAGATCACACGTCCAAACACAGGCGTTGTGTGAACAATGGACCCACCCATGATGCCCACAACAGAGTTAGGGAAACAGATGCTGTCCCCCACCTTTAGTGAAGCAAACTGCAAGGACACAGTCCCAAGTGACACAATTCCCTGAATGTAAGGGCCACACCTGGGTATCAGATGAGCAGTGGGCAGTGCACAATAGAGGGACATGGCTCCTGGACAACATGACTGCTGCACTGTGGCAGTTGAACCAGGCCAGAGGAGGGCACAAAGCATGTAATACAGAGTTCACAGTGCAGTCTTTGACTCACCCCTCCTTGCTGCTGTCTGGCCTTCAGCTGCCCATCCAGGTCTGGAAACACCACCGCCAGGATCTGGAGCATGTGGGGGTCAGGGTCCGTGTTCCGCCCCTCCTGCGAGGAGGCGACAGCTTCAGCTGGACCCGTGCAATCCTCCGGGTCCAGCCCCGAAGGTCCTGCCACCTCTTCTGGCAGTTGCGGATCCGGCGCTTGTAGACCCCCACGGACCGGACAGCCTGGACGATGTCCTTCCAGATCTCCTGCTTCCGATGGGCATTAACCTGTCAGGATGACAAAGTGAAAAGGCCATTACTACACATGCAACATATCCGTGCATGACACAGTTGTATATACATGTCTCAATCACAGGGGCACATGATGTACACAGGCAGTGCAAAGCTGCCCATGGACAGTTTGCCAGACGTCACTACATGGTATCATTGCATGGGAAGTAAAACCTTGTTCAAATGCACTGTCACTGCACCATACCTGTCCAGTGCATGTCACTACACACTATGGGGGGTGACAACTACTCAATGAGCCTGCTAGCCAGTGGCGTGCAGACTTTCAGCCTTGCCAGTCAGACAAAATGCACATTCAGAAAGGCAGTGCACAGAACACTCACCTGCTCCCCTGGTGTCCCATACAGCTTGCTGTACTGTGGAAGTAGGCTGTCCAGCAGGGCCTGGTTCTCTTCAAGGCTGAAGGCTGGGGCTCTCTCCACAGTACGTGCCATTGCAGGGTCCAGAGGGGCAGAGACAGCAGCAGTGCAGTGGCAGATGTCGTCCTGGAGCATGTAGTGCAGGCAAGTGAGCTCTCAGGGGAACAGCCAGCAATATATATGTGCTGGAGAGGCAGATACTGTCCCTTGTGTCCAAAGTGATAGGTCCAAGTCGTTTGCATCTTCTGAATCTGGCCAATCCATGGAATAGCAGCACCAAAACACGCCCACAGCATCCTTCAAATCTTCAACTTCATGACATACATGATTTTCCAACATTGTTGTGGTTGACCAACTGATTTTCCAGCAACCGACTCATTCGAAATTCGAAAACGCGTCCGTTGCCAGGCAAGCCCATTGTCAATGGGTGCGCACCAATCGGTCCATTGCGGTACAACGCGTACAGGGGTACAACGCGTACCCGCACACATTGAATGCAATGGGCCGGCCGGAGGCACCGATCGGTCCATTGCAGTTCAACGCGTACAGGGGTACAACGCGTACAGGGGTACAACGCGTACCCGCATACATTGAACGCAATGGGCCGGCCGGAGGCACCGATCGGTCCATTGCAGTTCAACGCGTACAGGGGTACAACGCGTACCCGCACACATTGAATGCAATGGGCCGGCCGGGGCACCGATCGGTCCATTGCAGTTCAACGCGTACAGGGGTACAACGCGTACCCGCACACATTGAATGCAATGGGCCGGCCGGAGGCACCGATCGGTCCATTGCAGTTCAACGCGTACAGAGGTACAACGCGTACCCGCACACATTGAATGCAATGGGCTGGCCGGAGGCACCGATCGGTCCATTGCAGTACAACGCGTACAGGGGTACAACGCGTACCCGCACACATTGGATGCAATGGGCCGGCCGGAGGCACCGATCGGTCCATTGCAGTTCAACGCGTACAGGGGTACAACGCGTACCCGCACACATTGAATGCAATGGGCCGGCCGGAGGCACCGATCGGTCCATTGCAGTTCAACGCATACAGGGGTACAACGCGTACCCGCACACATTGAATGCAATGGGCCGGCCGGAGGCACCGATCGGTCCATTGCAGTACAACGCGTACAGGGGTACAACGCGAACCCGCACACATTGAATGCAATGGGCTGGCCGGAGGCACCGATCGGTCCATTGCAGTACAACGCGTACAGGGGTACAACGCGTACAGGTGTACAACGCGTACCTGCACACATTGAATGCAATGGGCCGGCCGGAGGCACCGATCGGTCCATTGCAGTTCAACGCGTACAGGGGTACAACGCGTACCCGCACACATTGAATGCAATGGGCCGGCCGGGGGCACCGATGGTTCCATTGCAGTACAACGCATCACTGTACATGTGACTGGCATATGTCAGCATGCCTGTCTCAGATGGACATATGCCAGCCACAGATAGCTCCCAGGGAGTGAGGGGCACACCTACATCATGACAGCCTGTCCAAACTTTATCATAAGGCATGTAAGGCTGCATTTCCTATTGTGTGTATGTTGGTGTACATGTTGTCCTGTGGGTGTCACCTGTGGGCAGCCACCCCCAGGCTGTGCACGTGTTCATGGGGACAGGATCCTGGGTGTTACGTGTGCATGACCACTGTGATGTGCAACTGTTCATATCTGTGCCTGTGCCATGGTCACATTTCACGGTGGTGTATGTGTATGTCATGTCACATACCTCGTGAGTCCCATGTGGGATGGTATGTTTGAGCCAGGGTGTCCCAGTGGCACAATAGTGATGGTCCTCCACAGTCTTTGTGCATGTAGTGTTTACAATGTCTCTGATTACATGTGCACAATGGGAGACAGTCTCCACATCCAGGTTGTGTGTGCATGGACTTTGATGTTGTGCGTGTGTGTGTCACAGATGTCCATGTCTGTCCTGCCGTGGCAAGTGGGGCCACTACCTGTGGGGGTCATGGTTGTTTTGCTGTGGTGTATACATGATACTCCATGTAATGCCAGTGTCCATGTGGCAATACAGGGTCCCTGGGAATGTACCTGTCGTTGAGCTGTGGTGCCTGGGGCACATCTGTCCTCACATGTCACTGTGGGGGTTATTGTGACACGGCAGCAGGAGATGGGAACTGTGACACGGCCTCATGATATCCAATGGGCCAACCTGGGACTAATTGATGCCACCTGTTGGACCGTGTTGACAGATGTTGGCCATGTATGTACCATACATGTCCTTCCGGAACTGCACACTTCATGTAGTTGTGCCTCATAATGATGTATGTTGGGATATTGAGTGTGTTCAATGCCGCATATGTGGGGTGACTGACAATCTTGCTTACTTCTCCTCTGCACTGCAGGGCTCCTGCTGTCCATCGACCATTCCCAGACCTGGCAACGATGGTGGAACGGGACAGCATCCGACGGTACCGCTTCACCAGGCAGCTGATTGAGGATTTGGCAGTGCAGTTGTCCCCACATTTGCAGCCTGGCCGGCCGTATCCTACAGCGCTGACCCCCAAGGTGAAGGTGATGGCAGCCCTACACTTCTTTGCCACCTGTACCTTCCAACATACTGTGGCGACTGCTGGTGGGATGTCACAGACCATGTTGAGCCGTGTGCTCCGCGATGTTTTGGCGGCAATGTTGCTATTCCTGAACCGGTACATCTATTTCCCTAGACTGCGACGACTCACTGACGTGAAGAGTGACTTTTATGCCCTGGGGAGGATGCCGCATGTCATTGGCTCCATTGATGGGACACATGTGGCTTTGGTACCACCACAGGCCCAGGAGCAGGCCTACAGGAACCGCAAGCACTACCACTCGGTCAATGCACTGGTGGTGTGTCTTGCAGACATGACCATCACACACGTGTGTGCCCGTTTCCCTGGTTCAGCACACGATGCCTTTGTGATGAGGAGTAGTCGCATCCCCAGGATGATGGCACAGATGCAGAACCAGCGTGCCTGGCTTGTCGGTGTGTACTGACTTTGTGCCATTGTGTGTGATCTGATCTGTAGTATTCCGCCCACTTTTCCAAGTCAGCTAATGTGCACTTGTCTGTCCGTAGGTGACTCGTGATACCCCAACATGCCGTGGTTGCTGACACCCCTCAGGAACCCTGTGACACCAGCCCAGATGCGCTACAATGAGGCACATGGTCGGACCAGGAGAGTGATTGAGCGGACATTTGGTCTCCTGAAGAGCCGCTTCTGCTGCCTGGACAAGACCGGAGGGTCCCTCCCATATGCCCCTGCGAAAGTGTGCAAGATTATCATCGTCTGCTGCATGCTCCACAACCTGGCAGTGCGGAAGGAGTTGCCTCTCATCCAGGATGACAATGACCAACATCCGCCACCTGTGGAGGATCCTGGCCTGGACCACGATGCCAGTGACGATGATGATGATGATGATGATGGTGATGTCCGCACACAGCTCATCACCAACTTCTTTAGCTGAATGTGAGTATCCTGAGGTGTCATGTCAATGATGTGAGTTGGCATGATGTGTGGGTGGTGCTCTGGTGCTGTTGGAGTGTACTTGACTGGATGTGTGTTGCGATGTGTGCTAACATGTGGGCTGTACTCCCCAACAGTGTTGACATGCTAACTTGGTTCTGGGTGGGTATCTTGTAACATGTATTGTGCATGAGTTTTGCTGTTCTGTCCTGTACTCCATTGCTTTTGACTGTGTGTCATTTCTGTCCTTCACAGGGTACTTTCAGATTCGTTTGGTCAACTGTGTCCAACGACGACGTGATTGCACATCCAGGGTGGTAGCTGTTGTGTCCCTACAGGTGATGTGCGCCACACCCATGGACTTCCTTCCGTCTACAGTTGTTGACTGTGTGCCCGCTGCCAGGTGGGATTACCTTGCATCTGTAGTGGTTATGACATGTTGCAACTGTGTAATAAACCTGTGCTTCACTTTGTGATGTGCGTTGTCTGTGGTCACACATTTGAGTGCCATTTGCTTACTGCACCTGTGGGCTACTTGACTACAACTGGGAATGGGTGTGGTGTCTGTGCATTGCACCGTCTTCCCTGGCAACATCAGTGTAGGCAATGAGTCAGATGGCCTAGGTGTGTATGTGTTGTGTAGCCCTGGTGGTGTGTCTCCCTCATATGTGTCACGTTGCCTTTACTCACATGCCTGTGTTGTCCTTGCTGTTGCAGTTCGCATACACAGTGTAATTTTGCAGTTCATCATCCCCATAACAGCACCCACGTTGGAATCACGACAGAGGCAAGTATGGTGTATTAGTGTGTTTATTGTGATACATTTGTGTTAATAGTGCATAGGATGGGTAGTGCTGTACATAAATCTTGCAATCCGAAGTTCCTAGGTGAATTGAAAGTCCTGGTAGACAGGAACCCCAGTATCGGGCCACAGTTGTCTGACACATTGGTCCAACTTGTACTCCCTATGCAATGTGTGGGAGTAGTGTTGCCGTCAACAGGGTGAACAGTCTGTGCACAAAGGCGAACATCCAGAACAGGTTCAGGCTTCCTGGGAGTTGCGCTTGGCCATCGGCCTCTCACTTTTCCCTCCTCGGACGACCCCTCTTCTTGGGGGGGCCCCTCAAGTACAGGCTGCTGCGGTGCAGGGGACTCTCCGCCAGAGTCCTCCTCCCTCCCTGTGGCAGTTGCAGTTTGTTCGGCACCAGATGTTGTTGGCACACAGGGAGGTGTGGACTGGTTGCTGTTCATCTGGCGGAGGCATTGTAAAATGTCCCTGTGCACCGCCGTCATCTCATGCAGTGCATCCCACTTGGACTCCACGCGGGACATGTGTGAGTCCACGCGGGACATGTGTGACTCCACGTGGGACATGTGGGAGTCCAAGCGGGCATGATGGGCAGCCTGCTGCTGTTTCATGTCTCTGAGGAGCCCCACTACCTGGCTGAGCTCTCCGGTGCTGGACTGGTACGCATCAGCTATGCGTACCAGTTGTGGGTCATCATGCACACCAGCAACGTCTGCAAGCAGCAACCTCTGTCTCCCACCCTCCCACCACCCCTGCTGACATGTGCAGTGTGTGCAGTGGCACGCACAGATAACCCTGGTCCACCTTGGGGGTTGGTGGTGGTGGTGGTGTCCATGGCCCCAGGTTGGTCCAGGGTCCCTGTGCTGGTGTTGCTCCTTGTTCTGTCCATGTCGGCAGGGATGGTATTTGTGGTGACAGTCGTTGGAGGGGTGGGTGCAGGGGGTGCAGCTGGTGGTCCTGCTGGTGCTGCAGCTGGTGGTCCTGCTGGTGCTGCATGTTGACTTGCACCGGATGTGCCAGGTTGGTCTTCATCGTCCGAGGAGGACAGAGGCTGTACGACGCCAGTGAGCTCCGCATCCTCTTGAGCCTGGGACTGGGACTCCTCAGCGTCTGCTGCTGTGTCCCCATCATCACCTGTTTTTGGGAGACACAAACAATGTATGTTATGTTTCTGCAGGCATCAATGGTTGACACACATGACAGTTGTGACTGTGCCTCTGGGTGCGGGCCTGTACATTGCATTGTCCCAAGTCGTCACAGTCAGGGGTTGATATTGGTGTGGCACATTGTCCTGCATTATTTGGGCATTTCTATGTATTTTCTGGGGTGTGAACATGGTCTGCATTGGTTGTGTTTGGTTGACAGCCGGCCCTCCTTCACACCCACCCAGCCAGTCAGTTATCCCACCATGGAACGTGCTCGCGTTGCAGGGAGTGTAAGTTGTCTCTCAGGATGTCAGTCAGTGGTGTCCTGCTGTTTGTTGGTGCACAGTTGGCAGCAGGGCCTTGTGCTCCCCACAGCAGTAGCCAGTGTCAGCCATCTTGTGAGTCCTTCTCCACTCCCTGTGATGTGAGCATGGTTCAGGGTGGTGTTGATGGGACAGTTGTGGGGGGGGGCAATATGTGTGACTGCGACTCCCATGATGCTATTGGCTACACTGACTTGGCCAGCATACACAGAATTCCTTCCTTTTAGTGGTCTTCACTGTGTGTTGGTGTTGTTGTGGTGGCTACATGTCTGGATGTGTTTGTTAGTTCTATTTGTGCCACTGCCTAGCTGTAGTTGTAGTTGTGTTTGTACATGTGTTGGCACAGTTGGATGTGAGTTTTTTGATGGCATGTGTTGTGTTTATCTGACTGACATACACATTTTGGGATGATTCTGTTCGGGTTGCTGTGTAATTGCTATGAGTGCATGGTTTGACTCTCCCCTTGACAGTGATGTGTGTGTTTTGTGACAGTATATTGTGTACATTTGTTGTGTACTCACCAGGCTCTGGGATGTCCTCTAGTCCATATACGCTCACTGGCGGAAGTATGGCCCGCACCTTCTCCTCCCAGGGCCTGAGGTATATTGGCTTGGCAGGAGGGCCACTGCCGGTGTATTGGCTGTTGATGTAGTCTTTCTTCAGCAGGTCCCATACCCTCCTGCGCACGTCATACCACCTGTTCTGGATGTCGCTCTTTGTGCGCCGACATGGTGATTGTGCGTTCACCCTGTTGATGATCCTCTCCCACATCTTGGTTTTCTGGGAGATGGGGGTCTGTTGGACCAGTGTGCCAAACAGCTGTGGCTCTACCCTGAGGATCTCGTCTACCATGACTTCTGTTGGAAACGGGGTTACCGAGTCCGTTACGGTAGCATGGCGCAAAGCGGGGAAGGCACGCGAAGGCAATGTGTAAGGCAGTTGTGCAGCACACTCTTACTTTGACCCAGAAATGCGAAGCAATAACAGGACACCACACCAGGCTTGCATAATTAAAATCAAGTTCGTTTATGTAAATCACGGTTGCATCAAATGAGGCAGATTACTTCAACTTTACATTGCGTTATTCAACTGGTGTACATTCCCCCTAAAATACCATCAACATTGTAGGCCACTAAAAGGCCGCAGGAATCATCTCCTAAACACAGCACCCATAACGATCACCGGGCGTAGTAATAAAATATGGCCTAACACATGCAATTCACTTCACGAATATTAAATTATGAGTAAATAGGCACTTTACGTTACATTTTAAACAGGGCCTGCATTTGTCTAGGCACCCCCATAGGCAGTACAGAGGGCGTCGCCAATCCGGTACACCTGCAACATAAAAACACTTCAACTCTTGGCGGTGTACACCGGAGCTCAATTCAATTAATTACCTTCCCTTCAGGCAAAGACATTTCAGTATATGCATATTCATCAGGCCCAGACAATCAGTAAAGCAGGCGCAACAATAAGTTAAGGGAAATACTGGAGGGAACCCCTCAACATGTCCGTGATTCTGGGGCTTCCCTATAACTGAGGACTCCTGTGTCTACAAGGGGATGTAAGGGTTAAGTCAGGCTTGGCCCTCTCCTCACCGGGGCCTCGCCTTGCAAAACGTTAATGTTAATGAGGGCTTCCCCTCTTTAGCGACTAAGGGAGTGATGGCCCCCGGCCCCCAGTGGCGTTTCCTGGAGCCCTAGGGGCCTCCCGGGCTCACCTGCTGTTCCGGCGGTGGTCGCTCCTCAACGCGACTGGGCCCGTTCGGGTTCGGCCCACGTGTTGGCTATTCAAGCCCAGACTGGGCTGAGGGGCCTCTCACTGGCGTCGCGGGTCGTTGGGGGCCGGTATTGCTCTCCTCCGGCCCCCGTGGTGTCAGCGGTATTCGGAGGAAGGGAGCTGGAGCCGGCAGTCCTCCTCGGACGGCTTCCCGCCTCCCTCTGATGCCCTCGGAGTCCCTCGCCGACCTCCGTATGCGCTGGGGCGGGCCGAGGACGGGCGCCCAATCACTGCGCGGCCTTTGCAGGGGCGCGACCGATGACGCGGTCGGCGTCCCCGGCCTCACAGCAACGGCGTGAGCGGCCCTCGAGGCCCAGCAAGGCCGCAGCTCTCTTCACGCGGCCCCCTGGGCTGCGGAGACGCTCTTCTCGGCCGCGACTTCGACGGTGGGGCACTCGGGCCCGGCGGTGATCTCGGGGGTGATCCTGCAGGCTTCGGTGAGGGCGCGGACGGCGCACCTCACCACCATAAACTCAGAGCGGCCCCGGCTGTCTTCACAGCGCTCCTCACGCGGCGACGGCCGCACCAGCAGAGAGTAGCCACGAGGTTAGTGGCTAGGGGGCAACTTCCTTTCAGGAGAGATACAGCGCGGAGCGCGCTGGCAGCCTATGAGCAGGGCTGCGTGGGAAGGGTTCGTGGGGACAGTCCAGCTGCAGGCAGGGATGGATAGGGGGGTGAAGGTCTAGCGCTTAGGGCACGGCGCTTTACCTCGTGATCCCCAGTTGAAGATTCAGCTTGGGTTGACTGGCTGTCAGGTTCATGGTTCCAGTTACTTGGTTTCAGAATCTTGTCAGGAATGGTTTATTATAATGTCAGAAAGTTCTTCTTCTGAGGGGGGTGTGAGTTGGTGGTTCTGGGGTTGCTTGATGTTCCTCCCAGCACGCTGAAGGTGGTTCCCTGGGTCCCCTCACACTGGGCAAGGTCAGTGGGTGGTGGGCGTTCCTCAGCTATCTTACTTCAGCAGGGCCTCAGTCCTGTCAGCAGCAGTAGTGTAGGTCTCCCCTAGGCCCTAAAGCCTATACTCCGGCGCAGGTTCTCCCAGGATCAGCGGTGCTCCAACCTAACTGACTAAAAGGTTTTCCCTCCAAGCCTCTTATACCCCTAGGTCAGGTGACCCTCCTAAAGGCGGCAAAACATAACTCCTCCCACAGCCCGGAAGGTTCTGGAACCTTCCGCCTATCTAGCTATGTGGCCCAGAGGCGGGGACGGGATGGATACTGTATCCCTATGTCCCAGCCTGACCCTGGCTACTAGCGTGTATGTGTGTAAGGCCCTTCTGCAGTAGCAGGGGCCTGTGGCAGCCATCTTTAGTGAGAGAGCACCTGCACCTCAGCACTGGCCAGCAGTGGCAAGGCGCCCGGAGACCTAGGTCCAGTAAAAATATGGTGGCAAAAAATGAGGCGCAAAAGGGAAAAAAACAGGGCAAGACCACCCTAGGGCTGACAGGTCTAACAACTTCCAATTCACTATCTAGGAACTTGGGATTCTTCTTGGGGGGCATGGTGATGGGTGGTGATGGTGAGTGATGTGTGTGTTGGTGTGCAGGTGAGGGTGTGTGAGTGTGTGTTTTGTTGGGTGTATGTGAGGTAGGTATTTGTTGGTGTGCTGATGGTGTGTGGCTTGTGTGAGGGATGAGCTGTGGGTGTGTGGTTGCTTTCTCTTGGGTGCTGGCAGTGGAATGGCATTTGCAAAGGCTCATGGTTGTGATTTGTGTCCTTTATATAGGTGGAGTTGTGGGTGTGTCTTTGTTCTCTGTCCCCACCCCCCAGTATTTATTGGCTTGGTAATTGCTTGTTTGGCCTTTTTTGGGTGATTTTTCCTTTGTGCTGTTTGTGTATGTTGGAAACGTTCTTGTGACCGAGTCGGACCCTGCATTTGTCTCTTACGGTGTTCTCCGTTTCGTTCACGCTGTGTTTGTGCAGTTTTCTATGCTGCGTACGCGTCGGTCGCGGTGTTTTGTGTTGCTTCGGCTCGGTTCTGTATGCGTGTCGGTCGTACGGCTTGGCCTCCATCCGACTCGCTCGTGGTTTTCGCGCCTTGCATCGTACTTTGCGGTTTGGAGTTCGCGTGTACGTTTCGGTCGGATTTGTTCCGGGTGCGTGTCGGTCAGTTGGATTCGCGTGTTTTTCCGGCCGGATTGCTGTTTTCCTTGCGGCTCGGTCGGTCGACTTGGTTTTGGTACGTGTCGGTCGGATTTTTCACGCCTTGCATCGTACTTGGCGTGTCGGGCGCCACGGGTACGTGTCGGTCGGTATTATTTCCGGATCCGAGTCGGTCGGTGCTTTTTCCGGCCCGAATCGGAATCGACCCCTTTATTTGATATTGTGCTTCCAGGTGATTTGGGGCAGAATGTAAGGTGGCTAATGATTGACCTGATGTAGAACCAGCTAGCGATCCTAAAACAGGGGCTCCGTCACTGGTTGTAATGAAGAAATACAAAAAAGCATTTACTTTCCTGAAAAGTAAAATCTCTCCATAAGAGATAGATTGGTTAAAGATTGACAGAATGACACAGGAACTCCCAGAAACAGTTTGTGCTTACTATGAAAGATTGATACAGGCTTTTAGGCAGAACATTGGAATGGAAAATGTGGCCAAGAAAGATATGGAAATTTTGTTTACAAATTTGTGTATGGATTGAGACCTGAAATACCTTCAATGACTCAGCAGCATTTGATTTGCTGGCAAAATGAGGCGATTGATGAGATTCTGCGATACGCAAAGTATTGCGGGGACGAAATAGAAGTGAAACATAAGAAGTTGAAAGAAAAGTTAATGATTGCTCAAAGCTATGCTCAGAGGACAGAATCAGCTGGGTTTTGACAATATGGTTCCGATGCAGGGAGGATATAATCATGTCCCTATAATCAAAGGTGTTAACGGATTGCAGCAACAGAATTTTCACCCACAAGGTAGAGGTCGTGGAGTTCTGAATGGTCCCTGAGTAGGTGTTGAAGTGTCGTTTTTAAAGAAAACAACATCTTGCCATGTCTGTTTCAAGTTGGGGCATTGGAAATGAGAATGTCAATCTAATCCTGCTAATATGGTTAATGGAAATCTGTTTCAGAATGGAGGGTATGAACAGTCCCAGGGAAAAGGCATTATGGTTCCGATTTAACAGACTAAAAGACAGAGAGTTCAAAATCGAAATGTACCAAAAGCACAAACAATGCAAATACCTAAAGCCCCAATGTCACAACAGAGTGGACAAGTTCAAAATGTAAATGTAAATCGCTTTGTAAATCAAGGTATGACCCAACAGTATTCTTTTTTTCAGACCAACAATTTCGACTCAGACCTACCAGCTTGATGGGCAATGAGAGGGGAGGAGGACTGCGTGCTTAGCGCAGCCTTAGAGGTAGACCAGAGTGGTCCCTATATGAACTGTGAGATAAAAGGGATTCCTGTCTGTTGTAGAAAACTGACACAATGCATCTTTCAGCAATATCGCAATTAATGATAAATAAATGATGGCAACTGAATATAGATGTAATAATGAGCTTCATTTATTATGGTAATCATTTATATGAAGAACATGAATGTATGCTTGAGAAACCACTTGCTTTTATTCTCATTGCAATACACCACTGAGATTGATATATTGGTTCAAATTCCATATGCACCTAACTAGAAGGATGAAACTTTCCATGAAGAATCTTTATATGTATAGAGTCTTAGATTTCCTAAAACGAAAATGTTAAAATGAAATATGCTTGCAGTTTGCACTTCACACTTTGCAAATGTGACACTAGGCCATACTCATTTATGTACAGTTTCATGAAACAATGCATTAAGGTTAACTTCTATGACAAATGCTTCAATTTAATTTCTTCTATTCGAATCTAATTATGCTTTAGAAATATTAATTATGAAAGTAATTATTTAATTTTTTACACTAACTTTATAGCTTAAAACTGAATGTTCTCATGATGACTAATAGAAAGAATTCTACTTCATGAAATTCCTGTAATGTTTCTGTACTTTCCCTTTACATTCCAGACTAAGTTGAAAACATTGCTACTTTTGCATTGATACTACTGTGAGACTTACACTTTTACTGTTTGCACATGGGAAGCTTTGGTAATGAATAAGCATATTTTAGACTAACCTGTGTGCCCGGAACAGAAAACTGATTTCCATGAACAGTATGGGAAAGAAAACCAACATGTCCATTTTGCACCTTGTAAGTGGATGATGATGACATGACAAAGTATGATGATGGGGTGACATTCAATGTCACCTCCAGGCTGGTTAATCTATATTATCACTCTCCCGAGGAGGGGAGCCATTCTGAACACTACTCTTTCAGAGCCATTTTCCTAGATCATTACTCTTCCAGAGCCTTGCTTGAACACTTCTCTTTTCAAGACACACATTGCTAGCTTACTCTGATTGACGACTCGCTCTGGCTAGCTCTTGCCGATTGCTGCCTTTGCTGGTGTCAAGAACCCTTGCGTAGTGGACTTTCCTTGGACTCCTTTGCTGAACCACAGCTTGGCACTTCCCTGCTGAGCTTCCTCTTTGCTCATTTCCTTTTCAGATTTTGCCCTTTACAGGTATCCCTCTATGGACTGTAAGAGCTTTCATCCTTCTGGTAATGTTTTATGCATAGTTTCATACTGCATTTGTAACTGATTTATTTGAGAATAAAGATTGAGCTTTCTTAAACGTCGATTATTAATTTATTTCTAATTTAATAAAAACTAAATTGAAAATCCTAAATATCTGAGTAACTTAGATTTGATAAATGTTCTCTTTGCCAAAACTTGTGCCTATGATATCTGGAGTTTTGATGCATAATGGAGATAGCAACAGATTATTTTCTGAACATCAAGTTCTACTTTTATTGTTCTGTATAGCTACTGCAGAACTATTGGTGTGTGTGATCTTGGCTCAACTAAACTTCTTCAGGCGGTTTGGGTTTCCCGTCGCTATTCTATATCTCTACAGTATGGTCTTAAGGGTGGTCTATCTTAATCTGATCACAAATTTGTAAGTTGATTATCAATTTCTTGGTCATCACTGGGTGACCAACATCCGACACCCTAGTTCCGCCACCGTCAATGTGATGAGCAAGGTCCATCAGAGGACCAAGACCTCTATGGGTATGATAAATAGTTGAGATAAGCGCCAGATAAGATTATCTTTGTTTTGGGCCCAGGTAAAATGCTGTATGAAGTGAATAGCAAGCCTTATTATGCTCACCAAAAAGATTAGAAAGTTATGGGCAGCATATAACTAGTCTACTAGGTATTATGGCTGTTGAAATAACAATTTTACCTATTGAATAATACATTGCCCCTCTGTGTAAGGAATGGTACACGAAAATAAACAATGATGTCTAGATAGAAAAATGTAAACATATAAAACTTATTTAGCTGCGACTATGTGCTCTATAGTTATAGTTGATAGAACTGAAATATGTATTTTGAAAACATATCACAGCTGAAGCAAAGAAGGAAAACAATGCCTTCTTCAAAGTGGTCAAACATTGCATCCATCACTGACTTCCCTGCTTATATGTTCACCATTAAAAATCAACCAGTCAACTAATTTTTCCATAACAAGAACATCAAACGCTTACACAACATAGAAGAAAAATCCCTGGAATTAGTCATGCTATAAAGTCTTCTGCATAGAATACTAAAGTGGCTTTCACCTTCGACAACTTGATGAAACTCCTGGCATCCCTCAGGACCACAGTCTACTTAGACAATATCCTACTCCCATCCATCCTGAAGCGTAAAGGGACATTTTGCATGCTGTCCTGATTATGCACCCCTCATAGAGAGTGTCTTCCCAAATAGCTTAAATTAATGAAACCTGTAAAAGACTGAAAACCTCTGGATTAACTCTCACTCATCTTAAATTCTGACGTTGACCATTCAGTAGGAGATATTTTCATTAACCAAAAAATAAAAATGGTCTTATTCAACCAAATGATTTTGTTCATGTGTTCAAGTACTCACCTCGAAAATTAACATTATCGGCACAGTAATAAGCCTTTCTAAATCCTCGCTGGCACCTCCCACAGCTTTAATGCACTCGTCTGAGAGGATTGTATCAAACATTTGATCACATTATTTTGGTGCCTCATGCGGGGTCCTGAGTTAAGCACATACTCAAACTGTATTGTTTTTTCACATTCATTCATTTCAATCTCAGGCTGACTATAAACTCATACTCTGTCTCTACAGTGCAGGCCATTCGGAATTTGTCGAGTCTATAACAAATCAACTAATCCATCTCATTGGTGATATACAGCTTAATATTAATAGCTACACTCCTCTTGCATAAACATAACGTGGCCAGGAAGACACTGAAGCTTGATGTCCAACTTCTCTGCATTTTACGAAAATACAATGTCGTATGTGGAAGAGGTGTGGCGCAGCGGCCAGGGCGACTGACTCCGGAACCCGGGGGCTCATGGTTTGATCCCCGGTGCCAGATCCGCCCAACACCATGTGACTCTGGGCAATAGCTCGCTTAATCTTCCCGATGGCCCCCAGTGCCTTGACACCTTTGGGTAATTGTTCGCGCTTTACAAATACTGGACATTTACATTTATGATACATCCAAGCTCTGTTAAAGCTAAGGCAAGAAACTGCTCACATGCAACCCAAGGTTCCTCTGGTGAAAGTTAGCCCTGATGTGCACTGCATTTTATTTTATCTCCACAGGAAAATCAGAAGCCCCTTCCACTACGTACCTACTAAGTCTGGTGAAGTTCAGTTTCCCTTTCTCTCAGTGGAATAGGATTTAATCCAGCTCTTTGCAGGAGCAACTCTCAAAAAATGCTTTGAATCTTATCCTGCAATTTCCACTTGGTTTACGACTGCAAATGGCCTGGTGAATCTGGCCCCATGAAATAATCTGTCACCTGGCTTGCTGTCTATGAATAGAAGAAAGATAGAGATTATTGGCTTTCTATATCATTAATCTGTGCAATGTCATTCTTTCCCATTTGCCCTTACCTTTCTGTAATTCAGTGTAAGACTCACCCCTTCAATGTATATCTTTAAAAAAAACATGCATAGAGTTGTTCCTGAACCGTGTCCATAACACCTGCCTCTGAAAGTACTTCCATACCAAATGCTCTTCCTAACCACCATCTCACGACTCCCTTCCATAGAACTCTTCTTAACACGCTCTACTCCATTTTCCCTATTCTGCACCTTTCTCCCTTACTTAGAGCATCAGGTGCCAAGCCCAATATGCTGTTCCATAATTTCAGGACCCCTCTTCCCTTTATCTTTAACTATGTAACTTAGATGACATATTTTATAGTTTGTAAATTGCAGTCACATTCATGAAAAAGACTGTACTAAGAACACACATTGAACACCTAGCTTAAGAAGAGGAATACGCCTGTTATGTGCTTCACATCAAGGCTTTGCAGAAAGCATTGTCCAGTCAGAAGCAGACCTCCTTGGCTGTCAGAGCCTCTCCAGCTCTTCTGTGCATACATGACCTAGGGAGCTTTCCCACAGGGATGGAGGTAGCATGGAAGTGGGCGGCGGCAGTGAGGATTAAGAATGGTGCACTGTGTGTCAAACTCATGCTTCTTCTTCAAGCCTTATAAAATGCCCTTTCCAAGATGGTGGACAGTCCATTGGAAGCTATTGGAGTATCCCAATCCAAGATGTTGTAGAGCTTCTTCTAATGATGTCAGTTGCTTTTTCAAGCATATACAACACAGCGCCTAGATAGGCAGGACGCATCACAGTGTATGCATTTAATTCTCTGATTTTTCATCAGATTTTTTTGTCCTTGATTTTTTCCTTTCAGCAATTTGGATTATTATCTTCTTGAACCATTTTTCGGCTTTGTTGGTTCTGCTTAGCTGCTTCAGAAAGCTTCGCTCTTGCTTAGTAAATGTCCCAGCGCAATACTTTGAAGCTGACACGGGTTACCTTGAACGGGAATCTGGATACAACTGAAACATATTCAATAGCATCACATAAAACTATAATCTAAGTTGAAGGGAATTTAATTCTTTAGCCTCTCATAAAGTTTAATTACGGATGCCAATATGAGGCAATGCAAAACAGGAAATATGTGTGCCTGATAAGAAAATCAAATATATTTCAATACCAGCTGCCTCTTTCTGAGAGACAACTGAATGCCCCTGACACCTGCGGAGTCCAAAGTAATTATTTTAATAAGACTGCTTCAGCACTATTCATTTTATCCACGATTATTTTTTTGTACATGTCCCATTATACATGTATGTCTGAAGAGTGTTCGTGACGAGTAAATATTAAATCGCGGTTCATGTAAATTTTAAAAAATGCTGTACATCCTATATAGAAAGCACACGGGGATTTTTTTTGTAAAAACAACCTACTGATTTTCATTGTGACGCTCACAGACCGGGCACTTTAGTCCCTGGGGACACATGCGGCATTTAATAGTCCTAATGCTTTGCTAGAGTCAGATAGAATTGCATTAACCTCCGAAAATCTCATCTCATTTCTCCTTTGCTTTCCAACAGAAAAAAGCACAAGGCTAGTTTCCAATGCCGAGGACAGAGCCCGGCTGCCATTGCTTGCTTTAAATGTTAATGATTCTTTGCAGCGTCTTTACTGGTGCTATCTTGAAAATGGGGATTAAACATCTTCTTGTAAGTGAGCCATAAAGCAGACCGTGAAAAGGAAATTTGTCAGATACACAATTGATGTTAGACAGCATTTCCATTTCCCCTCCTCGGGCTCCATATTTTCCCATCTGCCTCTTACATGACTAATTTTACGCTGATCAAATCTGGCACTTGCAAACAATTTGAGTAGTTTTTGGTTTGCCACCCAGACGGGTCATCAGCTGGTTGATCACTGTGCTACATACATAAACAATACGGAGTGTTTATCTTAAATGCTTATTATTGTCCTTGTCTTTACCGTGTCTACAGCATGATTTGTTTTACAAAATGCATCATTATCCTTGCCAGATGCGAACGCTATTAGTAAAATTGGTTGGCATTCGGAGCACAAAATTACAAGTAGTACATTACCAGGGGTGGAGCTATCAATAGTGCACTAGGTGCAGTGGCACCTGAGTCCACTGCTCTGGGTTCCCAGTGCACCCCACCTGTAGATATTGTTTTTCTCCTACCCAGCAGATGGGTCCCCATTTCCCCTGCCTGCCTCAGGGTCCACGACCCCCTTTCTACACCACTGCCCATTTCGAGTCAAGTAAAGCTTTGTTCCCAGAACTTCACCACATGGCTACAGGTGCAGGGATGCCCTAATTAGTTTCTTCTCACATTTTCCTCATGCTGGAACCAGGAGGATCGCCTGTGTGGGAACAGGGTCGGAATCAAGGATGACATGCTGAATTGGACCTGGTAAATCCGGGCCCCACATGACGTCCCTGATTCTTCATCCAGACACTCATAATGACCGTAATTGGGGTTGCGATAACGGCCGGAAGTAGCATTTCTACCTCCGGTGCCCTCACCGCCTATCACCGGCAGGCTTGTAAAAGGGCCCTTTAAGAGCACCAGGGACCTCTTTTGTTTTACTGGCTGCTTACAGCTAAGAGGTCTAAGTAACGTTTTTAAACTATGGTTGCCATCAAGGAATGCTAGTATTAATGGCGCTAAAAGGGTTGCGCTAAACAGGGCAGTCTGTCAGACACCATTTCCTCCAGCACTGAGTAAACAGCAAAGGATTTTCTAGACAGTGGAGCAAGAAGCAGCTCCACCATCAGGAAAACCTAATTCTCCTGAACTCTAAATGGGGTGAGGAAACTAACAGGACAGTCGACGGAACATGTGACAATTTTTGTCAATGTACCATTGCCTTCCTTCTCTAAATGAACCTCATAATTCGGAAAATAAATATTCATGTAATGTCTGCATTGGTGATAGTCATGCTCTTTCCATGGCTGTAAAGCAATGGCGATTCGTAGCAGATTCTGAGACCTAAATAAAGAAGGTGATTCTAGAGATTTGGTATTTCAACAAAATAAGTCTATGATTTGTCCGTCTTAAGCACACAGTTCATGCAAGGAAAATGAATAATGCTAGCCCGTCCTCTCATTGCATTCAAACATGCAATGAGAGGACGGACTAGCATTATTCATTTTCCTTGCATGAACTGTGTGCTTAAGACGGACAAATCATAGACTATTTTGTTGAAATACCAAATCTCTCGAATCACCTTCTTTATTTAGGTCTCAGAATCTGCTACGAATCGCCATTGCTCTACAGCCATGGAAAGAGCATGACTATCACCAATGCAGACATTACATGAATATTTATTTTCCGAATTATGAGGTTCATTTAGAGAAGGAAGGCAATGGTACATTGACAAAAATTGTCACATGTTCCGTCGACTGTCCTGTTAGTTTCCTCACCCCATTTAGAGTTCAGGAGAATTAGGTTTTCCTGATGGTGGAGCTGCTCTTGCTCCACTGTCTAGAAAATCCTTTGCTGTTTACTCAGTGCTGGAGGAAATGGTGTCTGACAGACTGCCCTCTTTAGCGCAACCCTTTTAGCGCCATTAATACTAGCATTCCTTGATGGCAACCATGGCAACCTAGACAGAACATCCAACAAACATCTTTTGTGCACTGGGAAAAAGATCCCATCATGTGGAGGAATTTAACTATATAATTTTAGGAGAGACTCACTCAAATTTGTAAAGCACACTGCTACTCAAGAAAGGAAGTCAGGGCGCTGGATGGGAGAGGTATGCCACTTGCAAGTGATCCAGCGCGACTAATATAATTTCTTTTCCTTTGGACATGACATCCAGGTTGAAAAACACTCTTTTAACAATTATACCAATATGACGGTGGGGCCCATAACACCGCATAAAAAGTTCACTCACTCAAATATTTCCTGGATCCCATCCACCTTCACCTAGGAGAAGAAATTAAATGACTGCTGGAAGAAAACGGGATACCTTTTTAAAGTCGACAAGATAATTTCTCAAACATCATACATAAGTAGTTTTAATCCTGTCGATTTCTAAGACATCAAGGTATTCCGCTCTTTGGTCGATGGACCAACTAGTGAGAATAAGTTGATGGTGATTAAGACCAGCTCAATCACTTTAAACCTATTAAAACATTTGCATTTATTATTGAGCTAAAGAACCACAGACTCGTAGTTTTAATTATAATAAAGTTTATCTAATTTTAAAAGGCACGAATAAAATTCAGTTTTATTAATCAGTTCAATACATTTAATATCATTATAAAGAATAAACTTAAAGAATGCAATGCATACCCTTTTAGATGAAAAATAAAGTTCGTCACAGCAGTTAAATTGCAGATCACAGCATAGAACTCCCAAAAACTGACTGACTGTCCCGCTAAAACAGGCCTCCTCGACGGGCCACCTATACAGGTTTCCCGCAACGTTCTCATTTCTTCCCAGTCAGATTTTAAAGTAAAAGATTAATTATATTAAAAATAATGGCCTATGGGAAATAGCAGCAGCTCTCCAGCGTCAGCGTCCAGTGCTCAAAAATTATGTATGAATAGCGCTCCTCCTACTTAAGTGTAGGTCCTCTTATACCCTATTACTAGCTTACTAAACAGAAATGTTTCAATCTTTGGGGGCGAGATTCCCGCTAATTGGTCCATTGGAGGGGTGGCAAACATCTCCTCATTGCCCTCCTTGCTCAAACCAGTTTCGAAAAATGTTTATAATTTTGTCCTTTCGCACGGTTTTAGGACATTACCAATCCGATTGACAGCTCCTCTTATGTATCTTCTTTTGTATCTTTATTTTAAACAGTTCATTGTTAATTCACAGCTGCATTTCTGGTTCTCACACATTCTCGCTGAGTCCCTTTTGGCACACGTTTTGATGATAGGTCATGTTGACCTTGATCCCTTTTTCATTCTGGGCTTCTATAAGCAATCACGTGGTATATTTCTGCAGCTTTTTCTTCCGCTTGGAAGCCATTTTGCACTTGCGCATTAAGCTCATCTACCTCGGCAGCCATTTTTACAGCGCGGCCTAGCAGGCCCGAGCGAACTATTATGAAAACAAACACAATCATAGTTAAGAATAAAGAAAATAAGCCTTTTCGTTTCCCACCCGTCATTCTACATACCCCAATTAGGTGTTATCTAGCAAAAGCGACATATAAAGCTAAGTTTTACTTACCATCCGCATTCTTTTGCCACAATACAATTCACTACATAGCACAAATCATGCAATATAACTCTAATTAGTACGCAAACCATTATGTTACTATTATTCCACTTTTACATTTGTAAGTAGGTTAGTTTGCACATAAATTGCAAGTTAGAAAAAATGTTTCATAAGAAGAGTAAAATGTTGATTAATTTTCAAATCAATTAATGACGTTAATAATTAATATTAATATTAGGGGGTTAAAAATTTTCTCAGTTACCTTGCTCCATCAACTCCCCCCTTTGGTGATTTTTAATATCACCACAAAAACCATGTCACACAATTTTTCAGATAGCCTTGTTTCTTGTCCATTTGCTTCTTGTTAGTTTTTACACATCTGCATCCCTTTCATCTTGTCTTTTTGTTCTCTCATACATGCTTTCTTTTAGTTCTTCCAGTTCTATTTCACCTATTTCTCGTTCTCTTTCTTTATTCATCTTATTTTCTCTTTTTATTTTGTTTTGTCTTTTTCTCCTCTTGATACATATAATAACAAATTTAGCAAATAGCACCACTAAGATTACTACTGTTGCTGATATCAAAACTTTCCCTACAATGGAACTACCTATCTCAGTGAACCATTTTGGTATTGAGGAAAAACTCTTACCAAGTTTCTCCCAGGCATTTTCAACCTCCAGTGGAATAAGTTCTTTGTGCAAATTTGTAATGTTCTTTATATACTTTTGTATATTTTTGCTTTTATCTGGAATGTAAGTGCAACAATGTTGGACTTTCAGCATTCCACAGACTCCTCCCTCTCTTGCCAAAAGAATGTCAAGGGCAAGTCGATTTTGCATCACCATAGCTCTCATGGCAACCATCTCGGTATTTACCATCAAGAACCCTCCAGCAGTATTCGTTGATAAACGACCTACTACTGTGGACAATTTCCGAATTTTAAATGCATTCAAAAATATTCCCACTGCTGGTATCATTGCTCCAAAAATGTCACCCACTATTTCTGAAAAACTTTCCCTCTTTCTACGTGTAAATGTTTCACCCATTTCGTGTGTTCCATTTTCTTCTCTGTCTACATGAAAAATCTTTGGAAAGACCAGGCCTAAGAAGCATGACCCATACCAGTGGTCCGGCAACTTGTAATAAGCTCTGTTCCCACAAATATAATAGATCCCTGGAAATATTGGATCTTTTCCTCCTTTGAATCCCCATCCTCCTAAAATTTTATAATTATCCCGGCAGTCACTGGAACCCACGAAATAGTTGTCATACCTAGTTCTATTTCTACTGATGCATAACTTTCCCTGTTGGGGCCAATCTAAAGTCATAGCTGCATTTGTCTTTTTCTTATCATTACTTTCTCCTTCAAATGCCCAAAGGGGTGTTTTTGTCTCTTCCTCAATGACCTTTCTTTGAAATTTGACTCTTCTACTTTCTACCATCTCTAAAAATACCTTTTCTTCTTTCTTTAACTCACAGGTAAGGTTGTGTTTAACTATGTCATCTGATGTCAAATCTTTATTTTCTAAGAAAGATTCACCAAACATCCTTGCTCCTTTCACCTTGTTGAATTCAGGAATTATAGGAATTTTTGCAAAAATCTTATTTATGTCAGTATAATAATATTCTAATCTACCTGTTCTATAAAACAAACTAGCTAAAACACTACATGTTATTCCATACGTCAATGGAAGGTGATGATAGGTCACCCCTTCGGAAACAGACGCAGGTAATTTCATACAAACATAACAATCTCTTACATCCATTGTTTCTACATATTCATATAGTAATTTTGTGAAGACGTTCTTTGAAAAATCAGTTATGGATCTATCCTTATGTAACTCTACACTGTCTATTAATGTGGCTGTGTTTTGTATGTTAACTTCTTTATCTTTCTTTGTGCTGTTCTCTAATATGGGCGTTTCTTCTACAGCTAGTCTAATTGGAATGGTGATTGCTAAGATAAGCCATACGAACATTAATAAACCTGTACAAAAGAAACACATTCTACACCACCTACGTAAAAACTCACATCTATTCTCTGTGTCTACCATCTTGTTCTATCACCTAGATATATATATATATGTACAGTAAATGTGTCACCACACCTCAAAATGACGTTTCAGCCACTTTACTTTCTCACTTTGTCTCGTTTGGTACTTTCTTTAGTTCTTCTCAGAACTCTTTCTTGTCTTATTCGGTTTTTAGTGTCCAGTCCGGCAAAAAGAACTTCTTTTTATTCTCATCAAACTTGTTGCACTTCACTTTCACCCATGGGGTTGCAGCTTTGTTCTGGGTTCTCGTGAGTGATTTCTTCTTCCTTGATATTAGTCAAGGCAATGTAAATCCATTCAGGTGACTTATATTTCAAATTAGCTTTCTTTATTCTTTTCGTTTTCTGTAATTGTTTTCCACTTTGTTTTCCTTGTTCCTTTTGACTTATCTTGTTTACTTGCTCTGCATTATCTCTGTTTATGTTTATGATTTTGTATCTCACTCTTTTGACTTCGTGGGGCCAATTAACTCCTTTTCTTGGCCTTTTCGGTTCACTTTCTTTTTCTTCTCGTTCAGCTCTCCAAGTTCTTTTTCTTGGTCCTAGTCTCTGTTTTCTCTCTTCTTCACTTTCTTCTGATTCTGTTTCAGACCTTACTTCATTACCTCTTATCTTGAACTTTATGATTTCTCCTTCTTTGTCTAGCTCTGATTCATCCTGTGTCTTTTCTGTTTGATCACTTGTTTCTATCCCTCCTCGAGCTTCTTCCGAATTCTCGTTGATCTCTCTGTCTGTTTCTATATTTCCCTGTTCTATTGTTTGTTTTTCTGTCCCTATTGCTCCTCGGGGTTCTTCCGATTCTTCTATCTTTCTATTTGCACCTATCCCTCCCTTGTCTAAATTGACAATTTCTCTAGTGTTTTTACCATAACTTGTGCTTGGCTGTTCACTGTTCACTGTCACTGTTTCTTGGTTCAGTTTCTTCGTTTATGGTGTCACTGTTCCATTTATTCTTTATCTTTTCATCACAATCTGATTGGTCTGTATCAGATGCTGAACTGGTGTCTGAAATTTCCAGATGTCGACTTACAGGTCGATCTTCAAGTTCTGGAACTTTTGTTACTTCAGATTCTTCTCCTGTTGTTAAACTTGTACCTGGGTCTTTCAGATGTCGACTTACAGGTCGATCTTCAAGTTCTGGAACCTTGTTTGTTTCTTCTTCTGCATCGGATGCTGAACTGGTATCAGATATCTCCAGATGTCGACTTACAGGTCGAGCTTCAGGATCTGGAACTCTGATAGTATGGCTGGCATGTACCCAGTTTTTCACTCCTGCACACTTGACTGCAGTGGTTGTCACCAGGATCACTTGTCGTGGTTGGTCCCAGCGAGGAACCAAACAGTTTCTTCTTCTGTGGACTTTTATGCGGACCCAATCTCCTGGATTCAAATCATGAGCTGGTTTTCTTTCAAGAGTGGTCGCATCCGGTCCAACCTGATGAAACACAGAATGTACCACATCAGCCAATCCTTTGCAATAATCCAACACGAGATCATCAGTTATAGTCAGCAGTTTGTTGACAGGTACATGTGCTTGTCTCATTGCTCGTCCCATGATTATCTTGTGGGGACTCAAACCTGTTTTTCTATCAGGTATGCTTCTGATAGTCATGAGTACCAGTGGAAGGGCATCTGGCCATTTGAGTCCTGTGGCTTGACACATTTTCCCTAACCTATTCTTTATTGTTCCATTCACTTGTTCTACCACTCCAGAAGCCTCTGGTCTGTATGCACAGTGCAATTTCTGTTGCATGCCAAGAGCTTCACATATCAGTTGAATCAGTTTGTTTTGAAAATGTGTCCCTCTATCTGTTTCAATCGTTACTGGAAAACCATACCTTGGAATGAATTCTCTTAGCAAAAGCTTAGCTACTGTGATCCCATCATTCCTTCTGTTCGGGTAGGCTTCCACCCAACGGGAAAACAAACAAACGACCACAAGAACATACCTCAGTCTTTTGCTTGGGGGCATTTCTATAAAATCTAGTTGCATTCTTGTGAAAGGACCTCCTTCTCGTCCTATTGTTCCTAAACTCACTACTGTCTTCCTTCCGGGATTTATTTGTTGGCAGATAAGACATCTTTGACAAAGACTTTCAGCTATGGCTCTGAATTTTGGGTTATACCAGGTTTGTCTGAAAAGTCGGATCATTGCATCCCTTCCAATATGAGCTTGTCCATGGTACATCCGTGCCATGTCAGAAATCATGCTATCAGGCATAACTGGTCTTTCATCTCTATAAACCCAAACATCATCATCCTCCCTTTTCCTGCATCCTGCTTCTATCCAGCTATCTTTTTCTTCATCATCTGCTGCTTCTTGTAATTGTCTCACCTCAGCCCAAGTTTCAACAGGGTTAGTAAAAAGCAAAGGACATGAAACATGCTCTCTTTCTCTCCTTCTGTTCAAAGAGACTACATTTTTAGCACAAAACTGAGCTATCTCGACGGCATATTTATTGCCCACGGTTATGTAGTCTTCCCCATTTTTGTGCGTATTGCACTTTACCACCGCAATTTGTTTAGGCAGCTGTATCGCCTCAAGTAATTTCTTCACAAACTCACCATTTCGAATTGGAGTTCCTGCAGACGTCAAGAAACCTCTTTGGGACCAGATCTGCCCAAAATCATGAACCACTCCGAAGCCATACTGGCTATCTGTGATCACTTTGATTCGGACATTCTTTACCAGTTTGCATGCCTGAATTAGAGCAATTAGTTCAGCCACTTGGGCGGAACGTATCCCTCTCAAACAAGATGCTTCCATTATTTCAGCTACTGTACACACAGCATACTCCGCACTCAAAACTCCTTCACTTGTTCTCAAACATGAGCCATCCACAAACATCACATAATCTGATTCTTTCAAAGGTTCTTCTCTGATATCGGGCCTTGGTTTTGTACAATATTCAAGCACATTCAAGCAATCATGGTCAACTTCATCTTTATCTATCACACTCTCTTCATCTGGCAATGATGTTGAAGGATTCACGCTTGTGCATCTGTCAATGGTTACATTGTCTGCACTTAAAATCACTTTTTCATACCTAGTCAGCCGACTATGTGTCATGTATTGAGTTTTGGTCCTTGTCAAGAAAATTTCGACCGAATGAGGAACATATACTCTCAATGGGTATCCCTTCACAATACCTTCACTTTGCTCCAGACCCACACAAGTAGCAGCTACTGCTTTCAGACATCCAGGCAACGCCTTTGCTACCAGGTCTAAAACAGCTGAGAAATATGCAATAGGTCTTTTCATATTTCCATGTCTTTGCACTAGAACTGAAAGTGCGCACCCATCTCTCTCACTACAGTACAGCTCAAAACCTTTTTCGTAATCAGGCATTGCCAGTGCCAGTGCTTCACACAGTCTCGCTTTTAGTTCTCTGAATGCTCTCATTTCTTCATCATTCAATTCAAACGGATCTTTAACATCCTTTTTTGTTAACCGCTGTAATGGTTTTGCAATTAGCAAAAATCCACTTATCCACTGTCGACAATATCCAACCATTCCCAGGAACATTCTTACCTCTCTTTGTGTCATTGGAGCTCTCATTCCTCGTATAATTTTTATTCTCTCAGTTGTTACCTTTCTCACTCCCTTTTCAATTTTATGACCTAGGTATTGAACTTCCTGTTGACAAAACTGTCATTTTGTTGGGGACACCTTATGTCCTCCTCCTGCTAAATGGTTCAATAAAGCAATTGTGTCGGTAACACATGCTTCTCTGGTTTTTGATGCCACTAACAGGTCATCAATATATTGAACCATTACGGATTTTTCGGGCATTTTTAAATCTTCCAACGATTTCTTTAAGATCTGATTAAAGATCGAGGGGCTTTCTGTATACCCCTGAGGAATTCGGCATCATGCCAAAATATGCTCTCCGAACCTGAACGCAAATAATGGCTGGCTATCTGGATGTAACGGGATAGTGAAAAATGCATGGCACAAATCAATGACGGTGTACCATTCTGCCTCACGTGGAATTTGATACAGTATTACAGCAGGGTTTGGTACAATTGGACAACAAGGAACAACAATTTTATTAACCTTTCTTAAGTCTTGCACTATCCTATATGTTCCATTTGGCTTTTTCAGTCCCATTATAGGCGAATTACATGGACTGCTCATTATTTCTTTCAAAATTCCTTGTTCAATCATTTTATTTATTACGGGTGTTATTCCTTCAATGATTTCTGGCGTCAATTTATATTGTGGAGTATTTGGGTAGTTCATTCCCTCTCTAACAGAAATTTTAACGGGGTCTACTCCTCTCATTAACCCAATATCTTCACCTGTAAAATCCCACACCTCTTGTTTCACTGTTTCTTTTAACTCAATTGGGATTTTCTCTACATCGAACATGGGAAACAAGTCATTCACTCCTGTCTCTAAATCTGCCATTGTCATTTTATATAGTACATCTTCATCTGGTGTCTGGAATGCAATCCCATCCGGAGTACAATAGATGGTGCAATTCATTTTACAAAGCAGATCGCGTCCAAGTAAATTTACAGGACTGCAATCACACACCACAAATCGGTGCATTTCTCTGAACGGTCCAACTTTTACCTCTACTAATTTGGTAAGAGGCGCCTTTATTTGCTGGTTTGAGACACCAACGACTTGGATATTTTCACCTGAGAGAGGAAGGTTTGGAATTTCCACTGATCTAACAGTAGAACGGGTAGCTCCAGTGTCCACAAGGAATGTTACATTTGCACCATTCACTTCTCCATCCACAAATGGACCTGCCTGATCTACCTCTAGAGTTGCGCCAAGCACGCACTCTTCTTCCTCTCCTAGGCACCGTCATAAACTTTCATCCGATTCATTCCCATCCTGTCGTAACCAATACTGCGATATCGCAGCTGCGCGCGGCAGTTGTGTTACCTGCTCTCCTCCGTAGAATCATGTCTCTGCACTGTATCTCTGTGGGTTTACACTCTTAGGAAGTGGTGGTTGTGGCACCTGACTCTGCTGAGTAACTACCTGCGGTTGCTGCAGCTGTTGGTAACTCACCTCACTCTGCACCTGTGGATTTAATGGTTGATTTTCTGCATTAGCTTTTGCTGGAAATTTACACTCGTTTCTCCAATGCCCTAACTTTCCGCAGTTGTGGCATGGCCACTTTTTCTTTGCTTCTTCTATGCTCATTTGGCCTTTGCCTTTACCTATATTCGGTTTAGATTTAGTTTGTCCTGTCTCATTAACCTGATTATTCAGTTGAGCTTCTTGTTTTTCTGCAACTTTCACTTGTGCCCACATTGCTTTCTCTTTTAATTTACGTTGTCTACACTCAATGTCATCGCTACAATACTTAGCATACCTCAACACTTCATCCACTGTACTGTTTTGCCAGCATATCATATGCTGTTTAATCATTTCACTTATTTCTGGTTTCAGCCCATAAACAAATCTATATACAAAATGACTCATGTCCTTCTCATTCAGAGTCTCATAACCACTATACTGTTTGAAAACCAATAGTAGCCTCTCATAATAGGCATGTACAGATTCCTTACTCTCCTGCGTAGTTCTGTCAATTTTTACCCAATCAGTTTCTTTGGGCGGAATTTTGTTTTTCAAAAAGGTAATAACTTGGTCATATTTCCTCATGACCTCTGGTCCTGGCGCTCCTGTTTTTGCATCTCTGGGGTATTCTACAGTTGGCCAATCAATGGTAATTTTACAATCTGTCCATAAATCGGCTGGTACCACAATGTCAAACAATCCATCCAAATCTACCCACAACACCTTCGAAACTTTGACAAACCTTTCCACTTGTCTGTACCATTCTACAGGTTTCTCTCTCAATTTTGGAAAGTCATTTGTAAATGACAGTATGTCTTGTCTGGTTCAGGGGACATGTACATAACTACCTCCTGAAGTTTCTCTCATCGGATACTCCCTTACAACCGATTCCTTGTCTGTCACCGCAAAAGCTAAAGACGCTTTGTCAGTTGTTCTCTCATTCCTTTTAGTCCACCTGCTTCTCCATCTGTCCACATCACCCCACTTTCTCAGCAAAACAATCAGTTCTTTTATCTGGGTTAACCGTCCTGATGTGTTCAGATTTTCTATATCTTTCTCACAAAAATCTACTCTATACGGTTTCTGCAAACTCCTGACTTTTACAAATTCTACTCCTAGTTCATTCGCAGTCTCTTCCAGTTTGTCATGTAAATTTCTAGCTTTCCAAGTAATGCTCTTGCACAAGAACATTATCTCGTCGTCCTGATATGTCTTCAGTTTTTCTGTACCAATGGTCCCTAAAATTAACTCTTCCATATCTATTTTTAGCCTAATTACATCTAATGGTTTTGGTTCTGTCTCTTTCTTTTGCAAGTTTCTCATCCACTCATTTAATTCGTCTGGAGTTGGACCAACAGGTGTACTATTTATTTCTATCCAATTTCTATTCCTTTCTGGTGCTTCTGATGCAGACTCAGTTCCCATAGGAATTTTTCTTATTTCACTTTCATTCACTGTCAAGTTAGTAGGTGGGCTCGGTCTATATGAACTGACCAAATTCCTTGCCCCTTCAGTTTCTAGTTCCATCCCTTCTCTCATTCTTTGCAAATTTGAGTTCATGGGGATAACTAAGGAATGTTCATCTATTTTCTGGTTTTCAAAAACTGGTATTACTGGTCCTATTGTCACTGGCACAGTCACGGCTTCCATGTTCATTGTTAACTCTCTTATTTTCTCAGTCAATTCTTTTGTAGTTTTTGCTAACTCCGCTGCATTGTCACTGTCACATTTTTCACTTTGTGGGGTTTTTAACTGTTCATTTGACCTATTTATCTCATATCTACGTTCTGGACTTTTATTCCTCCCAGTTTCCATTGGTGGTGCATTGGGTGTCACCACCGCTGAATTCTGTTGATATGGAGGTGGGTTTCTGTTTAAAATATCTTCCAGCAACTCATCCTCTGTCTCGCTACCTCCATACCCGTACCTTTCTGTAACTGTATGTTTCTTTTTCTCTGTACACTTCTTTCTTGTACCCTCCTCAACTGTAAAAGCTGGAAACAAACCTTCTGTCATGTTAGCATATCTCCTACGCTTCATTCTGTCCTCATGATTCACTCCCCACAACCTTCCAGGAACAAAACCATGATTCTTTGCACCTCTGTATCTCTCACGTTCATACATCTCATCTTCCCATTCACCTAAGGCTTCAAATTGAGTCGGTCTAGGTTTTGGCTCAAGCTTTGTCATCTTTTCTCTCAAATTTCGAAGTATTGCCACGTTAAACGAACCATTCTCTGGAAAAGCCAATACTCCATCACTCTGAGTATATTTTGTCCAATTTTCTAACCAAATGCAAGTATGATAACCATATTTCAGCATCATATGCGAAGCTGGTGTTTTCGGCGGAGGAATTACCTGTCCCTCTCTAGTTACTACCTTTTTGTCTTTCTTAAAGAAGTTCTTAATTTTCGCCATCCACGACGTTTTCTCTCTACCATACTCATAATAAGCCATATTTCACGATTTCTTTCCCTTCTGTAAATTCGTAACTCAGCTCTGATCTCTATGTGCTATTCGGACCTATCCCAGCGCGTCTCACACCAACGCACCAATCCGAAGCTTCTACGTCACTGCTTTTCCAACCTATCCCAATGCGTCTCACACCAACGCACCAATCAGGGCATTTTCCGTGTTCCTAGTGCACTGGCCAACCCCAGCGCGGCCTTTTGTCAACGTCAGTTCTGCTCCTGACCCCTCCTTTACAAAATTTATCGGCAATTTGTTCTCGACTGTTTTTGGTTAGTTACAACATTAAAAACACATTTCCATTGTCTGTTTTCGCTAAACAAAGTGATAGTTTACTCTAATTTGCAAGAATACAGTTTCATTCGATAAGTGTAGCACTTCCCTCTACCTTACCCTTCTTTCAAGCAAGGGGTAAACCCGTTTCTCTGGGGATAAAACACATGTGGAGACTACACTGCTCCTGAGAATTAAGGCCAGAGTTTCACAAGAAAACCAATTGCTATTTCACTCATACACGTTTCATACAGAAAATGTCCCTATCATAACACAGCCTGTGTTATCACCAATTTGAAAACCAAACAATGCACTATTCCATGTGACTTCTCTTGCCACACGTGTCCACTTCCTACTTCCGGAAGCTTAAAAATTTCCGACTTACATATAACATAATACACTTCGACATAAAGTGTTAGACATGAAATAATCAATAATCAATAATCACCAAACTAATCTATAGTAACCATAACTCTGCTACCAAGAAATCTGATCCAGCGCGACTAATATAATTTCTTTTCCTTTGGACATGACATCCAGGTTGAAAAACACTCTTTTAACAATTATACCAATATGACGGTGGGGCCCATAACACCGCATAAAACGTTCACTCACTCAAATATTCCCTGGATCCCATCCACCTTCACCTAGGAGAAGAAATTAAATGACTGCTGGAAGAAAACGGGATACCTTTTTAAAGTCGACAAGATAATTTCTCAAACATCATACATAAGTAGTTTTAATCCTGTCGATTTCTAAGACATCAAGGTATTCCGCTCTTTGGTCGATGGACCAACTAGTGAGAATAAGTTGATGGTGATTAAGACCAGCTCAATCACTTTAAACCTATTAAAATATTTGCATTTATTATTGAGCTAAAGAACCACAGACTCGTAGTTTTAATTATAATAAAGTTTATCTAATTTTAAAAGGCATGAATAAAATTCAGTTTTATCAATCAGTTCAATACATTTAATATCATTATAAGGAATAAACTTAAAGAATGCAATGCATACCCTTTTAGATGAAAAATAAAGTTCGTCACAGCAGTTAAATTGCAGATCACAGCATAGAACTCCCAAAAACTGACTGACTGTCCCGCTAAAACAGGCCTCCTCGACGGACCACCTATACAGGTTTCCCGCAACGTTCTCGTTTCTTCCCAGTCAGATTTTAAAGTAAAAGATTAATTATATTAAAAATAATGGCCTATGGGAAATAGCAGCAGCTCTCCAGCGTCAGCGTCCAGTGCTCAAAAATTATGTATGAATAGCGCTCCTCCTACTTAAGTGTAGGTCCTCTTATACCCTATTACTAGCTTACTAAACAGAAATGTTTCAATCTTTGGGGGCGAGATTCCTGCTAATTGGTCCATTGGAGGGGTGGCAAACATCTCCTCATTGCCCTCCTTGCTCAAACCAGTTCCGAAAAATGTTTATAATTTTGTCCCTTCACATGGTTTTAGGACATTACCAATCCAATTGACAGCTCCTCTTATGTATCTTCTTTTGTATCTTTATTTTAAACAGTTCATTGTTAATTCAGAGCTGCATTTCTGGTTCTCACACATTCTCGCTGAGTCCCTTTTGGCACACGTTTTGATGATAGGTCATGTTGACCTTGATCCCTTTTTCATTCTGGGCTTCTATAAGCAATCACGTGGTATATTTCTGCAGCTTTTTCTTCCGCTTGGAAGGCATTTTGCACTTGCGCATTAAGCTCATCTACCTCGGCAGCCATTTTTACAGCGCGGCCTAGCAGGCCCGAGCGAACTATTATGAAAACAAACACAATAATAGTTAAGAATAAAGAAAATAAGCCTTTTCGTTTCCCACCCGTCATTCTACGTACCCCAATTAGGTGTTATCTAGCAAAAGCGACATATAAAGCTAAGTTTTACTTACCATCCGCATTCTTTTGCCACAATACAATTCACTACATAGCACAAATCATGCAATATCACTCTAATTAGTACGCAAACCATTATGTTAC
Source organism: Calotriton arnoldi (assembly GCA_963921515.1). Classification (NCBI taxonomy): domain Eukaryota; kingdom Metazoa; phylum Chordata; class Amphibia; order Caudata; family Salamandridae; genus Calotriton; species Calotriton arnoldi. The sequence continues at coordinate 58,610 of CAWUFW010006309.1, read as the reverse complement.
TATTATTCCACTTTTACATTTGTAAGTAGGTTAGTTTGCACATAAATTGCAAGTTAGAAAAAATGTTTCATAAGAAAAGTAAAATGTTGATTAATTTTCAAATCAATTAATGACGTTAATAATTAATATTAATATTAGGGGGTTCAAAATTTTCTCAGTTACCTTGCTCCATCACAAGCAATTTAGGGAAGATAATGAAGTCAAGTTTAAAGTTCTAACAGTGGCAGTAAAAAATTCCACCATTTGGCAGATAGTAAAGAAAAGGAAAATAATTGAAAGACTGAAAACACTGAACACTGGAAATCACCAGTTATGGTTTACTGAGCTAACTAGAACTTGCGCCCCCACCATGTTCTGATTATGACCTCAAAGACTGCATCACTCATGACATGTTCAATTACATCATTAATGACATCACTGATAACAACTCAAATGACATCATTGGTGACAACACTGAGCATGATGGGGACACAAGTTCTAGTTAGCTCAGTAAATTATAACTGGTGATGTTCAGTAGTTTTTTTAGTTTAAAATGTTATGTTTTCACTGACATATTTATCTAACCGTAATGTCACCTTAACCTTTGATTTTTATATATATTTCTCAGTAGCGGTTGCCACTGGGTAGTTATAGTTAGGTTCATGTTTCCAAAGGAAATAGATTTTTTGGTTTGCTAATAACTTTGGAGACATTTGACAAATGTTCACTAAACTTAAAAAAAAAAAAAAAGTCTCATTCACCTCAGCTCCTTCCTGGAAAGTTTTGGGGTGATCCGTCAAGCAGGGGCTGAGGAAATGAAGGGGTCGCAAAACAGGTTTTCCTCATGCAATTTTTCGTAGGAATGTTAGAAATAGCTACACCCAAAATGGCTGGATGGAATTACTCCAAATTTGGCAGAAAGCTAGATCTTTATCAAGAAAGCATGCTTTTTGTGATTTGGTGTAAAACCGTTCAGTAGTTTTTGAGAAATTAGGGCTAACATTTTTTGCATATTTCAGGACGCAGAGGATCCGCAGACCCAACAAATCAAAAGATTAGATCTGATTGGCTGTTGTCAACATCAACAAAGATGTTTTGGCAGCCATTATTTAGGTCTCTGGGGCTTAGGGCTAGATGCACCAAGCTTTTTTTCGTTCGCAAACGAGCGATTCGCAGAATTGGGCCGATGGAGAAGGAAAAAAGGCATTTTTTAATGTACCAAGTCCCAATTTGTGATTTGGTAACCTATTACCAAATCACAAATTGGGTTTGCGATTCGGTATAATGAAGGGATGTGTTTAGGGCGTCCCTTCCTAACACTGAATCGCAGTGGTATGTGCCAATGTTTTGCGACTGAAATGAGGTCACAAAACATTCACATTTTACCACCTACTTCAAGTAGGTGGGAACCCATTCACAAATGGAAAGGGGTCCCCAAGGGGCCCCTTTCTCTTTGTGAATGTTTGTAAAACCACTGCCTACTCTTAAAAAATTAAAAGAAAAGTTTTCTTTTTCTTTTTCAAAAGCATACCATTTTCCTTTAAGGAAAACGTGCTACATTTTAAACAAAATGATTTACTGAAAAGCAATCACAAACCTGGTGGTCTACTGACCCCAGCAGGCCATCATCCCTGTGATTTTTGCAATTCCCAATGGGTCACAAATTGAGACCTACCTCATTAATATTAATGAATAGGTCTATTTGTGGCCCACTGGGAATAGAAAAATGTGTTAAACACACATTTGTACATTGCTGTATGCAATTACCAAATAGCAAATCACAATAATTCTCTATTTGGTAATCGCAAACACTTACCTTCCTACATATGGCCCCTAGTCCCCAGTCCTGAAAACAACAATAAAAAAACAAATGGGCAGGCTGGGTAGGAATCCCCTGACCCCTCCTTGGCCTGGTGGGGTGGGCCTAGAGGGACCCTCCCTTGGACCAATTTTTTAACCACATGGAAGCGCTGTGCCACGGTAAAAAAAAAAAAAGTGCTGACTCCCACCCTTTTTAATATCTTCAGTGGTGGGCCAGGTTTTGCGGGGTCAGTGCATCCTCAATGAAGAAAGGGGAGAGATGCATGTGTGTGCACCCTCCCTAAGCCATCTAATACCAGAGGACTTCATATTTTCTTTATTTGAGGAGGAGGAGTGGAGCCCCACACCATAAGCCATTTAATGACCACCGGGGTCTCCAAACCCTGGAGTCCTCTGCATTTATTGGGGAGGGGATGTGGGCCCCCCAAGCCATATGACGGCCCCAGCGACCCCTTCCCCTGGGCCTGATTCACTATTGATGTCCAGGGGCACCCAGCAGCCCAAAACAAATATCCAGCTCCACCAGCACCCAGAATGTGTGTTGTCAGGGGAGCAGGCAGAGCTCAGGCCCATGGGCTTCCCCATGGCCCCAACGTTTTTCCTAGTTGTTGGGTCCAAACCCCCAAAAAAGTTTTGCTGACTCCGGCGCAGCCCCATAGAATAGTGGCTTAATGCATGGAGCTGATCATGCCATTGGAATCATGGGCCTTCCCCTGTGGCCCCAACAGTTGGAAATATTGTGGGTGCCCTAATGGGACCAAAGAACCAAGAAAAAATAGAAAAACAGGCAAGCAAAGAAAGTGAAATGAGCAGAGTAGCCACTCATTTTATAATCATTGGTTCTGCCAGGGATCTCCCCATAAAGGTCTTTTTATGTCTAACTTTCATTCCTGGTGATGCCCCACAAACGGCAGGGGCACCACCAATCTTTTTTTAAATGTCCTTCGGGCTTCAGGGAGCACAGCAGCCCCCCATGAAGATTTATTGAAAAAAAACCTCACTGTAAGTCTCCTGTGTAATTAAATGCATGACCCCAAGAGAGCTTACCATCTTTTCTAAAGCACTCCTTGCTGAAGCTGTTCGCTCTTCAGCTAAAGTGAGGGGACCCCTTGCGGCTGGATCTATGCTGCATTATGTAGCCTGCTGAGTGCTAAAAAAAAGACTCGAACATGTGTTTAGGTGTTTTAAAAAATGCTTTATTTTAAAAATGTCTTTGTGCCTTTAACTATTATTTAACATTATCATGTGGGTATTAGTAAGGAATACATTAGATTTTGATTATTGGTAAAATATTATGGTATTTTTTTTATAAAGTCAATAGGTCTGCTGAATATATGATGATGGGCTGACCCATTGATAAAGCCAATAGGCATGCCTTTAATATTTTGATATTCTGACAATTTGACAAAGCCAGTACATCAGCTTTGCTTAAAAATATATTGTTACTCAATGTTAAAAAAAAACTTAAAAATTTACTGGAAAATCCCAAGCTTAAATTAACAGTATAGTTAGGGGAAAATATCACGTTTTAAACCCTAAAACCACTGAAATTCACCATTCATAGTTAACTAAAGAAACAATAACTCGCACCCTCACCATGTACTGCTTATGACATCATATATTGCATCACTCCTGAAATGATCCAGGACATCAGTGATAACATCACTAATGACATCATTCAACACTGTGCATGGCAAGGGCATGAGTTATACTTTCTTTGGTTAACTATGACCGTCAAATTTCAATGGTTTAAAGTGTGATGTTTTCACGCTTTATCCTCTTTTTTCAGTGAATATATACATATATTCCATCTCTGTCCAGATAAAATATTTAATTACCTATCTTGAATAAAAAATATGTTAAATTAATAACGTTTATGGTTATGTTATTGTTTAAATGTTACATTAAATCATTTCTTGCTAAATTATTATTTAAATTCAAAGTAGGTTATTAAATGTTTTATAATGAAGTAATAAATATGCACAATTGTTATAATTTTTTTAACAATAATTTTTATTTATTTGCATTTTTAACTATTTTAAACAAAGTTAATTTAATTTAACATTATTTCCTATTGGGTTCTATTTTAGGCCCCTACCTCCATTATTTTCTATGGGAGAATTTTGAATTACCATTGGTTGGCCATATGTAGTGCTGGACTTACTACAAAACTGCAAGTTACTACAAAAGTTCAGTTTGTGAATACCAAAAAGTAGTATACCTACTAAAACGTGTAAGTTATATTTGTGAATCAGGCTCAGCATGTCTGTCATGAGGTGGATGGACTGACCAGCACTCTGCCTCATAGCATTGCTAACCAATTGCAGCACTTCATGGTGCATCACTAGTACAGCAACAGCAGCACAATAGGTCCGACTGGGAACCTTCCATTATGGGCAGAGGGCTACCACAAATTCCAGAAAGCCCACTCCTACCGCAACAAAAAAAGGAGGGAGGTCAAGCGCTTATTTTTTAGCCAGCTTCCTATTTTAGAAACAGTCTTTATCATGATTTTGGTTCTACAGTGGCTCCTTGAGGAGCATAGCCTTATTAGTAGGCTGTTTTTTGTGATACTACTGCCTCAAGCAATCTATAGGTGCCATCAGCAGGTAGGCTGTGTTCCGCATGCCTCGTGGCATGAAGAGGTTGCGGTGGATGAGGATCGCACAGTGTGGAGGAGACTCACAGGGCCACTTTGTATAAGGCTGAAGCTGACATCCTCTTCTCATTATCACCAACTTCTATCACTTCAGCTGCTTCCTCTCTCCCATGGAGCTAGCAGGTATGTTTTAAGGTGCTCTTCCCAGATAATTATGTATTGTTTTTGCAAATGGGACAATTTGCCTCTGATACCATAGTGATGACCTGCTTCACCACAACAAACTTTCTTATGGCATACAGAACATATTGCGATGATTTCCTTATGCTGGCTAAACAAAAAGAAGTCTCAAATTGGGGAGGAGAGCTTTCTTATTGTGCCAAAGCCTGAAGAACTTGAGGTAGACCTAGGTGGTTTTTAGGTTTGCCTTTATGTAGGGCGTGCTGTGACTGTCATAAGGGTGGTGGTGGCTGCAGGCTTCCAGGGTCTTGCAAATATGGTAGCCTGTGGTGTTGGTTGAACCATGTGCCTCTGAGCAGTTTTAATAGAAGTGAGCCATACTTCCTCTGTGCCACTCTCCATACTGATGATCAATGGCTCGTCATCATCATCACCTTCCTCACATGCAAGACTTTCAAGAACCTTCCTTTTCCCTGTCTGGCAGGCGTTGGACCTGGCTGGGGTCCAATCCATGTCCAGATTATCAGAAGGGGGCTTGGAGAAGGTGGGGAAGTACTCTTTCATTTCCTTGATAGAAAACAGAAAGCCAATAGGGGAAGTGCAGTCTTCTCAGAAACATTTTGCTCAGCAGGATGCTCAACCTCTAGTTCGGCTCCTCCTTCCAGAAGATCCATTGCTGACAATGGCTCCTGTTGGAGACTTTCCTGTGATGATTTAGTTTGTGGCTTAGACAGTTCCATTTCAGATTCAATGTTCACCATGACAGAACTTACTGCTGGGCTTAGGTTTTGGTGGTGGTGATGCTGTTGATGCAGGCGTGATCCTCTTAGCCACATCTTCCTGCCCAGAGGAGAGTGCAGCAGGTGTGCCATGTTTCCTGGAAAAGAATGAGGTCTTGATTCCAGTGATGGCAACAAGCTTCTTCAATGTCTCCCCACTGGCAACTTTCTTGGCAGAAACCTTCCTCTTTGGGGCTATTTTCTTAACACTAGCAGTTGGCACTTAGCATAAGCAAAAGCACTCAGCGAAGAGGACTCAGGTGTCACTGTCAGCTAATTTGCAGATGTCTCTCTGTATCAGTACTGTGTGTGATGTCCTGCACAGATGCAAGCAAAAATAATTCAATGAAAAGTGAGCAATCAGAATATAGCTCATGTAGCACAAGTGAAGTCCTAATGATCATCATCACCATCTCAAACGTTTAACAATAATAGTGTACCCAAACCATACACAAACTAAATATTTTTATCATGACAGCATTTCGCAGTAATAGGTTACATTTGTGTCCCTCCAGGGCCACGGGACCCCAATGGGAGGGCAAAGAGTTCAGGAAAAAAAACAAATAATAAATTATTAATCACTGGTGCCCCCACATGGTCCATGACAACTCTGAGAGGAAGGGGGAGACAGGCGAAAATTGAATAGTAAGTAAGTAAGGATTTTTAAAGCGCACGAATGCCGAGGCGTCTTGGCGCTGGAGGAAGCAAAAAGAGCAGAGGGCCAAGTCAGGGAAACGTCTGAAGCTATAAGGAGGGAAAAAGCCAGGTTTTGGCCTGTTTCCTGAACTGGGACCTAGTTGGAATTAGTCGGATATTAATAGGAAGTTCGTTCCAGAGTCTGGGTGCCAAGAAAGAGATGCATCTGCCTCCCCATCTGGTTTTGTTCACTCTAGGAACAAGGGCCAGAGCTTTATTGGCTGATCTTAGACTTCGACAGGGGGCGTGCCACTGAAATAGTTTTTGGTAATCAGTAGGCCCACTCCGTAAAGGGCTTGTGGACCAGGCAGAGTGCCTTGAACTCTGTTCTCTGCTTGACGGGGAGCCAATGAAGTGTTCTAATGGCACCAGATATATGACCAAATTTAGGAATATTTAACAGCGTGGGCGCCGCTGCATTCTGTAAGGATTGAAGTTTCGAGAGCTGGTGTTTGTCAATGCCTAGGTACAGGGCGTTACAATAGTCAATGCGAGAGAGAACAAGGGCCACAATAACTGTTTTCCTCAGGTCCATAGGTAAGAACGGAAGGATTTTACGCAGCACCTTTAAAAGAAAATAGCAAGCAGATGTAAGCTGGTTGATCTGAGCTGAGAAATTAAGCTTGGTGTCATTCAGGAAACCAAGGTTTCTCACTCTGGAGGTTGGGGTCGGACAGGGTCCCGCCAATGCTGGCCACCAAGATGGGGACCAGATAGGGGGGCCCTTCCCAAATTCCATCACCTCAGTCTTGTTGGTATTCAATTTGAGGTAATTCCTCTCCATCCATTCCATGATGTGGCTTAGACAGCTATGGAATTTGTCTGCTACCGAGTTGGTCATCATTGAAATGGAGACAATAATTTGGGTATCGTCCGCGTACGACACAAGTGAGAAGCCATGGTTCTCAATGAGCTTGGCTAACGGAGTGACATATATGTTGAACAAAGTAGGAGAAAGGGCGGACCCATGTGGGACTCCCCCAGGAAGGTGGAAATTTCCTGATTCTAGGGTGTCCCAGCACACCCTCTGTTCTCTAGCTGAGAGAAAGGAAGTAAGAAGGGTGAGCGCGGAGTCCCCAAATCCCACTGCCTCCAGCCGATGCGTGAGTACAGCATGGTTTACCGTATCGAACGCGGCTGATAGGTCAAGTAGGATTAGGATGGCCCTGCCCCCCTTATCGATTTGCTGGCGAATTTCTTCAGTAGCCATAACTAAGGCAGACTCTGTGGAGTACTAGAGCAAAAGCCATGTTGTGTTGGATGGAGAAGATTATTGGTATCTAAGTATTTCATGAGTTCTAAGTTGATGGCTTTTTGCCAGAACTTTTGCTGCTAAGGGCAGACATCAATCGGGCGATAATTTGTAACTTCAAGAGGATCCAAGGAGGGTTTCTTTAAAATAGGTCTGACGCATGATTTCTTCCAAGATGTTGGAAAGACACCCGTGTTGATAACATTGTTCAAGAGGGGGGCAAGTATGGTACTGACTTTGTTCGAGACCCCATGGATGATATTTGGAGGGCAGGGGTCAGTAGGAGAGCCTGACTTGATCGCCTCTAATAGTTCATTTACCCCATCAGTAGTCAGTAGGGAGAAAGAGTTAAGGTGGCAAGTGGTAGGTGGGGGAATTTCCGAAGCAGATGGCTGAGCTAAAGAGTTACCAGCATTCAGCCTTTCTAGCTCCTGGTAAATTATTTGGACCTTAGACTGGAAGAAGGTGGCCATTTTATCAACGCGCCCTTGATCAGGGGAGAACCTTTTGCCCTGTGAAAGTTTGGCTAGTGCATTGACAGACTCGAAGAGCTCTCTAGCTGAGTTTTTGGACCCCTCAATTTTGCTAGTGAAGAAGTTCTTTTTTGATCTTATAATGGCAGCTTTATAGTCCGTCAATGCTAAATTGTAGTTCTTTTTGGCCTAGACACTGTACTTCTTCCTCCATTCTCGTTCTAAACGTCGGCACGTAGATTTGAGTGTTTTCAGCTCACGGCTATACCATGGGGCAGTGAGCTTCTTCCTACGTTGTTTCATTAATCTTACTGGGGCCAATTTATTAACAGCTGACCTGATCCAGTCATCATAGCTCTCAGCTGCCACGTTGGAATCAGCAGTTAAGATGGGCATATTGTTGTCCAACAGTTCTGTTAGCATCTCAGAGATAATGGTGCGCCAAGACCGCCCCTTCATTGGGGGTGATTGAGGGGACGAGTAATTATTGTTAGAATCAACATTAAAATCGAAGAAGAATGGCCCTATGGTCGGACCAGGAAAACGGCAGGATTCTATTAATGATGATGGAGGGGTTATTAGTAAAAATCACATCAAGCGTATGGGGAGCCTTTTGGGTAGGTCCTGATACAATCTCCGTGAGGCCAAAGGCTTCAAGAGTGTCAATCAGTATAGCAGTGTATGCATCATCCCCAAGTTCTAGATGATAATTGAAATCCCCCAGTATCGTGAATGTTGGGGAGTCTAAACATGATTCCAACAGGGACTGTAAAGATGGCACAAACAGGGATTTAGAACCTGGCTGTCTATAGAGGAGCAGCCCAGAAAAGGCTGACACATTCTTGACTTTGATGTTAAACATCATGGCTTCGGTACCTGGCAGCGGAACAGGTGCAAACACTATGTTGAATTCTGATCTGTAAATAATAGCAATCCCACCACCCAGTTGTTCCGGTTGGGTAGGCTAGCTAACGAATAACCCCAAGGAAGAGCAATCACCCAGTCTGGTTCTGAAGAGGCGGTGGCCCATGTTTCCGTAAGAAACACTATGGGGCCAATTCCGATTCAGGACGGAAAACGTACCAACCGACTCGGAGCCGGAATTCATTCCGACCGACACGTACCGGTGCAGCCCGACCCGCCAAGTACGATGAGAAGCGAGCAAAACCCGACCGACTCGTACGGAACACAAGCCGAAGGACCGAGCCGCGCGGAAAACAGCAATCCGGCCGGAAAAACATGCGATTCGAACCGACCGACTCGCACCCGGAACAATACCGAACGAGACGTACCCGCGGACTCCCACCCGCCAAGTACGATGCAAGGCGTGGAAAACACGACCGAGTCGCACGGAGGACAAGCCGTACGACCGACACGCATACAAAACTGCGAGCCGAAGCAACCCAAAACACCGTGACCGACGCATACGCAGCATAGAAAACAGCACAAACACAGCGTGAACAAAAACGGACGAGCCCGTACGAGACAACTGCAGGGTCCGACTCGGTCACAAGAACGTCTCCTACATGCACGAAAAGTACAAAGGGAAAATACACAAAAAAAGGCCAAACAAGCAATTACACAGCCAATAAATACTGGGGGGGAGGGGCAGGGAACAAAGACACACCCACAACTCCACCCATATAAAGGACACAAATCCCTACCATGATCCTTTGCAAATTCAAATTACCTGCCAGCACTCAACAGACAGCAACCACACACCCACAGCTCATCCATCACACAAGCCACACACCATCAGCACCACAACAAATAGAAACCTCACATACACCTAGCAAAACACACACTCACACACCTTCACCTGCACACCAACACACACATCACTCACCATCACCACCCATCACCATGCCCCCAAAGAAGAATCACAAGTTCCTAGATAGTGAATTGGAAGTCCTGGTAGATGAGATCCTCAGGGTAGAGCCACAGCTCTTTGGTACACTGGTCCAACAGACACCCATGTCACAGAAAACAAAGATGTGGGAGAGGATCGTCGACAGGGTGAACGCACAATCACCATGTTTGCGCACAAAGACAGACATCCAGAACAGGTGGTATGACGTGCGCAGGAGGGTCAAGGAGCTGCTGAAGAAGGACTACATCTTGAGCCAATACACCGGCAGTGGCCCTCCTGCCAAGCCAGTATACCTCAGGCCCTGGGAGGAGAAGGTGCGGGCCATCCTACCACCAGTGAGCGTCTATGGACTAGAAAACATCCCAGAGCCTGGTGAGTACACAACAAATGTACACAATATTCTGCGACTACACACACACATCACTGTCAAGGGGAGAGTCAAACCATGCACTCTTAGCAAATACACAGCAACCAGAACAGATTCATCCCAAAATGTGTATGTCACTCAGAGAAACACAACACATGCCATCACAAAGTGACATTTAACTGTGTCATCACATGTACAAACACAACTACAACTACAGCTAGGCAGTGGCACAAATATAACTGACAAACACATCCAGACAAGTAGCCACCACTACAACACCAGCACACAGTGAAGCCCACTGAAAGAAAGGAAATATGTGTATGCTGGGCAAGTCAGTGTAGCCAATAGCATGATGGGAGTTGTAGGCACAGATAATGCTCACCCCCACAACTGTCCCATCAACACCACCCTGAACCATGCGCACATCACAGGGAGTGGAAAACAACTTACAAGATGGCTGACACTGGCTACTGCTGTGGGGAGCACAAGGCCCTGCTGGCAACTGTGCACCAACCAAGAGCAGGACACCACTGACTGACATCCTGAAAGACAACTTGCACTCCCTGCAATGGAAGCAAGTTCCATGGTGGGATATCTGACTGGGTGGGAAGGAGGACTCACAGCCCTGACCATAGTTACCAGCAGCGTTTCTCACACACACCCCTAACACAAACTCCACAAAACTCACCTGGGAGAATGCATTGCCCCACACTCCAATCAAATATCCCACAAAGAACCACAACCCTGGGTCATGCTGAGTGAAGCACAGGGACACACATGGGACTTGTAGCAAAACTAACCCCAGGATAACACTGTCAGCCATCTTGTCAGCACAGTCACACAACCCCACAGGGAAGCAGAGTCAAAGGGAAGGAAGCATGGGCATGCTGGGAAGGGGGGTGGAGGCAATAGCATGATGGGAGTGGTAGTCACAGCTCAACATCCCCCACCCACATGGCCCAGCAAGCTCACACTCAAGCAAGCACACCCCACAGAGAGTGGAAAGCCCCATCAAAGATGTCTGACACTGGTGCTCTGTTGTGGGGATCACAAGGCCATGCTGGGAACTGGCCACCAACCAACAGCAGGACACCACTGTCAGCCATCTTGCCATTGCTCTCACACTCACACACAGTGAAGTCCACCCAAAAGCAAGTAAGTATGGGCATGCTGGGAAGTGGGGTGGAGGCAATAGCATGATGGGAGTGGTAGTCACAGCTCAACATCCCCCACCCACATGGCACAGCAAGCTCACACTCAAGCATGCACACCCCACAGAGAGTGGAAATCCCCATCAAAGATGTCTGACACTGGTGCTCTGTTGTGGGGATCACAAGGCCATGCTGGGAACTGGCCACCAACCAACAGCAGGACACCACTGTCAGCCATCTTGCCATTGCTCTCACACTCACACACAGTGAAGTCCACCCAAAAGCAAGTAAGTATGGGCATGCTGGGAAGTGGGGTGGAGGCAATAGCATGATGGGAGTGGTAGTCACAGCTCAACATCCCCCACCCACATGGCACAGCAAGCTCACACTCAAGCATGCACACCCCACAGAGAGTGGAAAGCCCCATCAAAGATGTCTGACACTAGTGCTCTGTTGTGGGGAGCACAAGGCCCTGCTGGCAACTGTGCAACAACCAACAGCAGGACACCACTGCCAGCCATCTTGCCATTGCTCTCACGCTCACACACACTGAAGTCCACCCAAAAGCAAGTAAGTATGGGCATGCTGGGAAGTGGGGTGGAGGCAATAGCATGATGGGAGTGGTAGTCACAGATATTGGTCACCCCCACACACATGTCCCATCAACACTCACCCTGAACCATGCGCACATCACAGAGAGTGGAAAACAACTGATCAAGATGGCTGACACTGGGCACTGCTGTGGGGAGCACAAGGCCCTGCTGGCAACTGTGCAACAACTAACAGCAGGACACCACTGTCAGCCATCTTGCCATTGCTCTCACACTCACACACACTGAAGTCCACCCAAAAGCAAGTAAGTATGGGCATGCTGGGAAGGGGGGTGGAGGCAATAGCATGATGGGAGTTGTAGGCACAGATATTGGTCACCCGCACAACTGTCCCATCAACACCACCCTGAACCATGCGCACATCACAGGGAGTGGAAAACAACTGACAAGATGGCTGACACTGGCTACTGCTGTGGGGAGTACACGGCCCTGCTGGAAACTGTGCACCAACCAACAGCAGGACACCACTGACTGACATCCTGAAAGACAACTTGCACTCCCTGCAATGGAAGCACGGTCCATGGTGGGATATCTGGCTGGGTGGGAAGGAGGACTCACAGCACTGACCATAGTCACAAGCACCTCCCCTCACACACCCCCTCAACACATACTCCACAGAAGCCACCTGGCGGAATGCAATGCCTCACATCCTAACTCAAGGTCCCACAAAGAACCACCACCTTGGGTCATGCTGTGTGAAGCACAGGGACACTCCTGGGACATTTAGCCAAACAACTGCCCAGACAACACTCCCAGCCATCCTGTCAGCACAGGCAGCCCACCCCACAGGGAAACAGAGTCAAAAGGAAGGAAGTATGGGCATGCTGGGAAGTCGGGTGGAGGCAATAGCATGATGGGAGTGGTAGGCACAGATATTGGTCACCCCCACAACTGTCCCATCAACACCACCCTGAACCATGCGCACATCACAGGGAGTGGAAAACAACTGACAAGATGGCTGACACTGGGCACTGCTGTGGGGAGCACAAGGCCCTGCTGGCAACTGTGCAACAACCAACAGCAGGACACCACTGCCAGCCATCTTGCCATTGCTCTCACACTCACACACACTGAAGTCCACCCAAAAGCAAGTAAGTATGGGCATGCTGGGAAGTGGGGTGGAGGCAATAGCATGATGGGAGTGGTAGGCACAGATATTGGTCACCCCCACAACTGTCCCATCAACACCACCCTGAACCATGCGCACATCACAGGGAGTGGAAAACAACTGACAAGATGGCTGACACTGGCTACTGCTGTGGGGAGCACAAGGCCCTGCTGGCAACTGTGCACCAACCAACAGCAGGACACCACTGACTGACATCCTGAAAGACAACTTGCACTCCCTGCAATGGAAGCACGGTCCATGGTGGGATATCTGGCTGGGTGGGAAGGAGGAGCGGATGACAACCAAATACAACCAATGCAGACCATGTACACACCCCAACATTCACATAGAAATGCCCAAATAATGCAGGACAATGTGCTACACCAATATCAACCCCTGACTGTGACAACTTCGGACAATGCAATGTACAGGCCCGCATCCAGAGGCACAGTCACAACTGTCAGGTGTGTCAACCATTGATGCCTGCAGAAACATAACATACATTGTGTGTGTCTCCCAAAAACAGGTGATGATGGGGACACAGCAGCAGATGCTGAGGAGTCCTCGTCCCAGGCTCAAGAGGATACGGAGCTCACTGGTGTGGATCAGCCTCTGCCCTCCTCGGATGAAGAAGACTTACCTGGCATCTCCGGAGCAAGTCATCATGCAGCACCAGCAGGACCACCAGCTGCACCCCCTGCACCCACCCCTCCAATGACTCTCAACACACATACCACCCCTGCCGACACGGACAGACCAAGGAGCAGCACCACCACCAGCACAGGGACCCTGGACCAACGTGGGGCCATGGACACCACCACCACCAACAACCCACAAGGTGGCCCAGGGTCACCTGTGCCTGCCACCTCAGGTACTGCACGTGTCGCCAGGGGTGGTGGGAGGGGTGGGAGACATAGGTCGCTGCTCACAGAGGGGTCTGGACTGCATGATGACCCACAACTGGCACGCATAGCCGATGCGTACCAGTCCAGCACCGGAGAGTTCAGCCAGGTAGTGGGGCTCCTCAGGGACATTAAACAGCAGCAGGCTGCCCATCATGCCCGCTTGGACTCACACATGTCCCGCGTGGAGTCCAAGTGGGACACACTGCAAGAGATGACGGCTGTGCATAGGGACATATTACAATGCCTCCGCCAGATGAGCAGCAACCAGTCAACACCTCCCTGTGTGCCCACAACATATGGTGCTGAAACAACTGCAACTGCCACAGGGAGGCAGGATGACTCTGGCAGAGAGTCCCCTGCACTGCAGCAGCCTGCACTTGAGGGTCCCCCCCAAAGAAGAGGGGCCGTCCGAGGAGGGGCAAGTGAGAGGCCGATGGCCATGTGCAACCCCCAGGAAGCCAAAACCTGTTCTGGAGAATAACCTTTGTGCGCAAACTGTTCACCCTGTTGACTGCAACACAACTCTCCCACATGACATGGGGAGCTCAAGTTGGACCAATGTCTCTGATTACTGTGGACTTTACTCTGGACATTTCTGCTACCAGGACTTCCAAATTATCAAGGAACTTTGGATCACAATCACAATGTACAGCACCCAACAACCTGTGCACTATACTCACACATGTATGTCAATAAACTCACTTATACACCATACTTGCCTCTGTTGTGATTCCTATGTTGTCTCAGAATTTGCGATGATGATCGGGGAAATGACACTGTGCATGCTAACTGCTACAGCAAGTACAACACCGGCATGTGAGTCATGGCGACTTCACACATATGGGGGAGGCACACCACCAGGTCTACACAACACATACACACCATGGACATCTGACTCATCGCCTACACTGGTGTTGCCAGGAAATACGTTGCATTGCACAGACCCAACACCTATTCACAGTCTGTGTTAACTAGCCCACTGGTGCAGTAAGCAAATGTCAGTCAGATGTGTGACCACAGACAACGCACATCACAAAGTGAAGAACAGGTTTATTACACATTTGCAACATGTTGTAACCACCACAGATGCAAGGTAATCCCACCTGGCAGCGGGCACATAGTCAACAAGTATAGAAGGAAGGAAGTCCATGGGTGTGGTGCACATCACCTGTAGGGACACAACAGCTACCACCCGGGAAGTCGAATCACGGTGTTGGGGAACACAGTTGACCAAACGACTCTGAAAGTACCCTGTGAAGGACAGAAATGACACACAGTCAAAAGTACTGAAGAACAGGACAGAACTGCAATACTCATGCACAATACATGTTACAAGATACCCACCCAGAACCAAGTTAGCATGTCAACACTGTTGGGGAGTACAGACTACCTGCAAGGACACATCGCTACACGCATACAGACATGTAGCCCATGGACACACTCAAACAGCACCAGAGCACCACCAACACATATCATGCAAACTCACATCATTGACATGCCATCTCTGGATACTCACATTCAGCTGAAGAAGTTGGTGATGAGCTGTGTGCGGACATCACCCTCAACATCATCATCATCATCACTGGCATCGTGGTCCAGGCCAGGATCCTCCACAGGTGGCGGACGTTGGTCATCGTCATCCAGGATGAGAGGCAACTCCTTCCGCACTGCCAGGTTGTGGAGCATGCAGCAGACGATGACAATCTTGCACACTTTCGCAGGGGCATATGGGAGGGACCCTCCTGTCTTGTCGAGGCAGCGGAAGCGGCTCTTCAGGAGACCAAATGTCCACTCAATCACTCTCCTGGTCCGACCATGTGCCTCATTGTAGCGCATCTGGGCTGGTGTCACAGGGTTCCTGAGGGGCGTCAGCAACCACGGCATGTTGGGGTATCCGGAGTCACCTACATACAGACAATTGCACATTAGCAGAGTTGGAAAAGAGGGTGGAACACTACATAGCAGAACACACACAATGGTACAAAGTCAGTACACACCTACAAGCCAGGCACGCTGGTTCCGCATCTGTGCCATCATCCTCGGGATGCGACTACTCCTCATCACGTAGGCATCGTGTGCAGAACCAGGGAAACGGGCACACACGTGTGTGATGCTCATATCTGCAAGACAGACCACCAGTGCATTGACCGAGTGGTAGTGTTTGCGGTTACGGTAGGCCTGCTCTTGGGCCTGTGGTGGTACCAACGCCACATGTGTCCCATCAATGGAGCCAATGACATGCGGCATCCTCCCCAGGGCATAGAAGTCACTCTTCACGCCAGTGAGTCGTTGGAGTCTAGGGAAATAGATGTACTGGTTCAGGTATATCAACATAGCGTCCAAAACATCCCGGAGCACACGGCTGAACATGGTCTGTGACATCCCACCAACAGTCGCCAGAGTGTGTTGAAAGGTACCAGTGGCAAAGAAGTGTAGGGCTGCCATCACCTTCACCTTGGGGGTCAGCGCTGTAGGGTACGGACGGCCAGGTTGCAAATGTGGTGCCAAGCGCACTGCCAAATCCTCAATCAGCTGCCTGGTGAAGCGGTACCGTCGGATGCTGTCACGTTCCACCATCGTTGCCAGGTCAGGGAATGGTCTATGGACAGCTGGTGCCCTGCAGTGCATAGGTGAAGAAAGCAAGATTGTCAGTCACCCCACATATGTGGCATTGAACACACTCAACATCACATGATACATCATAATGAGGCACAAGTACATGATGTGTGCAGTTCCGTACGGATATGTATGGCACATACATGGCCAATATCTAACATCACAGTCCAACAAGTGGCATCAATAAGTCCCAGGTCATGCCATTGGATACCATGAGGCCGTGTCCCAGTACCCATCTCCTGCTGCCAAATAACAAACACACGCCACAGTGACATGTGAGGACTGATGTGCCCCAGGCATCACAGCTCAACGACAGGTAGATTCCCAGGGACCCTGTATTGCCACATGGACACTGGCATGACATGGTGTATCATGTATACACCACAGCAAAACAACCATGACCCCCACAGGTAGTGGTCCCTGTTGCCTCGGCAGGACAGACATGGACTTCTGTGACACACACACGCACAACATCAAAGTCCATGCACAAACAACGTGGATGTGGAGACTGCCTCCCATTGTGCACATGAAATCAGAGACATTGTAATCACAACATGCACACAGACTGTGGAGGACCATCAACATTGTGCCAATGGGTCACCCTGGGTTGAACATAACGTCCCACATGGGACTCAGGGGGTATGTGACATGACATACACATACACCACCGTGAACTGTGACCATGCCACATGCTCAGATATGAACAGTTGCACATCACAGTGGCCATGAACACGAAACACCAAGGATTCTGTCCCCATAAACACGTGCACAGCCTGGGGGTGGCTGCCCCCAAGTGACACCCACAGAACAACATGTTCACCCCCATACACGGAATAGGTAATGCAGCCTTACATGCCCTAGGATACAGTTTGGACAGGCTGTGGTGTTGTAGGTGTGCCCCTCACTGCCTGGGAAGTATATGTGGCTGGCATATGTTCACCTGTGACAGGCATGGTGACATATGCCAGTGACTTGTACAGGGATGCGTTGGACAGCAAGGGACCGATCAGTGCGCACACATTGGCCATTACATTCAATGTGCGCTGGTACGCGTTGTATTGGCAATACGCCTTGGACAGCAATGGACCGATCAGTGCGCACACATTGGCCATTGCATTCAATGTGCGCTGGTACGCGTTGTATTGGCAATACTCCTTGGACAGCAATGGACCGATCAGTGCGCACACATTGGCCATTGCATTCAATGTGTGCGGGTACGCGTTGTAGCCTATGTACGCGTTGAACAGCAATGGTCCGATCGGTGTGCCCGGCCGGCCCATTGCCTTCAATGTGTGTGGGTACGCGTTGTATCCCATGTACGCGTTGAACAGCAATGGTCCGATCGGTGTGCCCGGCCGGCCCATTGCATTCAATGTGTGCGGGTACGCGTTGTATCCCATGTACGCGTTGAACATCAATGGTCCGATCGGTGTGCCCGGCCGGCCCATTGCATTCAATGTGTGCGGGTACGCGTTGTATCCTATGTACGCGTTGAACAGCAATGGTCCGATCGGTGTGCCCGGCCGGCCCATTGCATTCAATGTGTGCGGGTACGCGTTGTATCCCATGTACGCGTTGAACAGCAATGGTCCGATCGGTGTTCCCGGCCGGCCCATTGCATTCAATGTGTGCGGGTACGCGTTGTATCCTATGTACGCGTTGAACAGCAATGGTCCGATCGGTGTTCCCGGGCGGCCCATTGCATTCAATGTGTGCGGGTACGCGTTGTATCCTATGTACGCGTCCAACAGCAATGGTCCGATCGGTGCGCACCCATTGGCTATGGCCTGGCCTGGCAACGGACGCGTTTTCAAAATTTGAACGAGTCTGATGCTGTAAATTCAGTTGGTCACCCACAACAATGTTGCAATTTCATGGGTGTCACGAAGTTGAACATTTGAAGGATGCTGGGGGCGTGTGTAAGTGGTGCAATTCCATGGATTGGCCAGATTCAGATGATGCAAACGACTTGGACCTATCACTTTGGACACATGGGACAGTATATGCCTCTGCAGCACACATATAATGCTGGCTGTTCCCCTGAGAGCTCACTTGCCTGCATTACATGCTCCAGGACGACATCTGCCACTACACTGCTGCTGTATCTGCACCCTCTGGACCCTGCAATGGCACGTACTGTGGAGAGAGCCCCAGCCTTCAGCACTGAGGAGAACCAGGCCCTGCTGGATGGCCTCCTTCCACAGTACAGCAAGCTGTATGGGAAAGCAGGGGAGCAGGTGAGTGTTCTGTCCACTGCCTTTCTAAATGTGCATGTTGTCTGACTAGCAAGGCTAACAGTCTGCACGCCACTGGCTAGCAGGCTCACTGAGTAGTTGTCACCCCCCATAGTGTGTAGTTACATGCACTGGACAGGTATAGTGCAGTGACAGTGCATTTAAACAAGGTTTTACTTCCCAGGCAATGATACCATGTAGTAACTGCTGGCATACTGTCCATAGCCATCGTTGCACTGCCTGTGTACATCATGTGCCCCTGTGATTGAGACATGTATATCCAACTGTGTAATGCACGGATATGTTGCATGTGTAGTAATGGCATTCTCACTTTGTTATCCTCACAGGTTGATGCCCACCAAAAGCAGAAGATATGGCTGACCATCGTCCGGGCAGTGAGATCCGTGGGGGTCTACAAGCGCCGGATCCGCAACTGCCAGAAGAGGTGGCAGGACCTTTGGGGCTGGACCCGGAGGATCGCACGGGTCCAGCTGAAGCTGTCGCCTCCTCGCAGGAGGGGCGGACACCGGACCCTGACCCCCACATGCTGAGGATCCTGGCGGTGGTCTTCCCTGATCTGGATGGGCAGCTGAAGGCCAGAGAGCAGCAAGGAGGGGGTGAGTCCATGTCTGCATTGTGAACTATGTCTGCCATGCTATGTGCCCTCCTCTGGCCTGGTTAAACTTCCACAGTACATCAGTCTTGTGGTCCAGGACCCATGTCCCTCTATTGTGCACTGGCCACTCCTCATCTGATACCCAGGTGTGGCCCTTACAGTCAGGGTATTGTGTCACTTGGGTACTGTGTCCTTGCAGTTTGCTTGACTCAAGGTGGGGGACAGCATCTGTTTCCCTGACTCTGTGGTGGGCATCATGGGTGGGTCCATTGCTTACACATTGCCTATGTTCTGACATGTGTTCTGCGTGTCATTTTGATATGTGGCCCAATTGCTGAGCTGATCCACCACATGTGCCTGGGGTATCTGGCACACACCCATGCTGCGGGTGGGAACAATGTTTGTGCCCCAGGAGTGTGTATATAATGTGTGTCACACATACTTAGCCAGCTGCCTACTGTCCAGGGCTCATCCCTCATTCATGTGGGACAGGACAGTCATGCCTACTCCAGGCCATACAATACACTCTGTACTCCCACTGCCGTGTATCAGCTGACACGTTTTGCTCAGTGATTTGTCCCCTCAGGTGTCTGCCTCTGTGTCAGTGTGCTGTGGCTTCGTTGTCAGGTCTGCTGGGGTGTTCCTCGGTTGGGGCTCCGCATGCCACCGGAGATGTGACCATAGGAGATGATACATGTGTGACACATAGGTGTTTGATCACCTGACCGTGCAGACTGGGGTATGTGAATATGAGGTTCAGGCAGCTGTTTCCCATTCACAGCAGATTGTGATGTGCTCAGGTGCAGAGGGTAGTGTTACAGGTCTCCCATATGTACAATGGGTATGACCTGGACAGATGAGGGTACAGATGATGTGGTGTGTGGGGGATGTACATGTGCACTTGTTCAGCTCCAGGACTTGCATTCCCCATGATCTACTATTGTGACACAGTGCAGAGTGTTGTTGTCTGGCTGCCCTGCCCATGTGACTGGAGACAGTGATGTATGACTTAGCAGGCATGGCTGTGCCATGGCATGTGACTTCCTATTAGTGATCCTGCAGGGGAGTGACATGTGCTACATGCACACCATTGTGGCAATGGCTATCAGGACATGGGTGCATCATGGTGTCTGTCGCTGGTATGCATCACATGCATTTCCTATTTGACTCTGGGCATCCCTTTCATCCGGACACCTGCACTGACTCAGTGGCAAGAGTTGTGATGTGTGCATGTCCACATGCTTCACCGGGTTCTCTGCACTGTCCAAATACTGTGTAGGTGGTGCATGTGTCCACACTGGGGTATTGCCATCCCACAGACACCAGACAGATGGGTGCAAGGCCAGGTGGGATGTGAGTGCCATGGTTGACCATCAGACTGACAATTGACTTCTCCTGTTCTGTTTGTGCAGTTTTAGCAATGTTCAACTAAGGATGCCAGGGCTTGCTCTGTAATGTGCTGTACTTACTGTGGTGTGTGCGTTCGGTGCAGGTGACTGATGTCTGTCTGTTTCCCTATTGATTGCAGATACATCCACGGCCACAGGCGGGGACAGCTCCACGGACCAGGAGGAGCCGCAGAGCCAGACTGGGTCAGCAGCTGAGGAGTGGTCGGAGGGACCCAGTGGCACGGAGGGCGAGGGGAGCCACACCGAGGAGTCCTCAGCACCATCCACCTCAGCTGAGGACCAGAGCAACTCGGACGATGACTCCCTTATGGAGGCGGGTGTCAGCAGCCACCACACCCCAGCTAGTGTTGCTGTCCCCGCCACCACCACCACCGCCCTCCCGTCGGCTCCCATTCCCGAGGTCCGTGGAGGCTCCCATGTTCGGGAGCGTGTCTCCTTCGGGCCAGGCACCGCACCCCCTGCCCCTGTGTCCCCTGCTGCCCTGAGTGAGGAGTCTGTGTACCTCCTCCGCCAGCTCCATGTAGGACAGACAGCGATGCTGAGTGTCCTCCATGCACACACCAGTCTGTTGACTCAGCTGGTGTCATTCATGGAGGGCATCTCATCGGGCATGTCTGACCTACAGAGGGGCAATAGGTCCATGGACTCCTCCCTGACTGCAGCAGTGTCCCTCCTCCGACAGTCCCTCACCCCTCCTGCCTCTGCCCCATCCACACTCCCCAGCACCTTACCCATCCCAAGCACACACACACTGGCACAGGCAGACACCAGCACAGACACATGCAGCACACGGACACACACGCCACAAACAAGACGCACACGCACGCACCGTCAGGGGACTGCAACCACACTCACAGGGGATGGGGCACAGGCACAAACACACGCATCCACAAGCACTGCGCAGTCCTCAGTTGCCTCTCCCTCCAAAGACCCCTCCCTTGCCTCACCTGCAACCCCAAACACACAGCGGCTCTTCCTCTTTGACCTTGGCCTCTTCCCCTCCGACCCAGCTGATCCAGCATTCAGGGGGAAGAGGAAGCCCACCCACACGGAGCGGAGTGCCCCTGGCCCCCGGACACCATCCCCCAGGCGCAGACCGACTGAGGGCCCCACCCGCAAGTCCCCCCGGTCCCGGAAGAGCAAGACCCCGCCGCCGCCCTGCAGCTCAGGCACCAAGTCTCCTTCCTCCATCCCTCAGGCCCCCACTCCACAGGTGCCCCCACCACACCCTGCCCCAGGTTCCCCCACCCACAGATACACCATCCCCAGAAGGGTCAGGCCTTCTCCCCCTGCCACTTGCTCTTCCGGCCCCACACCCCCACTGCGCTTGTCTGTACCACTGATGTGGTGAGGGTGTCCTCCCCTCTGTCCTGCCCACCTTACCTGATCCCCATTCTCCTCCCCTGGAGGTGGGCACTGCAGTGGAGTCCACTATCACCCTGTCTGACTTGGGCGCTGCAGTGGCGGACCTGTCCACTCCATCTGCAGGGTCCACTGCAGTTGTGCCGGCACCCACAACATCTGAGTCATGCCCCCCAGTTGTGCCGGCACACACCATGTCAGACACCTCCACTGCAGTTGTCAGTGGCTCTCCAGCACCCACCACCCCTTCCCTGCCTCCTCCTGGTGAGCCCTGATCCTGTCCCTGCGGTGCCTGGCCTGCCCCCCGTATGCACCTCCTAGGGGATTGTCCCCGGTTGTGATCAGTGCAGGCATGCGTAGGGTGACATCTGCCACTGTCACCCTGTATAGACTTCCTTGATGGACTGGCCATTGGCCTTTGTTGATACCTTGCAGTTCTTCCAAGTTTTGAACCCACATGCTGAATAAAGCAACTTTCTGTTCTCTAGTGGTTTTGCTTCTGATGTACATGATGTTGATGATGCTAACCGTGCCCTTGCTGCAGTGATGGTGATTTTTGGACTCATGAAAATGAAGTGTTACTGTGCATGAACCCATGTGTTCCAGGGGGACAGTGTCCTATCCTGTGGTGAATCCATGTCGTCCTTAGCAGCATCTGAGGGTGTCATGTATTCAATATTTGGCAATGGGATTTCCTACTTACATTAGCAATGTCACATCTGTGGGTTCCACCCATGCACATCTGTTGTGTTTGCCATTGTTCAATTAGTCTAGTTCCCTGACCGTGTGGCCATCTCCACTGGACATGCAGGTTTGGGCATCAATGGGGAAGGACTCTTCTGTGTTGTCAGTGCAACTTGCTATACATGTGTGTTGGATCTGTGCTGTTGATTTCGTTGACATTCCCATGACCAGGCTGATGTGACGGGAGCCTTCATTTGGTGCTAATTGTTGACTGTGTGACCAAGTGTTCTGCTGACATGATAGAGCCCTACTGATGCGACATATGGCACAGCTTTCCTCACACAGGAGTGGAGTCCCCTCATGGCAGTGTGTACTCCTGTGACATTGCCTGCGCCCAAGGTGTGTGTTGTATGTGCATGTGTGTGTGTTCACTTCCATGTTGCTGTGCATGCTGGGATCCCTAGTGATGTTCCTGTTTGTGATGCTTGCTGAGTTGAGCTATGTTCCCCCAAAGTCTTCTCCCTGGGTTCTCTGTGATGTGGGTGCATGGCACATTACTGGTCATCAGGGTGTCACCCATAGGTGTGTTTGCTGTCAGGGCTGAGTTTGTGGGCAGACGCTGATGTGTCACAGTCCGGATTCCCCTTTGCACTTGTTGTTTACACCTGTCATGTGATTTCTGGTTTGTGTTAGCTTTCATTGGTCGTGACACGTTGTGTGTGTGACTGCTGGCACTCCTCAGGGCTGCAATGTTGGTAGTTGTCTATGTGTGTTCTTTGTGGGTGACCTTGGCTTCTTCATAGGTGTGTGACTGTGGCTGGGATCCCATTGGTTGGTGTGGTATTGCCGTCATGTCCATGTACAGCGTAGTGTGCAGTGTGTCAGACATTCAGGAGTCTGGTAGAGTGGCCATGTGTGATGTGTTCCTGCACCTTGGTTCCCACCACCCCCCCTGGGATTGTCATGGGTGCATGTGCAATGTCACCAGTGCATGTGAGCTTCACTGCTGCACATTGTTGGAGGTCGAGGTGTGTGGTGTCGAGTGTGTGCAGATGAGAGTTGTTGCCCGGCTAGACCCCTGCCTCCATGTTGGCCTTGGCTGACAGGCCGTGCTGGTTGATTTGTGCTTGTGTAGGTGTGATGGTAGTTTGTTGCTCAGGACACATGACTGTGGTTCACAGTGTGAACGACATCTAGCTTTGTCATCACAGTGGGATTGTAATGCAGCCCAGGGTCACCACATTGTGGGGGCCCTGGGTGTGGTGCTGTGGTGTCTGTGTGTCTTGCTGTGTCAGTTGCTGTTCCTACATGCTTGTGTGACATGTGTGATTTGTGCTCCCTCTCATCTGACAATGCCTGATTGCCCACATAGGGGATTTGGATCCATGAGTTACCTTTGTGTGGCACTGTATGCACATCTGTGTAATTGGTATTCAGGCCTCCTCATGTGTTGTGTGGTTGCCTGGGGACACTGGTACCCCCCTCACCTGTTGTGTTTGATGTGCAGTGTGGGTCTGCCTGTTTGTGTATGTGCATCGGCACCACTGCATTGGCATATCTTAGGTGTGCCATTGGCTGTATGTTGTTTGGTGTGTTTGCCCTGCTGTCCCTGGGACTCCTAGGTCATCAGTCAGCACAATGATCATTGTGTGTGTGTCCCATTGCTGCCATGGTATGGTATCTGTTCACCTCCCTTCTACAGTCTCCACTGGGTATCTGAATTTGTGTGCCCATTGGTGCAAATATGTGGGTCTGCATTCTGATGGTCACTTCTGTCATTGAGTCATTGATGAATGTTGACAGTGTCAGCCCCCATGGGTGATGTTTGTCTGCACATGGCCAAAGGTATGTCTTGTTTGCACTGCACTGTTTGCCTCCCCCATTCTATGTTGCTATGGGACACAAGCACTACTTTGCCACTGATGTGTGTGTTGTTCTGTGACCAGGAATCATCCATGCAGTTTGGCAGTTGCAGCTTATTCTTTGTCAACACATACATTTTGGTCACTGTGATGATGGGGGTTTGGACCCCATTGCCACAATGTTCAATATGTGCTTCAGCTATGGACCCCACACTCACATTTTGGTCACTGTGATGATGGGGGTCTGGACCCCACTGCCACAATGTTCAATATGTGCTTCAGCTATGGACCCCACACTCACATTTTGGTCACTGTGATGATGGGGGTTTGGACCCCATTGCCACAATGGTCATGGCCTGATTGCATTGTGGGTGCCACACACATTTATGTGTGGCACTTGTGATAGGGGGTCACATTGTATGTCCACAGTCCTGTTCAGTGTTGTAGGCATTTGACACAGTCTACACACGCTTGTCATGGTGTTGGGGGGGATGTCTTTGTGTTGCATTCTTTCTGCTGGTGTGTGCTTCTTGTGGCATGTATTTGCCATCCTGTGAGTGGGGGTGGTAGTAGTAGGCATCCAGCCCCCCATGGGTAGAGGTGGTAGTAGTGGTAGGCACCTGGCACCCCCTGGGTAGAGGTGGCAGTAGTGGTAGGCACCTGGCACCCCCTGGGTAGAGGTGGTAGTAGTGGTAGGCACCTGGCACCCCCTGGGTAGAGGTGGTAGTAGTGGTAGGCACCTGGCACCCCCTGGGTAGAGGTGGTAGTAGTGGTAGGCACCTGGCACCCCCATGGGTAGAGGTGGCAGTAGTGGTAGGCACCTGGCACCCCCTGGGTAGAGGTGGTAGTAGTGGTAGGCACCTGGCACCCCCTGGGTAGAGGTGGCAGTAGTGGTAGGCACCTGGCACCCCCATGGGTAGAGGTGGTAGTAGTGGTAGGCACCTGGCACCCCCTGGGTAGAGGTGGTAGTAGTGGTAGGCACCTGGCACCCCCTGGGTAGAGGTGGTAGTAGTGGTAGGCACCTGGCACCCCCATGGGTAGAGGTGGTAGTAGTGACAGGCATCCAGCCCCCCATGGGTAGAGGTGGTAGTAGTGACAGGCATCCAGCCCCCATGGGTAGAGGTGGTAGTAGTGGTAGGCACCTGGCACCCCCTGGGTAGAGGTGGCAGTAGTGGTAGGCACCTGGCACCCCCTGGGTAAGGGTGGTAGTAGTGACAGGCATCCGGGCCCCTATGTGTATATGTGGCATTGGTGATGGGCATCCCGCCCCTATGGTGCTGCTGTTTCTGGAGTAAGTAATTTCTGCATCCCTGTGTGTGTGTGTGATATGTCGGGTACGTGTAGTTTGTGTTTGTGGTTGGTGTCTGACCTACCTTCTGCGCCGTACGCGTCCGTGCCTGTTCCGGTAGTAGATGTAGAATATTGGTAGGATCGGAACGATGGGATTCATTGTTGGTTTGTCTCGTTCGTCTTCGTCGTTGCTTCGCCTCGTCCTCGTCGCTTGCGTGTTTGTCTCGTAGCCGTGGATCGTGTTGTGGCGCGAATCGGAGCTTATGTGCGCCTCTCCCGGATGCTTTGACGTGCCGTGCGTAGCGACGTGTTTGGCGCGTACGGGAAGCGCATCGTACTTGTCCGGCCAGACGGGGCTGCTTTTTGGCTTCCGGGCGACTCGTATCTGCGTTTACGGATCCGGCTCGGTCGGGGATCAGGACCTGGATTGGGTGAGTACGACTCGGTCGGAATCTGTGCTGTTGTGCGCATCGTACTTGTTCGTTCGGATTCATGTGCGGATCGGTCGGGAAACAGGCATTCGCATGGCTTTTTCCCGACCGAATGGCGTTGGGTGCGTCTTTGACCGAGATCGGAATCGACCCCTATGTCGGGATTTGCGGATTGGAGCAGGTATTCAAGTTCGTATTTGTGCTTGATTGCAGACCTAGCATTAAGTAGTATGGCCGTAAGACCCTTCCCCCAGTTGTGGAAGATTGTTGGAGGCAGGAGAAGCCTTGGCAGAAGATATGCACGGGAGATTGCTGTTCTTAACACTCCTAGTAACAGTGGTTTGCAGACTTAGTTCTTCTATAAAGCTAAGCGGTGGATAGGACGCGGGATGTTTCTGTCTAAGAGGACATACTTGCAATGAGGACACAGTAAAGCGTTGTTGTTGATTTGGTCAAAAGAAAACATGACCGAACCGCACCTACCATTGTTGAATGATAGTAACTGTTCTCTTGTGTAAGCCAAGGTAGAAAAAAGACCAGGGGTCCTGGCGCAAGGCGCAGGGCGCAGTCTTGGCGCTGACGGGCGCAGACGGGCTTGCCTTTGGGGCACCAGCGGTGCGCCCGCTGCGCGCATCCGCTGCACATCCGGCTCTGCATGGGCTAAATGTGATTCCCCCGGAAGTGGCGAAAAGCTAGAGCGCCAACCCCCTTCCCCAAACTTGGCGACCGTGAGATTACACTACACTCTCTCCGCACAAACGGGAGCCCATAAGAGTGAGGAACTAATGCACAGGTAGGCAGTTGGTGGCGTGAGGCTTAAGAAGCTATTGTTAAAAGCAAAGTTAAAAACACAGCTGGGTAGTTAGCAATTAGCAGCAGCGTAAGGCTTAAAGGCTATTTTAAGAGCAAAGTTAAAATACAGCATGCAGAACATAAGCCAAAGCGAAACGGCGCCTTACTCAGCTTGCGACCGCTGCGCGTTCGACTCCGCATGGGCTAAATGTGATTCCCCCCGGAAGTGGCGAAAAGCTAGAGCGCCAACCCCCTTCCCCTAAGATGGCGACCGTGAGATTACACTACACTCTCTCCGCACAAACGGGAGCCCCACGGCGGGCCAGAGAGCGAGGAACTAAGGCACAGGTAGGCAGTTGGTGGCGTGAGGCTTCAGAAGCTATTGTTAAAAGCAAAGTTAAAAACACAGATGGGCAGTTAGCAATTAGCAGCAGCGTAAGGCTTAAAGGCTATTTTAAGAGCAAAGTTAAAATACAGCATGCAGAACATAAGCCAAAGCGAAACGGCGCCTTACTCAGCTTGCGACCGCTGCATGTCCGGCTCTGCATGGGCTAAATGTGATTCCCCCCGGAAGTGGCGAAAAACTAGAGCGCCAACCCCCTTCCCCTAAGATAGCAACCGTGAGGTTACACTACACTCTCTCCGCACAAACGGGAGCCCCCGCGGCGGACCAGAGAGTGAGGAACTAAGGCACAGGTAGGCAGTTGGTGGTGTGAGGCTTAAGAAGCTATTGTTAAGATGGGCAGTTAGCAATTAGCAGCAGTGTAAGGCTTAAAGACTATTTTAAGAGCAAAGTTAAATTACAGCATGCAGAACGTAAGCCAAAGCGAAACGGCGCCTTACTCAGCTAGCGACAATTAATATATTAATTAAAGTAATTCCTGGTGCATCTCCAGGACAATGAGCACACTATTGGAGACAGGGAGAAACAAGCAAAAATTGAATATAAAAATTAAATAATTGGTGGTTTCCCCCATTGCCCATGGGAACTCTGTGGTTGGCAGGTAAAAATCAAAAACATGAATTAAATAATTGCTGCTGTTCCTCCAGGAGCCCTGGGGGCTCTATGGGATGAAGGGGAAGGCCGGCAAAATTCAAATAAATACATTAAATAATTGCTGGTGCCCCTTTAGGGCCAACGGGGACTCTAGGAGAGGCAGGCAAATATCAGATAAATATATTAAATATTGCTGGTGCCCCTCCAGGGCCCTAGGGCACCTTATGGGAAATAGGGGACAGGCAAAAATAGAATAAATAAATTAAATAGTTGCTGGTGCCCCTCCGGGAGCCATTGTACTCTATAGGAGGCAGGAAATGGCAGACAAAACTTTAATAAATAATTTAAGTAATTGTTGATGGCCCCTCAGGGACCACGGACTCTATGGGAGGCAGGTAAAAATAGAATAAATAAATTCAAATCTGCAGGTGCCACTCCAGGGCCCATGAGCACCCTATACGAAGCTGGAGGCAGGCAAAAATTGAATAATTGAATACAAAAGAACAACACTGTAGTACAATCAGTCACATGCACAAATAAATATATCAGGAAAAAAAGAAAAAATGAACAAAAGTGTCATAGGCCTCTTCTTTCAGCTTTCCTAGAAAATGTCGTTTAAACATTTTTTTGTTGTTGTTGCAGTTTTATGAAGCATTAACTGGACCCGAAGGTTTTGGAGCACTTTACATGAGCACCAGTTACATTATACGAGAACATGTTCATTTTTGGCAGGCATGGGGAGATTAATTGTTTGCCCAGAATCACAGGATGTTGAGCCAACGAGGAGACTTGAACCTGTTTTACCAGTTCCAAAGTCGGCTATCGGGTTGTTATGCCACATCCTTTCCTGTTAAAGCTAAAGATTGAAACACTCACTGGCTGAACAAAATGGTGGTAGATAGCAAATCCACCACATGGCCACTGAAAAAACAGTCATGGAAAACAAAGAGAAATTGGCCACCAAACAAGCACACATTTTACTGGCTTCAAAAGATGGTGACATCACAAAATAAAATGATGGACGCAGTGTTGAAACTTTTCAAACATTCACAGAACTGGGTTTAATCCATCATTATTTCGCTCACCTCTTCACCCCAGTTTGTACCCAGCCATATGCAAATCAGCCTTGACCCTGCTCCCCATGGGAACAGTCCAGTCTGAATTGCCAAGCCAAGTGCTCCCTGGACTGGAGACAAGCATCCTGGGACTGGTTTTGGGGTATCACCCCACATCAGCCAGGCTAGTTTGAATCCTGTGGTGCAGCGAGCAAGGGACCCACATCTGGGCATACCCTTAGCCACTTAGGACGCACATAACAACATCACAAAATAAAATGATGGACGGAGTGCTGAAACTTTTCAAACACTCACCTCCAGTCACAGATCTGGGTTTAATCTATCGTTATTCTGCTTGCCTCGTCACCCCAGTTTGGACCCAGCCATATGCAAATTAGTCTTCACCCTGCTCCCCATGGGAGCGGTCAAGCCTGAACTGCCAAGACAGGTCCTCCCTGGCCTGGAAAAAGCCCTCCTGAGATCAGTTTTGGGGTATCACCCCTCATCAGCCAAGCTAGCTTGAATCCACTGGAGCAGCAGGCAAGGGACCCACACCTGGGGATACCCTTAGTCACTGATGGTGGTCACCACATGGCCAGCTAAGAAGGAGGAATAGAGAACAAAGACAAAATGGTGACCTATGACAAACACAGAACACACTGGCTAAACAAAATGGCCATCGCTGAATGGCCAGCGAAGAAGGAGGCTTGGAGCACAAAGAGAAAATGGCTGCATGCCGCAAACACACACCCACACTGCTGACACAAGATGGCCACCGCTGGATGGGTCGCAAAGAAGAAAGCATGGAGAACAAAGAACACATGGCAAACTATGGCAAACCCATACTTGCTACACAAAATGGCCACTTCTACATGTCCAACAAAAAAAGAGGCATAAAGAACAAAGGATAGAGTTGCCCTGTTCTGTCTGAAAAGCCTCCCCATGAAAAACATCATGTAGGATTATAAGATATTTATTTATCCAATGTGACTGGGCCCACACACATGCAACTGCCCTGTATTCATGACCATTAAATCAGCACATTCCAAAAACAAAAACAAAATTAAGTTTAATATTCCTGGGGGTGTAGCCAAGCAACATGGCAAACAGGACGTGTGCCTGAGGAGCTCCGATCTCTTCATTAACATCCTGCACAATCCTCCTCCAGAAAATCACATAAAAAACACTCCAGAAACTGCTCCTATTGATGCACCCCATGAGTGATGCATCTGGTGGACTGCGAGCATGAAAATAGCGGGTGAGACTGAGCACCATGACTGGAGGCTGCCGACCACTTCAGGTGGGCCTTGGAGAAGCGGCATGCTGCAGATGAGTGTCTGATGGGGGAGGCCGTGTACAGCTGGCTTCGATTGGAGTTCCAGAACTCCACGGCCTGATGGTCATTGGGAGGCAGTATGGGAGGCTGCTGACAATTGTGCCCGGTGGCCGTGGGAAAGATCAGCACTGTGGCTGGCCGCGGCCTGGTTAGGTTGTGGGCCCTGAGAACTGTGGCACTCACCGACCCCAAATCCCTGCACTAACGAAAACCGGGAGAGAGGCAGCCATAGAGACCACTGTGCGACTTGGCCGTGGTGCCAGGCTGGTGGTGCCAGGGGCCTGAGCATCAGCTAGCTTCAATTGGGAGGTGAGAACTGGCAAACATCGGGGTGGGCCCTGAACTGTCTGTGACCTGCTGAGACTCTGCGGGGTGACAGGTCTCTCTCAGCCATTTATTTTGCCCTCTGGGAAACTCGTGACTATACCTGGCATGGACGTCTGAGGGCCTGAGCAGATAGAATTTGTGCACTGGACCCTCTCGCGAATAGTTGCTCTGCACTGGTGAGTGTTGCTTACTACTGGGAGTTGCAGGAGCACTGCTGGAACAGTGCCTCCACCTGGAGGGGCCTTTGTGTTGCTCGTACTGATGAAACTGCTTGCGGGGAGACTGAGGCACCCCTACTGCCCTGCGCTTGTGGAGCTTAGCTTTGCAGAGGCCTACTGACTGAGCGAAAATGTGGACTCCTGGTGCTGCTTGAGGGGCCATAGGCAAACACAAAATGCTTGGGTCCTAGCAGGGTAATGCCATCACACAATATACTGTTACTCCAGTCCCAGTTTCCGTGGCTGCAGGGCCGGATTGTCCCTCTCTGGACCAGGAAGAAAGCGACCCCACTCTGAGGGAACGAATGAGAGCGGAACTGCTGGCTACCATACAGCAGGTGGCCCTAGAGGAAAAAATTGAGATGGTGACTGGGAATGTCAAATTCCTTTGCACGCACCTCCTCAAGGTGGCTGAAAAGCAGCATGAGGCGAGAGAATCAATTACCAAACTCAGAACAGAGGTCAGGGTCCTGAGGAGCAGATGGCGAAGAAGCTGGAGGCTAAAGCTGAAGAGACAGAGGGCTGCTCCAGGCATAATAATATTTGTGTGCTGGGATTCCTGGAGGGGGTGGAGACCCCATCTGTGGAGCTCTTCCTTGAGGGCTGGATTTGTCAAACTTTGAAGCACTAGGGACTCCCAGTTCTGTTTTCAGCGGAAGCGAGTGCACAGGGCGCTAGCGGCCCGTCCTTTCACTACAAAGAGAGGGACTGTATTGTAGAAGCAATTAGGGAGTTCAGGGCACTGCTGTATGAGAATTATTATTATTATTATTATTAAATTAAATTTATATGGCGCACAGCTACCCGGAGGTTTCCCGGCGCCTACGGACCGCGCTAAAGAAAAGAACATGCTCTAGTGGTTGAATAACTAAGTTTTTAAATCCTTACGAAATTTATGATAGATGGTTTCCTGGCGTAATTGAAATGGAAGAGAGTTCCATAAAGAAGGAGCTAAGTAGGCAAAAGACCGTCCGCCCATGCGTACTCGTTTGATCTTAGGAACTTGAAATTTTAATTGATTAGAGGATCGCAGAAGTCTAGAGGGAAGGTAAGGATGCACCAAAGCACTAAGATAATGTGGTGCTAAATTCATTTTAATCCTATGCATATAGCAGAGGGCTTTGAATTTTGAACGATTTTCTATCTTAAGCCAGTGAAGATCACGGAGAGGACCTGAGATGGAGGCCATTCTGGGTAGCTGACATAGTAGTCTGGCCGCAGAATTTTGGACCACTTGCAGCTTACGGGTCACTTATCCTATTGCCATATATCCAGACTATACCCACAAGGTGCAAACCCAAAGGAAATACTATCTGGAAGTCAAACACAAAACTCAAAGCCACGAATCTGTGCTACATGTTGCTGTATGCTGCCAGACTGCGCATGATCGACAACAGAAAAATATACTTTTTGACAGGCTGGAGGACGTCTTGTCTTCGCTTGAACTCTGGGACAAGGTGCCTGTGTGCAGGCTGGAGGTGGAGCAGGGCACTATGGGCCCCCAAAGGTCAGAAAGGCATAGAAGGTCTCTGCGGGTATGGTTGGGTGTTGTTGGTGTTGGCACGCACAGAACCCCGCTTGTGAAAGAGAATTGCACCGCATCTCATGAGGAGGTATAATTGTTGCTAGCAAGCCTCACTCTCACGAGTAGATGGGGAGGGACACTGCAGTTGACCTGGAGGAGCCTGATTCATGTACTAGTGAGCTTGGTGAATTAAACCCTAAAACTGTTGCCATTTAGCATCATTTTAGTTGCATGTTGAGAACTGATGAACTCCTGTGCGGTGGCCATTTCACTGGACATTGACATTTTCCATTATGGGAGTGGTGAAATTGATGCGTATATGGGAGCATGGGAGATACCTACTGACTGGAGAGGAGGAGACACTGCTCCCTGGTATGCTACTGGAGCTGAATTGAGGAGTGGTCCTCACAGTTGGGGACTTTAACTGTGTTCTGGATGTTAAGCTAGACAAGGCACTGCAGAGGCAGCAACTAACCTGGGCATGATAGCAGCCCTGGCTGACACAATGTTAAATGCAGGCTTCAGATATGCCTGGAGGGAATTACACCTGACATATAGGGATTATTCTTATTACTTTTCTACACACTACACATATAGTTGGCTTGACCAAGTCTTGACTGCTGACCTGGTCATGCATAGCATAGTGTTTGCAAAATATCTGAGCATATTCCTTTAGGATCATGTCCCAATGGTGGTGAGCTGCAGTTGAAGGATGGAGGGGAGGACCTCTAGTCAGGAGGCTGCTGATTGACATTCTGATGGAAGAGGTGTGCCTGGCGGACCTTTTGGAGGCACGCGTATGAATATTTGATGGGTAACTGGAGTTTGACAGGTACAAGGGCAAATGAATGGGAACCAATGAAAGTGGTGGTAGAGGGAGTGTACCTAAAGAAAGCGTATGGGGTGGAGAAACAACTACAAAAAGACCTGTTGCACTGGGAGGAAAGGCTAGTCAAGGCACAGTGTGGGGAGGAGGTTTCACCTGTCTCACAGTTCTCACAGCGGGAGCTACTGGACCTGAGGTGCTGCATTGGGGACATATGGGACAGACTGGACAAATATGCCCTTAAAACATATTGTGAGGCTATAGACAGGGAGGGGGCAAACCCAGCTGCTTACTTGCCTCGGTGCTGCACAGAGAAAAGGAGATATTGCTGGTATTTTGACTAGAGCACCCAGATGGCACAACTGCAGTTATGCAATGATGCTTTTGTGGACCATTTGAAGGGGGTGTAAGTGGAGGTGCCATTTAGTGCAACGCCTGACACGGACAGAAAGATGTGACTGCTGCAGTGGTGCCTAGGGTGCCTAGGGTGCGGAAGGCCCTCATGGAGGGCATAAAAACAGATCTCACCTTGGTGGAACATCGGAAGGCCCTGTGTTTACTAGGGGCAATACGGTGGAGGAGATGGCTTTATGGAGGAATACTATCAAGCCTTCCTGCCACTGCTTTCTGAGAGGTTGCTGGAGGTGCTCCTGGCACACAAAGTGGACTCCCAGCCACTGACTATGCGGGAGGGAGATATAAGTGTGCCAGGCGGTGTATTGACAAATCTGGCATCCCATTGATCCTTGACAATGCTCAACATAGACACTAAAGTCCTCTACAAAGTGCTGGCTAATAGACTGCAACAGGTCATTGGCCAGTTAGTGGATGAGGACCAGTGCGGGTTTATTCCAGGTCTTAGCGCATGACAGTACTGCAGCCATGAACCTAAGAAGATTCACCTCTTGATGCACTCGGTGCTGCAATGTGAGGAGGAGCTTGCCATTGATGCGATTGATTTAGAAAAGTCATTTGACACCCTGAGTTAGAAATATTTGATGGAAGTGCCATGTCAGGTGCGGTTTGAACCTAATTTTAGTGACTGGGAGCAGCTCCTCTACAAGGGACCCACAGTGCAGGTGCAGATGGGAGGAGTAGTGTTGAAATCTTGGTCTGTGGGACTGGGCACTAGACAGGGATGCCCCCTATCTCCCCTCTTGTTCGCCTTAACGCTGTTATCATTGGCACTTAGGATTAGTGGGGACTTCTCAGACTGGGGATAGAGATCAAAAGTTCAACGCATCGGGTGTCCTGGCAAGTGGATGATGCACTTTTTGTCTTAAGAAGCCTCAGGCTTCACTGCTTCTTCAGATGAGACTGCTGGAAGAGTTATTGAAGGTCTCTGGTGTCTGGGTTAGCCAACACTAGGGCCTTCTATCTACCCTGGGGGACTTGATCAGACTGGAAGGCGGGAGACTTCTGGATTTGATGCTTTTTGATACCTGGGAGTTCAGGTCTCATCAACGGGCGATCACTAATAGTCATCTAACATGGGGAGGATAATAGAGGGTTTCATGCCTCAATGTATTTTTGATACACACTTCCGCTCTCCCTCATCGGATAGATAACGATAGCTTAGATTGTACTGTTGCCACTCTGCCTTTATCACCTACAAAAAGCCCTCTGTCCCCTAAAACCAGACCTCTTTTGGCATTTAAGCAGCCTTATGGTGTCCTTGGTATGAGCTGGTGGGTGCCCTAGAGTGGCGCTGGGAATTCTTCAAATGGATCAGCTGGGAGACCTGGGGTTGCTGAACCTTGATTTGTCCTATTGTGCCACATTCAACATGGTGTTAAGTGGCTGGTGGAGGATGATAATTGGGAGAAATGGCTGCTGGAGGGTGCATGTGGGGGGAATCATTGTCTGTACTGCTAATGAGTGGTGGCAATTTGGAGCCTGGAGTGCCATATGTTGTATGACAGACTGCCCACATCTGGGAACAGATTGTTAAACAGGTTGTTGGGCATCTAGCATTTGCTAGGGACTTGAGCATCTGGGATCTGCAACCCTTCTGGCAAATTTGTGGTGACATGACGATTGCTGTATTTAGGAAGGGAGGCTGCTTGTTGCTTGAGGTCTTGCAGCCAGGGGATAAGTTTGTTAAGTTCCAGGATGCAAATGACACCTTTGGGGTTGGCCCAGGGCAATTCTGCAACATGCCAAACTGGCTGGAACTGTCTGAGAGGAGTGGATGGGTTTTTACACTGCTCCTCCCACGATGCACATCCTTGAAACCAATGGCAGCATGGCATGGTACGCCATCTAGTTGCACTGAAGTATAAAGCTCTGAAGGCTGATTCTCTTGAACCTGGATATAAGGCCAGACGTGCCTGGAAAGAGAACTTGGATGTCCCATTGACAGACAGTGAATTGGTGAGGACATGGAAACTGGTATGGAGAGTGTCGGGGAATACACAATTTAAGTTAATACATTTTAACTTCCTTCTTCGCACGTTCCTAACCCCGAGTACATTGGCAAAAATATCCCCACCAGAGCACAAGACTGACCGCGGTGTGGGGCAGGTGGAGCACTGTTCCTCTGCATGGCCTGGTCTTGCCTGGAAGTCTTAGAATGTTGGCATGAAGTGGGGGACATAGTCATGGGGGTTAATGGGATCACATTCCCTTTGCAGCCTCACCAAATGTTGCTGGGTCTGGTGTAGCAACCGAAGGGGCAAAAATGCAATATAAATTTCTTCAGTTAGCCCTGCTGTTTGCAAAGTGGCAGATTGCCATTGACTGGTTAGGTGTACATCGACCCAGCATTGAGCTGTGGATACAGGACCCCATATAAAATCGACCAGATGGGACGAGAAAGCCCAAGATGACTTAACCACCTGGGTCACCATCATAGAATACTTCACTGATAGGGGAAGACTGGGGAACGAGGGACTAGTCAAGCTACAAACCAGTCTTGTGATGGAACTTAGAAGTAGGAGGGGTGCTCAACAGAATCATCATTGTACCTCGAGTGGGACAAGCTGGATGTAAAACACGCGCTGACTTGAGAAACTGGGCATAGGACTTCATAGGGATGATTGAAGCTGGTTACAGAGCATGGGGCCTTGACAAAAGGGTGAGGGTGTTGAAAAGGATGGGAGGAACACTTAAGAGTCATAGAGATTTGAGTCTTACTGTACTCCTTATACTTAATTTGTGCATCTATTAAAAACTAATGAATCAGCATAACAGGACTGTTCTTGAATGTTTCGTAAAATGCATAAATAATGAAGTTTAAAAAAATGTTTTAAAATTCTCCAAATACAATATCAGCCATGTTACACATTCACAAACTCACGAAAAATGGTGGGCAAGCATATGGGGAAGATGAAGGAAGATGTCGGGCTACATTGGACTGGCCACCAGGAAAAACCTCAACTATAGCCACCATCAGGCACACACAAAGAAAAAATAACGTACATTTTGCATTTAATCCAAGGTTATCTAAAACCCTATCGCAAAACAGCAATGAGAATATGAAAAATACAACAAAAATACATCCACAGACTAGTGCAGGGCAGACTAGGGCCTAAACAGTAAAACAATATCACAGTAAAATGATATAAAATCAGGGAAAAATTCACAGAACCCAGACAAGAAAATGCATATTTAATCCTAGGCCTCCATGATCAAAAAAGTACAAACTTGTTATCCCTTAAAAAAGTTAATCCCACATGGGCCCCTACTCCAGTTCAAACTCCGGGTAACCACCAAAAAGATACAAAACAAAAAAAGAGCCAAAAACTAGCAAAAATACTGGCGCATTCCCTCTGTCAAACAACAAGCTTTCCCAAAGTGCTGCATTGAACTTACTAGATTTTTCCCAACAAGTTACGGCTTCAAAGGTGTGGATGCAGCAGGGACTGCAGTCCAAGTGTGTGACGGTTTCCCTAAAAATCCAAATTTAAACCAACCAAGGGCTGAACAAAGCAGAGGGAGAAGTCTTCAGGACAGAAAGAGGAAGTTGCTATTGCAAGCACAGTAGCCTCACAGTCTCTATGTAGTTCCTTCCTGCTTAATAAACAAATTTAAAAAACTGTCCCTTCATGTAAAGTACCTAATTGAAAATGCATATCTAGTGGATTTGAAGGCTACTCAGATACAAAATGTACCCAAATTGCTGACCAGAGCCCACCCGCATTAAAGAACTCCTACTCATGTTTCAAAATCCTACTTACCATTGTTCTGTTCTGTTCTGTTATGTTATGTTATATTATATTATATTATATTATGTTATGCAGGTTTGTAAAGCACACTATTACCCCGGGAAGGTATGTTGGCACTGAGCAGGTGTGAGTCTAGCCACATTTAGGGTCTAGTGGGACTGCTCGAAAAGCCATGTCTTCAGCTTCTTGCAGAATTTAAGAAGTGAGGAGCAGGCTCTTACATATATTGGCAGTTCATTCCATGCTTTAGGAGCAATGTAGCAGAAGACTTGACTGCTGAATGTGGTTTTTCCTATGTATGGGATGAGTGTAAGTAGGATTCCAGACAAGCCTAGGTGTCTGGAAGGTTTGTCAATGCAGATGCGATTGTTGCGGTATGCTGGGCCATTGTTATGTAGTGCCTTGAAATTGTGGTCGTGGAGTTAGAATTGTGCTCGTTTGTGAATGGGGAGCCATTGGAGCTCCATCATGTGAAATGTGATGTGAGTGAGGTGTGGAAGGTTGAGAGTGATTATAACCACTGAGTGCTGAATGGTTTGCAGCGTTCTGATGAGTTCTTTGTTGATCCTGGCATATAGGGTGTTCTCGTAGTCCAGTTTGCTTGGTACCCAGGTGTGCATGATGGTTTTCCTGGTGCTGATTTTGAGCCATTTAAAAATATTCCTCTGCATCTTCAGGGTATGGAAACATGAGAGGTGATGGCATTGACTTGGGCGGTCATGTCAAGTTTGCTGTTGATAATGATCCTATGCTCTTGGCATGATTGATGGGGGTGGGTGTCAGTCCTAAATCTGTTGATCACTAGGTGGAGTCCCACAGTGATGTGCTCTTTCTGAAGATCACTATTTCAGTCTTGTTGGTGTGTGTTAGAAAGTTGGTCTTCATCCAATGGGCGATTTCAGTCATGCAAGCATTGAACTTGATCTGGGTACTGGGCATCCTGTCCGTGAGGGAGAGAGCAAGTTGTGAGTTGCCGACATAGGAGAGGACATTGATGTCATGAGAATGGATGATCCTGGCTTGAGGGATCATGTATATGTTAAAGAAGGTAGTACTCAAGGAGGATCCTCACAAGTTCTACAGATGATGTTGTGGGTGTCCGAGTTGTACGGTGCCAGGCTGACTGACTAGGTCCTTCAAGTCAGGAAGGAGAAGATCCACCAGGGTGAATGTCTTTAGATTCCAATGTTGTGTAGGTGCTGGATGAGGATGGGGTGGGAGACTGTGTCAAATGCTGAGGACTGCTCCAGGAGGATGAGGGTTGCTGTGTCTCAAGTGTCATATGGATGTCATCAGTAGTAGTGAAAAGGGAAGTTTTTGTGCTGTAAGTGGGTCTGAAACCAGAGTGGTGTTGAGGAAATGGAGGTCGTTGAGGTATTCAGTGAGGTGTCTGTTGATTATTTTCTCTAAGACCTTTGGCAGAAAATTATATCAGGGAGATTGGTCTGTAGTTGGGGAGCGTTGAAGAGTCCGCAGA
Organism: Calotriton arnoldi; assembly: GCA_963921515.1. Taxonomy (NCBI): domain Eukaryota; kingdom Metazoa; phylum Chordata; class Amphibia; order Caudata; family Salamandridae; genus Calotriton; species Calotriton arnoldi. The sequence goes on along the minus strand of CAWUFW010006309.1, from coordinate 19,596 downwards.
GGGTTTCTTCAGCAAAGGGAGGAAAGGTGCATGTTTCCAAGCATCGAGGAAGATCACTGAAGAGGTGGAGGCATTCAGAATGGGTGTGAGCATGGTGCTGATGGGCTGAAATACTCTGGAGTAGGAGTGGTGGGGACAAGGAACCAATGGATCTCCTGTACGGATGGACTTCAGGTGGTGGTGGTTTCTTCTGGGGAGATGACAGGCCATGTGATTAGCACTGTTTCTTGGAGTAAGATTGGGAGGCGTTTGGCATTGCCTGTCAGGTCCAGTTGTGGGTTGAAGTTGCTGTAAATGGCTTCAATTCGAACAATAATTGTCTCACTTAAACTACAGCCCACAGCATAACATCAATTCTCAACGTCACTTATACGCTGAAGCCAGTATAACTCGCCACATTTACAATAAATATTTTTACAAATGTTTTTAATTATATATAATAATGTATTTTGAAACTCAAAATCTTTATTTTTTCATAAACAGGTAATTATATAAAATAATTAATGGAGATGCAATTGGCGAGTTATAATTGCTTCAGTGTATGAGTAACGTTGAGAATTGATGTTACACGGTGGGCTGTAGTAAGTGGGACAATAAGTGGGGCAATTAACGTTGGAATTAAGAAAAGAAATAAATAACTATAACTATTGTATTTCTAATGTTTGTGTAGTTTAAATATGGTGTGTCATTGTGGAATATTATAATAACCCCTAACTATAACTCACTTGTAACATTAGTATTTTTGGTGAATTTTAAGGGTTTTACATTAAATTACATGATATTTTTAAGAAAGATGTTATAGAGTTAGAATATGTTTGTTGTGTTTTTTTGTTTGAAAAGTACTACATATTTAAAATGTAACCAAATAAATATGTGTTATAATATGTGTATTGTCTTTAAATAAAATTGTTATTCTATGAAGAAATGTAGTTAATTATATATATAATTTAAAATAGTATAAAGAGTGTGTGCTTTTTTGTTAGTAGTATTAGGTTACACTTTTGTAGCCTACTTTATTGTTTGTGTGCATATATATTTATAAAATGAAACAGTTGTAACTGTTACTATATTTGTAACATACTTCAAAAATATGTGTTTTTAAGGGAGGTATTCTGGATTGTGACTCTGGATTGTTGTAATTGTTTGTATTTTTTTAGATTTTCCCTGTGCCACAGCACTATCTCAGTAGTACTGCGGAACCACACAATTGTAAGAAAGCTTCTGTAAAGATTTGTTGTGGAACCAATAGAAAGCATGATGTTATTTTAGTTTCTTATTTTGCTTTTGAGTCTATCAGAAGTAGAACAGTTGTGGAGCTGCTTTCACTGGTTTTGCTGCTATTTACAACCATGGCAGAAACAAGAGAACCTAGTGGAGTTCCTCAAGCTGCAATGGAGGAGGAAGAGGAGGCCATTACAAAGGAAGATCAAGAGCTGATGCAGAAAATACAGCAGAAGGAATTGGTGGCCTTGCAGTTTATCCCCTTCCCAGCCGGGGAGAACAAAGTCAATGCACAGCATGTGACATCCACCTTATGGCACAGAGTGATTTCATATACAACTGGACTGCAGTACTCCATGGGTACAACTGGAATGCAGAAATACCTCCACGCCATGCATTCCATCTGTTCAGCTCGGACTGTATGGAAAAGTGAGCTGGAATATGCTCAGCTAGATAAGGCAACATCGACACCAGCTGCTGAAGTCCCAACTGCTACACCTACCACTCGGCCATGAAGACTGCAGTAGTACCACCATCTATTTCCTCAGCACCTCCCCCAATCCCACCACTTGGTTTCCATTTTTAGGAAATCTGTGTTTAAAGGGTAACTTAGTGTCATCACATTCTGTCCATCCTGTATTGTTTCTTAAGTATATTGTATAATGTCCTGATATAGTGTTTTTTCCATGATGGAAAATAATCGCAGGACAAGTGAAAATGAGTGGGTAGCAGTAAATTCAGTATTTAAGATACTAATTTATAAATTATTTGGAATACTTCTTTGTATCATAAGCATAAATACTTATTGGCCATAGTTAAACAAAGTGTCGACACCACCGTTGATCCATAATGTTTGAACAAGTTACACAGCTTGATATATTAATTTTCTAAATTAAATTGATTTACAAACAGGAATAGAAAGGTATACAAAATATTTCAAATTCCGTGTCTGTTGAGAAAGCATTCAAGCATGTACCTTACAGCAAAAAGATCTGTATGTGGCAAAGTCTTATTAGCTACGATTTTGAGAGTAGGTATATAATGTTCTTGGGCGTCCTGTTGCTCATTTATTGTGAAGCAAACTGTTTCTGTACAAACTTCAACAATATCTCTAATACCACTTGTAGATTGACCCAATTTGTTCTCGATTTGAAGTAGGGAATGAGTTGGAGTCTTACAAAAACCTTGTCTGTATTTTTTAGAAGCACTTCCTTTTAGTAAAGGTAAATATAAAATCAGATTAGCAATGACATTTCTCAAAACTGCAGGGATAATAAACATGCAGATGATTTGCAGGCATGCGCTGTGATGCTTCCTGAGCTGTTGAACCCCCATACGCTAGTCCTCCATGAACTGAGCTGGGCAAGCAGCTGGACCTGTGCATGGAGGGGGGTCAAGGGTCACCAGGACTCTGATAGGGGGGTGGGAATGGGCTTGGTTTAGGAAAACTGACATGTCTAGTGTTCCATTATGCTGTAATGTGACGTGTTGGTTTGTGGGGCTTTGGGTGGAAAGGGATTCATTTTGCTGCTGAATGTACATTGCTATGTTTCTATTATGTCATCATGCTGACCTGTGATACTTTTATTGTCTTGCTGATGTAAAATGCCACTAAAAACATACACTTTAAAGAAAAAACAATGATATTACTCTAGCAGTTAATACCATTTGTATTACTGAACTGAAAGACAAAAATTTCAAGGTGGTGTACTGTTTTCTTTTTTTTACACAGTTGTGTGTTTTCTAAAGGCTCATTGGTTGTGAACCTTTATTTCATTTTCATATATATTTTAGGTTTACAGACCACCAGATATTCTCCCAGAGAAGGAGTATACATTTTTGCCAAACACTTATCTTTACAAACACAAGAAGTGTCTGCATTAATTTTTGTGTCATCTAGATCTATAAAATATAATCCTTGTAATGTTTTAACATATGATAAAGCAACATATGCCATACCCTCTTTAAAAACAGTAGAGCCAATGTTAATTAATGCATAATCCAAGCTTAAAGTTTGAGACTTATGTATTGTTACAGCATAAGCTAAATATAGAGGAAATTCTCTTCAAATATCTGTCTTTCTTCAGTATAAATCTTGCAGTTGCTCTATAAAAAGTGTTTGGGTACTTAATATTGTCAAATTGTACAGTAATAAATTCAATATCATCATTACTTTTGTATTTAACAAAATGTAATATTGCTCCATTTACAAGTCCATGTTCCACATCCAAATTGCAACATAAAATAGCACAGCATGTTTTGCTAAGAAATAAGTATTTTTCTAATCCTGCAATCTGTGACACAGATTTCTCCATATTTATTAATTTAGTAGATAAGGATTTAATTATAGGAATATTTGTTCCATAAGTTTCAAAACAATCTTTACAAGGTAAATATATAATTGTTTCATTTTCCATAGATAACATTTCCATATTTAAATCACAGCACTCTTTTAGCGTTCGGCATCAAATAAACATCGGGTAGTGTTTCCAAAAGAAGATTATGCATATCTTCTGCTGCATTTTTAAATGTGGGAATAAAATAAATGTACTTCTTGTTAGAAGCATATATTTTGCCTTGTCGGTTACAATTCGTAGCCTAATATCTTTTAATATTACCATATTCTGTGTTGTGTTTATAAATAGTATTTTTTAACATTGTGAATTTCCTCTGCCAATGTTTGTATATGTGTGTATTTATGTTATTTATGTTGTACCTCTTTCAGCCCTAATGAAGTTCAATCATTTGAACGAAACGCGTTGGCTGAGGCTTTTTGCACAATTTGATGGATTATGAAATAAAGAATCCATTTTCACAAAGGAACTGAACAGTCTTTATTATTGAAACGGAATAATGTGGGAGTGCACCGCTCCACATTTTCTCTAAATCGATACAGCCTATAAGTTCAAAGATTGCTCAGCAAATATCTCTTCTCATACTTCCTTCTTATCTGTTTTTCAGCTTTAATAATATATGAAGTCAAATAACAGGTGACAGCAGTCAAATTATCAGCAACAAATTGTATATAGATATTAACATTCCACATGTAAGTATTAAATGGTTGTAGTCAATTATCCTCTGTTATGTGTGCCCTCTTTTTAAATTCTACGGGCCTCATTACGATGTTGATGGGACGTTTTGTTGTTGTTGGTCCCACGACATCTATGTCCACGGTCAGACCGCCTCATTGTGATGCGGTCGGTCGGGCCCGCATTGCTCGAGGGACCGACCGTCAGCTTCCGACGGGCTCAAGGAGCCCATCGGGCAGTCGGTCGGATTGCTTCCCCACAATTGAGGTGGCATCGTAATCGGACCCTATGTGTTTTTGGGGACTTTCCTTTCACGACATGCTTAAGAGAAGACATTAGATTGCTGACTCTACCTTTAGTTAAAATTGGTCTTGGGAACCCAAAACAACATTTTGTGCACTGTTTAGATTTGTTTTGAAATTTTCGTAAACAGTTTTTTCTGCATTTGTAACTTTGAAACTTAATAACGTGTTCAAACAATTCCTTTGTTTGTTTCTTTATTTGGGATGTCACAGGTAACATATTGCTCAATAAACTTAACAACAGATTCATCTGAGTCATGTCCAAATTTGGGTACATTTTTTATCCATAACAGCATATGAATTGAGGTGCACGTCTCGCTTGGTACTCTTTTCGCCAAAAGAAATGAACAAACTCTCCTAGGGCATTTTTATTTTTATTTGTTAAAAACTCAAGCATACTTTGAAATTTGTTATTAAAACATCTGAAGACATTTGCTGGATCCAAAGAACAGAATTCCACAGTTTTTAAACACAGCATCTGTGAGATTATTGTTAGCTTCAAGTAGAAAACTGTATAAATCATCCCATAGGTATTCTGCACAACTCAAAGTAAGAAACCACGTAGGTGGTCCCAAATTCCTCAACATACATCTTAGTTCTCCATGTCTTCAGAACAAGTATTCATTTGTACCTTGCTGACATGCCATAACATTTATTAAGATATATTCTAGGTTTTCATCATTGCTTTTCACCTTGTTTAGGAAATGTTTAGCTAAGTTATTAAATGCTATTCCTGTTTGCACCACATGCTCAACAGCATAAGAGGTAATGGATAATTCACTTTTTAATATAGTAAAGTAAAAACATAAGGTATGTTTTGCTTAAAATGTGGGTCCTCTGAATATAGTCTTCTAGAACGATAATCCGATGCAGGAATTTGACTAGGACGATCATCGTATCGCCCTCCTTTTCCAGTTGGAATTAACATTTCATAACATCTAGCTTCTAAAGTTTTTCCCAGGTACTAAATGGATCTCCTGTAGCCTTTATCATTTGATAAAGTTCTAAGGCATCACCTATTAATTCCTTAGAATGAAATGGGTGTATACTATAGTGCTCATATATTTTTTCTGACTGTTCTGTAGTAATTTTCTCAAACTGACCAACGTTAGTTTTATCTGTAAATACCAGGTCAGCGGTATCTATGAAGTCATTAAAGTTCAAAATTTGGTAGTGTATGTTATTTTTTAACAGGTGTGAAACAGCATCTTGTATTTTAGAAATGCTTATTCATTCTTGCCACTTTTCTTATCTTTTGTTGCCACTCTATTAACAAATATTAAACTAAAGGTTCTTTTAATTTGTGCTCTAATCCCACAGTTTCAATATATATTTTTTAAATCTAATGGTAGAAAAACAACCTTTTCTTTTAGAGCAGGGACTTATTCTTGAGGTTGAAATTTCCCGGAGTTAGGTTGCATTCTAATAATAGTTAGAAATGGAAGTAAAGTTTGAATTAATACACTTTCATATAAATGTAAATTTTGTAATTCTGAAGGTATATAGTAAATCTCCAAATTATTATAAATTGCTGTGAAGGCATAAAGTTATAGTCAGTGCAAACATCATATCTGTTTTCCACATTAAGATAAATTACTAATTTCTGACAAGCTACTCTGTCTTCTTTATCGTTTTTTTGTAGTAACTCGATATATTTAGTTTGTTTGGCATAATGTGTCCATCTGCAGCAAATACACAGTTTATTAAGAATTTCAGAAATGCTTTTGTTAAATTCCAAAATATTGAATTTGTACTTTTTCAAATCCATAATTGGATTGTCTGTTGTACTTTGTGAGTATACAATATTTGGACACACCGAAATTTCAGATTCGCCATCAAAGTATTGTGATTGTATATACTTTATAATTGATAGGACCTTTTCTGGATTACAGTGTAGTAGGGAATAATTTATTTGCTCCAATTGTATTTCTGGTCCTTGAACAATGTATAAAGTGCGTATAAGTTTCTGCATCCTCGAATGATGAGTTTAAAGCATTTTATTGTGATGAAAATTTGAATTACACATTTCATTTTAAAGGCAGCCTAAAGAATGGCTTTGTAGCTGTGTAATATTTCTAAATGGACATTTGTCCGATGCTTGCAAAATCTTTATTTTCCCTTGCAAATGTTTTTTTTTTTTTAAACTAGTGATAAACGTGTAGTTTTTCCATATATTTCATCTGAACCTTGCATACATAAGCAGGATGCCTTTAGCTTTCTCCTCAAAATAATGTTTTGAGGGTCTGTTATATGCTTAACTTTTTTTCTAATCAATATCACAGCGCCATGCATAACTTCATAGCAACGTCCTTTGTTATTTACAGATAGGACCCAATTTGTGTATGTATGATAGCCTCTTCCTGAAAGTATGGTTCAGTGCTGGATGTGTGTCTCCAACAGCCTACAAAGATATTTGAAAAGTTTAACTGATGCAATTGCTTTTTCCTAACTTATATAATTTGTATGTTAAGATTAAATGTGACAATGATTTCATGCGATTGATAGTTAAAATGAATAAATTCATTTTATAGCAAACACTTTTTACTTAATCAATTGAACATATGGTTTTTATTTCAGTTTGGCAGTATGGTTTTTTGAACTGGGATAATTTAGAGTAAATTCGCAAGTACTGTATTTGCAAACTGTTTATATATAATATTTTTTTTAATTTATTTTTTTATTGATATTTACACCTGAGTTAAAGCTTTAATACAACAATATCTGACCAGTGAGAGCAGGAAAAACCATAATCTTCATGATAGCAAAAGTGTTGTTATAAATAAATTCATAGTTAGGTATAGTTTTTCTTAAATACAGGTAGTAAAATTTTACATAAAAAATATTACGTGTTAGTGGATAATCACAGATTATCTTATTGCTTAATTTCATCTACATTCATCAGTACAGAATATAAAAACTGACATTAATACACATTAGGGCCAAAAGTGCAATATGATCATAACTTCAAGCTATTGTCGAGCTACAGGCTGAGCTTATAGCTAAAAGTATGCTGTCCTCTAACGAATTATGTCATTAAAAACCATATGTGTAAGCCTAATATTTTTTGCTGTTTTGCCTTACTTGTTTAATGCAAGTCCTGTGTCACTCTAGGTTCAGTTAGCCAGTTTGTAACTGGGAACCATATCCTCTCCCCCATTCTTTTCTTCCTATTACCTTTGAGTTTATACAAGTTGACCTCCATATTATAGATGTTCAAAAACCTGTTCCTCCCTATTACAAAAGTCGGGGATCCAGTTTCAGCCAATCCGAGGCTATACATATTCATGCTACTGCAGTAGCTACAAAGATTAAATACGTTTCTTCCTGGCTTAAAATATTAAAACCTATACTCTCTCCCAGGAGCATTGTGGCCGGTGTAAAGTTAATAGGCTTTTTAATAATATGTTTTAGGAAAGCCTCTATCCCTTTAAGAAAGGGTGATAACTTGTAACACGAAAAAAACATATGTACAATCTCTGCCTGATCGGCTCCACACTGTTTGCATTTTCCATCAAATTCAGGTCCCCATATAGACATTTTTGCAGGAGTATAATACAGGTTAAAAACAGTCTTGAAAAACTGACTTTTAAGAATCACTGTTAATAAAACTTTCTCACACATTTCTAGAGACTCCTGTAGACTTAGGGGTCGATTCCGATTCAAGCCGGAAAAAGCACCGACCGACTCGGAGCCGGAAAAATTACCGACCGACACGTACCCGTGGCGCCCGACACGCCAAGTACGATGCAAGCCGCGATAAATCCGACCGACACGTAAGGAAACCAAGTCGACCGACCGAGCCGCACGGAAAATAGCAATCCGGCCGGAAAAACACGCGAATCCAACCGACCGACACGCACCCGGAACAAATCCGACCGAAACGTACACGCTAACTCCAAACCGCAAAGTACGATGCAAGGCGCGAAAACCACGACCGAGTCGGACGGAGGACAAGCCGTATGACCGACACGCATACAAAACCGAGCCGAAGCAACACAATACATCGCGACCGACGCGTACGCAGCATAGAAAACTGCACAAACACAGCGTGAACGAAACGGAAAACACCGTACGAGACCAATGCAGGGTCCGACTCGGTTACAAGAACGTTTCCAACATACACAAACAACACAAAGGAAAAATCACCCAAAAAAAGGCCAAACAAGCAATTACCAAGCCAATAAATACTGGGGGGGTGGGGACAGAGAACAAAGACACACCCACAACTCCACCTATATAAAGGACACAAATCACTACCATGAGCCTTTGCAAATGCCATTCCACTGCCAGCACCCAAGAGAAAGCAACCACACACCCACAGCTCATCCCTCACACAAGCCACACACCAGCAGCACACCAACAAATACCTACCTCACATACACCCAGCAAAACACACACTCACACACCCTCACCTGCACACCAACACACACATCACTCACCATCACCACCCATCACCTTCCCCCCAAGAAGAATCACAAGTTCCTAGATTGTGAATTGGAAGTCCTGGTAGACGAGATCCTCAGGGTAGAGCCACAGCTGTTTGGCACATTGGTCCAACAGACCCCCATGTCGCAGAAAACCAAGATGTGGGAGAGGATCATCAACAGGGTGAACGCCCAATCACCATGTCTGCGCACAAAGACCGACATCCAGAACAGGTGGTATGACGTGCGCAGGAGGGTCCGTGAGCTGCTCAAGAAAGACTACCTCATCAGCCAATACACCGGCAGTGGCCCTCCTGCCAAGCCAGTATACCTCAGGCCCTGGGAGGAGAAGGTGCGGGCCATCCTTCCGCCAGTGAGCGTATATGGACTAGAGAACATCCCAGAGCCTGGTGAGTACACAACAAATGTACACAATATACTGCCACAAAACACACACACATCACTGTCAAGGGGAGAGTCAAACCATGCACTCATAGCAATCACACAGCAACCAGAACAGAATCATCCCAAAATGTGTATGTCAGTCAGAGAAACACAACACATGCCATCAAAAAGTCACATCCAACTGTGCCAACACATGTACAAACACAACCACAACTACAGCTAGGCAGTGGCACAAATAGAACTAACAAACACATCCACACATGTAGCCACCACAACAACACCAACACACAGTGAAGACCACTCAAAGGAAGGAATTCTGTGTATGCTGGCCAAGTCAGTGTAGCCAATAGCATCATGGGAGTCGCAGTCACACATATTGCCCGCACCAAAACTGTCCCATCAACACCACCATGAACCATGCGCACATCACAGGGAGTGGAGAAGGACTCACAAGATGGCTGACACTGGCTACTGCTGTGGGGAGCACAAGGCCCTGCTGCCAACTGTGCACCAACAAACAGCAGGACACCACTGACTGACATCCTGAGAGACAACTTACACTCCCTGCAATGCAAGCACGTTCCATGGTGGGATATCTGGCTGGCTGGGTGGGAAGGAGGACTCACGGCACTGACCATAGTCACAAGCACCTCCCCTCACACCCTCCCCAACACAAACTCCACAGTACCCACCTGGTAGAATGCAATGCCCTCCATCCTAACACAAGATCCCACAAAGCACCACCACCCTGGGTTATGTTGTGTGAAGCACAGGGACACTCTTGGGACTCTTAGCCAAACAACTGCCAGGACAACACTCCCAGCCATCCTGTCAGCACAGCCAGCCCACCCCACAGGGAAGCAGAGTCAAAAGGAAGGAAGCATGGGCATGCTGGGAAGGGGGTGGAGGCAATAGCATGATGGGAGTCGTAGTCACAGACATTGCTCAGCCTCACAACTGTCCCATCAACACCACCCTGAACCATGCTCACATCACAGGGAGTGGAGAAGGACTCACAAGATGGCTGACACTGGCTACTGCTGTGGGGAGCACAAGGCCCTGCTGCCAACTGTGCACCAACAAACAGCAGGACACCACTGACTGACATCCTGAGAGACAACTTACACTCCCTGCAATGCAAGCACGTTCCATGGTGGGATATCTGGCTGGGTGGGAAGGAGGACTCACAGCACTGACCATAGTCACAAGCACCTCCCCTCACACCCTCCCCAAAACAAACTCCACAGTACCCACCTGGTAGAATGCAATGCCCTCCATCCTAACACAAGATCCCACAAAGCACCACCACCCTGGGTTATGTTGTGTGAAGCACAGGGACACTCTTGGGACTCTTAGCCAAACAACTGCCAGGACAACACTCCCAGCCATCCTGTCAGCACAGCCAGCCCACCCCACAGGGAAGCAGAGTCAAAGGAAGGAAGCATGGGCATGCTGGGAAAGGGGAGAAGGCAATAGCATGATGGGAGTCGTACTCACAGCCCTACATCCCCCACCACATGGCCCAGCAAGCTCACACTCACGCATGCACATCCCACAGAGAGTGGAAAGGCCCATCAAAGATGTCTGACACTGTTGCTGTGTCGTGGGGAGCACAAGGGCATGCTGGGTACTGCACACCAACCAACAGCAGGACACCACTGTCAGCCATCTTGCCATTGCCCTCACACCCACACCCACTGAACTCCACACAAAAGCAAGTAAGTATGGGAATGCTGGCAAGTGGGGTGGAGGCAATGGCATGATGGGAGTCGTAGTCACAGACATAGCTCACCCCCACAACTGTCCCATCAACACCACCTGAACCATGCTCACATCACAGGGAGTGGAGAAGGACTCACAAGATGGCTGACACTGGCTACTGCTGTGGGGAGCACAAGGCCCTGCTGCCAACTGTGCACCAACAAACAGCAGGACACCACTGACTGACATCCTGAGAGACAACTTACACTCCCTGCAACGCAAGCACGTTCCATGGTGGGATAACTGACTGGCTGGCTGGGTGGGAAGGAGGTCTGGCTGTCAACCAAACACAAGCAATGCAGACCATGTTCACACCCCAGAAAATACATAGAAATGCCCAAATAATGCAGGACAATGTGCCACACCAATATCAACCCCTGACTGTGACGACTTAGGACAATGCAATGTACAGGCCCGCACCCAGAGGCACAGTCACAACTGTCAGGTGTGTCAACCACTGATGCCTGCAGAAACATGACATACATTGTTTGTGTCTCCCAAAAACAGGTGATGATGGGGACACAGCAGCAGACGCTGAGGAGTCCCAGTCCCAGGCTCAAGAGGATGCCGAGCTCACTGGCGTCGTACAGCCTCTGTCCTCCTCGGACGATGAACAACCTGGCACATCCGGTGCAAGTCAACATGCAGCACCAGCAGGACCACCAGCTGCAGCACCAGCAGGACCACCAGCTGCACTCCCTGCACCCACCCCTACAACGACTGTCACCACGAATACCATCCCTGCCGACATGGACAGAATAAGGAGCAACACCAGCGCAGTGACCCTGGACCAACCTGGGGCCATGGACACCACCACCACCACCAACCCCCAAGGTGGACCAGGGTTATCTGTGCGTGCAACTGCACACACTGCACATGTCAGCAGGGGTGGTGGGAGGGGTGGGAGACAGAGGTCGCTGCTTGCAGACGTTGCTGGTGTGCATGAAGACCCACAACTGGTACGCATAGCTGATGCGTACCAGTCCAGCACCGGAGAGCTCAGCCAGGTAGTGGGGCTCCTCAGAGACATCAAACAGCAGCAGGCTGCCCATCATGCCCGCTTGGACTCCCACATGTCCCACGTGGAGTCACACATGTCACGTGTGGACTCACACATGTCCCGCGTGGAGTCCAAGTGGGATGTACTGCATGAGATGACGGCGGTGCACAGGGACATTTTACAATGCCTCCGCCAGATGAACAGCAACCAGTCCACACCTCCCTGTGTGCCAACAACATCTGGTACCGAACAAACTGCAACTGCCACAGGGAGGGAGGAGGACTCTGGCGGAGAGTCCCCTGCACCGCAGCAGCCTGCACTTGAGGGCCCCCCAAGAAGAGGGGTCGTCCGAGGAGGGGAAAGTGAGAGGCTGATGGCCAAGCGCAACTCCCAGGAAGCCTGAACCTGTTCTGGATTTTCGCCTTTGTGCACAGACTGTTCACCCTGTTGACGGCAACACTACTCCCACACATTGCATGGGGAGTACAAGTTGGACCAATGTGTCAGACAACTGTGGCCCCGATACTGGGGATCCTGTCTACCTGGACTTTCAATTCACCTAGGAACTTGGGATTGCAAGATTCATGTACAGCACAACCCATCCTATGCACTATTAACACAAATGTATCACAATAAACACACTAATACACCATACTTGCCTCTGTCGTGATTCCAACGTGGGTGCTGTTATGGGGATGATGAACTGCAAAATTACACTGTGTATGCGAACTGCAACAGCAAGGACAACACAGGCATGTGAGTACAGGCAACGTGACACATATGAGGGAGACACACCACCAGGGCTACACAACACATACACACCTAGGCCATCTGACTCATTGCCTACACTGATGTTGCCAGGGAAGACGGTGCAATGCACAGACACCACACCCATTCCCAGTTGTAGTCAAGTAGCCCACAGGTGCAGTAAGCAAATGGCAGTCAAATGTGTGACCACAGACAACGCACATCACTAAGTGAAGCACAGGTTTATTACACAGTAGCAACATGCCGTAACCACTACAGATGCAAGGTAACCCCACCTGGTAGCGGGCACACAGTCAACAACTGTAGACGGAAGGAAGTCCATGGGTGTGGCGCACATCACCTGTAGGGACACAACAGCTACCAGCCTGGATGTGCAATCACGTCGTCGGTGGACACAGTTGACCAAACGAATCTGAAAGTACCCTGTGAAGGACAGAAATGACACACAGTCAAAGGCAATGCTGTACAGGTCAGAACAGCAAAACTCATGCACAATACATGTTACAAGATACCCACCCAGAACCAAGTTAGCATGTCAACACTGTTGGGGAGTACAGCCCACCTGTAACCACACATCGCAACACACATCCAGTCAAGTAGCCCATGGACACACTCCAACAGCGCCAGAGCCCCACCCACACATCATGCCAACTCACATCATTCACATGACACCTCAGGATACTCACATTCAGCTAAAGAAGTTGGTGATGAGCTGTGTGCGGACATCACCATCACCATCATCATCATCATCGTCACTGGCATCGTGGTCCAGGCCAGGATCCTCCACAGGTGGCGGATGTTGGTCATCGTCATCCTGGATGAGAGGCAACTCCTTCCGCACTGCCAGGTTGTGTAGCATGCAGCAGACGATGATAATCTTGCACACTTTCGCAGGGGCATATGGGAGGGACCCTCCGGTCTTGTCCAGGCAGCGGAAGCGGCTCTTCAGGAGACCAAAGGTCCGCTCTATCACTCTCCTGGTCCGACCATGTGCCTCATTGTAGCGCATCTGGGCAGGTGTCACAGGGTTCCTGAGGGGTGTCAGCAACCACAGCATGTTGGGGTATCCCGAGTCACCTACGGACAGACAAGTGCACATCAGCTGACTTGGAAAAGTGGGCGGAATACTACAGATCAGATCACACACAATGGCACAAAGTCAGTACACACCGACAAGCCAGGCACGCTGGTTCTGCATCTGTGCCATCATCCTGGGGATGCGACTACTCCTCATCACAAAGGCATTGTGTGCTGAACCAGGGAAACGGGCACACACGTGTGTGATGGTCATGTCTGCAAGACACACCACCAGTGCATTGACCGAGTGGTAGTGCTTGCGGTTCCTGTAGGCCTGCTCCTGGGCCTGTGGTGGTACCAAAGCCACATGTGTCCCATCAATGGAGCCAATGACATGCGGCATCCTCCCCAGGGCATAAAAGTCACTCTTCACGTCAGTGAGTCGTCGCAGTCTAGGGAAATAGATGTACCGGTTCAGGAAGAGCAACATTGCCGCCAAAACATCGCGGAGCACACGGCTGAACATGGTCTGTGACATCCCACCAGCAGACGCCACAGTATGTTGGAAGGTACCGGTGGCAAAGAAGTGTAGGGCTGCCATCACCTTCACCTTGGGGGTCAGCGCTGTAGGATATGGCCGGCCAGGCTGCAAATGTGGGGACAACTGCACTGCCAAATCCTCAATCAGCTGCCTGGTGAAGCGGTACCGTCGGATGCTGTCCCGTTCCACCATCGTTGCCAGGTCTGGGAATGGCCGATGGACAGCAGGAGCCCTGCAGTGCAGAGGAGAAGTAAGCAAGATCGTCAGTCACCCCACATATGCGGCATTGAACACACTCAAGATCTCAACATACATCATCATGAGGCACAACTACATGAAGTGTGCAGTACCGGAACGACATGTATGGTACATACATGGCCAACATCTGTCAACACGGTCCTACAGGTGGCATCAATTTGTCCCAGGTTGGCCCATTGGATATCATGATGCCGTGTCACAGTCACCCCCCACAGTGACATGTGAGGACAGATGTGCCCCAGGCACCACAGCTCAACGACAGGCACATTCCCAGGGACCCTGTAATGCCACATGGACACTGGCATCACCTGGAGTATCATGTGTACACCACAGCAAAACAAACATGACCCCCACAGGTAGTGGCCACACTTGCCATGGCAGGACAGACATGGACGTCTGTGACACACACGCACATCATCAGAGTCCATGCACACACAACGTGGATGTGGAGACTGTCTCCCATTGTGCACATGAAATCAGAGACATTGTAAACACTACATGCACAAAGACTGTGGAGGGCCATCACTATTGTGCCACTGGGACACCCTGGCTCAAACATACCGTCCCACATGGGACTCACGGGGTATGTGACATGACATACACAAACACCACTGTGAAATGTGACCATGACACATGCACAGATATGAACAGTTGCACATCACAGTGGTCACGTACACGTAACACCCAGGATCCTGTCCCCATGAACACGTGCACAGCCTGGGGGTGGCTGCCCACAGGTGACACCCACAGGACAACATGTACACCAACATACACACAATAGGAAATGCAGCCTTACATGCCTTATGATAAGGTTTGGACAGGCTGTCGTGATGTAGGTGTGCCCCTCACTCCCTGGGAGCTATCTGTGGCTGGCATATGTCCATCTGAGACAGGCATGCTGACCTATGCCAGTCACATGTACAGTGATGCGTTGAACCGCAATGGACCGATCGGTGCCTCCGGCCGGCCCATTGCCTTCAATGTGTGCGGGTACGCGTTGTACCCCTGTGCGCGTTGAACCGCAATGGACCGATCGGTGCCTCCGGCCGGCCCATTGCCTTCAATGTGTGTGAGTGCAGCATTGTACCCCTGTGCGCGTTGATACCGCAATGGACCGATCGGTGCCTCCGGCCGGCCCATTGCCTTCAATGTGTGCGAGTACGCGTTGTACCCCTGTGCGCGTTGTACCGCAATGGACCGATCGGTGCCTCCGGCCGGCCCATTGCCTTCAATGTGTCGCGGTACGCGTTGTACCCCTGTGCGCGTTGTACCGCAATGGACCGATCGGTGCCTCCGGCCGGCCCATTGCCTTCAATGTGTGCGAGTGCGCGTTGTACCCTGTGCGCGTTGTACCACAATGGACCGATCGGTGCCTCCGGCCGGCCCATTGCCTTCAATGTGTGCGGGTGCAGCGTTGTACCCTGTGCGCGTTGAACCGCAATGGACCGATCGGTGCCTCCGGCCGGCCCATTGCCTTCAATGTGTGCGGGTACGCGTTGTACCCCTGTGCGCGTTGTACCGCAATGGACCGATCGGTGCCTCCGGCCGGCCCATTGCCTTCAATGTGTGCGGGTACGCGTTGTACCCCTGTGCGCGTTGAACCGCAATGGACCGATCGGTGCCTCCGGCCGGCCCATTGCCTTCAATGTGTGCGGGTACGCGTTGTACCCCTGTGCGCGTTGTACCGCAATGGACCGATCGGTGCGCACCCATTGACAATGGGCTTGCCTGGCAACGGACGGCGTTTCGAATTTCGAGCGAGTCGGTTGCTGGGAATTCAGTTGGTCACCCACAACAATGTTGCAAAATCATGTATGTCATGAAGTTGAAGTTTTGAAGGATGCTGTGGGCGTGTTTTGGTGCTGCTATTCCATGGATTGGCCAGATTCAGAAGATGCAAACGACTTGGACCTATCACTTTGGACACAAGGGACAGGATCTGCCTCTCCAGCACATATATATTGCTGGCTGTTCCCCTGAGAGCCCACTTGCCTGCACTACATGCTCCAGGACGACATCTGCCACTGCACTGCTGCTGTCTCTGCCCCTCTGGACCCTGCAATGGCACGTACTGTGGAGAGAGCCCCAGCCTTCAGCCTTGAGGAGAACCAGGCCCTGCTGGACAGCCTACTTCCACAGTACAGCAAGCTGTATGGGACACCAGGGGAGCAGGTGAGTGTCCTGTGCACTGCCTTTCTGAATGTGCATTTTGTCTGACTAGCAAGGCTGAGAGTCTGCACGCCACTGGCTAGCAGGCTCACTGAGTAGTTGTCACCCCCCATAGTGTGTAGTGACTTGCACTGGACAGGTATGGTGCAGTGACAGTGCTTCTGAACAGGGTTTTACTCCCCATGCAATGATACCATGTAGTGACTTCTGGAAAACTGTCCATGGGCAGCCGTGCACTGCCTGTGTACACCATGTGCCCCTGTGATTGCGACATGTATATGCAACTGTGTCATGCACGGATATGTTGCATGTGTAGTAATGGCCTTATCACTTTGTCATCCTGACAGGCTTCTGCCCATCGGAAGCAGGAGATATGGAAGGACATCGTCCGGGCTGTCCGGTCCGTGGGGGTCTACAAGCGCCGGATCCGCAACTGCCAAAAGAGGTGGCAGGACCTTCGGGGCTGGACCCGGAGGATTGCACGGGTCCAGCTGAAGCTGTCGCCTCCTCGCAGGAGGGGCGGAACACAGACCCTGACCCCCACATGCTCAGGATCCTGGCGGTGGTCTTTCCAGACCTGGATGGGCAGCTGAAGGCCAGAGAGCAGCAAGGAGGGGGTGAGTCAAAGACTGCACTGTGTACTCTGTCTAACATGCTATGTGCCCTCGTCGGGCCTGGTTAAACTGCCACAGTACAGCAGTCATGTTGTCCAGGAGCCATGTCCCTCTATTGTGCACTGCCCACTCCTCATCTGATACCCAGGTGTGGCCCTTACATGCAGGGAATTCTGTCACTTAGGACTGTGTCCTTGCAGTTTGCTTGACTCAAGGTGGGAGACAGCATCTGTTTCCCTGACTCTGTGGTGGGCATCATGGGTGGGTCCATTGCTTACACAATGCCTGTATTCTGACATGTATTCAGCGTGTTACTTTGATCTGTGGTCCAATTGCTGAGCTGATCCACCACATGTGGCTGGGGTATCTGGCACACACCCATGCTGCGGGTGGGAACAATGTTTGGGCCCCAGGAGTATGTATATGACGTGTGTCACACATACTTAGCCAGCTGCCTACAGTCCAGGGCTCATCCCTCATTCATGTGGGGCTGGACAGTCATGCCTACTCCAGGCCATACAATACACTCTGTACTCCCACTCCCGTGTATCAGCTGACACATTGTGCGCAGTGATTTGACCCCTCAGGTGTCTGCCTCTGTGTCAGTGTGCTGTGGATTAGTCGCCAGGACTGCTGTGGAGTTTCTTGGTAGGGGCTCAGCATGCCACTGGAGATGTGACCATAGGAGACGATACTTGTGTGACACATAGGTGTCTGATCAGCTGCCCATGCAGACTGGGGCATGTGAATGTGAAGTTCAGGCAGCTGTTCCCCATGCACAGCAGAGTGTGAGGGGCTCAGGTTCAGAGGGTAGTGTCACAGGTCTACCATATGTCCAATAGGTATGACCTGGACAGATGAGGGTTAAGAGGATGTGTTGTGGGGGGATGTACATGTGCACTTGTGCAGCTCCAGGACTTGCATTCCCCATGACCTACTATTGTGACACAGTGCAGAGTGTTGTTGTCTGGCTGCAAAGTCATACATCACTGAGACAGTGATGTATGACTTTGCAGTCATGCCTCCGCCATGGCATGTGTCTACTGATTGGTGAGCCTGCAGGGGAGTGACATGTGCTACATGCACACCATAGTGGCGCTGGCTATCAGGACATGGGTGCATCATGGTGTCTGTCGCTGGTATGCATCACATGCATTTCCTATTTGACTCTGGGCATCCCTTTCATCCGGACACCTGTACTGACTCACTGGCAAGAGTTGTGATGTGTGCATGTCCACATGCCACACCGTGTCCTCTGCACTGTCCAACTACTGTGTACTTGGTGCATGTGTCAACACTGGGGTGTTGCAATCCAACAGACACCAGACAGATGGGTGCAAGGCCATGTGGGATGTGAGTGCCATGCTTGGCATCAGACTGACAATTGACTTCTCCTGTTCAATTAGGGCACTTTTAGCAATGTACAACTGATGATGCCAGGGCTTGCTCTGTGATGTGCTGTGCTCACAGTGGTGTGTGCGTTATGTGCAGGTGACTGATGTCTGTCTGTATCCCCATTGTTTGCAGATACATCCACGGCCACGGAAGGGGACAGCTCCACGGACCAGGAGGAGCCAGAGAGCCAGACTGGGTCAGCAGCCGAGGAGTGGTCGGAGGGACCCAGTGGCACGGAGGGCGAGGGAGCCACACCGAGGAGTCCTCAGCAGCATCCACCTCAGCTGAGGACCAGAGCAACTCGGAGGATGACTCCCTTGTGGAGGCGGGTGTCAGCAGCCACCACACCCCAGCTAGTGTTGCTGTCCCCGCCACCACCAGCACCACCACCGCCCTCCCATCGGCTCCCATTCCCCAGGTCCGTGGAGGCTCCCATGTCCGGGAGCGTGTTTCCTTTGGGCCAGGCACCGCACCCCCTGCCCCTGTGTCCCCTGCTGCCCTGAGTGAGGAGTCTGTGTACCTCCTTCGCCAGCTCCATGTAGGGCAGACAGCCATGCTGAGTGTCCTCCATGCGCACACCGCGCTGTTGACTCAGCTGGTGTCGTTCATGGAGGGCATCTCATCGGGCATGTCTGACCTACAGAGGGGCAATAGGTCCATGGACTCCTCTCTGACGGCAGCAGTGTCTCCTC